>WWNC01000102.1:0-600000 GCA_011125475.1 Melanerpes aurifrons | reverse complement strand
GGTTGGGTTTTGTGTTTTTTTACAGTTCAAAAAATTCCCAACTTGCTGGTTTGGGTTTTTTTTTCCCTCTATGTATCAGCAGCATAAAACTGCCTTAGAGACCCTGGGGGTGTTTAGACTGGAGAGGAGAAGACTGAGAGGGGTGCTAAGTTCTACACATTGGCCACAACAACCCCATGCAGTGCTACAGGCTGGGGTTGGAGTGCCTGGAGAGCAGCCAGGCAGAGAGGGACCTGGGGGTACTGCTTGACTGTAGGCTGAACATGAGCCAGCAGTGTGCCCAGGTGGCCAAGAAGGCCAATGGCATCCTGGCCTGCATCAGGAACATTGTGGCCAGCAGGAGCAGGGAGGTCATTGTGCCCCTGTACTCAGCACTGGTTAGGTCACACCTTGAGTCCTGTGTCCAGTTCTGGGCTCCTCAGTTTAGGAAAGATGTTGAGTTGCTGGAAGGTGTCCAGAGAAGGGCAACAAAGCTGGGGAGGGGTCTGGAGCACAGCCCTGTGAGGAGAGGCTGAGGGAACTGGGGTTGCTTAGCCTGGAGAAGAGGAGGCTCAGGGGAGACCATCTTGCTGTCTACAATTCCCTGAAGGGGGGTGGTAGCCAGGTGGGGGTTGGTTTCTTCTCCCAGGCAACCAGCCCCAGAACAAGAGGACACAGTCTCAAGCTGCACCAGGGATCATTTGCAAGAGATGGAACTCAGCAATGAGTCAGAGGCTTTGCAGGGTGCTCATGAGGTTATAGTGACCTTTGAAGAACAAACTGTCCCAAGAACTAATCTTTCCTACAAACAAAACAGATTTCCATCAATAGGAGGTTCTGGGTTTGGTTATATTTCTTCTGCTAAGTTTACCACTCCATTTGGAGAAAGTTTTTCTTGTAGCATCACTGGACCTCAGATAGTTGGAGAGGAGCTTCCCTCAGAGTCTTTCATCTGGGAAAGATCAATAAACTGCAGCAGTACAGGTTAGGAGGTGATCTGCTGGAGAGTAGCCCTGTGGAGAAGGACCTGGGAGTCCTGGAGGATAAAAAGTTCTCCATGGGTGAGCAATGTGCCCTTGTGGCCAAGAGTGGTGCATCAATAGGAGTGCATCCAGCAGATTGAGGGAGGTTCTTCTCCTGCTCTACTCTGCCCTGGTGAGGTCACACCTGGAGTATTGCATCCAGTTCTGGGCTCTCCAGTTCAGGAGGGACAGGGATCTGCTCATGAGAGTCCAATGAAGGCTACCAGGATGATTGAGGGCCTGGAGCTCTGCACTATGAGGAGAGACTAAGAGCCCTGGGGCTGGTTAGTCTGGAGAAGGCTGAGAGGGGCTGTAGTAAATGTTTATGAATATATAAGGGCTGGGGGTCAAGAGGGAAGGGACAGGCTCTGCTCAGCTGCATCCTGTGACAGGACAAGGGGTAACAGTTATAAATTACAGCACAGGAGGTACCGCCTCATCATGAGGAAGAACTTCTTCACTGTGAGGCTCACAGAGCACTGGAACAGGCTGCCCAGAGAGGTTGTGGAGTCTCCTTTTCTGGAGACATTCAAGACCCATCTGGATGTGTTCCTGTGTGACCTGTGCTGGATTCTGTGGTCCTGCTCTGGCAGGGAGAGGTGTACTTGATGAGCTTTGAAGGTCCCTTCCAACCCCTAACATCCTATGAGCCTGTGATCCTATTCCAATGCAGGGATTCATGTCAGGGACTCACAGATTGCATCAGATTGGAAGGGACCCTCAAATGTCACCTTGTCCAACTCCCCTGCAGTGAGCAGGGGCACCTCCAGCAAGATCAGGTTTGACTTCTTGTGGACAGAGAAGTCCTCATGATGGGAGGTTTGTGGGTGTCCCTCCCCACCAGAGCCTTGTTTTGTAAAGCACTTACTGAAACACTGCCTGAAAAAACAAACAGGCAGCTGAAATCCCTCGCCTGCATCCCGAGGGGACATCTCCATTCACTTTGGTGGCTGTTGGCCCAGGCTCCAGCTGGATAAAGGTATGGCAATATAATTGCAATAAGCCCTGTGACAGCACTGCCAAATTAAAGCTCAAACTCTGTAATTCTTCTCTTTTAATTGCCCATTGTATCCCATCCCAACCAACTCCTGAAGCCTCTTAAAAACCAGACCACTGGGTGCAATCCTGGCTTCAAGGAGGTCAACAGCAGAACCTTCCACTGCCTTAATGAGCTCACAGGCTCTCCCCATGCCTGCTACAACTTTATTTATGTCGTGGTTTAATGAATGATTATCTAATGCTGAGGCGGAAATGGCTCCAAAGGAGTCTGAGGTCCCTGAGGGTGGTTGGTGCCATGTGGAAATGTCACAGGATCGTGGAATGATTTGGGTGGGAAGAGACCATTAAAGCTCACCTGGTCCAATCCCCTGGCAGTGAGCAGGGTCATCTTCAGCTACACCAGGTTACTGGGCTGTCTCTGTCCCAAGACCCAGGGAGACAGGGAGAAAATGTGATTTTTAAGCTGAGTGGGAAATTCTGCCATTTTTAGGAGGCCACTCCTCTGACTCAACCCCACATCAGATGCATTACAAAGTGTGACCAGCACATTGAAGGAGGTTCACCTCCCCCTCTTTTCTGCCCTAGTGAGGCCATATGTGGAGTACTGGATCCAGATCTGGACTCTCCAGTTCAACAAAGACAAGGAACTGCTAGAGAGAGTCCAGTGGAGGGCTGTGAAGATGCCTAGGGGACTGCAAAATGCCTCTGATGAAGCAAGGTTGACAGAATACAGAATCAACCAGGTTGGAAAAGACCTTTGAGATAATCAAGTCTAACCTATCACCCAACACCATCTAATCAGTTAAACCATGGCATCAAGTGCCCCATCCAGTCTCTTTTTATCTCAGGTAATAAATAATATACACAGGAGGCAATATGATTGGAAGAAATATCCATCTGGTTTCAATGGAACTGGATATGTAGTTTGTTTTTTAAGGGCACTTTCTGTTGGAGAAAATCCTACCTTGGCACCACTGTGCTCCCTGAGGTACCTGGGGGCCACAGTGTGAGTTGATAATGCAGAGCTGTGACAAATAATATCATAGAATCATAGAATCAATAAGGTTGGAAAAGACCTCAGAGATCATCAAGTCCAACCTGTCACCCAGCACCTCATGACTACTAAACCATGGCTCCAAGTGCCACGTCCAATCCCTTTTTGAACACCTCCAGGAACAGTGACTCCACCACCTCCCTGGGCAGCCCATTCCATCTTGGGGCTGTTTAGCCTAGAGAAGAGCAGCCTGAGAGGGCATCTCCTCAATGCTTATCAGGATCTAAAGGGTGGGGGTCAGGAGGATAGGACCACACATTTTTCAGTGGTGCTCAGAGACAGGACAAGGGACAATGGGCACAAACTGGAGCCCAGGAGGTTCCACCTGAACATGAAGACAAAATTCTTTCTAGTCAGGTTGCTGGATCCCTGGACCAGGCTGTCCAGAGGGGGGTTGAGTCTCCTTCTCTGGAGAGATTCCAAACTTGCCTGGACAATGTGATCCTGGGCAGCCTGCTGTGGGTTACCCTGCTTTAGCAGGAGGGTTAGACTAGGTGATCTCCAGTGGTCCCTTCCAGCCCCCACCATGATGGGATTCTGTGAGTTATTACTTGGCAAAAAAAAAATACCCCCAAAAAGCAACAAAGTCACACAGGAAACCCATGCCAGGAGAAAGTAAAGGTTTAATCCCACCACAAACCCTCTCTCAGTTCCTATTTTATGGTCAACAGTACTATTGATCCATCAACATCTAATCAATAGAGACCAATTTACTGAGGCAATGTGATAATTAAGTGGGGTTTTATGGATTCAGCCTGGAACATGACCACTGGCAAAAGATGCTTTTAATTCAAGGGTTTAACATGGAAAATAAATCATTCACAAGAGCAGAATTGCCCATTAAAGTTGATGATATTGTGAAAAACGTTCATCTCCTCCTCCAGAAGAGGAAACATGATCAAGAACATCAGAAGGTTGAGCTGTCTGGGTTGTTTTTTTCCTTTCTCCCAGGAACCAGCCAGTTGCAAACACTTTCATGTAGAGGCAACTCAGAGGTTTCAAAAATGTTTGCAGGAGAGAAAAAAAAAAAAAAAAGAAAGAAAAACAAACAAAGGAAAAGAAAGAGAAAAAGAGAAAAAAGAGAAAAAAGAGAAAAGGAGAAATAGAGAAAGAGAAAGAGAAAGAGAGAGAGAGAAAGAGAAAGAAAGAGAGAAAGAGAGAGAAGAAAGAGAAAGGGGAAGGGAAAAAAAGAGAATGAAAAAGGGAAGCAGAAAGATTAAGAGAAAGAGAAAAAATAAAAATAAAAATATAAAAAGAAGAAAAAAGTATTAAGAACAAAAAAGCAAAATAGAAAAAGAAAAAATAAAAAGAAGAAAAAGAAAGAGAGAGAAAAAGAAAAAGAAAAAGAAAAAGAAAAAGAAAAAGAAAAAGAAAAAGAAAAAGAAAAAGAAAAAGAAAAAGAAAAAGAAAAGGAAAAAGAAGCAAAAAGAAAAAGGAAAATCTAAAAAAATTTAAAAGAGGAAGAAAAAAATAATTTAAAAAAGAGAGAGAAAGAGAAAAAGAAAAAGAAAAAGGCATTTTTACTTTTCAACCAACCCTGTTATTGATTTTCTAGGCTGGGGAAGGAATGCTTGTTGAATTTTATGGAAACCAATAGTGGGACTATATGAAACTGGCCATAAAAGATAACAGATTTTGTTTTAAAGTCTGATAAAAATTACAGTCCCATGTTATTTGGCCTATGAATTTCCTATGATACCAATAAAAAATGTTAGTTATAAAGCATTTCCTGAGGAATGGTTATAACCCCCAAATGAGCAGGCTTATTTGCTGAGGAAAATAGACTTTATTCTGAGCACTAAACCCTATGCAGATTTATTAACCTGGGAACCACTCAGCCCTTCCCTGGACCAATCCACTTCCAGCTGATGAAATTAATAACACTGATCGAATGAAAAACTCTCTTTCTTTGTTTTGCACTCCAAAAGCACTGCCTGCTTAATGTCACACATGAAAAAGTTTGCTCAGCAGCCCTCAAGCTCGATTTTCCCCTGCTCTGCAGAAGTCTTTGTTCACAGTGGGTTGGTTCTGGTTAAATGGTGATATTTGCTTGTGTATGGGGTTACCCCCAGCCCTATTCCCTGCAGATGAATGAAAGCTGAGCATCAACTAACAAGAAAAAGACTCAGAAGATGGAAACTCAACACGAGGCAAAATGCTCTTCGTGCTTCCCAGGTTCATCACAGAATCACAGAATCAATACAGTTGGAAAAGACCTCAAGGATCATCAAGTCCAGCCTGTCACCCAACACCTCATGACTACTAGACCAAGTGCCATGTCCAGTCCCCTCTTGAACACCTCCAGAGATGGGGACTCCACCACCTCCCTGGGCAGCACATTCCAATGGCTAACAACTCTCTTTGTGAAGAACTTTCTCCTCACCTCCAGCCTAAACTTCCCCTGGTGAAGCTTAAGACTGTGTCCTCTTGTTCTGGGGCTGGTTGCCTGGGAGAAGAGACCAATCCCCACCTGGCTACAACCTCCCTTCAAGGAGTTGTAGACAGCAATAAGGTCTCCCCTGAGCCTCCTCTTCTCCAGGCTAAGCAATCCCAGCTCCCTCAGCCTCTCCTCATAGGGTTGTGCTCCAGGCCCCTCCCCAGCTTTGTTGCCCTTCTCTGGACACCTTTCAGCATCTCAACATCTTTCCTAAACTGAGGAGCCCAGAACTGGACACAGGACTCAAGGTGTGGCCTAAGCAGTGCTGAGCACAGGGCAGAATGACCTCCCTGTCCTGCTGCTCCTGCTGACCACACTATTCCTGATGCAGACCAGGATGCCATTGGCCTTCTTGGCCACCTATGACTCTATGATGCTTCGATGCTTGTAAAAGGAAATGAGAGGGTTAAGAGGAAGATTTGGGGGTTTGTACAGATCAGCACAGTTTGCATTTACCAATGTAGGTATCTACGGGCGGGGGGTGTAATGCTGAGTTTTTCACTTCCCTAAAGCAGAACCTCAGTCCACGGGCCACATATTAAGCCAAACTGCATGTTTGCAGGTAATTAGTGTTTATAATCAGTTTGTGAAGTTAAATGACTCCAGATCACAATGCACTCAAGGGAAAAAAAAAAAGAAGAGAAAGAAAAAACACAGAGAAAAGGTTGGCCTTTTGGTTGGGTTTACCTCCCCCCCCACCCCCACCCCCCTTTTACTCATGCATGCAAATGCCAAATTAACATCTGCATACAATATATGCTCTGGTCAGACCCAAAATATTGTTGTGGTTATGGCCAATTCACTTAAAAGCCAAGATGTTTAAAACCTCACATTAGTATGGATGAAATGTTTTTCTGTTCCTTTAACTTTTCTCTCTTTTTTTTCCTCTCTCTTTTTTTTTATCTCTTTTTTTTTTCGGGGTTGGGTTTGGAGGTTTTTTGTTTGTTTTTTTTTTGGGGGGGGGGTTTGTTGTTGTTGTTGTTGTTTTCTAAGTAGAAGTTTCACATTAATGGCCCTTATAAACCACAGCTGCTTCCCTGCACCACACAACAATAGTTTTGTATCTGAGAGGGTTTGGAAATCTTCATGCTTATTCAGTTCTTCCAAAACCAGGGAGGGGGGAAATATAGAAGCAAGCAACCCCACTTGTTCCTTGTTCCTGGAAATGGAAGAGGTATCTGTGGTGTTTGCAAAACAATTAGATTCTTGACAGCTTTTCACAGAGGCAATGTTTTGGTATTGCTTGGGAGATGAGATGAAATTCAATCTCAGAGGCCCATGAAAATTGGACAGTTTGGACTCTAGGACCTCCTGGTTGGTTTGGTTTTTTTTTTCTGTTATCATTGTAGAGAAGGGAAAGCTGAGCAGGCTACTTCACTGGCATTGCTGGAGCTCTCCAGGCATGCAGGCACCCTTTGAGTGCTGTGGAAAGATGAGCGGTGCCGCTTTTCCGCATCAGGGAGTGCAAGCAATTGGCTCTTCGCATCTTGGTTGCAGCACCTACATTGCTCTCACACTGACCACACAATTCCCAGGCTCATTGGCTCACAGGATGTCAGGGGTTGGAAGGGACCTCTAGACATCATCAAGTCCACCCCCCCCCGACAGAGCAGGTCCACAGAATCCAGAACAGGTCACACAGGAACACATCCAGATGGGTTTGAATGTCTCCAGAGAAGGAGACTCCACAACCTCTCTGGGCAGCCTGCTCCAGTACTCTGTGACCCTCACAGTGAAGAAGTCCCTCCTCGTGTCTAGGTGGAACCTCCTGTGTTGGAGTTCATATCCATTGCTCCTTGTCCTATCCCAGGGTGCAGCTGAGCAGAGCCTGTCCCCTCCCTCTGTGGAGGGTTTGAGAGAGAAGGGCCCAGCCTTCTCTCCCCCACAAAGAGGAAGAAAAAAACCCACAGCTAGCCAGCTGGAGAAGCAAAAGGAAAATGCTATATTTACAAGCAATTTTGGGGAAATGCAGGATATATACAAAATTTACAGTATTTACAACATATATACAGAAATATACAGCAAAGTAAAAAAAATCCAATAATACAGGAACCCTCATGTGGTGGGTTGGAAGGGGTAAGGCCAAGAAGCCTCTTCCCTCCCCCCTGTAAGTAAAGGGAAAGAAAAATTGAAGGGAAAGGAAAAAAAAAACCTCACAGGCTGAATTAGCAAAGCAGTGGAGCTATATTTACAAAGCAATGTAGGATTTGCAGGGGAATATTTACAAATTTACAATATCTACAATATATACAAAGATATACAGCAGAGTAACACAGAAATGAGAGTAACCCCCCTCGGCAGAGGGGATTCCCCACCTCCGCTCTCCCCTCTCTCCCCCTTTTCCCCAGAATCGGTTAGAAGAGAGAGAGAGAGAGAAAGAAAGAAGTTAAAAGCAGTTTTGTGTTAATTGGAAGGGAGTTAATACCGGACTCTTATCAAGTCTTCAAGGCCGAAGCCTTGGCAGAAAGCCCAGCAGAGAAAAAGCTGCTGCACGAAGAAGAGGCGGAAGCAAGACTGAAGACAAAGTTCCGGAGTGCCCAGGATATCTCCCAGTTCAGAAGGTGCTTCCTCCCACTTCACCAATGAAATAGTTTAGATTATTCCTTCCGTTTACCAACTTCCGTCCACCATATTCCCTTTCTTAAGGGGGCAACGTCAACCGGCCACAGTCCACCCCTTCTAAACAATTTCATTGGCTGTTCATACTGTCCATCCAATCCAAAACGATATTTACAGTTCATGAGTAAAGTTCATAGTCCATTCCGCCTATGCTCAGATGTAGATGATTCAAAAGTCCAAGAAAATCAGAAAATGAGAAAAATGGAAAACAGTTCATTTCTTCGCCGACGAAGCGAAGAAAAGGGAAACAGGGATTCTCAGGGTCTCTTAGTTGACTCAGGGCTCTCAGGGATCTCAGGGTTCGTGCACCGTAGATTCCTTGTTGATTCTTCTTTTGGGCGCGATGTAGCTATACAGCAGTTCGAAATTAACCTCTTTCAGCTAAAGTTAAATTTCTTTGTGGAATACACTGAATTTCACCATTCTCTTGCATTACCCAATAAGTGCGACCCGGACCTTCAGCTGAAACCACCCCTCGGACAGGTTTAGCCTCTCCTGAGGGTGAAAATACCCAAACAGTTTTATCTAACAGATTCTTTTCTCTAACAACAGGAACTCTATCACCTTCTACTTTCCGTAGCAGATCTGAATGTGCAGGTCCAGCTCGGTTCACTGAACCTCTACTATTTACCAGCCAGGTTGCTTGTGCTAAATGTTTTTCCCAGTTTTTCAAAGATCCACCCCCCATGGCTTTAAGAGTGGTCTTCACCAAACCGTTGTAGCGTTCAATCTTCCCTGAAGCTGGTGCATAGTAGGGAATGTGGAATATCCACTCAATACCGTGCTCTTTTGCCCAGTTCTTGACAAGGTTGTTCTTGAAATGAGTTCTGTTGTCTGACTCAATCCTCTCTGGAGTTCCGTGTCTCCACAGGATCTGTCTCTCCAGACCGAGAATGGTGTTGCGTGCAGTTGCATGTGGAACTGGATAAGTTTCCAACCATCCAGTGTTTGCCTCTACCATAGTAAGCACGTATTGCTTACCAGAACGAGAACGTGGTAGAGTGATGTAGTCAATCTGCCAAGCTTCACCATACTTGTACTTGGACCATCTGTCACCATACCACAAGGGCTTAAGTCGCTTTGCCTGCTTAATAGCAGCACAAATGTCACAGTCATGGATGACTTGCGTGATAGCATCCATGGAAATGTCTATGGATCTGTCAAGAGCCCATTGGTACGTTGCATCTCTACCTTGATGTCCTGACGAATCATGAGCCCAACGAGCTAAGAATATCTCACCTCGGTGTTTCCAGTCAAGATCAAGATTAGAGTCCATGTCTACTTGAGAAACTCTTGCAGCTAGATCTGCCTGATGGTTGTGTTGCTGTTCCTCAGTAGCTTTGCTCTTAGGAATGTGAGCATCGATGTGTCTCACTTTCACTGGAATTCTCTCGATTCGATCAGCAATGTCCTGCCATAGGTTGGCTGCCCAAATGGGTTTTCCATTTCTCTGCCAACCACTCTTTTTCCAGTTCTTTAGCCAACCCCATAGAGCATTGGCCACCACCCATGAGTCGGTGTAGAGATAAAGCTTTGGCCATCTCTCACGTTCAGCCACGTCGAGAGCTAGCTGGACAGCTTTTACCTCTGCGAACTGACTGGATTCTCCTTCTCCATCTTTTGCCTCTGCAACTCGGCGTGTTGGACTCCACACTGCAGACTTCCACCTTCGCTTGTTTCCAACAAGACGACAGGAACCGTCTGTGAACAAAGCATATTTCTTTTCATCATCAGAAAGGTCATTGTAAGGAGGAGCTTCCTCAGCACGAGTTACTTTCTCCTCTGGAGGTTTAGCACAGTTGATACCTTCAGGCCAATTTGAGATCACCTCCACTAGACCAGGTCTTTCAAGATTTCCCATTCGAGCTCTCTGTGTTATCAGAACCATCCACTTAGACCATGTTGAGTCTGTGGCATGATGTGGTGTGGAGCCTTTGCCTTTGAACATCCAATTCAAAACTGGTAATCTGGGAGCTAAGAGAAGTTGTGATTCAGTTCCAATCACTTCAGAAGATGCTTTTACTCCTTCATAGGCAGCTAGAATTTCTTTCTCTGTTGGAGTATAATTAGCCTCTGAACCTCTGTAACCTCTACTCCAGAAACCAAGAGGTCGTCCACGTGTCTCACCTGGAGCTTTTTGCCACAAGCACCAGGTTGGACCATTGTCACTTGCAGCCGTGTACAAAATGTTCTTAATGTCTGGACCATCTCGGACAGGTCCCAGACCCATTGCTTGAACTACCTCTTCCTTTATCTGGTCAAAGGCTGCTTGTTGTTCAGGTCCCCAGTGGAAATGATTTCTCTTTCGAGTCACAACATACAGAGGTTTCACAATCTGACTGTACCCAGGAATGTGCAGTCTCCAAAATCCCACTATCCCCAAGAAACGTAAGGTCTCTTGCTTGTTTGTGGGACTTGCCATGGTAGAGACTCTATTTACCACATCCACTGGAATGTGTCGACGTCCATCTTGCCATCGCACTCCCAGAAACTGAATCTCTGTGGTAGGTCCTTTCACCTTGTCTCGCTTGATGGCAAAACCTGCATCCAGAAGAATGTCAATGATTTTGTTACCTTTCTCGAAGACTTCCTCAGCAGTTTTACCCCAGACGATGATATCATCGATGAACTGGATGTGTTCTGGAGCACTGCCTTTCTCCAGAGCATCGTGGATCACTGCATGACAGATGCTTGAGCTGTGGATCCAGCCCATTGGCAGCCTGTTGAAAGTGTACTGGATTCCTCTCCAGGTGAAAGCAAACTGAGGCCTGCATTCCTCTGCTATGGGAATAGAGAAAAATGCATTGGCAATGCCTATGGTAGCATACCATTTGGCCTCTTTGGATTCCAGCTCATACTGTAGCTCCATCATGTCTGGTACTGCTGCACTCATAGGTGGTGTCACTTCATTTAGGGCTCGGTAGTCTACTGTCAGACGTCAGTCTCCATTCTGCTTTCGCACAGGCCACACTGGACTGTTGAAAGGTGAATGAGTTTTGCTGACGACTTTCTGACTCTCCAACTGACGAATCAGATTCTGAATGGGCAACAAAGAGTCACGGTTGGTTCTGTATTGTCTGTGATGCACAGTCTGAGACGCAACCGACAATTTAATGTCCTGTATCTTGTGCTGTCCCACAACACAAGATACATCAGAAAGCTCAGGTCTAACAGACAGCTTCAGTTTTTGTCCATCAACTTCCACAGAAGCTACTCCAAAAGCCCATTTGTAACCTCTAGGGTCTTTGAAATGCCCTTCTCTCAGAAAATCAATTCCCAAAATACAAGGTGCGTCAGGTCCGGTCACAACTGTATGCTTCCTCCATTGTTTACCAGTTAAACTTATATTAACCTCTACCTTACTTAACTCTTGAGATCCACCAGTGACTCCCAGAATAGTTATAGACTCTGATCCCTCATAATTTGATGGTATTATGGTGCACTGAGCTCCTGTGTCAACCAAGGCCCTGTACTTCCGAAATTGTGAAGTGCCAGGCCACTGGATGTACACATCCCAATAGATTCTGTTATCTCTGTTATCCCTCTCCTCCCCCTGGTGGGAGGCAGGGCACCCCTAGTTATGGGGAACATGCCCACATGTGCATTGCACATAGTTTGCAGGGTTATAACTTTGCATGTTATAACCGGAGCCACTGTTGGAGCCATAAGAGTCGTTCTGGGGAACTGTGGAAGTAACAGCTACCCTTCTGGTATTGCTACCTTGGGTTCTGCCACTTTGCAATTCCCTCAGTCTCCTGAAAAGATTAGAAGTTGGTTGGCCATCCCAGCGGTTCATGTTCTCACCAAACTGATCACACAGAGTTATCCAAATAGTTCTACATGATTGCCTTGGCGGTCTGTTTTGGAATGACCTGTTTTGGAATGACCTGTTTTGGAATGACCTCCTTGGAGGACGTGTATTCCTCACAGATGAAACTTGTATCCACCTGGAGGGAGAATTGAAATTATCCCTTTGTGCCAATTGGGATATGGAATTTCTAAATTCATCTTTTAACTCTCTTATGCAATTCTGTATATCACCAGACATCGTTTTAATGGCCGAAACCAAAGAACCACGTGTCATGCTATCCTCCAATTGTCTCATTTGATCAGTGAATTGGCCAACCGTAGGAGAAGCTCCACCATAATTTCTTGACACAATTCTGCTTGCCAGAATGTTTGCATAATTAGAAGGAGCAAGTTTGATGATCTTTTTTGCAAGACCAATACCCACAGGAATGTCATCAGGATTCAGAGTTTCATGTTCACCATAGAGTATCTCTCTAACAGCAAATTCTCTCAAGCGCTTAATTCCCTCATCTATGGTAGTCCAGGGTTTAGGATTCCATGGAAGATCATCTCGGGAAGGGTATCTCAGGGCAACTGCCATTAAAAGGCGTATCCACAGATTAACCTTACCGAGAGCTCTGCCTAGATGTCTATCTATTCCATTGTCCCTTGAAAGAGTTCCTAACTGAGCTGCTGACTTGTCTCCAACTGTTAGAGCTGGAGCACCTGTATCATAACACCTACTAAGCCAAGCTAGAACTGGTTCCTTATCTGCCCTGGTGAAATCTTTACGGACATCACGCAATTCCTCCCGTGGAGAAGAACATTCCAAAATATCATCTTCACCTTCGTCTCCCTGAATTTTTTGTCCATATAATCCTGCTGTCATTCTCCCAAGGATCTCTTTAAGCTGAGAACCACCTTTGCCAGCTGCTTTCCTAACTTCATCTTTATCCTGCTTTGATCTCACTAGGTTAGCTAGATCTTTAAAACAAACCTTCTCTTCCTCCTGAGCAGGATCTTTTAGAGTAGAGGGCCCCTCACCAGGATCAGTCTCCACCTCTTCTTCTCCATCTTTGGCCTTTCCACCTCTAGTCTTTAAAGGAGCCACCTTAACTGAAACTGTGTTTGAATTTACAGCCACCTTAATGGAAGCTGACAGGTCCTGAGATAAATCAGCTGCTGGGGCAGTGACTTCCGGTCCCACCGAGGGAGTGGGCGGAAGTGACGTTGCTCCGTTAATGGCTGACGGAGAAGAAGAAGGAGGAGAAGGAGTAGGAGAAGGAGTAGGCGCCATGTTGATACCAGCCGATGCCCTTGGCAGCTTGCTAGAATCAGCAAAGTCATTTAGAGCTGCTTTACCAATTGACTTTTTAGCCTTCTTTTTAACTGACAGAGAGTCTCCACCTTCCTCATCACTAGATGACTCTGGGACTGATCTCGAGCCACGGCGTTTTCTTTTTGATCTAGTTTTAATAACAAAACAAGCTTTGGATATCTTTCTCTCTCGCCGCAGAGAGAACAGCAAATATGCAATCACCATCACCAGCAACAGATTTATACACATCACATAAATCACCTTTGGGTCCCAGGCATCACCTAAAGTTACTCTCTCCTCAGGCGGACTCTTAAAACCCTTTATCTCAATTGGGAGAGTGGTGGAGGTAACATTCCTGTATCTCACTGGCCATAGGAAATTAATACATTTTCCATACCATAATTTAACTCTCTACATAACCCACATATAAATTGTCCGCACCAAATATTTACCCAGGTAATCCAAAATCAAACCCAAACAATATCTGTAAACCAGAGCCCCAAAAATTGAAAAGAATAATCGCTCCACAAACCACAATACCTTCATGTTCGCTAATTCAGCTGGAAAACACTAAATCAATCAAGTAATAAATTAAACTAATTATCTGCCGCACGTTGGGTACGCCAATAAAAAAATGTGGTGGGTTGGAAGGGGTAAGGCCAAGAAGCCTCTCCCCTCCCCCCTGTAAGTAAAGGGAAAGAAAAATTGAAGGGAAAGGAAAAAAAAAACCTCACAAGCTGAATTAGCAAAGCAGTGGAGCTTATATTTACAAAGCAATGTAGGATTTGCAGGGGAATATTTACAAATTTACAATATCTACAATATATACAAAGATATACAGCAGAGTAACACAGAAATGAGAGTAACCCCCCTCGGCAGAGGGGATTCCCCACCTCCGCTCTCCCCTCTCTCCCCCTTTTCCCCAGAATCGGTTAGAAGAGAGAGAGAGAGAGAAAGAAAGAAGTTAAAAGCAGTTTTGTGTTAATTGGAAGGGAGTTAATACCGGACTCTTATCAAGTCTTCAAGGCCGAAGCCTTGGCAGAAAGCCCAGCAGAGAAAAAGCTGCTGCACGAAGAAGAGGCGGAAGCAAGACTGAAGACAAAGTTCCGGAGTGCCCAGGATATCTCCCAGTTCAGAAGGTGCTTCCTCCCACTTCACCAATGAAATAGTTTAGATTATTCCTTCCGTTTACCAACTTCCGTCCACCATATTCCCTTTCTTAAGGGGGCAACGTCAACCGGCCACACCTCTGGAGGAGGGTTCCCCCCCCCCCCCGTACCCCCTTCTCTCCCCTTTTTCCCCAAAGAGGGTTAGAAAGAGAGAAAAAGAGCTGTTATTAATTAAAGCAAAGTATTAGTAGGCCACATGCTTTTCTGTCCAAGGTCACTCTGGCAGGGAGTCCAGAAGCAGACGAGCTGGAAAGGGAGAAGGAAAGGAGCGAACTGAGGAAAGTCCCAGCTGCACCTAAACCTAAAACTGCATTCTACCAATCCACCAATGAAATTAGTCTAGAATATCTGATTGTTTTCATTAACATTCCAAAACATTCAGCCATAGTGTCCCAGCACTGTCTCTTTTCTTAAAGGCACAGCCTCAAACGGTCACACCCTCCTGACCCCCAGCCCTCAAATATTTATAAACATTTATTACAGCCCCTTTCAGTCTTCTCTTGACTAAAACACTCCAGATCTCTCAGCTTCTTCTCAGAGGGCAGTGCTCCAGTCCCTCAATCATCCTGGTGGACTTCCATTGGACACTCTCGAGTAGATCCCTGTCCCTCTTGAACTGGGGAGCCCAAAACTGGATGCAATATTCCAGGTGTGGCCTCACCAGGGCAGAGTAGAGAGGGGAGAGAATGTCCCTCCGTCCGCTGGACACAATCCTCTTAATGCACCCCAGGATCCCATTGGCCCTCCTGGCCACAAGGACACATTGCTGTTCCATGCAGAACTTGTTATCCACCAGCAGCTCAAACTAGTTGTGAGCTTCTGGGTGAAGCCATCAGGTGAACCACCTGCATGTCCTCTGCAAGGGGCTTCAGCAGCAGGAGCCCAAGGCCTGCAAACATGCAGTGACTAATGGCTTTGTCATGCAAGGCTTTCTCCCACTTGGTCATCCTCTCCAATATGGTTTTCAGATGAGGGTTTGGAAGGGCTCTTTGCCTTCCCAGGCTCTTCCTATTACACTGTGTTTACTCTTACCTGTCCTCTTTTGTAAACTACTTTGCAATTTGGACTTCTCACTACAAGAAGGACCTTGAGGTGCTGGAACACATCCAAAGAAGATCCACTAAGCTGGTGAAGGGTCTATAGCCCAAATCTTCTGAGAAGCAGTTGAGAGAACTGGAATTGTTTAGCCTGCAGAAAAGAAGGCTCAGGGGAGACCTTCTCTACAGCTCCCTGAAAGAAGATGGGACATGGTCTCATCCCCCAAGGAACAAGTGATAGGACAAGAGCAAATGGCTTCATGCTGTGCCAGACAAGGTTTAGGTTGGACATTGGGACAAATTTCTCCCTCAAAAGGGTTGTCAAGCCCTGGAACAGGTTGCCCAGGGCGGTAGTGGAGTCACCATCCCTGGAGGGGTTTAAGAGCCGTGTGGATGTGATGCTGAGAAACATGATTTAGTGGTGACCTGGCAGTGCTGGGTTAATGATTGAATCAGATGATCTTAAAGGTCTTCTGTAGCCAAAATGAAATGATTCCATGATTTTCTCCCTGGCTGGCCTAATTGCATTGGCTGAGCTGCCACTGCAGGCTCTGCACAGACCCTACCCTGTGTCTCATGAAACTGTTGTGCTGCTGGCCTGTCTCCAGCATGCCCATTTGCATGTGTGACCCTGACCCATCCAACTACTGTGTATATTCTGCAGGTATCATCCAGCTGCCCTGATTGTCTTAGGTAAACTAAAAGGACTACTCAGCTTTTCATCATTCACAGATTGGAAAGGGCCCTCAAAGATCATCTTGTCCAATTCTCCCTGCCGCCAGCTGGGACACCTCCACCTATATCAGGCTGCCCAGGGACATATCAAAGCTGATCTTGAAGGTGTCCAGGAACAGAGCCTCAACCACATCCCTGGGCAATCTGTTCCAGTATTTCACCACTCTCATTGTAAAGAATTTCCTCCTGATGTCCAACCTAAATCTCCCCTGTTCTGGTTTCAAACCATTGCCCCTCATCCTATCACTCCAAGCCCTTCTAACCATTCCCTCCCCAGCCTTCCTGTAGGTCTCCTCCAGATATTGAAATGTAGTTGTAAGGTCTCCCCAGAGCCTTCTCTTCTCCAGGACAAACAGCCCCAATTCTTTCAGCCTGTCTTCATAGGAGAGGTGTTCCAGCCCTTTCCTGCTTCAGCAGGTCCATGTCTCCCTTGTGATGGGAGTCCCATAGCTGGACACAGTATTCCAGGTGAGGTCTCTCCAGAGCAGAGTGGCAGAATCACCTCTCTCCATCTGCTGGCCACACTTCTTTTGATGCAGTTCAGGCTGCCATTGGCCTTCTGAGCTGCAAGTGCACATTGCTGGCTCATGTTCAGCTTCTCATCCACCAGGATCCCAAGTCCCTTCCCACAAGGCTGCTCTGAATTTCATCATCTCTGTATTGATATTAAGGATATGCAGGACCTAGCACTTTGCTTTATTGAACCTTGTGAGTTCTCCTCAGCCCTCCTCTCCAATCTGTCCAGGTCCCTCTGGATGCTCAACCCCAAGTGCCTTTGCAAGTCCTCCCAGTCACAAGACCCTTTGCTGCGGGGTCCAGGTAGCTGAGCTCTAGCTCAGCTTGGAGACGTGTGGCTTGTGCTCTGTGGCTTTGGAGGCCACTAGCTGATTCCACTGGTGACCATGGAAAGCTATAAGCCTGTATGAGGTTGCTGCTCTGCTGCCAAAAGTAAGCAGAAGATCATGTTCCTGACAGTGGGTATTTTAGTCTCACTTTCAAGCAGATTATGAAGCAGTTTGTTGGCTGGGTCAGAACATTTCATCTCTTTCTTCAAGCCTCCAGGGTTTTTTTTCTGAGAGAGGTTTTGAAGCGGCATCGTTTGTAACCTGACCTCTCTGCTTGTCCTATTTCCATCACTGGTTCTGGGGGTTGGGGCCAGGATGCTGACAAGCATTTCTGACTTGAAAATACAACTTTTTGGTAACCCAAAGAAGAAGAAAAGGAAAAAAAGAAGAAGAAGAAAAAAAAAGACCCTGCTGTCTTCACAGTGTGTCTGCAACAAAGGGATAAGGGTTCATGGCACAGCACAATCCTCACCAGTCAAAAGTTTCCTGGGTCCCACCCTGGTTTCTTCTCACTGCTTATTCTGAGCCCAGTTATTTTCTCCCCAGGGGCCAGCAGAAATTCAGCCCAAGAGATGTGAGGAGCTTGAGCTGCTGCTGCACAGGGAGCTATGGATCTGCACATCTCCAGAAGCATCATGTCTTCTCCTGGGGTTCTAGTGGGATCAAGAAAAGGCTACAGCAAACTGTGATCCTCTTCTGCCAGGCACAGATGTCGTCAGACCCTGTGCATGGCCCATCAGTCCTGCTGGGCTGTGGCACATCCCAGGAGAAACCCTTGGGCTTTTTGTGAGTGCATGAGGTTTGTCAGGTCCAACCAAGGCCACCACAGCTGGGGCTGGCTGGACAGACCTCTTTTTTGGCCAAGGGAGGTCTTCCCTAGGGGAAGAAGAACAGAGACAGGGCTGGGTAAGACCAGGGGCAATTAAACTGCTGACAAAATACTCAAGGAACTATTTTAAGGCCACTTCCCAAGGTTGACAAAACCAATTCTGCCTATCAATCTGTTCTCTTCTTCATGCAGATAACCTTCTGAGGATCACAGCTCCACGTGCCTGGGTTGTGGAAATATCCCTCTTTTTGACATCTCTCACTCAAATTGTCTGAGACTGATCCAGATTAACGGCACCAAGGACACAGGTGGGCAGAGCTTGGACAGCCATGAACTGCATCTGGGTCAGGGCACTCCCAAGTACCAGTGTAGGCTGGGCAGTGACTGGCTTGAGAGAAGCCCTGAAGAAAAGAACCTGGAGGTGCTAGTGGATGAAAAGCTCAACAGGAGCCAGCAGTGTGCACTTGCAGCCCAGAAAGCCAATCTCATCCTGGACTGCATTAAGAGAAGCAGAGCCAGCAGGTCAAGGGAGGTGATTCTCCCCCTCTACTCTACTCTGCTGAGACCACACCTGGAGTACTGTGTCCAGTTCTGGAGCCTCTATTACAGGAAGGATCTGGAGGTGCTGGAGCATGTCCAGAGAAGGGCCACGAGGATGGTCAGAGGGCTGGAGTACCTCTCCTCTGAGGACAGACTGAGGGAGTTGAGGATGTTCAGTCTGGAGAAGAGAAGCCTCCAAGGAGACCTTATTGTGGCCTTCCAATGTCTTAAGGAGGCTACAAGAAAGCTGGGGAGGGACTTTTGAGGGTGTCAGGGAGTGATAGGAGTGGGGGGAATGGAACAAAACAAGAAATGGGTAGGTTCAGATTGGATGTTAGGAAGATGTTCTTCACCATGAGGATGGTGAGAGACTGGCAGAGGTTGCCCAGGGAGGTGGTGGAAGCCTCATCCCTGGAGGTTTTGAAGGCCAGGCTGGATGTGGCTGTGAGCAACCTGCTGTAGTGTGAGGTGTCCCTGGACATGGCAGAGGGGTTGGAACTGGATGATCCTTGAGGCTCCTTCCCACCCAAACAATTCTATGATCTTTGTCAGAAACATTATTTATAGTGAAACTAAAGTTCCTGAACTTGTGCTGACTGAGTAAAGCTACACAAGTAAGCTTCACTAATGCCCCAGCTCTTCAAGGAACTCTTCAAGAGTTGAGGGCTTTGCATGCCTGTGAGCATCTGCAAGGTTCAGCCCCAAAGATATCTCAGCCAGCCCCGAAATGAGAAGCGTAAATATGAAATATTAAAACCAGATCTGCTCCAGAGAAGAACTCTTGACATTGCCACAAATCTGAAGAAAGGGAAAACTCTGGCATATGAATTTAGGATTACATCACTTTCTGAGAGCTCCATGCCAAAACAGTGCTATCTGTGGGAGAACTTCACTGAAAGCTTTGGACATCTCTGCCAGGTTAACATAACTTAGAGAGATGAAAAGAACTTTCTTCTCTCTACTGCAGGATGGGGGTAGGCAGAAGTGCATATGTTTTCACTGAGGGAAATACCACCTTCATATCTGTAGTACCAAGGCAAGCAACAGAAGTTTTGCTATCTTCGCACAAGTCATTGATCTCCCTTCCCCAGCTTGCTCCAAAATCTCCTGATAGATGATGCTTCAGAAAGGAGGCCAAAACCCACAGTGCTCCTTGGTGGCCAAGTAACACTAGACTTAGGGTTCAAGAAATGTTTCCCTTCCATTTTTCATCACCAGCTTGCTACAAATGATTGAGAGGAGCCTAAACTCTGTCACTGCTGCTTTCCTTGAGCTCTTCTTCTGCATCATAACTGATGAGGAGGGGGTCCAGAAGGAGAGAATCAGAGAATCACAGAATCATGGAATCAGAATCACAGAATCAAAGAAACACAATAACAGAATCACAGACTCAGAGAATCACAGAGTCAGAGAATCACAGAACCACATAATCACAGGATCAAAGAATTATACAGTGGTTTGGGTTGGAAGGGACCTTTCAAGGTCACCTACATCTTCAACCAGATCAGGTTGGTCAGCACCCCATCCAACCTGACCTGGAATGTTTCCAGGGATGGTGCATCTACCATCTCTCTGGGTAACTTGTGGACTCTCAACATGAAAAATGCCTTCCTTATATCTACACTACCTCTGAGCCAATCAGTTCTTGGTTCTTTACAATGAGCAAAGGTCTAGAGAAAGGGGTGCTGAGGGGAGACCTTGTTGCTCTCCACCACTACCTAAAAGAAGGTTGGAGTAAGGTGGGGGTTTCTCTCTTCTTCCAGGTAACTAATGACAGAACAAGCTGAGACAGGGAAGGTTTAGGTTGGACATTAGGAACAATTTCTTTGCTGAAAGAGTGGTCAAGTGCTGGAACAGGCTGGCCAGGAAAGTAGTGGAGTCACCATCCCTGGAAGTGTTTGAAAAATATCTAGACATGGCACTTCAGCACATGGTTTAGTGGGCAAGGGGGTGTTGGGTTGATGGTTGGATTTGATGATCTTAGAGGTTTCAGAGTTTCATAGTTTCATAGTTTCATTCAGGGTTGGAAGGGACCACAAGGATCATCTAGTTCCAACCCCCCTGCCATGGGCAGGGACACCCCACACTAGATCAGGCTGGACAGAGCCTCATCCAACCTGCTCTTAAACACCCCCAGGGACGGGGCCTCAACCACCTCCCTGGACAACACATTCCAGGGCTTCACCACTCTCATGGTGAAGAACCTCCTCCTCACATCTAGCCTGAATCTCCCCACCTCTAGCTTCATTCCATTCCCCCTAGTCCTATCACTACCTGAGATCCTGAGAAGTCCTTCCCCAGCCTTCCTGTAGGCCCCCTTCAGATACTGGAAGGCCACAATTAGGTCACCTCGGAGCCTTCTCTTCTGCAGACTGAACAGCCCCAACTCCTTCAGTCTGTCCTCATAGGAGAGGTGCTCCAGCCCTCTGATCATCCTTGTGGCCCTTCTCTGGACACGTTCCAGCACCTCCACATCCCTCTTGTAATAGGGGCTCCAGAACTGGACACAGTACTCCAGGTGGGGTCTCACCAGGGCTGAGTAGAGGGGGAGGATCACCTCCCTCGACCTGCTAGCCACACTTCTCCTGATGCAGCCCAGGATCTGATTGACTTTGCGGGCTGCAAGTGCACATTGAGAGCTCATGTTGAGCTTTTTGTCCACCAGCACCCCCAAGTCTCTCTCCTCAGGGCTGCTTTCCAGCCAGTCACAGCCCAGTCTGTATTTGTGCCTGGGATTGCCTCGACCCAGATGCAGGACCCTGCACTTGCTCTTATTGAACCTCATGAGGTTGTCTTGTGCCCACCTCTCCAGCCTGTCAAGGTCCCTCTGGATGGCCTCCCTTCCCTCCAGCGTGTCTGCTGCACCACACAGCTTGGTGTCATCAGCAAACTTGCTGAGGGTGCACTCAATGCCTTTGATTCCGTGTTGTTAGTGATGTGGCCTTGCTAATTCTGTGCTGAATCTATGCTGATACTATAATTCTTTGCTGTTAGTGACCTGGCCATACTGATTCTGTGCTGAATCTATGCTGATTCTATAATTCTGTGCTGTTAGTGACCTGGGCTTGCACCCCAACCACAGGACATGGAGGATTATGCAGGATGAAGGAGTTGGGGCTGTTCAGTCTGCAGAAGAGAAGGCTCCGAGGTGACCTAATTGTGGCCTTCCAGTATCTGAAGGGGGCCTACAGGAAGGCTGGGGAAGGACTTCTCAGGATCTCAGGTAGTGATAGGACTAGGGGGAATGGAATGAAGCTGGAGGTGGGGAGATTCAGGCTAGATGTGAGGAGGAGGTTCTTCACCATGAGAGTGGTGAAACCCTGGAATGTGTTGTCCAGGGAGGTGGTCGAGGCCCTGTCCCTGGGGGTGTTTAAGGCCAGGCTGGATGAGGCTCTGTCCAGCCTGATCTAGTGTGGGGTGTCCCTGCCCGTGGCAGGCGGGTTGGAACAAGATGATCCTTGTGGTCCCTTCCAACCCTGAATGAAACTATGAAACTATGAAACTCTGAATTTGCTGTATTCTTTGTGGGCTAATACCAGCACTGCTTGAACTCTGAGGGCATCACCTCTTCAGCCTGCTCCTGCTGCTCACACTGAAAAATAACCCAGAATGAGGTGAGATGCTTCAGGGACCTTGTCAGAAGCTGGACAGGGTCAAAGCATGGGAAAATTTAGAGGCAGACCTTGCTAGAGCAACCACAGCCTGTACTCATGCCAAACATCTGCTGGCCCCACTTCCAGTTTCTAGCCAAAGTTATGCTTTTAACGCTTCATGATTCTTAACATGCTAAAAGGAAAAGAAATCCCTGGGCCACTGCTGAGTCTCTGGGAACACAGCGCAGGGCTTTGAGCAAGGGCCGTAACGTTCTTAATCCTGCTCTGTGACCTGGAAAGAAAACAGTGTTAAAGATAAATGGGGCAGGTAGAGCTGACGGAAACAGTTTCAGCTTGGAGTTTGCTGGGTTTTGGGGCTTTTTTTTTTTATCATAGTATCAGTCAGGGTTGGAAGGGACCACAAGGATCATCTAGTTCCAACCCCCCTGCCATGGGCAGGGACACCCCACACTAGATCAGGCTGACCAGAGCCTCATCCAGCCTGATCTTAAACACCTCCAGGGATGGGGCCTCAACCACCTCCCTGGACAACCCATTCCAGTGCTTCACCACTCTCATGGTGAAGAACTGCCTCCTCATGTTCAGCCTGAATCCCCTCACCTCCAGCTTCATTCCATTCCCCCTAGTCCTATCACTACCTGAGATCCTGAGAAGTCCTTCCCCAGCCTTCCTGTAGGCCCCCTTCAGATACTGGAAGGCCACAATTAGGTCACCTCAGAGCCTTCTCTTCTGCAGACTGAACAGCCTCAACTCCTTCAGTCTGTCAGAAAGTGCCATTTCATCAAAATGGACATGTTCCAAGGGATGGTATTGATTTTGACGAATCCCTCACTGAAGAAATGTCAGAGTCAATTGTTTCCACCCTCTCACTTGGTTCCAAGAATGTCAGAAAGTTCTACCCTGATCAAGTCCAATTTTCTCTGGGTTGTGTCAGCCTGAGTTTGCTGCGAGGCCAGACCAGAGCAGCACTTCAAATCACCCTGATTTCAGGCTTGAATGTGTGTTTGGGGTCTTTGCTATAGCCCTTGGGGAGGTTTCAAGGTGTGAATTCGAGGCTGAGAGAGCTGAGGCTGTTCAGCCTGGAGAAGAGAAGGCTCCAGAGAGACCTTATAGCAGCCTTCCAGTACCTGAAAGGAGACTACAAGAAAGTTGGGAAAGGACTTTTGACAAGGCCTTCTTGGGACAGAACAGGAGGGAATGGGCTGAAGCTTGAGGTGGGCAAATTAAGACTGGAGATTGGAAATAAATTCTTTATAGTAAGGGTGGTGAGACACTGGAGAAGGTTGCCCAGGGAAACTGTGGATGCCCTCTCCCTGAAGGTGTTCAAGGCTAGTTTGGACAAGGCCTTGAGCAACCTGATTTCGTGGAAGTCCCTGCCCATGGCAAGGGGTTGGAACTAGATGATCTTTAAGGTCCCTTTCAATCCAAACTATTCTATGAATCTATAGATCTATGAATCTATGAATTATTCACCTCCCAACAACTTCCAGTCCCTCCAGTGCTCATATCCCCACTAAGTACCCCCCACAGCCCCTCTCAGTTGTCATCTGCATTCAGCTCAGCCCAGTTTCCCTCTTGACATGAGTACTGCACACTGGGCAGGGGTAGTTTTCTCTTCCTCAGTTCGGATGCTCAAACCAGAGTGTGTACCCCAAACACCCTGAACCTCCATCTGGAGAGAGCCCAGCCTCAAAAAATCTTCTATGACAATCATCACCATTATCAACATGGGCTAAACAGCATCTTTTGCCCCATTTTCTCAGAACGGAGTGATCTACAGCAGCTAAAGCTCATTTCCATAGAATCATAGAATTGTTACAGTTGGAAGGGACCTCAAGTATCACCCAGTTCCAACACCCCTGCCATGGGCAGGGACACCTCACACTACAGCAGATTGCTCACAGCCACATCCAGCCTGCCCTTAAAAGCCTCCAGGCATGAGGCTTCTACCACCTCCCTGGGCAACCCCTTCCAGTCTCTCACCACCCTCGTGGGGAGGAACTTCT
Source organism: Melanerpes aurifrons (assembly GCA_011125475.1). Taxonomy (NCBI): domain Eukaryota; kingdom Metazoa; phylum Chordata; class Aves; order Piciformes; family Picidae; genus Melanerpes; species Melanerpes aurifrons. The sequence goes on along the minus strand of WWNC01000102.1, from coordinate 576,008 downwards.
TCCTAAGATCCAATCTGAATCTACCCACTTCTACTTTTCTTCCATTCCCCCCAGTCCTATCACTCCCTGACACCCTCTGTGGTACGTTGGAAGGGTAAGGCCAAGAAGCCTCCTCCCTTCCCCCTTGTAAAGTAAAGGGAAAGAAAAATTGAAGGGAAAGGAAAAAAAACTCACAAGCTGAATTAGCAAAGCAGTGGAGCTTTATATTTACAAAGCAATGTAGGATATGCAGGGGAATATTTACAAATTTACAATATTTACAATATATACAAAGATATACAATAAAGTAACACAGAAATGAGAGTAACCCCCCTTGCCGAGGGGTTCCCCACCTCCGCTCTCCCCTCTCTCCCCCCATTCCCCAGAGCAGGTTAGAAAAGAGAGAGAGAGAGGAAAAAAGTTAAAAGCAGTTTTGTGTTAATTGGAAGCAGTTAATACAGGCCTTATCAGGTTTGTCAGTTTGAAGGCCGGAGCCTTGGCAGAAAGCCCAGCACAGAAAGCTGCTGCCTGAAGAAGAGGCGGAAGCAAGACTGAAGATAAAGTTCCGGAGTGCCCAGGATACTTTCTCCTGCACTCCCAGTTCAGAAGGTGCTTCCTCCCACTTCACCAATGAAATTAGTTTAGATTATTCTTTCCGTTTACCAACTTCCATCCACCATATTCCCTTTCTTAAGGGGACAACGTCAACCGGTCACACCCTCAAAAGTCCCTCCCCTGCTTTCTTGTAGCCCACTTCAGATACTGGAAGGCCACAATAAGGTCTCCTTGGAGCCTTCCCTTCTCCAGACTGAACAGCCCCAACTCCCTCAGTCTGTCCTCATAGGAGAGGTACTCCAGGTCTTTGTGCTGTTTCCTTCTGCACTGCCAAGACATCAGCTTCAAAAGAATGCTTGTGGTGGCAAATTTCACCCCAAATAATATATCACCCATTACATTTCCAACTGGAAATGGCTGCATTTCAAACTGGGACTGCATGGTGTTCTCAGGCTGTCAGCTGCAGAGTGCTTCAGCCTGGCACTTGGAATAGAGGGGGAGGGAGAGGACACCTGTGTTCGGTGTGAGCAGGTGAATTTTCTCCTCAGCATGGTGGCAGAGCTGAAGGAGAGTACGTGTCTCAGGGGGAGGAGAGGGTGGCGGCGGAGCCGGTGCGGAGCAGCCGAGCGCCGCGGGGAGCGGTGTCAGCTTCGACGCGTGGGGGATTTTAATCCGATTCCGGCCGGCCCGGATTTTATTGGGAGCGGGTTTTAAAGCGCCTGTTGTCCCTTTCGCCTCTGCGGACGGGGCAACATGTCCGAAGCGGAGCAGCAGTTGGCGGCCGCCGCCGGCGCCACCCAGAACGGGCACGAAGCGGCCGAGAACGCCGGAGAGCAGCAGGCCGAAACCGGCGGGGCCCCGGCGGCGGCGGGCGCAGCAACGGCGAGCACAGCGACGGCGGGACCGGCAGCGGCGGGAGCCCCACCGGCGGCAGGAACAGCGGGGACGGCCGCTAGCCAGAATGGAGCCGAAGGCGACCAGATCAACGCCAGCAAGAACGAGGAGGACGCGGGGAAGATGTTTGTTGGCGGCCTCAGTTGGGATACAAGCAAAAAAGACTTGAAAGATTACTTCACCAAATTTGGTGAGGTAACTGACTGCACGATAAAGATGGACCCTAACACAGGAAGATCCAGAGGCTTTGGATTTATTCTCTTCAAAGAACCTGGGAGTGTTGAAAAGGTTCTGGAACAGAAAGAACACAGGCTAGATGGACGACTAATTGACCCCAAGAAGGCCATGGCAATGAAAAAGGATCCAGTGAAGAAAATATTTGTTGGTGGACTTAACCCAGAAGCCACAGAAGAGAAAATCAGGGAATACTTTGGAGAGTTTGGAGAGATTGAAGCAATTGAACTTCCAATGGATCCAAAGACCAACAAAAGGAGGGGGTTTATGTTCATCACTTTCAAGGAAGAGGATCCAGTGAAGAAGGTTTTGGAGAAGAAATTCCATAACGTCAGTGGAAGCAAGTGCGAGATTAAGGTAGCACAGCCAAAAGAAGTATACCAGCAGCAGCAGTTCAGTAGTGATGGAGGAAGAGGTAGCTATGGAGGAAGAGGCAGAGGTGGAAGAGGCGGCGGTCAAGGCAGTGCAAATTATGGGAAGACACCAAGACGTGGTGGTCATCAGAATAACTACAAGCCATATTGATCAAACTTATTCAGGCCTGGCAGTGGTCACAGTTGATGCCTACAAGCACTGGATATTCCCCAAGTTGAAGACGGAATACTGACTTGTTTACCTGAAAGGATGAAGTGGCCGAGCTGAAGGAGGAGGTAGCTGGGCTAAGGACCATAAGGGAAAGTGAAAGGGAGTTAGACTTGTGGGAGAAGGCTCTGCAGATCTCCCCTGGTGAGGGAAGGGTTCCTGGAGGCGGAGAGGGATGGATACAGGTCCCTGCCTCTCCTCCTTCTCCGCTGCCCTTGCATAATAAGTATGAGGCCCTGCAGGCTGAGGGCAGTAAGGAAGAGAGGGCTGAGGCTGAGGAGCAGCCATCCAGAGGGGAGCCTAAGGCCAAGCGGACCCCACCAGCTGTAACGACCAGCTCTGGGGGGAAGCCTAAGCCCAAGCGGTCCCCACCAGCTATAACAACCAGCTCCACAAAGAAAAGGAGAAGGGTTATAGTTGTAGGGGACTCTCTCCTGGGGGGTACTGAGGGACCCATATGTCGTCCCGACCCATCCCACAGGGAGGGCTGCTCCCTACCAGGGGCAGGGGTTAGGGACATTGCGGAGAGAATCCCTAAATTAATCCAGCCCACTGACTATTACCCTCTGATGGTAATACAGGCTGGGAGTGATGAGATTGACAGGAAGGGTACCAGGGCAGTTAAGAAGGAATTCAGGGCCCTTGGACAATTGATTGATGGGGCAGGAGCTCAAGTGGTGTTCTGCTCAGTTCCCTCAGTGTCAGGGGTGTACACTGAGAGGAATGGGAGAACCCATACCATCAACAATTGGCTCAGGGGATGGTGCCAGAGGCAGAACTTTGGGTTCTATGACCATGGGGCAACTTTCACTGCACCTGACCTGCTGGGTCCTGATGGGGTGCATCTATCTAGAAGGGGTAAGAGAGTCCTGGCACTGGAGTTGGCAGGGCTCATTAGGAGGGCTTTAAACTAGGTCTGAAGGGGGTGGGTGAGGCAATCGGTCCCTCTGCAGAGGTAAGAGTAGGGCGCAAGGTAGGGTCAGTTGAGAAGTCAGGAACCCAGCTGCGATGCGTGTACACCAATGCACGCAGCCTGGGCAACAAGCAAGAGGAGTTGGAGGTCCTAATCCATCAGGGCAACTATGATGTAGTCGCCATCTCAGAAACTTGGTGGGACAGCACCCACGATTGGAGTGCTACAATGGGGGGTTACAGGTTCTTTAGGAGAGACAGGCAAGGGAGAAGAGGAGGAGGGGTGGCTCTGTATATTAGAGAGTCAATCTCTGCCACACAACTTGAGGTGGAAGATGAGGTAGTTGAGAGCCTGTGGGTCAAAATCAGAGGACAACCTCACAAGTCTGACATCCTGATTGGAATCTGTTACAGACCACCCAACCAGGATGAGGCGGCTGATGAGTTGTTCTACAAGCAACTGGAGGCTGTCTCAAGATCATCAGATCTTGTCCTTGTTGGTGACTTCAACCTCCCAGATATCTGCTGGGAACTTAATTCAGCAGGGAGGAGGCAGTCCAGAAGATTCCTGGAGCGAATGGAGGACTGCTTCCTGACACAGCTGTTAAGCGAGCCTACCAGGGACAGGCTCTGCTTGACCTGCTGTTCTCCAATAGGGAAGGGCTGGTGGGAGACGTGATCGTGGGAGGCTGCCTAGGGTGCAGTGACCACGAGATAGTGAAGTTTTCAATATGCAGGGAGATAGGGAGGAGCACCAACAGAACCTTCACCTTGGACTTCCGAAGGGCGAACTTCAGCCTATTTCATAGAATCATAGAATCATAGAATCAATAAGGTTGGGAAAGACCTCAGAGATCATCAAGTCCAACCATCACCCAACGCCTCATGAGTAACTAAACCATGGCTTCAAGTGCCACATCCAATCCCTTTTTGAACACCTCCAGGGTTGTTTGTAAAGTCCCCTGGGTACCAGCCCTCATGAACCAAGGGGTTCAGGAGGGTTGGACCTACTTCAAACGGGAGCTCTTGAAGGCACAGGAATTGGCGGTTCCCACGTGCCGGAAGGCAAGCCGGCTGGGAAGGCGACCGGCCTGGATGAGCAAGCAGCTCCTGGAGGATTTAAGGGGGAAGAGGAGGCTGTATCACCTTTGGAAGGAGGGGAAGGCTTCTCGAGGTATGTTCAAGGAAGCTGTTAGATTATGTAGGAATAAAATTAGGGAGGCTAAGGCCCAGATGGAACTGAAGCTGGCCACCTCTGTCAAAGACAATAAAAAGCATTTTTATAAATATATTAACAATAAGAAGAGGGGCAGGAAGAACCTGCACTCCCTAGTGGACCTGGAGGGGAACACGGTGACTGAGGATGAGGAGAAAGCTGAGGTCCTGAACACCTTCTTTGCCTCAATTTTTAACAGCAAGGCAGGAGTTCAGGACGAGTGGCCTCCCGGAGCTGGGCGATGGGGTCGGGAGCAGTGTAATGCCCCGGAAATCCATGAGGAGTTAGTTCAGGACCTGCTGAGCCACTTGGATATTCACAAGTCCATGGGACCGGATGGGATCCATCCTAGGGTGCTGACAGAGCTGGCAGATGTGCTAGCTAGGCCACTCTCCATCATTTTCCTCCAGTCCTGGCTCACAGGTGAGGTCCCAGATGACTGGAAACTGGCCAACGTGGTCCCCATCCACAAGAAGGGTCGGATGGAGGAACCTGGAAACTACAGGCCGGTCAGCCTGACCTCAGTACCAGGGAAAGTGATGGAGCAGATTATCCTGGCGGCAATAACTGCGCACCTGAAGGATGGCCAAGGGCTCAGGTCCAGCCAACATGGATTCAGGAAGGGCAGATCCTGCCTCTCCAACCTGATCTCTTTCTATGATCAGGTGACCCGTCTGGTGGATGTGGGAGGCCTGTGGATGTGGTCTACCTAGACTTCAGCAAGGCCTTTGACACCGTCCCCCACAGCAAACTGCTGACTAAGCTGTCAGCCCGTGGATTGGACCATTACACTCTGTGCTGGGTTAGGAACTGGCTGGAGGGCCGGGCCCAGAGAGTGGTAGTGAACGGTGCCACATCCAGCTGGAGGCCAGTCACCAGTGGTGTCCCCCAGGGATCAGTGCTGGGCCCTGTCCTCTTCAACATATTCATTGATGATCTGGATGAAGGGGTAGAGTCAGTCATCAGCAAGTTTGCAGATGACACCAAGTTAGGGGCAGATGTTAGTCAGAGGGTAGAAAGGCTCTGCAGAGGGACCTCGACCGACTGGACAGATGGGCAGAGTCCAATGGGATGTCATTCAACAAGTCCAAGTGCCGAGTGCTGCACTTTGGCTACGGCAATCCCATGCAGAGCTATAGGCTGGGGTCGGAGTGGCTGGAGAGCTCCCAAACAGAGAGGGACCTGGGTGTGCTGATTGACAGCCACCTGAATATGAGCCAGCAGTGTGCCCAGGTGGCCAGGAGGGCCAATGGCATCCTGGCCTGCATTAGGAATAGTGTGGCCAGCAGGAGCAGGGAGGTCATAGTGCCCTGTACTCTGCTTTGGTTAGGCCGCACCTTGAGTACTGTGTCCAGTTCTGGGCCCCTCAGTTTAAGAAGGACATCAAACACTTGAGCGTGTCCAGAGAAGGGCAACAAGGCTGGTGAGAGGCCTTGAACACAAGCCCTATGAGGAGAGGCTGAGGGAGCTGGGATTGTTTAGCCTGGAGAAGAGGAGGCTCAGGGTGACCTCATTGCCCTCTACAACTACCTGAAGGGTGGTTGTAGCCAGGAGGGGGTTGGTCTCTTCTCCCAGGCAGCCAGCACCAGAACAAGGGGACACAGTCTCAAGCTGCGCCAGGGGAGGTTCAGACTCGAGGTGAGGAGGAAGTTCTTCACCGAGCGAGTCATTCGGCATTGGAACGGGTTGCCCAGGGAGGTGGTTGAGTCATCGACCCTGGAGGCGTTCAAGGGGAGATTGGACGTGGCACTTGGTGCCATGGTCTAGGCATGGGATCTGTGTTGATAGGTTGGACTCGATGATCCCCGAGGTCCTTTCCAACCTAAGTGATACTGTGATACTGTGATACTGTGATACTATGATACTATGATACAACTGAGAGGGGCTGTGGGGGGTACTTAGTGGGGATATGAGCACTGGAGGGACTGGAAGTTGTTGGGAGGTGAATAATTCATAGATTCATAGATCTATAGATTCATAGAATAGTTTGGATTGAAAGGGACCTTAAAGATCATCTAGTTCCAACCCCTTGCCATGGGCAGGGACTTCCACGAAATCAGGTTGCTCAAGGCCTTGTCCAAACTAGCCTTGAACACCTTCAGGGAGAGGGCATCCACAGTTTCCCTGGGCAACCTTCTCCAGTGTCTCACCACCCTTACTATAAAGAATTTATTTCCAATCTCCAGTCTTAATTTGCCCACCTCAAGCTTCAGCCCATTCCCTCCTGTTCTGTCCCAAGAAGGCCTTGTCAAAAGTCCTTTCCCAACTTTCTTGTAGTCTCCTTTCAGGTACTGGAAGGCTGCTATAAGGTCTCTCTGGAGCCTTCTCTTCTCCAGGCTGAACAGCCTCAACTGTGAGGTGTCCCTGCCCATGGCAGCGGGGTTGGAAGTGGATGATCCTTGAGGTCCCTTCCAACCCTAACAATTCTATGATTATATGCATCCTACCACACCATGCATCCCACCACACCATGCATCCCATCATACCCCACATGCCTCCACACCACACATGCCACCCCCATGCATCCATCCCATCGCCACAGGGACAAACTCAAATGCGCTCAGCCCCAAGGCTCAGTGGCTGAGACCGGGACGTCGCTCCTTGCCCACGTGCTGCACTTCTGTGGCTGCCTGAGCCTGGCAAGTGCCTGAGAAGGGCTGGCTTGGGGCTGTGGTGGATGCAAAGCATCAAGTTGCTGCTCAGGGGTTTTGGCAGGTTCCTGGCAGTCTTGGAATGCAAGAACTCAGTCACTGCCATAGCATCCCAGCAGGACACTAATTAAAAGGATGCGAATCTGCTCTGTGTCGATCTGACTCCAGTACTCTTGTCTTATTCATCCTAGACATCCATCAGAGCCTTTGCTCCTATGTCTGCAGGGCTTTAGGGTGCATTTAGCCATGAAGCACCCCAAGAGCACAAGCTTTACAAGCCAGAAGGTGCTGCAAGGCCACAAAGAATAGGACAGAACACCTGGCACAGCATTTGGGGGCTATGTCAGCATTTCTAAGCTGGGTTGCCACACGGTGGGGGACATTGCCACTTACCCAGACCACTCTGCAGTATGACAACTCAGCACGGGGAACCAGCTCCTCCTGACAGAAGGGCTTTGGGGGAGCTCTATACAAAGGGCAGGCAAGTTTCTTCAGGCTGGTGAGCAGGAAGGTTTCAGTGCTGGGTATTTGAAGGGCTCCTCTGACCACCCAAAACAGCAGAGTCCCCAGAGGGGCAGGGCTTGGGCTGTCTCCTGCTCTCCTCATCCCTGGGAGGGGTTGGATTCCCCAGCTGTCAGAGCAGACAGAAGGGCCATGCCGTGCTGCCATCCAGCCCTAAGGGCGTTCTGTGCATCATCATTTCCAAAGCTGCTCTGACAGATATTCAAATACAGCTTTGAATGGATAAACCTGGCAGGGGACAGGCCAGAATAGCTGTTAGCCAGCTGCTTCAGGTGGTTTGTCCCTTCTTGGTGACTTGTCACTCCTTGCATCCTTTAAAACACAGTCAGTGACAGTTTGGCAGCAGGCCTTGCCCTGGGGCAGTCATCTCCCCTACTTCCCATCCCCTCCTTTCCCTCCCCAGCTTTGTAGTCAGTTGCAAAGACCAACTCTAGCTGGAGGTTTTGGAGCAGCAGAGGCAAAACTGAGTTTTGCCACTCCGAGGTTGAAGGCAAAATAATTTCCCAGGGTGGGATGTCAAATCTGGCAAACCTCTCCCTCCCTCCCTCCCACAAAGACACGCTCTCTGCAAAAAGCTAGGCCTGTATTCTCCTGCCAGGATATTTCCTCCCTGCCCTGCTGTAGGACCTTCCTCTTCTCCAGACAATGAAGGGACTGACGCCAATGGCAGTGGCTGATGGAGCCAGGGAACACAAAAGCCCAGTGGAGCCCATCCTGAACGCATCCCAGGCGGCTGGAGAGGAGGGGGATAAGGAACCCCAGTGGGTGGGCTGTGAGGTGCAACCCTGCTGCTAGCCCACTGCTTGCCCATGGCTAGGTGAGGCAGGTGGCAGCCAGCCCAGAGGCTGGCCACCCACCCTGCTGCTTATGCCCAGAGCTGGCCTGTAACCCCTGAGCATCAGGAGTCACCCAGCAGGACCATGGACCTCCTCAAATCTGCCCTTAGCCCTGAAAAGCAGGGCTGCAGCATGCTCAGAGCAAACACAGTGTCCTTGGCAGGGTGGGTTGGGTGCACAGATCCAGAGCCAGCCCAGAGTGTTTTCTCCCAGCCAAGTGTCCCCAAGGTCTATCCCAGCAGGTCTCAGTCACTCTCAGGCAACCTGCAGTCTGACTCTGGAGGACAACAGGAGAAGTAGTGGTGCTAAGCCAGCCCCCGAGAGATGGAGGCCAGCAGCATGTGCCCACAATAGTCACTTTTTATTAAGGTTTGTTATTATAAAAATATAACATAAAACCTTGTGGCACATTTGCCCATTCCAGTGCTGGGGCAGAGATGATGGCTGGGGATGGAGGTGTTTGCTGCCCTGCACCAAATGGTCTTTGGGAACATGGGAAGGAGAAAGAAAAACTTGGTAGTGCATCAGACCCTTAATGGGAAGGTCGTGAGTTCAAGCCTGCAGTGGGCAGTAGTGTCTTCCCTACTCTAGTCATGTGGTCTGTGGTGACAGGTTGGACTCGATGATCTTTGAGGTCTCTTCCAACCTTAGGAATACTGAATACTGAATACTGAAAACAATTGAGGGGTGGGGGAGGGGGAATAGACAAAATAAAGAAGGCTGAGTCTCTCCTATCACCCCTTTCCAGTCCAATGGAGGTACAGTGTGAGTGAACATCCTGCCTGTGCTTCCCTGCACAGTGATTTGCCATGGAAGATGTCACCTCTGACAATCCAGGCATATCTTCATCCCTGCAGGCACCTGCCCAAGGTACTGGCACTTTAGGTACTGCTCAATGGCACTTTGGGTACAGTTTGGTGGCACTTCGGGCTTTGATTAGAGTTCACAGGTGCTTATTCCAAGAGTCACTGTCTCTGGACCACTGCTCAGAAGCTCTAGGAGGTGGAGGTTGGGATAGAGAGTCCATGGATGGTATTTAGAGGGTCTGGAGGTTTCCCCATAGGGCTGACAAGCTTTCTGTCCACAGCTGCAAGAAGGAAAGGTGGGAGGAAATAAAAGACAACAAAAAGGCAGTGGATTGATGGACTCAAAACACATTGCTGCAGCCAGGTACAATCCATGGCTGGATGCATGTGCACCCTCCTCTGTGGCAATGCCGGGGACGAGCAGTGTGAGTAATCTGGCAGTGCAGGCCTAGAGCCTGACATTGTGGTAGGCCATAAACGCAGAATCAGCTAGCAGTGTAGCAAAACAGTGCTGTGCCTGCAGCATGTAACTAAAACAAGACACTGGTAGCTATAAACATGGACAGTTATCTTGGGACAACAGGACATGCACCTGCATCAACAACCTCATTGTGTCATTAGTAGTTGGACCAATAATCTGTAATAGTGCAATGTGTGGTCACTCATAGGGAACCAATGGAGCTATGCCAACGAGGCTCTCCGAGTCTATATAAGTCGTAGCAGTTGCCCTGCTACGCACTTCTTCTTCTGCCTTTCCTGTCTCCTGTTTCTTCTACACTTTACCGTGCTATACTTGCACTACAGGCCTGCTCCATAGGCCTGCACCTCAGGCCTGCACCATCGGCCTGCAACACTGGAACAATAAAGGAACAATACTCAATCACATTGGTCAGCCGTATTGATTCCCAATCTCCGTCGCCCCATTAACTGGTGCCCGAACAGGGACACTTGGTTCCTTTGTCAATACCATCCCTTACATACGGCATTCAATACTAATTCAGACCTGACTCACGATATGAAGGTAGAAATGTGGATATTTTGGAATTTGACAATGCTAATGAAGAAACTAAACAGGTTCTCAGCATTTTATCAACAGGTGCCACTGCCTCATGACTGCAGGACCACAAGGAATGAAGGCATCGACAAGCAGCAATGTATCTAGCCACGGCCATAGAAGCAGTCCTGAAATCATCGTGCCTCTGAGAAACCTAGGTACCTTAAAGTGTCTGACTGTTGGACAGACTCGAAAGGGTCACAGATCTAATCATTTTACTCGAGATCGTCGCAGAAGCTGCTCCTGCAGCGTGAATATACCCCGCACGACGACACCAAACCAGGGTCCTTGGACCGCGCCACCCACCTTCCCCTCCCCCTCCCCCCCCCCCAGCCCCCTCTGGCAGCGCACAGCGGACCTGACAACAGCTGCATATCTCCTTTTGAATCCACAAAGCGTTGTCGAGTTTAACTGGCATGGTCCTTTGGGTCACAGACCCTGTGCTCTGTTAATTGGCAGACGACAGTCTATCTTTAGACAGGGCATCATTATAATTCCTGGTTCAATACATTCTGATTATGACTGGGCTATGAAAATTATGCTCTATACCATTGCCTCTCCTGTTAGCACTCTTGTTGGGACAGAAATTGCTTAATACCATCTGAGTCCCGAGTGCCTAAAACTTATAACAGAATCCAAGGGCAAGAAGGCTCAGGTTCCACTGATATGCCTAATACCTCATTAGCCCTAAAAATCCAAAAGGGAAAACTGGAACAGATTTTATCTGTCAGATACCCTTGTGGACAAATTATACAATTTTCAATTATTATGGATACTGGAGACGATGTCATCATTATACCTAGTCATAAACGGAATGGTCACTAGTCATTGCTCATGGCAAATGTTGAAGTCATGTGTTTAAAAGGTATCCAAACAACCTGGGTTAGCAAAGAGCCAGTGCAATTAGCTTTTAACTACAGCAAATCAATCACTGTAAGACCGTACATGTTAACCCTTCCAGTTGCTCTATTGGGCTGATATGCCTTAAGTCAACTAGGAGCAAAACTTGTTACTGTTCCTTCTTTGTAGTGGCTACTAGTCAGCAACCAACTCACAAATTAAAATGGAAAACACATAATCCAGTATGGGTGGAACAATGGTCGTTCAGACACGATAGGCTGCAAGTCGTTAAGACCCTAATACAGAAACAATAGCAACTGGGTCACACCTTGCTAGCCACCCACCCCTACCCCCACCCCCAGAAAAGGGAGGATTTTCTAGTACTACTCTTGCCAACCAAAGCTCTGCTTTGATTTAAAGTTACAGTGCTAATTTCTTCATTTCTGATTGCAATGTCCTTAAGAGATTTGTTATTTAGATATTTGCTAAGTTTTCCTGGTAAGCATAATGAATGGTAAGCATTTGGTTTTTACAGATACCTAGTACATAGTAATTGTAGTAAGGTGTAAGTGCTTAGTAATGAGTTCACATTGTAAGATTTCTTTTGGTTCAAACCTTCTTAGTTGTGTGCCATGGCATTTCAAAGGAGCTCCATGTAATATAGTTAAGACTTGTAGTAAATAGGTATTCATTTTTTTAAAAAAAAGTATTCCTTAGCTAAGGTAATGTCTTTATATTTTCTTCTTAGACATAGGCTAGAAAAAAAAAATAATAAAAAAAGCAAAAACAAAAAGGTAAACAAAAAAAACCCATAGAAATATATAACAAAAGCACAAAAACTCTGGATACAAAACATAGAGTACTAAATAACAGAATAGTAATAAAAAAGAAGAGCAACAATAAAAACAAAATATTAAAAGCAAATATTACACACTGAAAAATCATAAAGATTACTAACACAGAATAGCTATTAACAAAAAAAAAAGACATAAGAATTGTTAGCAAAAAAATGAAAATAAGGATTATCAAGACTACTAGATTAAAACAAACAAAAAATTATACAAAGAAAAAGTTGAGAAAATTAAAATGAAAAATTATAATAAAAAAGAATTAATAGAAAAGGTTAAAAAACATAATAAAAAAAGTAAAAATTAAAATTAGAATAGAAAATAGATTAAATAAAACAAACATGCAAAATAAAAAATAATTACAATAAAGAATATAAGATAAAAAATAAAATATTAAACACTAGATAAAAAAAATAGAAATTACAAAAATAAAAGAAATTAAAAGAAAAAATTTATTGGAATAACAAATTAAAATACAGATTAAAAAATTACAATAAGAAAATAAAAATTAAAGAAGGTAAAAAAGAAATAAATTAAAAATGACAAAAAGTAAGTTAAAAATAATAATAATAAAAAGTTAAAGAACAAAGAAAATTATAATACAAAATGACAAAAATTAATTGCATAAAATTATATCAAAATTAGATTAAAATTAACAAACAAAAAGAAGTTAACAAAAAATAATTAAAAAGTGCAGATAAAAAAAAGATAATAAAATGCAATGAAGAAAAAACCACATTAAAACAGTATAGAAATAAATTTAAAAACAATTTGAAATTAATTAAAGATTAAACAAAAGAACTAGATTAAAAGTCAAAATATTAAACATATCAATATAATAAATTCACAATAGAAAATAATAACTAAAAATTAAATAAAATAACTAAAAGAAACAAAATAATAAAAGAAATACATTCAACATAAAGCGTGAAACAACTCAAGTTAGAATTAAAAAGAAAAAACTATAAAAATAATTTACAAAATCAAAATTGAAATGAAAATAAATTAAAAAATTAAATTAAAAAAAAAATGCAAACATGTAAAAAATAATAAAAAACCCCATAAATCCATATAATGAAATCAAACAAAAATGAAATAGATTTATTGAAAGTAGATTTCAAAATGTTAAATAAATGAAGCAAAAAATTAATTACAAATTTAAAAATAGCTCACATTAAAAACAAACAAAAAACACTCAAAATTAGTTAGAAAATCTGTGGAATCATAGACTCGTGGAATGAGTCAAGGTTGGAAAGGACCACAAGGATCATTTAGTTCCAACCACTGCCATGGGCAGGGACATCTCACACTGGATCAGGCAGGCTAGAGCCTCGTCCAGCCTGGTCTTAAACACCTCCAGGCATGGGGCCTCGGCCATCTCCTTGGGCAACCCATTCCAGGGCTTCACCACTTTCACAGTGAAGAATTTCTTCTTCACATCCAGCCTGAATCTTCCCATCCCCAGCCTTGTTCCATTCTCCCTAGTCCTGTAATTTCCTGACATGCTAGGATGTCCCTCCCCAGCATTCTTGTAGGCTCTCTTCAGATACTGGATGGCCACGATCAGGTCACCTCAAGCCTTCTTTTCAGCTAACTGCAATCATCGCAACAAACAACGACGGAAGAATCAAGACCACGAGGACACAGCATTTCCCATGCAGTCGAACATCAATCACAACAACTGCTATGATCATCTGGGATCAAACAGCATCACTCAGAAGAATGTACCACAGCATCATGTGAATTAGGATTGAATATTGTGGTTGCTTGATAACTTTGTATTCTGTCTTGTTAACTAAGTGTGCCTCTGAATGTAGACATCCTAGAGGATGCAGTTTCATCTTTACATTTTGCTCAGTAGAGATTATTAACAAAAAAAAAAAAAAAAAAGAGGGAAAAGAGAGAATACCCCATAGCAAAAAATTAGCTCATGGCAACCCTAGAAATGCTGTAACCCTAGAAAATGTTGTAACCCTAGAAAGTGTTGTAACCCTAGAAACATCAACTTTGCAATGTGCTGTAACCCTCTCACTGCAAGACAGCACAAACATGGCACAAATGTCATGAAAATGACAATCAGCAAACCTGCTCAGCACTGACCAGAATGACGGTCACGATAATCCAAGATGTCAACAGAAAACATCTAACTTATAACTGGGTGTCGTGACTGCTTTACTGTTGTGTGAACATTAAGAGATCAGAATTACTAGGATGAGCAAAAACACATTATTCAGTGTAATTTTATATTGGGCAATGCAATGAAGCTCTTTTTGCTCTTGCTGTTTGCCTGCAAGTTTTCTGCCTGTGAAGCTAGACCCTGGCCAGATCTACCTTTACAGATTAAAGAAATCTTGCTACCATTAAACAATTCATGATTTTTGACCATCCTAGAGAAAATAAAGATGCAACATAATCCTAAAGCAGATCGCAAAAGACAGTGCTAAGGATTGCATTTGTGCCTCAATCTCTGTGTGCAATGCATTCAGGCATAATCAAGTCTTCTCTGTCAATAAGAGGAGTGAAATGTAAAGATCGGAACTGTTAAGATCTAAGTCCTTCTTTACAATGTTTGTTATCTTTGATCATGTATTATGCCAGCTCTGTAGAGCATTGTAACTAGTTCAACTTAAGCTTTGTGCCTTGTGTGGGTTACATCAGTCTGTTAGACATGCTGCACTACAGAACTCTTGCTTTTCCTACACAGCTTAGCTTTACCTTGCTTGCTTCTGTGTTTGCAGTAGCATCTTGTATGGGATGAGAAGAACTCCCATGACCAGATTGCTCACAAAAACAAAAAGGGGGATTTGTGGCAATGCCAGGGACGAGCAGTGTGAGCAATCTGGCAGTGCAGGCCTAGAGCCTGACATGGTGGTAGGCCATAAATGCAGAATCAGCTAGCAGTGGAGCAAAACAGTGCTGTGCCTGCAGCATGTAACTAAAACAAGGCACTGGTAGCTATAAACATGGACAGTTATCATGGGACAACAGGACATGCACCTGCATCAACAACCTCATTGTGTCATTAGTAGTTGGACCAATAATCTGTAATAGTGCAATGTGTGGTCACTCATAGGGAACCAATGGAGCTATGCCAACGAGGCTCTCCGAGTCTATATAAGTCGTAGCAGTTGCCCTGCTACGCACTTCTTCTTCTGCCTTTCCTGTCTCCTGTTTCTTCTACACTTTACCGTGCTATACTTGCACTACAGGCCTGCTCCATAGGCCTGCACCTCAGGCCTGCACCATCGGCCTGCAACACTGGAACAATAAAGGAACAATACTCAATCACATTGGTCAGCCGTATTGATTCCCAATCTCCGTCGCCCCATTACTCCTCCAATGGCCACTCAAAAGCACTTCTACCCCTCAGAGCCCACCACCCACCTGCCTCCAGGAAAGTCATGACTTCAGAAATGCCCTTTCAGGAGAAAAGGGGAAGAAAGGGGGGGTCATGATGATGTCAGGCCCCCCTCTGCCATTGCTGAAGAGCTAGATCTATCCATGAAGGAGACCCAAACCCAGCCCAGCCACGCAAAGAACGTGTCTCATGCCTGTGATTGGGGTGCCCTGGAAGGGGACAGTGCCACCAGTGCCAGGAAGTAGGGGAAAGGGGATGGGGAAAACACCTTTACACCTCACCAGCAGTAGATAAACTACTGAGCTTCTTGCCAACCCCAGCTCACCCCAGGTACAGCCCAGCCCCAGCAGGCATCACAGTGGGTTGCAGGGGCCCAGACCACCTGTACCTCCCACCCAGTCCTGCCACACACACCAGTCCTCAGGGAGGAGTGTCTGGGGCTGCTACAGGCGTTGGGATAAGCAAGGAGACTTGGAGAGGGAAACAGGAGCTGTGACATCAGATAAAGAAACTTGGAGGGCAAAACTGACCGGCTGAATTTGTCTCTCCCTTTCCTTATTTCTTTCCTTCTCTCCTCCTTTCTTCCCTTCTCTTTGTCTCTTTCCCCTCCCCACTTTTTGCAGGGACCGAGGACTGCCGTCCCCAGGAGAGGAGGGGGCCGTCTGCCCCGTCCCCTTCCCCTCCTCCCCCGCCCCAGCAACACTCCTCCCTTCTCGGGACAGGGGATAGAGGGAGAGTTTTGCAGCATAATCCAATATTTGGGTCGTCCCAAATTAGTGGAACCTGAAAGTCGATCTGTAGGAAATTAAAAAGGGGAAAAAGGGGGGGAAAAAAAAGGGAAAAAAAAAAAAGAAGAAAAAAAAAGAAGAAAAAAAAAAAGAAGAAAAAAAAATTTAAAAAAAAGAAGAAGAAAAAGGAAAAAAAGAAGAAGAAGAAGAAGAAGAAGAAGAAGAAGAAAAACCTTTAAAGGAGAAAAAAAAAATTATAAAGTCCTCAAAAGCCAAACTAAAACCACATAAAACTGAAAAGTCACAAATGTTTAAAGGAAGTCTGGATTGGACTTTCAGCAGAGATAGCTTGAAGACTGGCAAGGCAGAAAAATCAGGCTCCAAGTAATTGAAAATGCCTCGAAAATAGAATGAATACAAACAGGTCATCTGTCCTGCATTCATTTTCTTTCCTTCTTTTTCCTTTTTCCTTTCTTATATTACTTCCTTTTTTCTTTCTTCCATTTTTCTTTCTTCCATTCTTCCTTTATTCTTTCTTCTATTTTCTTTCTTCTTCTCTTCCTTTTTTCTCCTTCCTTCCTTTCTTTTTTCTTCCTTCCTTCCTCTTTTCTTCCTTTCTTCCTCCCGAATTCCTTCCTTCCTTCCTTCCTTCCTCCCTTCCTCCCTTCCTCCCTTCCTCTTTTCTTCCTTCCTTCCTCCCTTCCTCTTTTCTTCCTTCCTTCCCTCCTTCCTTCCATCCTTCCTTTTTTCTTCCTTCCTTCCTTCCTTCCTTCCTTCCTTCCTTCCTTCCTTCCTTCCTTCCTTCCATCCTTCCGTCCTTCCTTTTTCCTTCCTTCTTTCCTTTTTCCTTTTTTCTTTCTTCTTTCCTTTTTCCTTTCTTCCTTCATTCTTTTTTTTTTCTTTTTCCTTCCTTCCTCCCTCTTTCCTATTTTTTCATTCCTTTCCTCCTTTCCTTCTTTCCATCTTTTTTTTATTCCTTTCCTTTTTCTTTCCTTTCTTCTCCCTCACTTCCTTTTGCTCCGTTTCTCTATATTTATTATTCCTTTTATTAAATCGATTTCCTGATCTCTAACACTCGAGAGGACTCATCCCCGCGATGAGTCTACCACCAGCAAAACCCTCGTATAAAAATAACCAAAACCGAAGCAACCGGGGGGGGGAATAATAATTTTAAAAAATAAAACGTAAAATAAACCCAATCGGTGTAAAAGTAGGGAATGCGTTAGAAATGTGGAAAAGAATATCAAATCTGATTATCATAGAATCATAGATTACCACGGAAAAGGAGGGACACTGGGGACGGGGGTAAAATCGGCAGGGGTTTTACACGCAGAACGAAACCTCCCACCGCGGAAATAAACCTTCCCTCACCAAGCCGAAATAATTAGCGGGAGATAAGAGAACCGCCCTAATTAGCAACCCCTAGTCTAGACGTTCCGATCCACCCCTCGGGTTTGCTTTTACCCCCTCCCTCTCCTTCCCCCTCCAATTCTCAGCAGGGGATTTATGATGGCAATAACTCCAACCCGAGGCTCCTGCCCTGTCTGCGGGACTCCTCGCTAAGATGGATGCCGTCAGAATGTCTATTTTATCGCTGCTCATTTTGGGAGGACGTGGGGAAAAGCCTCTGAGGAGCCGCAGGTCCTTCCCCGGTCCCGCAAACTGCACCGGGAAGAAGATTCCCTGATGAAAAGCGGAGGTTTCCCCCAAAATCCAACCCCCCTTCCCTGGTCATTTCCAGCGCAAACAAGAAAGAAAAAGATTTCTAGTTTAGAATCCCGATGTGCTGGTTGAGGCCGGGCAGAAAAGGGGTTGGGAGCCGGAGCAGCACCCATCGAATATTGCGACAGGGGGGACTGGGAGATGAGCAGCAAGCAGGCAAAATCCCGGAGACCTCGTTCGACAGCCCGACTGAGCCCGAAAGCCCTCATGGGGTGGGGGAAATATCCTGAATTTTCAACATGTCAAAGATGGTTAAAATACTCACTTCTGCATCAGGGTGGGAGAACCCGCACCGAGTCTTTTTACTACCCCTTTTCTCCTGCCCCTTCCGAGACCCCGGAGGGCCCCGGCTCCGCAGCCCCACTCCCAGACGTGCACGCCTATCCCCCCCGCTCAGCTCACCTTCCCTCCCGGGCTGCTTGAACGCCATCGCCGTGGCCAAGTCGCCTCCGTGCACCGTCACTCCGGGTCCGTGGTGGCCCAAAGGGCTACCTTGTGGTGGCCAGGGGGGGCCCGGGGGGAGATAGCCGCCAGGCGGGCCGCCGTAGACGCCGTGTTGGTTGGAAGGGGGATAAGCACAGGCTGGGAGGAAGCTACTCACCGAGGAGAGTCCCGACGGGGGCTGGGGACAGGGACAAAGAGATATCTAGGGTACGAGGGGAATGGGCTCAAAACAATCAGCCCGGCTGCTCATTGAACGCAATGGGAAATCGTTCCCCGCCGCCTTGTCCCCTCCTGCCCCCCAACTCATACCCTACTACCCCCTCTTGCCCTACTTCTGCCTGTCTCTTTTTTCTCCTCTTGCCTCCCTTGCCTTGTCACCTCCTGTCCTCCAGAGCAGTTACCTGCGGGTATTTGATATCTCCTTCCACGGCAGCCTTGTCAATGCCGTTGACAGCCTGAGTTGAGGGGAAGCCCGTCCTGTTCACACTGGGCCAGTCTTCCATTTTGGGGGGGTAAGCAGACCCCTCTGTGCCAGCCAGAGCCCCTGGAGAGGAGAGAGAAGCGGCTCCGTTAGCGTTAGCCCTCGCTGTGAGCCAGATCTCTGTGTCTCAGGGCAAGGATTGGGGCGAAATGGGGAGAAAGCCCTAGGCTGCAGGTGCTTCTTCGCATAAACCCGACAGGGAGGGGGGCACAGAGCCGCCTCGCCTCTTGCTCTCTGCCACCAACCTGGGAATGCATCCCGGAAAGGCTCGGTTCTGACGGCCGAAATTTCGTGTACACCTCCGGGAGAGGTACACCTAATTTTGCCTCCGTCCCAAATCCCTGTTCCTAGACTCTCCATTCCACCCCCAATCTGCTCCCAAGGCCAAATTTCTCTTCTGATGAAGGAGACTTATAAAAGTGACATCGGAATTTTAAAGATAAATGATCGCACGGAGGAAAAAGCTTGCGATTGATTTACTTTTTGAAGAATAAAGGGACCCGCATTCCCCCACCACCCCACCACATCCAGTGTGTGTGTGTGTATCCCCTCCCCGGAGCTGGGCTCGATTCCTCCTCCCTGGCTTGGTTTTTAGGAGAATCAAGGCGATTTCTCGGGGAAAGCCCCGTGTCTGTTTTACAGGTGGCTTCCCTTCTTCTTTTCCTTCTTTTCCCCCGTCTTTTTCCCCTACTCTGGTTTCGTTCTCCCTCCTTTTTCCCCTGCCCGTGTTTGTTTTTCTTGCTTCTTTTCCCTTTCCAGCTTTAATTGCTCCCCACTTATTTCCCTCCCCTAGTTTGTTTTATGCCTCTTTTTTTGCTCCACGGATTTAGTTTTTTTCACCACTTTTTCCTATCCCCATATTTGTTTTTGTCCCTTTTTCCCCCTCTCCTGCTTTGCCTTTCCCCTTTTTTTCTTTACCCTGATTTGTTTTTCTCTCCTCTTTTCCTCCCTCCCTTGTTTTATTTTCTCCTCTCCGCACCCCACCACCCCTTTTCCATATTTCCCCCCTTTACAAGGGGGAGATTCAGGGCTCCCAATTTGCGGTCACCAATCTATCATCTCTTCGAAAATATTTTCCATATTTTTCCGTAAAAAGTTCAAGATGTCTGAGCTTCGCCACATCTGGGCTCCTCCTGCCAGAGCGGAGTGCGGCCACCAAATAAACCCCCCCGAGAAAATTAATTGGGAGGGGTGAAAGAGCTGCTCGACAGGCGGGGAAGGGGTGATCCCTGCCCGACCTCCTCCTTGCTCTGAAGGAGGCCGGAGCGTGATACCCACCCGTCTGCTCCACGAAGGTGCGGATGCCCAAGATGTTGGTGACGGAGTGAGCCGAGGGCCAGGAGCGTGGCAAGCTAACGTGAGCGGTGGCCACAGGCCCGCCGGGGTGACCCCCCATCTTGGCGGCCGTGGAGGCCATGGGGCTGGGGTAAGGGTACTGGTAGATGTGGTTGTAGGGCAGGGCAGGCTGCGGGGGGGGCTGCTTGCCCCCGTCGTAGGGGCCGGGCTCGGAGAGGCTCCCGATCTTGTTCCGCAGGATCCTGCTGATGGAGCTGACCGAGGGGACGTTGTACTTGTCGCAGACGCCGTCGGCCAGCAACCGGTCGCGGATCTCCCAGGCGAAGATGCCGGGGTCTCCCTGCTTGTAGTCGCGGATATGCTTGACCACGTTGGGGGTGGTGACCCGCGGCTTGCTGCCGCCGATAGCCCCGGGCAGGATGGAGCCGGTCTCGTTGTAGCGGGCCAGGATCTTGCTGACGCAGCCGTGGGAGACGCGGAGCTGGCGACTGATGTCGCAGGGCCGGATGCCGAGCTGAGCCAGCTCCACGATCCGCAGTCGGATGACGTTGGGCAGCGGCCGCCCGTTCACGAATACACCTCCCAGCTGGTTCACCTCCCCGTACGTGTGCTCTGCGGCGGGACGGGGCCGTTACCGGCCAGATGGGGCGAGGAGGAGGGAAGGAGGGAGGGATGGGGGGACGCGCTGCCCGGACGAATCAGGGTCCGCCGGGGGATGTCCGGGCGACACGAATCGAGGAGGCAGGAGGGAGTGGGATGGAGACAGGGAAATTAAAGGGAAGGGAATTTGGAGGAAAAGAAACAGGAGGGAAAGGAAAAAGAGGGGAAAGGAGGGAGAGAAGGAAAAGGCAAAATGAGGGGGGAAGAAAAAGTCTGAAGGAAAACGAAAGGGGGGGAAAGGAAAAGACAAGGGGGGGAGGGAAAGGAAAAGAGGAAAAATTAAAAGGAAAGAGGGGGAAGGAAAAGCAAAGGCGGTAAAGAAAATGGGAGGGAGATGAAAAAGGAAGGAAAAAGGGAGGGGAGAAGAAAAAAAAACAAGGAAAAAAAGGGGAAAGAAAAAAAAGAGGAGGAAAGGGGGAGAAAAGGGAAGAAAAGGAAGAGAGGGAAAAGAAGGAAAGAGGGGGGCGGGGGATGAAGAGAGGAAAAGAGAAAGAAAGAGAGGGGGAAAAGTGAAAGAAAGTGAAGGTGAAAAGATGGGGGAAAAAGAAGGGGGGGAAGAGAAATAAACAAAGGAGACGAAAGGAGAAAAAGAAAAAAGAGGGAGAAAAAAAAGATAAAAAGAAACGGGACGAGGGGGAGGCAGAAGAAAAGGAGAAACAAGGAGAACGGGAGAAAGAACGAAGAAAGGGAACGGAGCAAAAGCGGAGGCAGGGATGACTGGAGAGCCGGGGGCCTCCACAGCTGGGCACGCCGTGCAGGACCCCTGCCCGCCGCCACTGCCGGGCCGCAGCGAGGGGACAGGGGGTCCACCCCGCCTGGTGACCCCCCTCTCCCGCCCCCTCCGCGGATCCCGTCCCGGTGCCCTTCCCACGGCCGCCCGCTCTTACCCATCGCCGGGCACCCGGGGAGCTCGGCTCGGCCCGGCTCGGGGGCAGCGCCTGCCCGTCGCCCCGCTGTCCCTGTCCCGGCATAGAGGTCCCGAGGAGCGGCGGAGGGCGGGCCGGGCTGGGCAGGAGCCGGCGGCGGGGCTGTGCTGGCGGAGCCGGGCCGGTTCCCCGCTCCCGGGGAGCCCCCGCCGCTTACTTGGGATCAATTTGACGTGGGAAACACGTCAATCTCGGCCGTCACGGTGCGGGGGACGCCCATTGGCTCCCGAGCCGCTCCTAAATGGCCGCAGAGAATGGGGAGGGGGAGGACACACGGCACCCTCAGCCCGCCCCCGCGGGGCCAGAGCCCGGATGGGGTTGTTCGCCCCATTCCCATGGGACACCCCCTACCTCCACACACACAGAGACCCCTTTTAGAGATGCGGAGAGGGGTAGCGCAGGGTGTCTCCACGCCCCCCTCTCAATGTCTTGCCCCTGCCCCGGTGCCGTCTGTGCCTTCGTTTCCCACGCCGGACGTGGACACGGACAGCTGCCCTGGCTCCAGCCCCCACTGGGCCCACGGACGGGGACATGGCTGGGGACTCCAAGGAGCAAAGGGCTTGTTGTGCTTTCGAGGGTAATGGGAGCTGCTTGGCAGCGGGGGTCTGCTCCGGGCCAACGGGCAGACACCTTCTCCGTCTGGCTTCCCATGGAAATCTGCCCACCTGGCATCGAAATGCGTCATTTTGTTATCCAAATAATAATTCAGAAAGACAGCTTCATAAAACCAGGATGGGGCCAGTGTTTGGGGGATTTCTGTGGATTTTTTTCACTTCATACCCCCCGAAAGTCGATGGGAAGGTTGTGTTTCTCCTCAAACAATTGAAAGAGTTTGGGGGGAGAGGTGAAATTGCCTCGCAGCCAGCCGCGGGCATCACTTTCGCAGCCTCATCGAAAACCTGGTTTTATTCGGGTTTTAAATCGGGGATGTCATGGGGCAGAGGTGGGCAACGAGAGCGGGCAGCCCCCATTACCCCGGCTTTCGGCCTCCTCACGGCAACGCGGGCAGCGGCGGGCAGGAGGGGCAAACGGCGTCTCCTGCCAGGAGCACAGCATCTATGGGGGACTGGGCACAGGACGAACCCCGCATATCGTTGCTCCCTTTCCCCCCGCTTCCTCTCCCCCGAAACGTGGGGTTTACTCTGCCGGGGTCGGGTACCGCTAGAAATCAGCCCTCGGGTAAAAAGCGTATCGATTAAAAAGCAGATGGGACTCGCAAAAGCATGGGTGCTCCGTGTTTGCCTCCCTTTCCCCGGACCTCCCCGGTTGCATACCCCAGGGGATCGCCGTCGTGATGAGTTTCGCACTCTCACGCCACACAGGAGCGGCTGACCTTAGCTTGTGGGCAGGAGGAGATCGAAAAGCGGCCGAGGAGCCCCGGTGTCTTTCTCCTTGCCCTGGGAATACAACGGGACGATTCTTTCGGGGCGTATGGGGGTCCTGTCCCAGCCCTCATGCCCCATCCCAATATGATGCGCACACCCATGACCACAGTCAGCTCGCAGCCCCTTTCACCGGGGACTGGCTGCTGGGGGAGTCTTTCCCTAGGGTTTTAACGACAAAAGATACAACCATCCCCTCAGCAGAATCTGTCCATTTTCCCCCGGGCAGCCCTTCCGACGGCCACCTGCCGCGGGAAACTATCAGCATGCGGCTCTCGGCTTCCTGCTGCAATCCTTTGGGACTCTTGCCCCGTCCCACCGGCCCCTCGGGCTGCCCCGGCGGGTTCTAACTCAATAGGGCTTGAGATAGAAGGGGCAAGAGTTTGGTGTCATCAGAGGGTAGGGAGATGTGGCCGAGGGGCTGCCTGGTACCGGCGGGAGGTAATCAGAGCCTGGCCGGGTGCAGGCGGGTGTGCGTGGGAAAGGGAGAGGAGAGATGAAGAATGAAGGAAACAGAGGGAGAAAAGCAGAAGGAAATTAAGAGGTGAAAGGATAAGAAAAGGGTGGGGGGTGGGGGGGGGGGGAGATGGAAAAGAGTAGCGAAAAGAAAATGAAAACAAAAAAAAAAAGAAGAAAAAAATAGGCGTGATATAAGAGTTAAAACTAAGAAGAAGAAGTAGAAAATTAAGAGAGGGAAGAGGAGAGAAAGAGAAAATTTGAAAACAAATGAGAAAGAAGAAACAATAAAAAATAAAGAAAGGAAACGTTAAATAGAAAACCGAAAAAAGACAAGAGAAAGGAAAGAAAATGACAAAGAGAAAGAAAAAGGAAAAAAAAAAAAAAAAGAAAATTAAAAGGAAAACGAAAAGTAGGAATTAAAAAGAAAATTTTTGAAAAGGAAAAGGTAAATGGAAAATAAAAGGACGGCAAAAGCCGAGACGAAGACAGGGGCTGGGAGGAGGGGAACGGGGAGCAGGGGGCAGACATAGCAGGGGATTGCAGGCAGGGAGGTCACCTCTCCCCTCGCCCAGAGGGCAGGAGAACGATTCCCCCCTGCTGTCCAGGCCAGGAGCGGGCAAGCATGGAGCCAGCCGGCCCTCTAGAAACGAGCCGCTCTTGCTCATCGAACGGGGAGTAAAGTCATTAATAATATGTCCCAACCCGGCACCCCCAAATCTGCTGCCCACGGGAGTCACCCCTCCCGCGCCACCCGCCCTTGTTCTGAGGTGATTTGAATTGCTCCGGCTTTTTTACCCTTTTCCACCTTCTTTCTCTACTCCCCCCTCTCTTTTTATCCCTCTCCGCTGCGATCTTGCGCTCACGGTCTGACGCGGAAAACTTTTATTTTCTTGCTGCTGTTGCAACGGAGAGCTCGAGGGGCGGGGAGGGCGGAATCTCCATATTTGCAAAAGCTACTGGAGTTTTGTGTATATATTTGTGCCTTCCTTGTGAGAGACGGACGATTTTTGCTGAAAACAGCAGCATTTCTCAGCGGGGAAGCAGGTAGATCAGAAAGCTTTCCTTTTAAATTTGTAAGTAGAAAGATTTCAGCGTTTAACTTGAAACGCCAAGAAGATGGCTTTAACGCAGCAGCTGGCAGATAATGTAGTTAAAGGCAGGGGCTCCCCTGTGTCTTCCCATGATTTATTCTTTATCCATTCCCGATTCCGAGGGGATATTTTTAGCCGTCGGGGTCGTATTCTGCCTGGACCCATCAAAACGCGTAAATCCATCCCAAACAAGTGGCTGCCGGTGTAGGGCACGCTGCGATCCTAACATCCCTCCCTGGCACAGCTCAGTGCAATATTACCCGGGTGCAACATTATTCAAAAAGCCTGTTCTATTTGTGTGTGTGTCAGAAGGATCACAAAATTGCTTCTGACAATCCTTTTTCTGGAGCGTTTTGGCTAAATGCAGAGGGTTGAGAGCTCCTGCTGTCACGGCAACACACACAAACACAAATATATTTTCTGCAGGGAAAAAAACCCAAGGCTTTGAGAGCTCAGAAACTAAAATAATTCTTCAAAGCTTAATGTGCTGTCCGAGCCGTTTGGGGTAATCATATATATTTCAGTCTGGTAGAGGCCACAGGTTGAGTAATTAACAAGAACTCGGTTTTATTTGTCAGATGCAATTTTAGCTGCATGAAATATACTTCACTGCAAGTCTGCCGGCTCCTCAATCCTGTCTGGCAAGGAAAAACCACCAAACCATGCACCAAAAAACACACAGATTTTTTTATTTGTTGTTTTGGTTTGGGTTTTGTCTTTGTTTTGTTTTCCTAAAGAGTAAATTTCGGAGGAGAATCTTAATGTGCAAAGAGCTGCAGGATCCTGGGTACTCAGTAAATTCTCTTTAATTCTTCGCTGATCTGAGGACGACACAGATCATTTAAAACTCTTTCTGCTTAAATAAATATTAGTGGACGGATCCTACCTTCCTTTTTACTGACAGTATCGTTATTTTCTCCTCCTTTTCTGCCTGTAAACCATTCTCAGATCGCTTCCAAGTCACGGCGGTGGATTTGAAACCTCTTTTAATGCCCTAAAAGAAGTGGGAGGGTTGTGAGGTTTTTTTCTTAGCTGCATTTCGAACCCATCTATCTCCCACCAGCTGTAGAGGTGCAGTTTCCGGCCACCACCACCTTAATTTAGCACACTGAAATTTTATAATCAAGCAGTCTGACGACAGTATTGATCCATTCTCAACATTAAGAGCGTGCAGAGGTCTGACTGGAGGTTGTAGGCTCTTAGCAAAAGCAAGAGTGGGATGGAGACTGTCAAAAGAGAGGGAGAACCAAAGCGAAGGCTTAATCCTGCTAAAAGACATCTGTCAGACGTATGGGAGGGAGGCTGGCTCGGGAGTGGCTTCATTAAACGCTGGGGTCGGTGATGGAATTCAACCGAGCTGCCTGGGGATGGATGAGGACGGACTGCCCCAGATCCTGGCTGCAGGAGGACAGAAGCCCTGAGGAAACCCCACTGAATCCAGCTCCAGGGTGTTTTTTCCCAGTGAAGAAGTTTGGGAAGGAGGAAAAGGCATACCCATCCTTTAAAAAAAAAAAAGGTATGGAACCCTCACTCTGCACAGGGTGGCACTGGAGGACGCTCACACAGTTTTTCTACTGCTGGTCATAAGGGAAAAAATACTCAGACCAGCTGCTGAGTGTCTTTTTCTCTGGCTTTACCGGGGCTTAGCTTCAAATCGCTGTGGAAGCCACAAATTAATTGCCCAGGCTTTCCTAGGTGCCCTATCAGCTCTCAGGTAGTGGGTTTGTCCCCGGGTGTGTGTGTGTGTGTGTGTGTGTGTAGCAGCATCAGCCACACTTCCATGGGTAGGAAATGACGTCTTGCCTCCATCCACGCTGCCTGGGGGCCAGGAGGCAGATAGCCGAGCCCTTTTGTGCAGGACAGCCTATCTGGGGGAATTCAGAGCCCAGGGTGTCACTCAGCTTTTCAGTTTCTTGTTTGCCAAAAAGAAAAAAAAAAAGATACCTTTCACCTTCTGCCTTCAGGTCTTTTCATCTCACTTCTGCACCTCTGAAAGTGTCATCAGCTCAGCCCCCTCCTGTGCTCTTCCCATAGCAACAGCAAACAGCCACCGTTGTCCTGCAAAGGCTCATCCAGCTCCAGAGCTGAGAACTCCCAATCTTTGTGATTCTGGTGGGAGCTGTAGTTGCCGTGAGAGATGACCAGATGAAGTCTTTGCCCTCTTGCCTGGCCATCTGCTCTCAAGACCACTGGAGTCAGCATCTGTCTCTGTTCACTTTGGTGAGCATTTCTCCCCCTAAACTCATCACTGGTGAGGCCACACCTTGAACATTATGTTGTCCTGGGATCCCCATTACAAGAAGGACATTGAGGTGCTGGAATGGGTCCAGAGAATGGCAACAAAGCTGTTGAAGGGTCTGGAGAACAAATTTTTTGAGGAGGAGCTGAGGAAACTACCTGAAGGGTGGTTGTAACCAGGAAGGGGTTGGCCTCTTCTCCCAGGCAACCAGCACCAGAACAAGAGGACATGGTCTCAAGCTGCGCCAGGGGAGGTTTAGACTCGAGGTGAGGAGGAAGTTCTTCACCGAGCGAGTCGTTCGTCATTGGAACGGATTGCCCAGGGAGGTGGTTGAGTCATCGACCCTGGAAGCGTTCAAGGGGAGATTGGACGTGGCACTTGGTGCCATGGTCTAGTCGTGGGGTCTGTGTTGATAGGTTGGACTCGATGATCCTCGAGGTCCTTTCCAACCTAAGTGATACTGTGATACTGTGAAACTGGGGTTGCTTAGCCTGGAGAAAAGGAGGCTCAGGGAAGACCTTCTTGTTCTCTACAACTTCCTGACAGGAGGCTGTAGTGAGGTGGCTGCCAGTCTCTTCTCTCAAGGAGCAAGTGATAGGACAGGACAAGAGAAAACAGCTTCGAGCTGTGCCAGGGGAAGTTTAACCAGGTATTAGAATAAACCTCTTCACTGAAAGGATTATCAAACCCTGGAACAGGCTTCCCAGGGAGGTGATTGCATCTCCATCCCTGGAGGTGTGTAAAAGACACAAAGATGTAGTGCTGAGGGACATGGTTGAGCACCAGACTTGGCAGAGCTAGAGAATGCTTGGACTCGATGATCTTTAAAGGTCTTTTCCAACCCAAACAATTCTAAGATTCTTTGCTCCTACAGTGAACTGAAAGAAAAGCATAGGAGGGGAAAAATAACAAAAAAAAACCCCTCCTACCAACCCTAAATATTTTCCTTTAGATTAAGCTCTTGCTTAATGTTAAGCCCATATGGACATCTGCCCGAGTGCAAACCTCAGCTTGTTAGCTCCTACCCAACTTTGCAAACAAAACGCTGCATGTGCTCGCCGGCAGAAGGGCTGAAGGGCTGCTAAATCCACCCCTTTGTTTTCTTACTGGAATGGTTTTCTCATGGCCATAATGAAGTGGGGTAGGCTGAAGGCTTGGCAAAGAAATGGATGTGAAGTTGTACTGGTGGAAAAAACCAAACCAATAACACATGGTGTAGGCTGGAAGAGGACCGAGAGTCGGCTTGTTGTGTTTGGCACCCGGTGGGCAGAGTGACGGCATGCTGGATGCCCTCTGGGGGAAGAGCAGGGAATCTCCTCCTTCTCCTTCTCCTTCTCCTTCTCCTTCTCCTTCTCCTTCTCCTTCTCCTTCTCCTTCTCCTTCTCCTTCTCCTTCTCCTTCTCCTTCTCCTTCTCCTTCTCCTTCTCCTTCTCCTTCTCCTTCTCCTTCTCTTCCTCCTCCTCCTCCTCCTCCTCCTCCTCCTCCTCCTCCTCCTCCTCCTCCTCCTCCTCTTCCTCCTCCTTGTGGAAAATATTTTGAGTGAGGTTTGGGTACCAGGCTTTATGGCATGGATCCCTGCAGCACATCACACCCTGCTCCTCTCCCTCCCAGCCCCCATCCCCCCACCCATCCCAGTTCTTGAAGATGGTCCTCAGTTGGTTTTGTGCAGGATCTTCTAACACTTAAGGGAGTCTTGGAGAAGAATCGTGGGGGTAAAATGGAGAGGATATACATTGGAGGGTATTTTGAACAGGGCCTGTTGTGGCAGAAGAAGGGCTGATGGTTTTAAGCTAAAAGAGGGGAAATTCAGACTAGAGATAAGGAAGGAAATTTTTACCATGAAGGTGATGAGACACTGGCACAGGTTACCCATGGAGATGGGAGGTGACCATCCCTGGAAGCATTCCAGGTCAGGTTGGACAGGACTCTGAGCAACCTGATCAAGTTAGAGGTGTCCTGCTTATTTCAAGGGCTTTGGACTACATGACCTTTAAATCATAGAACCATAGAACATTAGAGGCTGGAAGGGTCCTCCAGAGATCACTGGGTCCAACCCCCCCAGCCCAAGCAGGATCACTTAGGGTAGTCCACACAGGAATGCATCCAGGTGGGTTTTGAAAGTCTCCAGAGAAGGAGGACCCTTCCAACATAAAACTGTGATTCCATGATCAGAGTGACCTGAGCCAATGGTCTGGGGGAAAAAAAAAATCAGGATAAATAAATAATCCATTCACATTTGACAGTGGAATAACCAGCCCTGACTTCCAGACAGCAATAGGTTCCATGAACCTAAGGACAAGGTCTCACCTGACTCCAGGCTCCCCCTGCTGTAAAGGCCTGTGGCTGCCCTAGGGACAAGCTTCAGGGGACAACCCTGGCCCCTACCTCACAGGTCACAAAGACCTAACTCACAAACCACTTGCCGTGGAAAAGGAGGACCCTTGCCCAGTCATTTGCCTCCTTTATGTTGCTCAGTGTCTGACTGGGTGTCAGTGGTGATGAAGGATGCAGCAGGTTATGTTTTATAGTTCTGGGCCACAGCTGTAAGGGATGTTCTGCAGCTCTTTACAACCTGGTGCCACACTTCATAGCTTCTTAAGTAGGGCACTGGTTGAGGTATGAGCTCAGCGTGTTGTTCCAGCAAGCCAAGAGCTATGCTTCACGGTAGTGTACCAAAGCATTTCACGGAGTTCAGAACCATTTAGTGGCAGGTAAACTCTTTTCAGGGATCATTTCACAGCAGAAACTTGGATCAATATGAAACTGCACCGAGGTAGAGAGGCAAGAGCGAGGTGAGCAGCAGAGAACATTACAACCATCATAAAGATTCTGAATAATCATCACAGAACTCTGTTTATTTCTCCCTGTATGTGACACAGGGGATATAAAATGGGATTTACAGCACATAAAGCTGTGAAGAGCTGCCTTGTCTGCTCTAGCCACCTCCTTCATCCCTGGAGCACCTCTCCAGTGATGCTCCTTTTGCTTCTTATTCCTGCCTGCACAAGCTGGCAACATGCTCCTCGCACCCTGAAATTGAAGGCAGAGCGGGGAGTGGTGGTGGCAGGAATGCCTTATCTTTAGTGCCCTGGAAAATGAGCAGAGACTAAGTGGATATTGTGAGAAGCAGCCTGCGTTGCATGAAGGCACAGCCCTTCCTTCTCTCCTCCTTCTCCTCCTCTCCATCTCTTCTCCTTCTCCTCCTCCTCTTCTCCTTCTCCTCTCCTCCTTCTCCTCCTCCTCTCCTCCTTCTCCTCTCCCTCCTCTCCTCCTTCTCCTCCTCCTCCCCTCTCCTCTCCTCTCCTCTCCCTCCCTCTCCTCTCCTCTCCTCTCCTCCTCTCCCTCCCTCTCTCCTCTCCTCTCCTCTCCCTCCCTCTCCTCTCCTCTCCTCTCCTCTCCTCTCCTCTCCTCTCCTCTCCTCTCCTCTCCCTCTCCTCTCCTCTCCTCTCCTCTCCTCTCTCTCTCCTCTCCCCTCCTCTCCTCTCCTCCTTCTCCCCTCCTCTCCTCTTTCTTTTTCCCATGGGTACAGCAGCTACATCCTGAATTTTAACCCATGGTCCTGTAGAATTTGCTTCACACATCCCTAGTTCAGTATTTCCATTAGCTAGAGCTGATGTGCCAGGTTTGCCTGTATTCCCCCTCCCCAGTGCCTGGCCACGGTGCTGGACGATGACCTTGGCACAAAGCTCTTGGGGGCAACAGGATTTCTCTCCAGGCTTCATCTCAGCCAGGAGCTCTCCAACAGGTCATTTGGTGCAGTTCAAAACCAAAACCATGGTATGGCTGTAGGTGATGGGAAGGAAATCCAGACCCTCTGATGGGAGGAAGGACCACCAGCTCCTCCCATCACCTTTGCTGTCAGGGATGTGCTTGATGCTGTTGTTCTCATTCAGATGAAGATGGGGCTGCTTGTACAACCTTGATCCTTTTCCTCTGCCATAGAAAAGGTGCCTGTGAAGATGCTGCTTTGGAGAAACTACTTCAAATGCAATCTGGAGCCTGGTATTAAAAGATGAACCTATGTAAGGCACTCTCCCATCCTCCTTGTTGGTGTTTGCCCCAGGCTGATACCGGCTTTATACCTTTCACCCTTCATAGAAGCACCCACAGATAGCGATGGGTACTGTGTGGCATCAATACCAAACAGAGTCACACTTGGGGATGAGTTATCAGAGAACCACAGAATCAACCAGGTTGGAAAAGACCTCAGAGATCATCAAGTCCAACCTATTACCTAATACCTAACACCTCAGGGCAACTAAACCATGGCTCCAAGTGCCACATCCAAGCCTTTTTTGAACACCTCCAGGGATGGTGACTCCACCACCTCCCTGGGCAGCACATTCCAATGGCCAATTCCTCTTTCTGGGAAGAACTTTCTCCTCACCTCAAGCCTAAACTTCCTCTGGCACAGCTTGAGACTGTGTCCTCTTGTTCTGTTGCTGGTTGCCTGGGAGAAGAGACCAACCCCCCACCTATCTATAAACTCCTTCCAGGTAGTTGTAGAGAGCAATAACGTCTCCCTTGAGCCTCCTCTTCTCCAGGCTAAACAACCCCAACTCCTGGATGTTAGGAAGAAATTCTTCACAGAAAGAGAGATTGGTCATTGGAATGTGCTGTCCAGGGAGGTGGTGGAGTCACCATCCCTGGGAATAGTTTCATAGTTTCATAGTTTCATTCAGGGTTGGAAGGGACCACAAGGATCATGTAGTTCCAACCCCCCTGCCATGGGCAGGGACACCCCACACTAGATCAGGCTGGCCAGAGCCTCATCCAGCCTGCTCTTAAACACCCCCAGGGACGGGGCCTTGACCACCTCCCTGGACAACCCATTCCAGGGTCTCACCACTCTCATGGTGAAGAACCTCCTCCTCACATCTAGCCTGAATCTCCCCACCTACAGAATGTTTAAGAAGAGCCTGGATGAGGCACTTGGTGCCATGGTTTAGTTGATTAGATGGTGTTGGGTGATAGGTTGAACTTGATGATCCCAAAGGTCTTTTCCAACCTGGTTAATTCTATTCTATTCTATTCTTGGACTGGACATAATGGCTCACTTCCCCTTGTCTCCGGGAATCTACAGAGCTGACAAAAGATGATGAAAACAAGCAAACAAACAAAAAATTACTTATTAATGTCCCTATAAAACACTTTCCTTGGATTCTTTCTCTTTGGGACAAAAAATAAAGAGAAGTCCTTTGAGCAAAATGGGTCTTTTATTTCTGCAGGGTCATTGGTTTGAGTAGAAGCATTGAGATGCAAAAGACGTTTTTGTGTTTCTTCATTTCTTTTGTTTGTTTGTTTGTTTTCTTTGACATAGGAGCTAAGAGAAAATCACTTCCCCACTTTCCCTGCCCCCCCCCCCCCCATTCTGGGGAAAAGGCAAAACTCTGTTTTGACCTCTAACTGCTTGGGGTTGATGGGAGGGTGTGACTGTTTGAGGCTGTGCCTTTAAGAAAATAGACAGTGCTGGGACACTATGGCTGAATGTTTTGGAATGTTAATGAAAACAAGCAGATATTCTAAACTAATTTCATTGGTGGATTGGTAAAAATGCAGTTTTAAGCTTAGGTGCAGCTGGGACTTTCCTCAGTTTGCTCCTTCCCTTCTCCCTTTCCAGCTCGTCTGCTTCTGGGCTCTCTGCCAGACTGACCTTGGACAGATAAGCAAACTAAGGCCTACTAATATATTTTGCTTTAATTAATAACTGTTCTTTTTCTCTCTTTCTAACCCTCTTTGGGGAAAAAGGGGAGAGAAGGGGGTACGGGGGGGGGACTCTCCTCCAGAGGAGGGAATTTCATTCCTGTATTATTGTTTCTTTTTTACCTTGCTGTATATTTCTGTGTATATATTGTAAATACTGTAAATTGTGTATATATCCTGCATTCCCTAAAAATTGCTTGTAAATATAGCATTTCCCTTTTGCTTCTCCGGTTGGCTAGCTGTGGTTTATTTTTCTTCCTCTTTGTGGGGGAGAAGGGGCTAAGCCTTCTCTCTCAAACCCACCACATTTCTTTTTTGGTGGCCCAACTCGGGGCTTGAGGATAATTAGCGTGATTTATTGCTTGTTTGACTCGGAGAAGCAAACATGAAGGTGTTTTGGATTTTTAAGCAATTGCTATTCTCAGTGTGTTCGGTTCTGATCTACAAGTATTGTCTGGGCCTCCTTATCGATCATCAAGGTAAATATTTGATGCAAAAAATTTATTTGTGCTTTGTACACAAAATCAGGCATCTGTATGGGCGCTGTCTGGGATTCTTCTGGCTTAAAAGATGCAGGAATGTGACCGCTAGCACTCTCTTGACTCAGAGAAGGCACTTTAAGATCCCAATAGGTGAAAGGGTGATTTTAAGTGATGGCTGGGATCCAAAGGTGATTTATTTTATGTGTGTAATCCTGATGATGATGATAGTGATTGCATATTTACTATTTTCCTTGCGTTGGGAGAAAAAGGTGTCCAGAGCATGTTTTATTATTAAGCATAGATCAAAAAAGAAACAGCGTACCTTTGGGTCAGCCCCAGAGACATCCAGTGATGAGGAGAATGGAGAATCTGTGTCAGTTAAAGATAAAGTTAAAAAGTCTATTGGAAAAGATGCTTTGAACGGTTCTGTTGCTGATTCTGGTAAGCTGCCAGGGGCAGCGGCAGCTCCCAACATGGCGACCCCCTCGGCTCCAGCTGTAGACACCATTAACAAGGCACAGTCACTTCTGCCCACCCTTTCGGCAGGACCGGAAGCAACTTCCACAGCAGCTGATCTGTCTCAAAACCTATCAACTTCTGTCAAGGTGGCTGTAAATTCAAACACAGCTCCAATTAAGCAAGTAGCAGTTTTAAAGACTAGAAGTGGAAAGGCCAAAGCTGATCCAGGAGCTAATGGAGGAGAAGAGCAGGAGGCTGATCCTGGTGAGGGACCCTCTACGAGAAAAGATCCTGCTGAGGAGGAAGAGAAGATTTGTTTTAAAGATCTAGCTGAATTATTGAGATCAACACCAGAAAGAGATGCATCTAGGACAGCAGCTAAGGGTGCTTCTCAGCTCAGAGAGCTGCTTAACAGAGTGACAGCAGGATTATGGGGACAACATGTTCAGGAAGATGTGGCAGATGGAGAGGAAGATGACATTTCCAAATGTCCTTCACTTCGCAAAGAGGTTAGAAATGTCCGTAAAGATTACACCAGAGCAGATAAGGAGCCAATTCTAACTTGGCTTAGTAGATGTTATGATACAGGTGCTCCAGCTCTAATAGTTGGAGACAAGTCAGCAGTTCAGCTAGGAAGTCTCTCGAGGGATAATGGAATAGATAGACATCTAGCCAAGATTCTCGGTAAGGATAATCTGTGGATACACCTTTTATTTCCGGCTGCCCTGAGATACCCTTCCCGAGATGATCTTCCATGGAATCCTAAACCCTGGACTACCATAGATGAGGGAATTAAGCGCCTGAGAGAATTTGCTGTTAGAGAGATACTCTATGGTGAACATGAAACTCTGAATCCTGATGACATTCATGTGGGAACAGGTCTTGCTAAAAAGCTCATCAAACTTGCTCCTTCTAATTATGCAAACATTCTGGCAAGCAGGATTGTGTCAAGAAATTATGGTGGAGCTCCTCCTACAGTTGGCCATTTCCCTGAGCAAATGAGACAATTGGAGGATAGCATGACACATGTTTCCTGGGTTTCAGCCATTGAAACTCTGTCTGGAAAAATTGAGAATTGCATGAGGGATCTAAAGGATTCCATATCCCAATTGGCACAGAAGGATAGTTTCAATTCTCCCTCCAGGTGGATGCAAGTTTCATCTGTGAGGAATACACGTCCTCCACGGAGGTCATTCCAAAACAGATCAAATCAAAACAGACCACCAAGGCAGTCACGTAGAACTATTTGGATAACTCTGCGTGATCAGTTTGGTGAGAACATGAACTGGTGGGATGACCAACCAACTTCTAATCTTTTCAGGAGACTGAGGGGACTGCAAAGTGGCAGAACCCGAGGTAGCAATACCAGAAGGGTAGCTGTTACTTCCACAGTTCCCCAGAACAACTCTAATAGCTCCAACAGTGGCTCCAGTTATAACACTGCACACTGTGCTCAATGCACATGTGGGCATGTTCCCCATAACTAGGGGTGCCCTGCCTCCTGCCTGGGGGAGGAGAGGGATAACAGAGATAACAGAATCTATTGGGATGTGTACATCCAGTGGCCTGGCACTTCACAATTTCGGAAGTACAGGGCCTTGGTTGACACAGGAGCTCAGTGCACCATAATACCATCAAATTATCAGGGATCAGAGTCTGTAACTATTTTGGGAGTCACTGGTGGATCTCAAGAGTTAAGTAAGGTGGAGGTTAATATAAGTTTAACTGGTAAACAATGGAGGAAGCATACAGTTGTGACCGGACCTGATGCACCTTGTATTTTGGGAATTGATTTTCTGAGAGAAGGGCGTTTCAAAGACCCTAGAGGTTACAAATGGGCTTTTGGAGTAGCTTCTGTAGAAGTTGATGGACAAAAACTGAAGCTGTCTGTTAGACCTGAGCTTTCTGATGTATCTTGTGTTGTGGGACAGCACAAGATACAGGACATTAAATTGTCGGTTGCGTCTCAGACTGTGCATCACAGACAATACAGAACCAACCGTGACTCTTTGTTGCCCATTCAGAATCTGATTCGTCAGTTGGAGAGTCAGAAAGGCGTCAGCAAAACTCATTCACCTTTCAACAGTCCAGTGTGGCCTGTGCGGAAGCAGAATGGAGACTGGCGTCTGACAGTCGACTACCGAGCCCTAAATGAAGTAACACCACCTATGAGTGCAGCAGTACCAGACATGATGGAGCTACAGTATGAGCTGGAATCCAAAGAGGCCAAATGGTATGCTACCATAGACATTGCTAATGCATTTTTCTCTATTCCCATAGCAGAGGAATGCAGGCCTCAGTTTGCTTTCATCTGGAGAGGAATCCAGTACACATTCAACAGACTGCCAATGGGCTGGATCCACAGCTCAAGCATCCGTCATGCAGTAATCCATGATGCTCTGGGGAAAGGTGGTGCTCCAGAACACATCCAGTTCATCGATGATATCATCGTCTGGGGTAAAACTGCTGAGGAAGTCTTCAAGAAAGGTAACAAAATCATTGACATTCTTCTGAATGCAGGTTTTGCCATCAAGCGAGACAAGGTGAAAGGACCTACCACAGAGATTCAGTTTCTGGGAGTGCGGTGGCAGGATGGACGCTGACATATTCCAGTGGATGTGGTAAATAGAGTCTCTACCATGGCAAATCTCACGAACAAGCAAGAAACCTTACGTTTCTTGGGGATAGTGGGATTTTGGAGACTGCACATTCCTGGATACAGTCAGATTGTGAAACCTCTGTATGATGTGACTCGAAAGAGAAACAGTTTCCACTGGGGACCTGAACAACAAGTGGCCTTTGACCAGATAAAGCAAGAGGTAGTTCAAGTAGTGGGTCTGGGACCCACACCACATCCTGATCTCCAAACTGGTGACACATGGGTTTGATGGGTGGACCTCTAGATGGATAAGGAACTGGCTTGATGGCTGCACCCAAAGAGTGGCTGTCAATGGGTCCATGTCCTGGTGGAGGCCAGTGACAAGCAGAGTCCCTCAAGGATCAGTCCTGGGACCTGTCTTGTTCAACATCTTTGTGGGTGACATGGACAGTGGCATTGAGTGCACCCTCAGCAAGTTTGCTGATGACACCAAGCTGTGTGGTGCAGCAGACACGCTGGAGGGAAGGGAGGCCATCCAGAGGGACCTTGACAGGCTGGAGAGGTGGGCACGAGCCAACCTCATGAGGTTCAATAAGAGCAAGTGCAGGGTCCTGCATTTGGGTCGAGGCAATCCCAGGCACAAATCCAGGCTGGGCAGTGACTGGCTGGAAAGTAGCCCTGAGGAGAGAGACTTGGGGGTGCTGGTGGACAAAAAGCTCAACATGAGCTCTCAATGTGCACTTGCAGCCTGCAAGGCCAATCAGATCCTGGGCTGCATCAGGAGGAGTGTGGCCAGCAGGTCGAGGGAGGTGATCCTCCCCCTCTACTCAGCCCTGGTGAGACCCCACCTGGAGTACTGTGTCCAGTTTTGGAACCCCTATTACAAGAGGGATGTGGAGGTGCTGGAACGTGTCCAGAGAAGGGCCACAAGGATGATCAGAGGGCTGGAGCACCTCTCCTATGAGGACAGACTGAAGGAGTTGGGGCTGTTCAGTCTGCAGAAGAGAAGGCTCCGAGGTGACCTAATTGTGACCTTCCAGTATCTGAAGGGGGCCTACAGGAAGGCTGGGGAAGGACTTCTCAGGATCTCAGGTAGTGATAGGACTAGGGGGAATGGAATGAAACTGGAGGTGGGGAGATTTAGGCTAGATGTGAGGAGGAGGTTCTTCCCCATGAGAGTGGTGAAACCCTGGAATGGGTTGTCCAGGGAGGTGGTCGAGGCCCCATCCCTGGAGGTGTTTAAGATCAGGCTGGATGAGGCTCTGGTCAGCCTGATCTAGTGTGGGGTGTCCCTGCCCATGGCAGGGGGGTTGGAACTACATGATCCTTGTGGTCCCTTCCAACCCTGAATGATACTATGATACTATGATACAACTGAGAGGGGTTGTGGGGGGTACTTAGTGGGGATATGAGCACTGGAGGGACTGAAAGTTGTTGGGAGGTGAATAATTCATAGATTACAGTATCACAGTATCACAGTATCACAGTATCACTTAGGTTGGAAAGGACCTCGGGGATCATCGAGTCCAACCTATCAACACAGATCCCATGCCTAGACCATGGCACCAAGTGCCACGTCCAATCTCCCCTTGAACGCCTCCAGGGTCGATGACTCAACCACCTCCCTGGGCAACCCGTTCCAATGCCGAATGACTCGCTCGGTGAAGAACTTCCTCCTCACCTCGAGTCTGAACCTCCCCTGGCGCAGCTTGAGACTGTGTCCCCTTGTTCTGGTGCTGGCTGCCTGGGAGAAGAGGCCAACCCCTCCTGGCTACAACCACCCTTCAGGTAGTTGTAGAGGGCAATGAGGTCACCCCTGAGCCTCCTCTTCTCCAGGCTAAACAATCCCAGCTCCTCAGCCTCTCCTCATAGGGCTTGTGTTCAAGGCCTCTCACCAGCCTTGTTGCCCTTCTCTGGACACGCTCAAGTGTTTCGATGTCCTTCTTAAACTGAGGGGCCCAGAACTGGACACAGTACTCAAGGTGCGGCCTAACCAAAGCAGAGTACAGGGGCACTATGACCTCCCTGCTCCTGCTGGCCACACTATTCCTAATGCAGGCCAGGATGCCATTGGCCCTCCTGGCCACCTGGGGACAAAATGACTCATCAACATCTTCCTCCTGGTTGGGTGGTCTATAACAGAATCCAACCAGGATGTCAGCCCTGTTGGCCTTTGCTCTAATTCTCACCCACAGGTACTCAACCTGATGGTCACTGATCTCCAGCTCAATGGCATCTTGTGCCTTCCTGATGTAAAAGGCCACCCCTCCAGCCCTTCTTCCTTGCCTGTCTCTCCTGAAGAGCCTGTAGCCATCAATTGCAGTGCTCCAGTCATGTGAGTCGTCCCACCACGTCTCTGTGATGGCAACTACATCATAACTTTCCTGCTGCAGCAAGGCTCCCAGCTCCACTTGTTTGTTGCCCATGCTTCGTGCATTAGTGTACATGCACTTCAGCCAGGCTGCTGGTTTCACCTCTGGCTCTGGCTTATCACCCCCTGACTCCTGGCTGGGGGGACTGGTTTCAGTCCCCTTCCCCCTTCAAAGCTAGTTTAAAGCCCTATCTATGAGACCTGCCAATTCCCTTCCTAGAATCTTTTTCCCTTTGAGGGATAGGCCATTCTCGTACATTCTGATCTTACCCCTCCTCTGGGACAGATGTACTCCATCTGTTGCCAGCTGGCCTGGTGCAGCAGAAAGTTTTTCAAGATCGAAAAACCCAAAATTCTTTTGACTGCACCAGCCTATAAGCCACTTGTTGACTGCAGCTGCTGACCTGTTCCTTATGGTATTCCCTCCTGCAACTAAGGGTATAGATGAAAAAATTATTTGTGCACCTGACCCCTCAACCTGATCTCCCAGGGCCCTGAAGTCATCCCTGACAGCCCTGGGAGTTCTGGTTGCAGCATCATCATTCCCTAATTGCATAACTATCAAGGGATAATAGTCAGAGGGCTGCACCATACCAGGAAGTCTTCTGGTAACATCTCCAACCCTAGCTCCTGGAAGGCAACAAACCTCCCTGTGAGTAGGGTCTGGCCGACATATGGGGCCCTCTGTTCCCCTCAGGAGGGAATTGCCAATAACAATTACCCTCCTCTTTTTTTTATGGGAGCAAGTCCTGATGCCGGGGGAAGGCTGTTTAACCTTAGACTGTTTAAACTTAGACTGTTTAACCTTAGGCTGTTTAACCTTAGGCTGTTTAACCTTAGGCTGTTTTGCCACAGGGAAAACCCCAGATGGTGTGTCCTCCGATATCAGAATCACCTCACCCTCAACCTCCAATGCCCTGTACTTGTTTTCCAAGGGCAGTGGGGGAGGTGAGGGGAGGCAAGGAGGTTAAACCTTGCGTCTTTTGAGAGGAATCTGCGTCCATTCCCCTCTGCTTTTTGGATAACCAGCCTCTGCTGGGAGGGCCTGCAGAGCCTGGTTACTCAGGTTAGTCACCCTTCTGCAATCGCTTACATCTCTAAGTCTAGCAACCTCGTCCTTCAGTCCGGCCACCAGGCTAAGCAGATAGTCGATCTGCTCACACGTAATGCACTACCCTGCATCTCAAGTGCCAGGTTCCAGCACCCTCTGCAGCTAGATACCTGGACACCTACCTTGCAGGAAGAAAATTAGGGAGGCAAAAGCACATTTGGAGCTTAGACTGGCCTCTACTGAGAAGGACAACAAAAAGTCAGAGAGGGACCTGGGGGTGCTGGTTGATGGTAGGATGAACATGAGCCTGCAGTGTGCCCAGGCAGCCAAGAGGGTCAATGGCATCCTGGCCTGCATTAAGAACAGTGTGGCCAGCAGGAGCAGGGAGGTCATTCTGCCCCTGTACTCTGCACTGGTTAGGCCACACCTTGAGTCCTGTGTCCAGTTCTGGGCCCCTCAGTTTAGGAAGGATGTTGACTTGCTGGAACGAGTCCAGAGAAGGGCAACAAAGTTGGTGAGGGGCTTGGAACACAAGCCCTATGAGGAGAGGCTGAGGGAGCTGGGGCTGCTTAGCCTGGAGAGGAGGAGACTCAGGGGTGACCTTCTTGCTCTCTACAACTACCTGAAGGGGGGTTGTAGACAGTGTGGTGGGTGAAAGGGTAAGGCCGAGAAGCCTCTTCCCTTCCCCCTTGTAAGGTAAAAGGGAAAAAAAAAATTGAAGGGAAAGGAAAAAAAACTCACCAGCCGAATTAGCAAAGCAGTGGAGCTATATTTACAAAGCAGTGTAGGATTTTGCAGGGGAATATTTACAAATTTACAATATCTACAATATATACAAAGATATACAACAGAACAACACAGAAATGAGAGTAGCCCCCTCGGCCGGGGGGATCCTCACCTCCGCTCTCCCCTCTCCTCCCCCCTTTCCCCAGAATGGGATAGAAAGAGGAAGAAAAGAGAGAAAAAAATGTTAGAAGCAGTTTGTGTTAGTTGGAAGGGAGTTAATACAGGCCTTATCAGTTTTCAAGGCCGGAGCCTTGGCAGAAAGCCCAGCACAGGGGAGCTGCTGCCTAAAGCAGATGCGGAAGCAAGAGTGACAGAGAAGTGCTGGGAATGCCCACTTCACTCTCAGGCCAGATAGTGCTTCCTCCCACTTGACCAATGAAAATTAGTTTAGACCCTTCCTTCCGTTTACCAACTTCCGTCCACCATATTCCCTTTCTTAAAGGGACACCGTCAACCGGGCACAATCCACCCCTTCTAAACAATTTTCATTGACTGTTTATACTGTCCATCCAATCCAAGATGATATTTACAGTTCGTGAGTAAAGTTCATAGTCCATTCCGGCTATGCTCAGGTGTAGATGATTCAAAAGTCCAAGAAAATCAGAAAATGAGAAAAATGGAAAACAGTTCATTTTCTTCGCCGAAGAAGCAAAGAAAAGGGAAACAGGAAATTTCAGGGTCTCTTAGTTGACTCAGGGCTCTCAGGGATCTCAGGGTCGTGCACCGCAGATTCCTTGTTGATTCTTCTTTTGGGCGCGATGTAGCTGTACAGCAGTTCGAAGTTAACCTCTTTCAGCTAAAGTTAAATTTCTTTGTGGAATACACTGAATTTCACCATTCTCTTGCATTACCCAATAAGTGTGACCCGGACCTTCAGCTGAAACCACCCCTCGGACAGGTTTAGCCTCTCTTGAGGGTGAAAATACCCAAACAGTTTTACCTAACAGATTCTTTTCTCTAACAACAGGAACTCTATCACCTTCCACTTTCCGTAGCAAATCTGAATGTGCAGGTCCAGCTCGGTTCACTGAACCTCTACTATTTACCAGCCAGGTTGCTTGTGCTAAATGTTTTTCCCAGTTTTTCAAAGATCCACCCCCCATGGCTTTAAGAGTGGTCTTCAACAAACCGTTGTAGCGTTCAATCTTCCCTGAAGCTGGTGCATAGTAGGGAATGTGGAATATCCACTCAATACCGTGCTCTTTGGCCCAGTTCTTTACAAGGTTGTTCTTGAAATGAGTTCCGTTGTCTGACTCAATCCTCTCTGGAGTTCCGTGTCTCCACAGGATCTGTCTCTCCAGACCGAGAATGGTGTTGCGGGCAGTTGCATGTGGAACTGGATAAGTTTCCAACCATCCAGTGTTTGCCTCTACCATAGTAAGCACGTATTGCTTACCAGAACGAGAACGTGGTAGAGTGATGTAGTCAATCTGCCAAGCTTCACCGTACTTGTACTTGGACCATCTGTCACCATACCACAAGGGCTTAAGTCGTTTTGCCTGCTTAATAGCAGCACAAATGTCACAGTCATGGATGACTTGTGTGATAGCATCCATGGAAATGTCTATGGATCTGTCACGAGCCCATTGGTATGTTGCATCTCTGCCTTGATGTCCTGACGAATCGTGAGCCCACCGAGCTAAGAATATCTCACCTTGGTGTTTCCAGTCGAGATCAAGATTAGAGTCCATGTCTACTTGAGAAACTCTTGCAGCCAGATCTGCCTGATGGTTGTGTTGTTGTTCCTCAGTAGCTTTGCTCTTAGGAATGTGAGCATCGATGTGTCTCACTTTCACTGGAATTCTCTCGATTCAATCAGCAATGTCCTGCCATAGGTTGGCTGCCCAAATGGGTTTTCCTTTTCTCTGCCAACCACTCTTCTTCCAGTTCTTTAGCCAACCCCATAGAGCATTGGCTACCATCCATGAGTCGGTGTAGAGATAAAGCTTTGGCCATCTCTCACGTTCAGCTACGTCGAGAGCTAGCTGGACAGCTTTTACCTCTGCGAACTGACTGGATTCTCCTTCTCCATCTTTCGCCTCTGCAACTCGGCGTGTTGGACTCCACACTGCAGACTTCCACCTTCGCTTGTTTCCAACAAGACGACAGGAACCGTCTGTGAACAAAGCATATTTCTTTTCATCATCAGAAAGGTCATTGTAAGGAGGAGCTTCCTCAGCACGAGTTACTTTCTCCTCTGGAGGTTTAGCACAGTTGATACCTTCAGGCCAACTTGAGATCACCTCCACTAGACCAGGTCTTTCAAGATTTCCCATTCGAGCTCTCTGTGTTATCAGAGCCATCCACTTAGACCATGTGGAGTCTGTGGCATGATGTGGTGTGGAACCTTTGCCTTTGAACATCCAATTCAAAACTGGTAATCTGGGAGCTAAGAGAAGTTGTGATTCAGTTCCAATCACTTCAGAGGATGCTTTTACTCCTTCATAGGCAGCTAAAATTTCTTTCTCTGTTGGAGTATAATTAGCCTCTGAACCTCTGTAACCTTGACTCCAGAAACCAAGAGGTCGTCCACGTGTCTCACCTGGAGCTTTTTGCCACAAGCACCAGGTTGGACCATTGTCACTTGCAGCCGTGTACAAAATGTTCTTAATGTCTGGACCATCTCGGACAGGTCCCAGACCCATTGCTTGAACTACCTCTTGCTTTATCTGGTCAAAGGCTGCTTGTTGTTCAGGTCCCCAGTGGAAATGGTTTCTCTTTCGAGTCACATCATACAGAGGTTTCACAATCTGACTGTATCCAGGAATGTGCAGTCTCCAAAATCCCACTATCCCCAAGAAACGTAGGGTCTCTTGCTTGTTTGTGGGACTTGCCATGGTAGAGACTCTGTTTACCACATCCACTGGAATGTGTCGGCGTCCATCCTGCCACCGGACTCCCAGAAACTGAATTTCTGTGGTAGGTCCTTTCACCTTGTCTCGTTTGATGGCAAAACCTGCATTCAGAAGAATGTCAATGATTTTGTTACCTTTCTCGAAGACTTCCTCAGCAGTTTTACCCCAGACAATGATGTCATCGATGAACTGGATGTGTTCTGGAGCACTGCCTTTCTCCAGAGCATCGTGGATCACTGCATGACAGATGCTTGAGCTGTGGATCCAGCCCATTGGCAGCCTGTTGAAAGTGTACTGGATTCCTCTCCAGGTGAAAGCAAACTGAGGCCTGCATTCCTCTGCTATGGGAATAGAGAAAAATGCATTAGCAATGTCTATGGTAGCATACCATTTGGCCTCTTTGGATTCCAGCTCATACTGTAGCTCCATCATGTCTGGTACTGCTGCACTCATAGGTGGTGTTACTTCATTCAGGGCTCGGTAGTCTACCGTCAGACGCCAGTCTCCATTCTGCTTCCGCACAGGCCACACTGGACTGTTGAAAGGTGAATGAGTTTTGCTGACGACTTTCTGACTCTCCAACTGACGAATCAGATTCTGAATGGGCAACAAAGAGTCACGGTTGGTTCTGTATTGTCTGTGATGCACAGTCTGAGAAGCAACCGGCAATTTAATGTCCTGTATCTTATGTTGTCCCACAACTGCAGATTCATCAGAAAGTTCAGGTCTGGCAGATAGCTTCAATTTCTGTCCATCAATTTCTATTGAAGCTACTCCAAAAGCCCATTTGTAACCTCTAGGGTCTTTGAAACGCCCTTCTCTCAGAAAATCAATTCCCAAAATACAAGGTGCATCAGGTCCGGTCACAACTGTATGCTTCCTCCATTGTTTACCAGTTAAACTTATATTAACCTCTACCTTACTTAACTCTTGAGATCCACCAGTGACTCCCAGAATAGTTATAGACTCTGATCCCTGATAATTTGATGGTATTATGGTGCACTGAGCTCCTGTGTCAACCAAGGCCCTGTACTTCCGAAATTGTGAAGTGCCAGGCCACTGGATGTACACATCCCAATAGATTCTATTATCTCTGTTATCCCTCTCCTCCCCCTGGCGGGAGGCAGGGCACCCCTAGTTATGGGGAACATGTGCACATGTGCATTGTACATAGTTCGCAGGGTTATAACTTTGCATGTTATAACTGGAGCCACTGTTGGAGCCATAAGAGTCGTTCTGGGGAACTGTGGAAGTAACATCTACCCTTCTGGTATTGCTACCTCGGGTTCTGCCACTTTGCAATTCCCTCAGTCTCCTGAAAAGATTAGAAGTTGGTTGGCCATCCCAGCGGT
This sequence comes from Melanerpes aurifrons, assembly GCA_011125475.1. Lineage (NCBI taxonomy): Eukaryota > Metazoa > Chordata > Aves > Piciformes > Picidae > Melanerpes > Melanerpes aurifrons. Next base: position 531,635 of record WWNC01000102.1, on the reverse strand, counting down.
TCATGTTCTCACCAAACTGATCACGCAGAGTTATCCAAATAGTTCTACGTGATTGCCTTGGTGGTCTGTTTTGGAATGACCTGTTCTGGAATGACCTGTTTTGGAATGACCTCCTTGGAGGACGTGTATTCCTCACAGATGAAACTTGTACCCACCTGGAGGAAGAATTAAAATTATCCCTTTGTGCCAATTGGGATATGGAATTTCTAAATTCATCTTTTAACTCTCTCATGCAATTCTCAATTTTTCCAGACAGAGTTTCAATGGCTGAAACCAAAGAACCACGTGTCATGCTATCCTCCAATTGTCTCATTTGATCACTGAATTGGCCAACCGTAGGAGAAGCTCCACCATAACTTCTTGACACAATTCTGCTTGCCAGAATGTTTGCATAATTAGAAGGAGCAAGTTTGATGATCTTTTTAGCAAGACCAATACCCACAGGAATGTCATCAGGATTTAGAGTTTCATGTTCACCATAGAGTAGCTCTCTAACAGCAAATTCTCTCAAGCGCTTAATTCCCTCATCTATGGTAGTCCAGGGTTTAGGATTCCATGGGAGATCATCTCGGGAAGGATATCTCAGGGCAACCGCCATTAAAAGGCGTATCCACAGATTAACCTTACCGAGAGCTCTGCCTAGATGTCTATCTATTCCATTGTCCCTTGAGAGAGTTCCTAACTGAGCTGCTGACTTGTCTCCAACTGTTAGAGCTGGAGCACCTGTATCATAACACCTACTAAGCCAAGCTAGAACTGGCTCCTTATCCGCCCTGGTGAAATCTTTACGGACATTTTGCAATTCCTCCCTTGGAGAAGAACACTCCAAAATATCATCTTCCTCCTCGTCTCCCTGAACTTTTTGTCCATATAATCCTGCTGTCATTCTCCTAAGGATCTCTTTAAGCTGAGAACCACCTTTGCCAGCTGCTTTCCTAGCTTCATCTGTATCCTGCTTTGATCTCACTAGGTTAACTAGATCTTTAAAACAAACCACCTCTTCCTCCTGAGCAGGATCTCTTAGAGTAGAGGGCCCCTCACCAGGATCAGTCTCCAGCTCCTCTTCTTCTCCATCTTTAGCCTTTCCACTTCTAGTCTTTAAAGGAGCCACCTTAACTGGAGCTGTGTTTGAATTTACAGCCACCTTAATGGAAGCTGACAGGTCCTGAGATAAATCAGCTGCTGGGGCAGTGACTTCCGGTCCCACCGAGGGAGTAGGCGGAAGTGACGTTGCTCCGTTAATGGCCGACGGAGAAGAAGAAGAAGAAGGAGTAGGAGCCATGTTGATACCAGCTGCCGCCTTTGGCAGCTTGCTAGAATCAGCAAAGTCATTTAGAGCTGCTTTACCAATTAACTTTTTAGCCTTCTTTTTAACTGACATGGGTTCTCCACAGTCCTCATCACTAGATGACTCTGGGACTGATCTCGAGCTACGGCGTTTTCTTTTTGGTCTAGTTTTAATAACAAAACAAGCTCTGGACACCTTTTTCTCCCGACGCCAGGAATATAGAGAATACACATTAGTTATCCCCAGCAGCAGAATTATACACACCAAATAAATCACCTTTGGATCCCAGGCATCACTTAAAGTTACTCTCTCCTCAGGCGGAATCTTAAAACCCTTTATCTCAATTGGGAGAGTGGTGGAGGTAACATTCCTGTATCTCACTGGCCATAAGAAATTAATACATTTTCCATACCATAATTTAACTCTATACATAACCCACATATAAATTGTCCACACCAAATATTTACCCAGGTAATCCAAAAGCAAACCCAAACAATATCTGTAAACCAGAGCCCCAAAAATTGAAAAGAACAATCGCTCCACAAACCACAAGACCTTCATGTTTGCTAATTCAGCTGGAAAACACTAAATCAATCAAGTAATAAATTAAACTAATTATCTGCCCCACGTTGGGCGCCAATAAAAAAAAAATGTGGTGGGTGAAAGGGTAAGGCCGAGAAGCCTCTTCCCTTCCCCCCTTGTAAGGTAAAAGGGAAAAAAAAATTGAAGGGAAAGGAAAAAAGGAGAAAAAACTCACCAGCCGAATTAGCAAAGCAGTGGAGCTATATTTACAAAGCAGTGTAGGATTTTGCAGGGGAATATTTACAAATTTACAATATCTACAATATATACAAAGATATACAACAGAACAACACAGAAATGAGAGTAGCCCCCCTCGGCCGAGGGGGATCCTCACCTCCGCTCTCCCCTCTCCTCCCCCCTTTCCCCAGAATGGGATAGAAAGAGGAAGAAAAGAGAGAAAAAAAAATGTTAGAAGCAGTTTGTGTTAGTTGGAAGGGAGTTAATACAGGCCTTATCAGTTTTTCAAGGCCGGAGCCTTGGCAGAAAGCCCAGCACAGGGGAGCTGCTGCCTAAAGCAGATGCGGAAGCAAGAGTGACAGAGAAGTGCTGGGAATGCCCACTTCACTCTCAGGCCAGATAGTGCTTCCTCCCACTCAACCAATGAAAATTAGTTTAGACCCTTCCTTCCGTTTACCAACTTCCGTCCACCATATTCCCTTTCTTAAAGGGACACCGTCAACCGGGCACAGACAGGCAGAGGTTGGTCTCTTCTCCCAGGCAGCCAGCACCAGAACAAGAGGACACAGTCTCAGGCTGCGCCAGGGGAGGTTCAGGCTGGAGGTCAGGAGGAAGTTTTACACAGAGAGGGTGATTGCCCATTGGAATGGGCTGCCTGGGGAGGTGGTGGAGTCGCCGTCACTGGAGGTGTTCAGGAGGAGACTTGACAGGGTGCTTGGTTGCATGGGTTAGTTGATTAGGTGGTGTTGGATGATAGGTTGGACGCGATGATCTTGAAGGTCTCTTCCAACCTGATCTATTCTATTCTATTCTATTCTATTCTATTCTATTCTATTCTATTCTATTCTATTCTATTCTATTCCATTCCATTCCATTCCATTCCATTCCATTCCATTCTTTGGGGAAAAAGGGGAGAGAAGGGGGTACAGGGGGGGACCCTCCTCCAGAGGAGGGAATTTCGTTCCTGTATTATTGTTTCTTTTTTACCTTACTGTATATTTCTGTGTATATATTGTAAATACTGTAAATTGTGTATATATCCTGCATTCCCTAAAAATTGCTTGTAAATATAGCATTTCCCTTTTGTTTCTCCGGTTGGCTAGCTGTGGTTTATTTTTCTTCCTCTTTGTGGGGGAGAGGGGGCTAAGCCTTCTCTCTCAAACCCACCACAGAGGGTAATCGGAAATCAGATGCAGGGTGAGGCTTGTTGCAGCAAGTCAGGTAAAAGATGCAGAGCACAGTTTGAAGGAATAGGAACCTCCCCCCCAAAAAAAGACCACTCTTTGCTCTACACACTCCCGAGCAAGCTCCAGAACAAAGGGATCTGCTGATCTGTTTTGCATCTTCAGAACAGAGGGATCTGCTGATATGTTTTGCCTAACACACCAATGGCTTTAACCCATTTAAATTTGTCTAATCCTATGAGCACCATGGGGAAGATGGAAGTTGAAAGCTGACCCCTCCAGGAGCTGGTTGGGACTTGCAGTAATTTCATCATGCAGGAAGCCAAGCATCTCACAGGGAACCTGAATGGACCTGGCAGCTCCTTTCTGTGGAACCCCTGCCCACACTAGCAGCTCCTGAAGGTTTCAGATAACAAATGAAAGGTTGTCTGTGGGTGCTGGCTGCTGCTGCTTGCTGGTGTTGTGCTGAAACAGTGGTTCTCCTCCCCCTCTACTCTGCCCTGGTGAGGCCTTAGCTTGGGTACTGTGTCCAGTTCTGGCCTCCCTGGTTCAAGAGAGACCAGGAACTATTGGAGACAGTCTAATGGAGGACCACAAAGATGCTAAGGGGCCTGGAACATCTCTCTTATGATGAGCAGCTGAGAGACCTGGGGCTCTCAGACTGAGACATTATAAATGTTTATCAAAACCTGAAGAGTGGAGATCATGAGGATGAGGCTGGGCTCTTTTCAGTGGTTCCTTGTGACAGGATGAGGGACAACAGGCACAAACTAGAACACAGGAGGTTTCACCTGAACTTAAAGGAAAACTTCTTTACTTTGAGGGTGCTGGAGCCCTGGAGCAGGCTGCCCAGAATGGTTGTGGAGTCTCCTTCTGTGGAGACTTTCAGAACCCTCCTGGACATGTTCCTGTGCAACCTGCTCTGGGTGACCCTGCTTTAGCAGGGGTTGGGCTGGATGATCCCCAGAGGTCCATTCCAATCCCTGTTATTCTATGATTCATCTCAACACTGTCTGCCATCCCTGGGATGGAGACCACAGGCTGCAAAACAGCAGCTCCTTTCTGGAATTCCCCCTCTAAATCAAACACTGCTCCTGAAGGGAAAGTGCACAGGTTGAGTTATTGTGTGTTACTGGACATGTACAATGCCAGAAGCAATGGCAGGAGACCCATTTGCTACTTCTGACTCTAACCTGAACAGTTCCACTCTCAATGTTAAGGTTTACTCCTGCAGAATGTATTGTCCCATCTTCTGGTACAAACATTTATTTCCCTCTGCCTTTGTTTGTGTTTCTTTCTCCAGAAAGATTTAGGGGTTGTTAGCAGCATCCCAGACTTGCTGTCCCTTAGCAATATCTAACAGGTCAAAAGGATGGGACCAGACTCTTCACTGGTTCCTAGCCACGGGCCAAGGGGCAACAGGCACAAACTGGAACTCAAGAGGTTCCACCAGAATGTGAGAAAGAACTTCTTTAGCATGAGGCTGACACAGGCCTGGACCAGGCTGTCCAGAGAGGTTGTAGTCTCCTTCTCTGGAGATATTCCAAACCCATCTGGATGTGATCCTGGTCAACCTGCTCTGGGTGATCTTCCTTTAGCAGCTTTCAGTAGAATAGAATAGAATAGAATAGACCAGACCAGGTTGGAAAAGACCTTCATCATAGGTGGCCTCAGCACCATCATGTTAGGACCACTGCCTCCATCACCATCAGGACCAAGAGTCACTGGCCTGGGATGGGCAAAGCCAGCCACTGTGACAAGCACCAAGTGCCAAATCCTGCCCTCACCTTTGCACCCTGGGGAAATTCAGCATTGCCAGTGCAGGGTGAGGTCCCTCCCCCTCACTCCTTGCAACCTCACCCTGAGATCCTCGTGGATGGACAGGGCAGCAGTTAGGGGTACAACGTGAAGGAAACAATGCAAGAGGAGAATGGAAGCACAATTTGGAGAGGCTGCACACAAACAATGCTCCCTGCTATTAATTCCAAGGCATCAATAGCCGAGTGCTTTCGGGGCACAGTATCTATTCTGTTTTCCATTTATGTGCTAGAATTGTGGTACATGTCAGGAGAATTTAATACACATGATGCAGGCATATGAATAAGTTGGATCCTGTTCTGGGAACAAGTATTCATGTGTCTCCATGTGGTTCCACATCTACAAAGACATGGGTATTTATTTCATGAGATCTGGACCTCATTTCAAGCAAATGAAGGGGAGGAAGAAGAAAACCCCAACCAAAAATCCCTCTAAAGCCAATGGGGAATCTTTCTGTTCATGTCAATGGATCTCAGAGCCCTGCTTCAGGAATGCACTTAAAACACATGCTTAACTTTAAAGCCAGGCTTAAGTCTTGCTGAAGTCCATTAGAGGTAAGTGTATGCTTTTGCTGAAAGATGAGGAATTTAAGCAAGCATTTATGTGCTTACGTGAAGGGGAGCTGAGCTCAGCTCACACTCTCAGCAGGGCAAAGCTGATGCTCATAAAAGAAACACGGCAGGCACAGTACACATCTGAAGTTTTACAGGTCCAGGTTTGTTGGTCTGCCTTATCCAGCCAGCATGAGGGGAAAGGCAAAAGCAGGGCTCTGATTGCCCAGAATTTTGGGGATGAAACATTTTGTTTTGGTGGAGATTTTTTTAGCTGGTAAAACCACAGCCAGCAGCCTGGTCAGTATTTGGTGAGACTGGCCATCCTTTCCCCTTTGTGAGTGAAGCTTGCTGGGTGATTTCCACAGCCCCTCTGCTGACTTCAGGGTTTGGTTATGAGGTTTTTTTTTTATCAGAAAAAGACAATTTGTCCAGGTGGATGCCCTCCCTCACCCTCCCAAAATGATGGGTGCATGGCTGAGTATGGATCCTCCCCAATAGCAGCCCTGTCACTTTAGGGTGACATACCTCTGCATCTCCCCAGAAAACCCTCAGGTATCCCAGATTCACTCTTCTTGGTGTGAAAGGTTAGTTTCCCCTCAAAATCTTTCCCCCTGGAGGAAGCCCCTAGCAAGTGCTGCAGCTCCCTCAGTATAAAGATCTGGAGCAGGTCACTGACCCTCACCCATGCACACCATACGATTTTGGGTGAGCAAATGCAAGTCTAAGAGCAACCCAATGGCTCTGCATCCCCTCCTTGGGTAGAGGTTGCAGGGGAAAAGTGAATTATTGCTAGCAAATAACACTCAGAAGTGAAAAAATGAGGTTTCAGCTCAGTCAGGGAGAGGAGGGGATTCCCTAGAATGACTGCAGGGTGGCATGGAGGGATGAGAAGAGTACAGGAGGGGGAAATCCTCTGGAGAGCTAGGCATCCCCTCGTCCAACACTCCCTTGTAGTTATTTTCCCTCTCCCCAGCCCTCACTCTGGCTTTTAGCAACCCACAGCTGAAGGATTGACCTGTTCTGGGCTCCAAGAACCAACATCTGCCATGATTAATTTCCTCAGGATTAAGTTCCTCTGATTTAAAGCAACAGATAATGGCTAATAAGAGGAAACATCCCTATCATAAACACTGCTTTGGCATTTACCATTTGAAATAATTTATATTCTGTGGTCTAGTGGGTTTGTATCACCATACATAATGACTGTTTCTGTTTAATTTTCAGATGCTTAATTGCAGTAGAACACTTCAACACCATTAAATTAAAACAAGCTACCAGCTTTTCCTTGCCTATGCTGCTGGCCTGGCTCCAAGTGACGTTTAAAGCGATCTCAGATGTTTTATTCCTGCCACACAGGCTGCTGCTGACGAACAAAAAGTGTGTGTGTCAAGGCTGGGGGGGAAAGGGGGGGATGTTGTACCTAAAGCCACTGACATGGGAGCACTTAAAACAACTTCCAGGCAGAAAAGAATTGAGATGAAGCCTGGGAGCCACAACAGCTTCCCCTTCCCTGGGCAGCTCTGGTTGTGCTGATGGTCGGGTGAGGGGGGGCACAGAAAGAACTCAAAATGGGAGCAAGCCCAAAAAGGAGCTGTCAGCCCCCCAACCTTGGCAGACCTCTTCTCTCATGGGCCTGACACAAGCTCTGCTGGAAAAGATCCTGCTAAGGAGGCTTTATCTGGGGCAATTGCACGTCTTTGAACAAATTTCCCAATGTGGAAGTACTTTGGGTATCAGGTACCAATTAAAAAGGAGTAAGAGGAAATGGAGTTCCTCTATAAGTTAATATTCCTTTGGTAATGGATGTTTGGAGTTAGTATGTGTCTTTACAACATCATTCATAGGGGTATTGTTTGCTTCTGACAGTTTTTCTTTTAAGATTAATGTGCTTATGAAAACCTTGTGCACTGCTCCATGAGGCAAGCTGGAAATCCAACAGCAATACCATCGCCATGACACAATGCTGGGAGAGCAAAGCAAATGACAAACAGAATCTGGCTTTTCTGAGGCCAGTGTGTGTGTGTGTGTGTGTAAGAGAAATGATCTGAGGCAAAGCTTGGCCTCCCTCCAGCCACCCTTCCTGCTCCGCTGTTGGCACTACCAGAGAAGAGGGAGAGAGTTAAAAAGAAGAAATACATGCGAGGGAGTGAAAGAAAACAACATTAATTGGAGAGAAGGGGGGTGGGGGGGAGGGGGAATAACTCAGACCTGTTCTGTTTGGTCTCTTTTTTAAGCAAACAAGCATATGGAAACTCCACATAAAATTTAAAGGCAGTTCCAAACCAAACAGGCTTGTTATACCCAAATAATTTCGTCGGAGATCAGCGGAAACAATGCAATTAGGGGGGTGAGTTGCATTTAGCCTGTTGGGAGCACATCCAGTTGACGTGCATCCTTGGGAAAATTCAAACATCATGGGCCAGATCCTCAGCTACTATCTGGGTTCATTTTTTTAAGGGGCAGAGAGGGACCTGGGGGTACTGGTGGACAGTAGGCTGAACATGAGCCTGCAGTGTGCCCAGGCAGCCAAGAGGGCCAATGGCATCCTGGCCTGCATCAAGAACAGTGTGACTAGCAGGAGCAGGGAGGTCATTCTGCCCCTGTACACTGCACTGGTTAGGCCACACCTCGAGTACTGTGTCCAGTTCTGGGCCCCTCAGTTTAGGAAGGATGTTGACTTGCTGGAACGAGTCCAGAGAAGGGCAACAAAGTTGGTGAGGGGCTTGGAACACAAGCCCTATGAGGAGAGGCTGAGGGAGCTGGGGCTGCTTAGCCTGGAGAGGAGGAGACTCAGGGGTGACCTTCTTGCTCTCTACAACTACCTGAAGGGGGGTTGTAAACAGGCAGTGGTTGGTCTCTTCTCCCAGGCAGCCAGCACCAGAACAAGAGGACACAGTCTCAGGCTGCGCCAGGGGAAGTTCAGGCTGGAGGTCAGGAGGAAGTTTTACACAGAGAGTATGATTGCCCATTGGAATGGGCTGCCCGGGGAGGTGGTGGAGTCGCCGTCACTGGAGGTGTTCAGGAGGAGACTTGACAGGATGCTTGGTTGCATGGGTTAGTTGATTAGGTGGTGTTGGGTGATAGGTTGGACGCGATGATCTTGAAGGTCTCTTCCAACCTGGTCTATTCTATTCTATTCTATTCTATTCTATTCTATTCTATTCTATTCTATTCTATTCTATTCTATTCTATTCTATTCCCCCTCCACATTTTAAAGACATAGCCTAAAACTACCACAATAGCACAAGACTCACCATGGGCCAAAAATCAGGGGAGCTAACAGCTTCCCCTTCCCTGCCCCCTTCCCTTCTACTCTCCTGTGCACAAGGGGCAAGAGAAAGAGCAGAGAATTGTTGGTTAGACTTAGCCACAACAAAGCAATGAAGCCAAGGTCAGCAGAAGCCAGCAGAAGCAAAGTGGAGGATTTATTTGCATTCTACCACTTTCTGTTCAAGGTCTGTGGAAATTTCTCTAGGCATAGCCTGAAACTACCATAGATATGGTTTGAATTTATTTTGCAATGGCTTGCATGACCCTGATTAGGCAAGACAAGGGTCTGGCCCCACTGCTGCAGGAGACAGAGCAGTGTGCAGCACAGACATGCTGGGTTAAGTGCTAGATGCTGCCACGGGATGCAGGGAGAGCTGAGAACCTTGCAGGAGGTACAAAAGTATAAGCTGGTGGTGGGTGATGGGGAGGACTCAGCCTGCCTTAGCTGCAGAAGGAGAGGTGTTACTCACATAGAATCAGAGAATTGTCAAGGTTGGAAGGGACCTCAAGGATCAGCCAGTTCCAATCTCCGTGCCATGGGCAGGGTCCCCTCACACTAGATCAGTTGCTCACAGCCACATCCAGCCTGGCCTTAAAAACCTCCAGACATGAGGCTTCCACCATCTCCCTGGGCAACCTGTGTGTGACCGTTTGAGGCTGTCCCCTTAAGAAAGGGAATATTGTAGTCGGATGTTTGTAAATGAAACTAGATGATCCTTGTGGTCCCTTCCAACCCTGAATGAAACTATGAAACTATGAAACTAATTTCATTGGTAGATTGGGAGGAAGCACCTTCTGAACTGGGAGTGCAGCAGAGTGTCCTGGGCATTCCGGCACTTTTCTGGTCAGTCTGTCTTCCGCTCCTTGGGTGGCTTGCAGCTCTCAGCTCCTGGGTTTTCGGCCAAGGCTTGACCTTGAAACTGATAAACTGCAAGGCCTGTATTAACCGCTTTTCAATTAACACATAACTGCTGCTAACCTTTTTCTCTTTTCTCTCTTTCTAACCCTCTCTGGGGAAAGGGGGAGAGAGGGGGGAGCAGAGGTGGGGAACCCCCTCAGCAGAGGGAGGAGACTCTCATTTCTGTGCTACTTTATTGTATATTTTTGTATATATTGTAAATATTGTAAATCCTGTATATTCCCCTGCATATCCTATGTTGCTTTGTAAATATACAGCACCCACTGCTTTGCTAATTCAGCTGTGAGGTTTTTTTCTTCACTGTCCGGAGGCAGGAGGCCTTTCCCTTCCAACCCCTCAACACTGTGCCAGTCTCTCACCACCCTCATGGGGAACAACTTCTTCCTAACATCGAATCTGAATCTCCCCATTTCTAGTTTTGTTCCATTCCCCCCAGTCCTATCACTCCCTGACACCCTCGAAAGTCCCTCCCCAGCTTTCTTTTATCCCCCTTCAGATACTGGAAGGCCACAATAAGGTCTCCTGGGAGCCTTCTCTTCTCCAGACTGAATAACCCCAACTCCCTCAGTCTGTCCTCATAGCAGAGTCCTCCAGCACTCTAATCACCCTCGTGGCCCTTCTCTGGATATGCTCCAGCACCTCCAGATCCTTCCTGTAATAGAGGTTTGTTGCAGTTTGAGCTGGGTGCCCCCCTGCAATGTTTACTTCCTGTGTCCAGAAGTCCAGCCCAGAGGGGTGGGACAAAGGAAATATGTAGTATTTCATACCACAATCCTTTGCACCACTATAAGATCCAGTGCGGAGTCTAGCACTATCTTTTTTCTTCCTCCTCCGTCAACCGGTAACTGGGGAGATGTCTCCTGGCTTTGGGCCTGGCTAGGCCCAAGGTCACGGGGGGATGGGCAGTCTCAGATCTGGCCAGCTGAGACTAGCCTAGCAATGGGAGGGGGAAGAAGGAGCCCTGGGGGTCTCGGGTGTACCCTCAGGTGGGGATGGGATCTCTCTGGGTCTGCTTTGGGATTTTTTTTCTTGTCACTGTGCTTTTGCTTCTCTGTAAATGTTCACTGCTTTCTATTTAAACTTTCCATCACTTTTGCAATCCGTTTGTCTGAGTGTTTATTGTTGCCAGGGGTGGGGAAGGGGGCTGCCTCTACCCAGCACAAGGTTCCAGAACTGGACACAGTACTCCAGGTGTGGTCTCAGCAGAGTGCAGTAGAGGGGGAGAATCACCTCCCTGGCCCAGCTGGCTATGCTTCTCTTGCTGCAGCCCAGGATGTGATTTGGTTTCTGGGCTGCAAGTGCACACTGATGGCTAATGCTGAGCTTCTCATCCATCGGCACCCCCAGGGGATGCTCCTCCTAGGGCCACCCATTCAGAAGCTTTGCAGAAAGTGGGGTGAAAGCAGGTGACATCTGGAGGGGGGAAAAAGTGGAATGTTTCATTTTTAATGCTTTTAATTGGGCAAAAAGCAGTCTTGTGTTCACGTGAGTGTCCTGGTTGTCTGTAGAAAGGAAGAAGCTGTTTATGTCCCACACAATCTGGGAGCTACATGAAGGCAGCACCGTCCTCTTAGGGCTAGGAGAGGCCAATAAAGCCTTAAACCAATATGTGTGCCTAGTGTAATGGGTTGGGGCAAACCCCCTCCCCACCACGAGCAGAAATAATGACTCAGACAAAGGGATTGCAAAAGTGATGGAAAGTTTAAATAGAAAAACAATTTAAAAAACAAACAACAATGAAAGCTTTACAGAGAACCACAAGCACCGTGACAAAAGAGAGAAAATCGCACAACATACCCAAGAACATCCCATCCCCACCCGGGGGTACACCCAAACCCCCCCCCAGGGCTCTTTCCTCCCCCCCCCAACCCAGCCTTGGGCCTGGGCAGGCCCAAGGGAGGTGGTTCACGCCATTTTACCTAGGCGGCAGCAGAGGACGAAAAGACGAAGTGAAGACCCCGCATGGACATTTTATAGGGAAGCAGGGCACTATGGGAATGGAATACCTGCCTGTGACCACCCCCTGAGCTGGGCCCACCCCTTGGGACCTCCCAGGTGTGTTCTGTGCAGTGGCGTCTGGGCCAGCACCCAGCCTAAACCACCACATGCCACCCCTTATTCCATACCATAATCCCTGCACACAAAACGTATCATAAAATTAGAACTCTTCTGCTGACATGTCTAGCAGCAGTCCAGGTCTTCATCTGGGCATCCTTCCATAGTCTCTCATTCAGGATCAAGCATCAGTCCATTCCAGTTCTTCTTCCTCATATGATGGAACCTCCCAGCGACACAGAGTCATTCTCCTGCAATGTGAATTCCTTGTGGACTCGTTGGGACATCCTGGTCACCTGGTAATACCTCACAACTTCTCACTCGAGCCTTTGTTTGCTTTTACAGTTACTCAGCGGCTTTTTCCACCCCTGGGGCAAGCCGGTCGGAGCAACGACCGCTTTTCTCCATCCCTCTAGGGAGCTGCAGTCGACCGCTTCCAGCTGTGGTATTGAGCTACGCAAATGCACATTGCAGGCACATCACAGCCACATCGCCCCCCCACTGGGCGTACCGAGGCAGTACCGCATCCGATTCACAGCCCTCCCCCGGCAGAGGGGGCGGCTGCAGTACAACTCGCTGAGAAGAGAGGAGGCGGAGCCAGGTGCTCGGCGCCATTCTCGGAGCATGTCCGAAAACACCAGGGAAAGATTTACAGCTGCCGCCGCCGCTTGAACACAGCCCGGCATGGGCAGTGCTGCCGCCGCCGCTTGAATGCAGCCGACCCGGCCCCTGCCGTCTCTGTCGCCGTGATGCAGAGTCCAAGTCACCTCCACCCCTTCAGACATCCAAACGGTTGCTTCAGCCAAAGCCACGAGCGCGTTCTCATAACATTGAGAACAGCTTTCCAGCTGAAGTCCCCGCTCACCCTCGGGTTTCGGATGCTGTCGTTTGCCCGCTTGCCACGGGAGGCCGTCCCCCGCAGCGGCCGCGGGCCGACCCCGCTCTGCTTGCCACTGCCCCTCCTCCACTCAGCTCCCTGCCACTCGTCGCTCCGCAGAGAACAAGGAGGAGAAGGCAGGTCTCGCCTTCTTAGGCTACCTGAGCATTCTTAAGACACCCTGGGCAGAAAGTCACAGAAAGAGCCACCCCACGCTGTTCCCAAGCAACAGGAGGGACTTCCATGACATCAGCCACGCACCAAGAGTCCTTCTGCAGTCCACAGGAGTTCACACAGTTGCCCCGGCAACAAAACTTGAGCCCAAACTTCCAAACCCAAACTGATGCCCAGAACTCAATTTAAACTCTCCATCTTTTGCAATCGATCTGCAGTGGGCACAGCAGCTAGCCCCACGTTGGGCACCAAAATGTAATGGGTTGGGGTAAACCCCCTCCCCACCATGGGCAGAAATAACGACTCAGACAAAGGGATTGCAAAAGTGATGGAAAATTTAAATAGAAAAACATTTTAAAAAGCAAACAACAATGAAAGTTTTACAGAGAACCACAAGCACTGTGAAAAAGAGAGAAAATCCCACAACATACCCAAGAACACCCATCCCCACCTGGGGGTACACCCAAACCCCCCAGGGCTCTTTCCTCCCCCCCCAACCCAGCCTTGGGCCTGGGCAGGCCCAAGGGAGGCGGTTCAAGCCATTTTACCTAGACAGCAGCAGGGGACGAAAAAAGGAAGTGAAGACCCCGCATGATGGACATTTTATAGGGAAGCAGGGCATTATGGGAATGGAATACCTGCCTGTGACCACCCCCTGAGCTGGGCCCACTCCTTGGTACCTCCCAGGTGTGTTCTGTGCAGTGGCGTCTGGGCCAGAACCCAGCCTAAACCACCACACCTAGTTACCTGATCTGAGCACTGGAATGGGTATAGGAAGAGCCTGGATTCAGCCTCTCACACTCCTGTTTTGATCATTATTCCAAGAGGAGGTACAAGGTCCTTTTTTATCTATTACAGCCATCTGAAAAAGAACATTTTAAATTAATTTTCTTCTGCTGGGCTCTTTAGCACAGCTAAGGACAGAAACAGCAGGCACACACCTAGTCCTGAGCACCTTCTTGCAATAGATCTTGCTCTCCTGATGAAAACTAGTGGTGTTGTATTTAACAAACCTTCTGATAATCCTGGAAGTTATTAATAAGCTAGAGTCAGAGGTGAAACCAGCAGCCCAGCTGCAGTGCATGTACACTAATGCACGAAGCATGCGTAACAAACAAGAGGAGTTGGAAGCCTTGTTGCAGCAGGAAAGTTATGATATAGTTGCCATCACAGAGACGTGGTGGGACGACTCACATGACTGGAGTGCTGAAATTGATGGCTACAGGCTCTTCAGGAGAGACAGGCAAGGAAGAAGGGGTGGAGGGGTGGCCCTGTACGTCAGGGAGGCACTAGATGCCATTGAGATGGAGATTAGGGACGATCGGGTTGAGTGCTTGTGGGTAAGAATTAGAGGGAAGACCGGCAGGACAGACACCCTGGTTGGAGTCTGTTATAGACCACCCAACCAGGAGGAAGATGTTGATGAAGCATTCTATAGGCAGCTTAGGGCTGTCTCAGGATCGCCTGACCTTGTTCTCATGATTGACTTCAACCTGCCTGACATCTGCTGGGATCTCAACACAGCAGAGAGGAGACAGTCTAGGAGGTTCTTAGAATGCATGGAGGACAGCTTCTTATCCCAGGTGCTGCGAGAGCCTACCAGGGGCAAGGCTATGCTTGACCTCCTCTTCACCAATAGGGAAGGGCTGGTGGGTGATGTGGTGGTTGGAGGGTGTTTAGGGGCCAGTGACCACGGGATAATTGAATTTTTGGTATTCGGTCAAGCTAAGAGGGGTAGCAAGAAGATCTCCACTATGGATTTACAGAGGGCAGACTTCAGGTTACTCAAGGAACTAACTCAGAGGGTTCCTTGGGATAAAGCCCTTAAAAACAAAGGGGTCCAGGAGAGTTGGACCTGCTTCAAGGAAGAACTGTTGAAGGCGCAGGAATAGGCTGTGCCAATGTGCTGGAAGATGAGCCGCTGGGGCAGACAGCCAGCCTGGATGGGTAATGAACTTTTAATAGAACTAAGGGAAAAAAAGAGGGTGCATCATCTTTAGAAGAAAGCTGAGGCAACCCATAGAATGTTTAAGGATGTTGCCAAATCATGTAGGAAGAAAATTAGGGAGGCAAAAGCACATTTGGAGTTTAAACTGGCCTCTGCTGTGAAGGACAACAAAAAGTCCTTCTATAAATACATTAATAGCAAGAGGAAGGGCAAGGACAACCTCCACTCCTTGGTTGACATGGAGGGAAGTGTTGTATCAAAGGATGAGGAACAGGCGAGGTACTTAACACCTTCTTTGCCTCAATTTTTACTAGCAGGACAGAATGTCTTCCAGACAGCTGGCCTGCAGAGCTGGCAGAAGGAGCCAGGGAGCTGCATAGTTTCCCTATGTTCCATGAGGAGGTAGTTGGAACTCTCCTCAGCCTCTTGGATCCCCACAAGTCCATGGGACCGGATGGGATCCACCCTAGGGTGCTGAGAGAGCTGGCAGATGAGCTGGCCAAGCCACTATCCATCATTTTTCAGCAGTCCTGGCTCACTGGAGAGGTCCCAGAGGACTGGAAGCTGGCCAACATGGTGCCCATCCATAAGAAGGGCCGGTTGGATGAGCCAGGGAATTACAGGCCTGTCAGCCTGACCTCAGTGCCAGGCAAGATCATGGAACAGGTCATCCTGAGTGCAATAACACAGCACTTAGAGGATGGCCAAGGGATCAGGCCTAGCCAACATGGATTTAGGAAGGGCAGGTCCTGCCTGACCAACCTGATCTCCTTCTATGATCAGGTGACCCGCCTGGTGGATGTGGGGAGGCCTGTGGATGTAGTTTACCTGGACCTCAGCAAGGCCTTTGACACCGTCCCCCATAGCAAACTCCTGGCCAAGCTGTCAGCCCATGGCTTGGACAGCAGCACTCTGAGCTGGGTTAGGAACTGGCTGGAGGGCCGGGCCCAGAGAGTGGTGGTGAATGGTGTCACATCCAGCTGGCGGCCAGTCAGTAGTGGAGTCCCCAGGGGGATCAGTGCTGGGCCCCATCCTCTTTAACATCTTTGTTGATGATCTGGATGAGGGCATTGAGTCTATCATCAGTAAATTTGCTGACGACACCAAGCTGGGGACAGGAGTTGATCTGCTAGAGGGTAGAGAGGCTTTGCAGAGAGACCTCGACAGGCTGGACAGATGGGCAGAGTCCAACGGCATGAGATTTAATGCATCCAAGTGCCGGGTTCTGCACATTGGCCACAACAACCCCAGGCAGTGCTACAGGCTGGGGTCAGAGTGGCTGGAGAGCAGCCAGGCAGAGAGGGACCTGGGAGTGCTGGTTGATGGTAGGCTGAACATGAGCCTGCAGTGTGCCCAGGCAGCCAAGAGGGCCAATGGCATCCTGGCCTGCATTAAGAACAGTGTGGCCAGCAGGAGCAGGGAGGTCATTCTGCCCCTGTACACTGCACTGGTTAGGCCACACCTCGAGTACTGTGTCCAGTTCTGGGCCCCTCAGTTTAGGAAGGATGTTGACTTGCTGGAACGAGTCCAGAGAAGGGCAACGAAGTTAGTGAGGGGTTTGGAACACAAGCCCTATGAGGAGAGACTGAGGGAGCTGGGGCTGCTTTGCCTGGAGAGGAGGAGACTCAGGGGTGACCTCATTACTCTCCACAACTACCTGAAGGGGGGTTGTAAACAGGCAGAGGTTGGTCTCTTCTCCCAGGCAGCCAGCACCAGAACAAGAGGACACAGTCTCAGGCTGCACCAGGGGAAGTTCAGGCTGGAGGTCAGGAGGAAGTTTTACACAGACAGAGTGATTGCCCATTGGAATGGGCTGCCTGGGGAGGTGGTGGAGTCGCCGTCACTGGAGGTGTTCAGGAGGAGACTTGAAAGGGTGCTTGGTTACATGGGTTAGTTGATTGGGTGGTGTTGGGTGATAGGTTGGACGTGATGATCTTGAAGGTCTCTTCCAACCTGGTCTATTCTATTCTATTCTATTCTATTCTATTCTATTCTATTCTATTCTATTCTATTCTATTCTATAGGCCTGTCAGCCTGACCTCCGTGCCAGGCAAGACTATGGAACAGGTCATCTTGAGTGCAATCACACAGCACTTAGAGGATGACCAAGGGATCAGACCTAGCCAGCATGGATTTGGGTGGGGTAGGTCCTGCCTGACCAACCTGATCTCCTTCTACGATCAGGTGACCAACCTGGTGGATGTGGGGAGGCCTGTGGATGTAATCTACCTGGACCTCAGCAAGGCCTTTGACACCGTCCCCCATAGCAAACTCCTGGCCAAGCTGTCAGCCCATGACTTGGACGGGAGCATACTGCGATGGGTTAGGAACTGGCTGGAGGGCTGAGCCCAGAGAGTGGTGGTGAATGGTGCCACATCCAGCTGGTGGCCAGTCACTAGTGGCGTGCCCCAAGGATCAGTGCTGGGCCCTGTGCTCATTAAAATCTTTATTGATGATCTGGATGAGGGCATTGAGTCCATCATCAGTAAATTTGCTGATGATACCAAGCTTGGGGCAGGAGTTGATATACTGGAGGGTAGAGAGGCTCTGCAGAGGGACCTGGACAGGCTGGACAGATGGGCAAAATCCAACAGCATGACAGGTTGTACTCGAAGATCTTTGAGGTCTCTTCCAACCTTAGTGATACTGAATGAATGATACTGAATGACACTGGCCACAACAACCCCATGCAGTGCTACAGGATGGGGTCAGAGTGGCTGGAGAGTAGCCAGGCAGAGAGGGACCTGGGGGTACTGGTCGATGGTAGGCTGAACATGAGCCTGCAGTGTGCCCAGGCAGCCAAGAGGGCCAATGGCATCCTGGCCTGCATCAATAACAGTATGGCCAGCAGGAGCAGGGAGGTCATTCTGCCCCTGTACACTGCACTGGTTAGGCCACACCTTGAGTACTGTGTCCAGTTCTGGGCCCCTCAGTTTAGGAAGGATGTTGACTTGCTGGAGCGTGTCCAGAGAAGGGCAACAAAGTTGGTGAGGGGCTTGGAACACAAGCCCTATGAGGAGAGGCTGAGGGAGCTGGGGCTGCTTAGCCTGGAGAGGAGGAGACTCAGGGGTGACCTTATTGCTGTCTACAACTACCGGAAGGGAAATTGTAGACAGGTGGATGACGGTCTCTTCTCCCAGGCAGCCAGCACCAGAACAAGAGGACACAGTCTCAGGCTGCGCCAGGGGAGGCTTAGGTTGGCTGTTAGGAAGAAGTTCTATACAGAGAGAGTGATTCCCCACTGGAATGGGCTGCCCGGGGAGGTGGTGCAGGCACCATCATTGGAGGTGTTCAGATAGAGACTTGATGGGGTGCTTGGTGCCATGGTTTAGTTGTTTAGGTGGGTTGGATTGGTTGATGGGTTGGTGTCGAGGGTTGAGGGGAAGGCCTCAAGCCTTCTTCCCCCCCCTGTGAAGTGAAGGGAAAAAAAATGAAAGAAAGGAAAAAAACCTCAGCTGGATTAGCAAGGGAATGTGCTATATTTACATGCGGAGCTGCAGGATATATATATCTGTGCACACAATTTACAGTATTTACAATATATGCAGAAATATACAACAAAGTAACACAGGAATGAGATTCCGTTCCCCCGCCAGGAGGAAGGGTTTTCCCCCCGTACTCCCGTCTCTCCCCCTTTTCCCCAGAGAGGGTTAGAAAGAGAGAAAAAAGAGCAGTTGTTAATTAAAAGCAGTTAGTACAGGCCTTGCGGTTATCGGTTCCAAGGTCAGTCTGGCCGAAAGTCCAGAAGCTGTGAGCTGCAGAAGGAGGGGGAGAAAGTGCGAGACTGAGACTAGTCCCACTGGGAATCAAAACTTAAGGCAGTGCTTCTGTTTCTCCACCAATGAAATTAGTTTAGACCTGTCTTGTTTATAAACCATTCAGCCATGGTGTCCCTTTGTTAAAGACACCACCTCAAATGGTCACAGTCCACCCCTTGTAAACAATTTCATTGGCTGTTCATACTGTCCATCCAATCCAAAACGATATTTACAGTTTGTGAGTAAAGTTCATAGTCCATTCCAGCTATCCTCAGATGTAGATGATTCCAAAGACCAAGAAAATCAGGAAATGAGAAAAACAGAAAACAGTTTATTTCTTCGCTGACAAAGCGAAGAAAAGGAAAACAGGGATTCTCAGGGTCTCTTAGTTGACTCAGGGCTCTCAGGGTTCTCAGGGTTCGTGTACCGTAGATTTCTCGTTGATTCTTCCTCTGGACGTGATGCAGCCGTACAACAGTTTGAAATTAAACTCTTTCAGCTAAAGTTAAATTTCTTTGTGGAATACACTGAATTTCACCATCCTCCTGCATTACCCAATAAGTGTGACCCGGACCTTCAGCTGAAACCACCCCTCGGACAGGTTTAGCCTCTCCTGAGGGTGAAAATACCCAAACAGTTTTACCTAATAGATTCTTTTCTCTAACAACAGGAACTCTATCACCTTCCACTTTCCGTAGCAAATCTGAATGTGCAGGTCCAGTTCGGTTCATTGAACCTCTACTATTTACCAGCCAGGTTGCTTGTGCTAAATGTTTTTCCCAGTTTTTCAAAGATCCACCCCCCATGGCTTTAAGAGTGGTCTTCACCAAACCGTTGTAGCGTTCAATCTTCCCTGAAGCTGGTGCATAGTATGGAATATGGAATATCCACTCAATACCGTGCTCTTTTGCCCAGTTCTTGACAAATTTGTTCTTGAAAAGAGTTCCATTGTCTGATTCAATCCTCTCTGGAGTTCCATGTCTCCACAGGATTTGTCTCTCCAGACCGAGAATGGTGTTGCGTGCGGTTGCATGTGGAACTGGATAAGTTTCCAACCATCCAGTGTTTGCCTCTACCATAGTAAGCATGTACTGCTTACCAGAACGAGAATGAGGTAGAGTGATGCAATCAATCTACCAAGTTTCACCATATTGGTACTTGGACCATCTGTCACCATACCACAAGGGCTTAAGTCGTTTTGCCTGCTTAATAGCATCACAAATATTACAGTCATGGATGACTTGTGTGATAGCATCCATGGAAATGTCTATGGATCTGTCACGAGCCCATTGGTATGTTGCATCTCTGCCTTGATGTCCTGACGAATCATGAGCCCACCGAGCTAAGAATATCTCACCTCGGTGTTTCCAGTCGAGATCAAGATTAGAGTCCATGTCTACTTGAGAAACTCTTGCAGCTAGATCTGCCTGATGGTTGTGTTGCTGTTCCTCAGTAGCTTTGCTCTTAGAAATGTGAGCATCGATGTGTCTCACCTTCACTGGAATTCTTTCAACTCGATCAGCAATGTCGTTCCACAGGTCGGCTGCCCAAATGGGTTTTCCTTTCGTCTGCCAACCACTCTTCTTCCAGTTCTTTAGCCAACCCCATAGAGCATTGGCTACCATCCAGGAGTCTGTGTAGAGATAAAGCTTTGGCTACCTCTCATGTTCAGCTGCGTCGAGAGCTAGCTGGACAGCTTTTACCTCTGCAAACTGACTGGATTCTCCTTCTCCATCTTTCACCTCTGCAACTCGGCGTGTTGGACTGCACACTGCAGACTTCCACCTTCGCTTGTTTCCAACAAGACGACAGGAACCGTATGTGAAATAAGCATATTTCTTTTCATCATCAGAAAGGTCATTGTAAGGAGGAGCTTCCTCAGCACGAGTTACTTTCTCCTCTGGAGGTTTAGCACAGTTGATACCTTCAGGCCAATTTGAGATCACTTCCACTAGACCAGGTCTTTCAAGATTTCCCGTTCGAGCTCTCTGTGTTATCAGAGCCATCCACTTAGACCATGTTGAGTCTGTGGCATGATGTGGTGTGGAGCCTTTGCCTTTGAACATCCAATTCAAAACTGGTAATCTGGGAGCTAAGAGGAGTTGTGATTCAGTTCCAATTACTTCAGAAGATGCTTTTACTCCTTCATAGGCAGCTAGAATTTCTTTCTCTGTTGGAATGTAGTTAGCCTCTGAACCTCTGTAACCTCTACTCCAGAAACCAAGAGGTCGTCCACGTGTCTCACCTGGAGCTTTTTGCCACAAGCACCAGGTTGGACGATTGTCACTTGCAGCCGTGTACAAAATGTTCTTAATGTCTGGACCATCTCGGACAGGTACCAGACCCATTGCTTCAGTTACCTCTTGTTTTATCTGGTCAAAGGCCGCTTGTTGTTCTGGTCCCCAGTGGAAACTGTTTCTCTTTCGAGTCACATCATACAGAGGTTTCACAATCTGACTGTATCCAGGAATGTGCAGTCTCCAAAATCCCACTATCCCCAAGAAACGTAGGGTCTCTTGCTTGTTTGTGGGATTTGCCTTGGTAGAGATTCTATTTACCACATCCACTGGAATGTGTTGGCGTCCATCCTGCCACCGCACTTCCAGAAACTGAATTTCTGTGGTAGGTCCTTTCACCTTGTCTCACTTGATGGCAAAACCTGCATTCAGAAGAATGTCAATGATTTTGTTACCATTCTCGAAGACTTCCTCAGCAGTTTTACCCCAGATGATGATATCATCGATGAACTGGATGTGTTCTGGAGCGCCGCCTTTCTCCAGAGCATCGTGGATCTCTGCATGACAGATGCTTGAGCTGTGGATCCAGCCCATTGGCAATCTGTTGAAAGTGTACTGGATTCCTCTCCAGGTGAAAGCAAATGGAGGCCTGCATTCCTCTGCTTTGGGAATAGAGAAAAATGCATTAGCAACGTCTATGGTAGCATACCATTTGGCCTCTTTGGGATTCCAACTCATACTGAAGCTCCATCATATCTGGTACTGCTGCACTCATAGGTGGTGTCACTTCATTCAGGGCTCGGTAGTTGACTGTCAGACGCTAGTCTCCATTCTGCTTTCGCACAGGCCACACTGGACTGTTGAAAGCTGAATGAGTGTTGCTGACGACTTTCTGACTCTCCAACTGACGAATCAGATTCTGAATGGGCAACAAAGAGTCACGGTTGGTTCTGTATTGTCTGTGATGCACAGTCTGAGAAGCAACCGGCAATTTAATGTCCTGTATCTCATGTTGTCCCACAACTGCAGATTCATCAGAAAGCTCAGGTCTAACAGACAGCTTCAGTTTTTGTCCATCAATTTCTATAGAAGCTATTCCAAAAGCCCATTTGTAACCTCTAGGGTCTTTGAAACGCCCATCTCTCAGAAAATCAATTCCCAAAATACAAGGTGCGTCAGGTCCGGTCACAACTGTATGCTTCCTCCATTGTTTACCAGTTAAACTTATATTAACCTCCACCTTACTTAACTCTTGAGATCCACCAGTGACTCCCAGAATAGTTATAGACTCTGATCCCTGATAATTTGATGGCATTATGGTGCACTGAGCTCCTGTGTCAACCAAGGCCCTGTACTTCCGAAATTGTGAAGTGCCAGGCCACTGGATGTACACATCCCAATAGATTCTGTTATCTCTGTTATCCCTCTCCTCCCCCTGGCGGGAGGCAGGGCACCCCTACTTATGGGGAACATGCCCACATGTGCATTGCGCACAGTGTGCAGTGTTATAACTGGAGCCACTGTTGGAGCTACTTGAGTTGTTCTGGGGAACTGTGGAAGTAACAGCTACCCTTCTGGTATTGCTACCTCGGGTTCTGCCACTTTGCAATTCCCTCAGTCTCCTGAAAAGATTAGAAGTTGGTAGGCCATCCCAGCGGTTCATGTTCTCACCAAACTTATCACGCAGAGTTATCCAAATTGTCCTACGTGATTGCCTTGGTGGTCTGTTTTGATTTGATCTGTTTTGGAATGACTTCCGTGGAGGACGTGTATTCCTCACAGATGAAACTTGTATCCACCTGGAGGGAGAATTGAAATTATCCTTCTGTGCCAATTGGGATATGGAATCCTTCAGATCCTTCATGCAACTCTCAATTTTTCCAGACAGAGTTTCAATGGCTGAAACCAAAGAAACACGTGTCATGCTATCCTCCAAATGTCTCATTTGATCACTGAATTGGCCAACCATAGGAGGAGCTCCACCATAATTTCTTGCCACAATTCTACTTGCCAGAATGTTTGCATAATTAGAAGGAGCAAGTTTGATGATCTGTTTAGCAAGACCAATACCCACAGGAATGTCATCAGGATTCAGAGTTTCATGTTCACCATAGAGTAGCTCTCTAACAGCAAATTCTCTCAAGCGCTTAATTCCCTCATCTATGGTAGTCCAGGGTTTAGGATTCCATGAAAGATCATCTCGGGAAGGGTATCTCAGGGCAACCGCCATTAAAACGCGTATCCACAGATTAACCTTACCGAGAGCCCTGCCTAGATGTCTATCTATTCCATTATCCCTCGAGAGAGTCCCTAACTGAGCTGCTGACTTGTCTCCAACTATTAGAGCTGGAGCACCTGTATCATAACACCTTCTAAACCAAGCTAGAACTGGCTCCTTATCTGCCCTGGTGTAATCTTTACGGACATTTCATAATTCTTCACGAGGG
Source organism: Melanerpes aurifrons (assembly GCA_011125475.1). Lineage (NCBI taxonomy): Eukaryota > Metazoa > Chordata > Aves > Piciformes > Picidae > Melanerpes > Melanerpes aurifrons. The sequence continues at coordinate 508,347 of WWNC01000102.1, read as the reverse complement.
GAAGAACATTCCGAAATATCATCCTCTTCTTCCTCAACTTGTTGTCCTTGTAATCCTGCTGCCATTTTCTCAAGGATCTCTTTAAGCTGAGAACCACCTCTGCCAGCTCCTGTCTTAGTTGCATCTCTATCCTGTTTTGCTCTCACTAAGTCAGATAGATCTTTAAAACAAATCTTCTCTTCCTCCTCAGCAGGATCTTTTCTTATAGAGGGTCCCTCACCAGGATCAGTCTCCTGCTCTTCTCCTCCATTAGCTCCTAGATCAGTTTTGGTCTTTCCATTTCTAGTCTTTAAAACAGCCACCTTAACTGGAACTGTGTTTGAATTTACAGCCACCTTGACAGAAGCTGACAGGTTCTGAGATAAATCAGCTGCTGGGGCAGTAGCTTCCAGTCCCACTGTGCAAGAGGATAGAAATGACCTGGCTCCGTTAATGGCCAAAGAAGGAGCGGGAGGAGGAGAAGGAGGAGGCGCCATGTTGACACTTGCCGCCTCCCCTGGCAGCTTGCCAGAATCAGCAGCAAAGTCGTTTAGTGCGGCTTTTCCAATTAACTTTTTAGCTTTCTTTTTAACTGACATAGATTCTCCACACTGCTCATCACTAGACGCCTCTGGGACTGACCGAAAGCCACGTCGCCTCCTCTTTGATCTATTTTTAATAGTAAAACACACTCTGGATATCTTCTTCTCCCGACACAAAGAAAACATTAAATATGCAATCACCATCACCAGTAGCAGATTTACACACATCATATAAATCACCTTTGGATCCCAGCCATCACTTAAAGTTACTCTTTCCTCCACTGGGATCTTAAACCCCTTTATCTCAATCGTGAGAGTGCTAGAGGTCACATTCCTGTATCTCGCTGGCCAAAAGAAATCCACACATTCTCCATACCATAGTCTGACTCTGTACATAAACCACAAATTAATTGTCCACACCAAATATTTACCCAGGTAATCCGGAATCAAACCCAAACAATATCTGTAAACCAGAGCCCCAAAAATGAAAAAAATAAACACAGCACCTTCATGTTTACTAATCTGGCTATAAAACACTAAATCAATAAAGCAATAAATTAAGCTAATTATCCGCCCGACGTTGGGCGCTAAGAAAAAAAAATGTTGAGGGTTGAGGGGACGGCCTCAAGTCTTCTTCCCCCCCCCGTAAGTAAAGGGAAGAAAAATGAAAGAAAGGAAAAAAACCACAGCTGGATTAGCAAGGGAATGTGCTATATTTACATGCGGAGCTGCAGGATATATATATATGTACACAATTTACGGTATTTACAATATATACAGAAATATACAACAAAGTAACACAGGAATGAGATTCTCTTCCCCTGCCAGGAGGAAGGGTTTTCCCCCCGTACTCCCGTTCTCTCCCCTTTTCCCCAGAGAGGGTTAGAAAGAGAGAAAAAAGAGCAGTTGTTAATTAAAAGCAGTTAGTACAGGCCTTGCGGTTATCGGTTCCAAGGTCAGTCTGGCCGAAAGTCCAGAAGCTGTGAGCTGCAGAAGGAGGGGGAGAAAGTGCGAGACTGAGACTAGTCCCACTGGGAATCAAAACTTAAGGCAGTGCTTCTGTTTCTCCACCAATGAAATTAGTTTAGACCTGTCTTGTTTATAAAACATTCAGCCATGGTGTCCCTTTGTTAAAGGTACCACCTCAAACGGTCACAGTTGGATGCGATGATCTTGAAGGACTCTTCCAACCTGGTTTATTATTCTATTATTCTATTAATTTTCCTCGGAAAGCATGATGACTGAACTCAGATGGGATCATCTTCCCATCTCCTCTAGGAGCCTGAGTAGCTCTTCCAGCTTTCCAAGGAAAAGGGACTGGCAGGGGACACACACATCAGTCAATCCATCCTTTAGACCCCTGTTTCTTGGAGCCCACCCACAGGCTTTGCCATCACTTGGCAACAGCAGCCTCCAAAATAGTAATTTTCCAGCAGTGAGATGCAGGGACTGGATGACGCCCCAGGCTGTGCCCCCATCCCAAGAAGGGGCTCCCCTGAGCAGCCATGAGGACACAGAAAAAGGCCCCACAACTGCTTTTTATTACTGTGTAGTAATTCTCATCAGACCAATTCAGAAAACCTCCTGGTTGTGAGGACCCTTCCTAGGAGGCAGCTCCATGCCATAAAGCTTACCCTATCTGGAGACAGACTGAGAGCATTGGGGCTGTTCAGTCTGGAGAAGAGAAGGCTCCAAGGAGACCTTATTGTGGCCTTCCAGTGTCTTAAGTGGGCCTACAGGAAAGCTGGGGAGGGACTTCTTAGGCTGTCAAGGAGTGATAGGACTGGGGGGAATGGAGCAAAACTAGAAGTGGGTAGATTCAGATTGGATGTTAGGAAGAAGTTCTTCCCCATGAGGGTGGTGAGACACTGGCAGAGGTTGCCCAGGGAGGTGGTGGAAGCCTCATGCCTGGAGGTTTTGCAGCCAAGCTGGATGTGGCTGTGAGCAACCTGCTGTAGTGTGAGGTGTCCCTGCCCATGGCAGGGGGGGTTGGAACTGGGTGATCCTTGAGGTCCCTTCCAACCCTGACAATTCTATGATTGTGTGATTCTATAAAGATAAGTACAGAACCTACCAGAAGCCCAGGAAGGGTGAACAAGTGTCCCAGGATAATTTATCTGAGTTTAAAAAAAAATTAAAAGGAGGGAGCACAAGTCCCCTGACAAGGAAAACTCCCTTTCCACCAGCCCATTTTATGTCTGCATGGTCAGCTGTCACCATCATCACTTCTAGGGTGGACGTTTGCAAATCTGGAATGATGCAGGCGCAGGGAGCAGCTGGGAACTGAGAGCCACCACATCCACACCTCCTGCTTCTGCTGGGGAAAACAACAGCGAGAAAATGGCTGTTTGGGAGGAAAAGGACTCCTGAAGGGGACCTCTTTCACCTCTTTGTGACTTCTTCCACAAATACATCATCCTTCAACACCTCGTTGTTGACAAAATCTCTGTCAATATAAGCCCGAACTTCAAATTTGATACCATCTCCCCACAAAGAGGAACCGGTTGCACCAGAAGTGCTGCTTGTTGTAAGAAATGGGTGAAAATTCAGCCTCCTGCCCCCGCCAAAGCCCTGATACTGTGGCTTGGCAGGTAGTTTGCTTTGTGGAAGGCCATTGTCTCAATTCCCTACATGCACTTGAAGCAAACCTGGGTGCAGGCTCTCAGAGGTGGCAGGTGCTGGTGAGCTGCTCCATGAGGGTGTTTCTAAAAGGAAATGCTTTTAAAACACCCTGATTCTGCCCAGCAGCAGAGCACAGAGGATAATTTCATGGCTTTGAAGAACCTATTCCCCATGCAGGTACTCTGCAGAGCCCTGGGAGGGATGTTCAACCCCGTAACAGCACCTGGAGCCTTAATTTCAAAAAGTAGAACTCAACAGCGAGTTAAAAGACAGAAAGAATCATAGAATTGTCAGAGTTGGAAGGGAGTTCAAGGATCAGCCAGTTCCAACCCCCCTGCCATGGGGGTTGGAACTGGGTGATCCTTGAGGTCCCTTCCAACCCTGACAATTTTATGATTCTATGATTTTGCCAGGATCTCAGCCTATTTAATCCAGTGGTAGACAGAAAACCTCACTAACCACCAGGTCAGGGTGAAATAGCCCTAACAGTTGTTTAGCATGGTTTTTTCATGCCATTTTGGGGTGCTAAAGGGAGGAGTTGTCAGGTTCTTGTAATAGAACAAGAGGAAATGGATTGAAGCTTGAGGAGGATAGATTTTGACTGGATGGTAGAATGAAATTCTTTACAGTAAGGCTGATGAGAAGTTCTTTACAGTAAGGGTGCTGGAACAGAGTACTCAGGGAGGTCATGGATGCCCCCTCCCTGGAGGTGTTCAAGGCCAGGGTAGATGAAGCCTTGAGCAACCTGGTCTAGTGGAAGACATCCCTGCCCATGGCAGTGGGGTTGGAACTAGATGTTCTTTACAGTCCCTTCCAACCCAGGCCATTCTATGAATCTATGAGCAGTTCCCAGAGGCAAGAAGGAATTTCATGAGCAGTCAGATCCCAGATTTCCCATCCAGATTTGCCCAGGAAGCATCTCCAAGCAGCCATGGGTGCTGCTTTCATCCTGCTTTCACCTTGCCTGTGTTTTGTCCCACTTAATCTCAGAGGGACCAGCTTCCAGTGGCTGACCATGACAGTGAGCCCTCAAGGGATAAGAGCCATAGGAAAAGTCCCCCCTGAGCAGAAAAAGTATTGTCCATCTCTTTAAATCCTCCCTCACTCCAAAAGTGGCTGGAAAATTCTATATGTTTATTCTTTCTGGCAATATTACTGAGTTTAAGGGGAAATTAAAAGAGAAAGATGAAGAAGGAGCCTTTATCTTCTCAGCCATTGGCTTTAGGCATGTGAAGGCCTGAGATTTGGGAATGGAGATAAAATTTAGCAGGGGTCTCCTTGGCAAAAATAAATAAATAACTTAGAAATATTTATGGATTGTCACCATTACCCCACAAAGCTTTAAAATAAGGGGGGATAGAGGAGGGAAATACAACTTTTTTTTTCCCCTCACAATAGTATTTCTGAGGTGAAAACAGCTTGGGGCTGGAGGGATTTTTGGTTTGAGGGAGAGCACTTGGGACCATACCAGCTTTGTGAGCCAAGTTGGCTCCACACACACTTCTAGAGCAGGTCAGGGCACTCTGAACTGTTGTCAGAATACACCCGAAGGCCTTCTTAACTGGGAAAAGAGGGGGGAAATATACATACATATACACACACTTATATATATACACACATATATATATGGGAAAAAATATATAAAGAAAAAAGGAAACATATATAAGAAAAAAAAATATTTAGGAAAAATATATATGAGGAAAAAAAGAAATATAAGCAGAAAAGAAATATAAGGAAAAAAAGAAATGTAAAGGATGTAAAGGAATTTTTTTCCCCCTCTGGTGATTCCAATCAAGTGTTAAAAACCATAGGAAATGAGAGGTCCAAGCCATGGTTAATCTACCTTGTTCTATACCTGTGCACTTGCTAACACACATAGAAGTGCTGCAGGGCAAATATTTGCCCAGGGAATCAAATTCAGTTCACCTGCAAAGAAGAACTGGCAGAAGTGACAGGGGATACAAGCTGCAATCAGTGCCTGCCCCAGAATGAATGCAGCTCTGCTGATTCATTGCCACAAAACTCAGAGGCAGCACCCAGCAAAAGCAAACCAGGCTGTTTTGCCCTTCTCCACAGTTTAATGGCCATGGTGTGGTGAAGGCTCATTATGCCCAGACACTGAATCTTGTCCCAGCATGTGGACAAGTTCCCCCTCCTCCAGGAGGAAGACAAAAGCCAAGGCATTAGCCAGACCAGAACGCACCCAGTGTATGCAGTGCTTGTGCTGACACCAAGTATGGGCATAATTCTAGCTTCACGCTTTCTATAGGCTGAAGCCAGTTGTTTATGAGAGTGCCCATTGGTCAAGCCCAGCCTCGAGGAATCTATAAGTATCACCCCAGTTGGTAAACAAGTTGCCCCCTCATTCACTTTGTCTCTGTGCTTGCTCGAGAGAGTAATTCTCGAGCTGCAGCCTCTGCCATTGAGTTTATTATTGTTAGCTTCTGTTATACATGCACGCATACTGAAAGCCTCTGCATCCTGAGAAGCACAGAGGGAGGACTCGGGACAACTCGGAGCATCCCGCTATTCCTTTAAGCTCAGTAAACGAGAATCCGCTGCCTAATGCAGCCGCATTCTCTCTCCGAGGCCGTTTGCATCAGCCCCGAGAATCGCCGTGGTTGAGCCGACCCCGTAGTTTTGCCTGCTGCCGCATCGTCTGAGCCCACCTACTGGCAACCATCGCCCCGCTCTGCCGTGCGAGCCGGCTCTGAGGGCCGACCCCGACCAGGACCGATCCCTGTTGTCTGGAGGGAATTGACCGAGTCCTGAAGGGAACCTGCTTCCGTGCTAAGCCCAGGTTACACTATTCCCTCTTCCCTGTTGTGAAGAGAGGAGACAGTAACCCAACGCCACCGTCCCAACTCGACTAGGAACTGGTCCAGCGGCAACCGTCTGCAAGACCCCCACCTTGGTACAAACAACAGCTACAGAATATCATCCACATGCTTTCCATCCATTAGCACTTAGTTCAAAGTATCCGTGTCTAGCAGAGTAAGTGCTGACGCATAGAAAGATTGTAATATTGCTGTGTATAGCCAGAAGCCGCCCGTGTCCCGCCGAGTCGCTATCTAGTGGCCAAGCAGCGGAACTGCACCCTTCGTTATATAAATATAGAAATAGTCTGTAACTAGTTCAATTAAGTTCTAATCATAACACTAAGCCAGTTGTGGAATGTATTTCACGAACGTGCACTAGAACATGTATATAAGTTGGTGATTCATCGGTTATTAATAGTTTGCTATTAATAAAAATAATATTTTCATAATTCATATTTCATATTCATAAATTTAATAACCTCTTCACCACACATGGTGGTGTTAGGTTGATGGTCAGACTCCATGATTTTTGAGTCCTTCAGGCCACAGACAGCAAGTCTGAAAATAGGAAGGAGATTTAGTGTCTGAGGCAGTGAGAAGCAGCCTCAGCCCAGCATCACAGAATCATAGGATTGTTAGAGTTGGAAGGGACCTCAAGGATCACCCAGTTCCAACCCCCCTGCCATGGGCAGGGACACCTCACACTACATCAGGTTGCTCACAACCACATCCAGCCTGGCACCACCTCCCTGGGCAACCTGTGCCAGTCTGTCGTAGAGTTGGTAAGGCCAAAAAGCCTCCTCCCTCCCCCCTGTAAAGTAAAGGGAAAGAAAATTGAAGGGAAAGGGAAAAAAACTCACAGCTGAATTAGCAAAGCAATGAAGCTGTGTATTTACAAAGCAGGGAAACGCAGGGAAATATATACAAGATTTACAATATTTACAGTATATACAAAGATATACAACAAAGTAGCACAGAAATGAGAGTTCCCCCCTCTGCTGAGGGGGCTCCCCACCTCCGCTCTCCCCTCTCTCCCCCTTTCACCAGAGCGGGTAAGAAAGAGAGAGAAAGAGAAAAAAAAGTTAGAAGCAGTTATGTGTTAATTGGAAAGCAGTTAATACAGGCCTTGCAGTTTATCAGTTTTTCAAGGTCAAACCTTGGCCGAAAGCCCAGCACAGAGAGCTGCTGCCCAAAGCAGGAGCGGAAGAAAGACTGAAGATAAAAGTGCCGGAATGCCCAGGATACCCTGTTGCACTCCCAGTTCAGAAGGTGCTTCCTCCCAATCTACCAATGAAATTAGTTTAGATCCATCTTTTTCATTTACCAACTTCCGACCACCATATTGCCTTTCTTAAGGGGACAGCCTCAACTGGTCACACAGTCTCTCACTACCCTCATGGGGAAGAACTTCTTCCTAACATCCAATCTGAATGTCCCCATTTCTACTTTTTTTTCCATTCCTCCCAGTCCTATCACTCCCTGACACCCTCAGAAGTCCCTCCCCAGCTTTCTTGTAGCCCCCTTCAGACACTGGAAGGCCACAATAAGGTCTCCTGGGAGCCTTCTCTTCTCCAGACTGAACAACCCCTTCCTGGTCAATGTTTACACACCAAGGGCTGGCCAAAACCCAGAGCTCCTGGAACACACAGAGTTACCTTGTTATGGGATCAGTCTCCTTACACTGTCTCTACAGGTGCCATCTCTACCCTCTCCCTGCACAACATGGTTCTGGAACAGGTGGTGACAGGTTTAAGTGAGTGATGCCACATCAAAATGGAAAGGTTGCTGTCACAAGCCACTACTTTCCCCTGCTCCAAAAACTGCTTCAGGTCTCTAAAACCAAGCCCAGATTGCATTCACATACAGAGTCACAGGTGACAATCAGGTTGGAAGGGACCCTCAAAGATCATCTTGTCCAACCCCCTTTCAGTCAACAAGGACACCTCCAACCCCCTTTCAGTCAACAAGGACACCTCCAACTACATCAGGCCGCCCAGGGCCACATCAAGGCTGACCTTGAGTCACAGTCTGAATGCTTCTGAAGAATTAGAAGGTGAAACCAAGACAAGGTGGCTATCAGGATGCTGGAGACTCCCTTTTTTTTCCAGGGAGTCACATGATAAAGACAAGGAGTGATGGGGACAAGTTGCTGCTGGAGATGTTCCCATTGGACTCCAGAAGAAAACGTTTCCCCATGAGAACAGTTAGAGATTGGAATGATCCCAAGGGAAGCAGTGGATTCCCCTACATTGGGCAATTTCGAGACCCAGCTTGACAGGACACTGGGCCAACTCATTTCAACACCACTATCACCTAGAAAGGTTGGAGCAGATGATCCATAGGGACCCTTCCAACCTGGCATTCTATGAGACATTATGGACTGATGCTCCTCACATCACAGAGGGGAGCTGAGATAAAAATAACTGTATGGGGCAAGCTGGGAGGGGAGAAAGGAACCAACCAAAAAAAAAAACCCAAACAAATTAAAAACAAAGGAAAATAAATCACAGGCTCACAGGCTGTTAGGGGTTGGAAGGGACCTCTGGAATATTGCATTCAGTTTTGGGGTCCCCAGTTCAAGAGGGACAGGGATCTGCTCGTGAGAGTCCAAGGGAGGGCTACCAGGATGCTGAAGGGACTGGAGCACTGCCTTGTGAGGAGAGGCTGAGAGCCCTGGGGTTGGTTAGTCTGGAGACTGAGAGGGGATCTAATAAATGTCTATAAATATGAGGGGTGGGTGTCAAGAGGGAGGGGACAGGCTCTGCTCACTTGCTCCCTGGGATAGGACAAGGAGCCATGGATAGAAACTGCAGCACAGGAGGTTCCACCTCAACATGAGGATGAACTTCTTTACTGCAAGGGTTACAGAGCCCTGGAACAGGCTGCCCAGAGAGGTTGTGGAGTGTCCTTCTCCGGAGACTTTCAAGCCTCATCTGGATGTGTTCCTGTGTGACCTGTGCTGGATTCTACGGTCCTGCTCTGGCAGGGGGATTGGACTCAATGATATCCAGAGGTCCCTTCCAACCCCTAACATCCTGTGAGCCTGGGATGTGGAGAACTGCAAGTCCAACGCTCCTGCCAGAGCAGGACCATAGAATAAATAAATAAATAAATACAAAACACAAACAAACAGACAAAACCCAAACAACACAGAAGAGGTCTGCAGAAGTGCCTCCAGATGATGGGACAGGGAAGGTGAGTCCCACCCTTTCAAGCTGTGCCAGGGGAGGTTTAGGCTGGATGTTAGGAAGAAATTCTTCCCAGAAAGAGAGATTGGCCATTGGAATGTGCTGCCCAGGGACGTGGTGGAGTCACCATCACTGGAGGTGTTTAGGAAGAGCCTGGATGAGGCACTTGGTGCCATGGTTGAGTTGATTAGATGGTGTTGGGTGATAGGTTGGACTCAATGATCTTAAAGGTCTTTTCCAACCTGGTTGATTATTCTATTCTATTCTATTCTATTCTATTCTATTCTATTCTATTCTATTCTATTCTATTCTATTCTATTCTATTCTATTCTATTCTATTCTATTGCATTCCATTGCATTCCATTGCATTCCATTGCATTCCATTGCATTCCATTCTATTCTACTTTGTCCCTCCACGGATGCAGCAGCAGCAACAACCTCCTGCAGCTTCCAGACTTGCCGGGAGGTGGCAATCGTCACCTTCCCTGCCACTCCGACACGCCGGGAATGAAGCTATTAAAAGTTCGACAGCCCGGACAGATAAATCCCTCACGGGGGAAGCACCTCTTAAAACAGTTGGGTTTTTGTTAAATGAAGGAGGGAGTTATTTTGTCGTATTTAAAGCAATAAGGTGTGTTTGCCCTGCGGCGCATTATCTCCCTCTGTATTCTCAAATAAACTGCAGAAAATTAGAGTGTCTCTGTTATCTGTTTGCTATCTGCAGAGGGATTAGAGGCATCAGGAACTAAGCTTTGAATCAACAATGTTTTATTGGTTCATGTCACTGCAAGTTGATTACGACCCAGCTAAATAAGACATCAAGCTTCTCTCCCTCCCTCCCACCCCCCAGCCTGGGCTGGAGAACTGCAGATGCTTGCACTGGCAGCCATGGCTCCTCTTTTTGGGGAAGGGAAAGGAGGAAAGGGGATTTTGCCCTGATTTCCAGCATTCCAGATCGAGGGAGGTTCTCTTCCCCCTCTTCTCTGCCCTAGTGAGACCTCACCTGGAATATTGCATTCAGTTTTGGGTTCCCTGGTTCAGGTGGGACAGGGATCTGCTGGAGAGAGTCCAATGGAGGGCTGCAAGGATGATTGAGGGACTGGAGCACTGCCCTGTGAGGAGAGACTGAGAGACCTGGGGCTGGTTAGTGTGGACAGAAGACTGAGAAGGCATCTAATAAATGTTAATCAATATCTGAGGACTGGGTATCAGGATGGAAGGGGCAGCCTCTTCTCACTTGTGCCCTGTGACAGGACAAGGGGCAATGGATGTAAACTACAACACAGGAGGTTCCACCTCAACATCAAGAACTTCTTTACTGTTAAGGGTCACAGAACACTGGAACAGGCTCCCCAGAGGGGTTGTGGAGAGTCCTTCTCCAGAGACTTTCAAGATCCATCTGGATGCATTCCTGTGTGACCTGAGTTGGATTGTATGGTCCTGCTCTGGCAGGGAGGTTAGACTCAATAATCTCTGGAGGTCCCTTCCAACCCCTAACCTCCTGTGATCCTGTGATTCCTTCCCTTACAGGAGGACTGAAAGAGTGGCTGATGATTCCCCTTGTGGGGAAGGGAGAGACGACCACATCACACTTGCAAACCATAGAATCATAGAATTCGTTTGGTTGGAAAACACCTCTAAGATTGAGTCCAACCATCGACCCAAAACCACCATGGCCATGAATGGAATGGAATGGAATGGAATGGAATGGAATAGACCTTTATTTAGAATAAACTTTTATTTAGAATAAACCAAACCAGGTTGGAAGAGACCTTCAAGATCATCGTGTCCAACCCATCAACCAATCCAACCCACCCAAACAGCTAACCCATGGCACCAAGTACCCCATCAAGTCTCCTCCTGAACACCTCCAATGACAGTGACTCCACCACCTCCCTGGGCAGCCCATTCCAATGGGCAATCACTCTTTCTGTATAGAACTTCTTCCTAATATCCAACCTGAATCTCCCCTGGCGCAGCCTGAGACTGTGTCCTCTTGTTCTGGTGTGCTGTGGCTCAGTTGGTAGTGCATAAGACCGTTAATGGGAATGTCGTGAGTTCAAGCCTGTAGTGGGCAGTAGTGTCCTCCCTAGTCTAGTCATGTGGTCTGTGGTGACAGGTTGGACTCGATGATCTTTGAGGTCTCTTCCAACCTTAGTGATACTGAATAATAGAATAGAATTAACCAGGAAGGAAAAGACCTTTGAGATAAGGTCTTGAGAAGCGGCTTCCAGGTCACAAGCCCTGGTCCTCATGAGTGATTTCAACCACCTGGACATCTGCTGGAGGGACAACACAGCAAGGCACCAGCAATCCAGGATGTTCCTGGACTGCATAGAAGACAACTTCCTCCTCCAAATGGTAGAGGAACCAACAAGAAATGGTGCTATGCTGGACCTTGTTCTCACCAACAGGGAAGGGCTGGTAAGCAATGTGAGGCTCAGAGACGGCCTTGGCTGCAGTGACCATGAAGCAGTTGAATTTAATATCCTCAGGGCAATCAGGAGGAAGTATTCCAAGCTCACGACCCTAGACTTTAGGCGTGCAGATTTTGATCACTTCAGGGATCTGCTAGCCAAAGTGTCGTGGGACAAAGCCCTGGAGGGAAGAGGGACCCAGGACAGCTGGACAGTATTCAAGGACCACCTCCTCTGTGTCCAGGAGCTCTGTATACCAACAAAGAGAAAAGCAGGTAAGAATGCTAGGAGGCCTGCCTGGATGGGCAAGGAGCTACTGGACACACTATTACTTAAAAGGAAACTCTAAAGGAAGTGGAGAGAAGGACAGGTAGAAAAGGGGGAATATAAGGAAGCTGCCCGAGCAGCGAGAGTCCTGGTTAGGAAAGTCAAAGCAGAGTTTGAATTGAATCTAGCCAGGGAGATTAAAGGGAACACTAAGAACTTCTACAGGTATATTAATGGGAAGAAGACGACTAGGGAAGGTGTGGGCCCCCTCAGAAAGGAAAATGGTGACATGGTCACAAGTGATGAGGAAAAGGCTGAGGTACTTAATAACTTCTTTACCTCAGTCTTCACTGCAAGGGCCTCTAGCCACACTCCTGATGTAATGGAAGTCAAAGCCAGGGACGGGGAGGAAGAACTGCCCATTGTAAGTGCAGATCAGGTTCGTGATCATCTGAAGAACCAGAAAGTGTTCAAGTCCATGGGACCCAACGGGATACACCCACGGGTGCTGAGAGAACTGGCAGATGAGGTTGCTAAACCCCTCTCTATTATATTTCAAAAGTCATGGCAATCTGGTGAAGTCCCCACAGACTGGAAAAGGGGAAACATTGCCCCCATCTTCAAAAAGGGTAAGAAGGAGGAACCAGGGAACTCCAGGCCAGTCAGTCTCACCTCTGTGCCTGGAAAGATCATGGAGCAGATCCTCCTGGAGTCACTACTCGCTCAAAAGAATAGTGAAGAGGTGATTTGGAACAGTCAGCATGGCTTTGCCACGGGCAAATCCTGCCTGACCAACCTGGTGGCCTTCTATGAGCAGGGGCGAGCAACTGATGTCATTTACCAGGATCTGAGCAAAGCCTTCGACACTGTCCCGCACCACATCCTGGTCTCCAGGCTGGTGACACATGGGTTTGATGGGTGGACCACTAGATGGATAAGGAACTGGCTTGATGGCCGCACCCAAAGAGTGGCTGTCAATGGGTCCATGTCCCAGTGGAGGCCAGTGACAAGCGGAGTCCCTCAGGGATCAGTCCTGGGACCTGTCTTATTCAACATCTTTGTCAGTGACATGGACAGTGGCATTGAGTGCACCCTCAGCAAGTTTGCTGATGACACCAAGCTGTGTGGTGCAGCAGACACGCTGGAGGGAAGGGAGGCCATCCAGAGGGACCTTGACAGGCTGGAGAGGTGGGCACAAGACAACCTCATGAAGTTCAATAAGAGCAAGTGCAGGGTCCTGCATCTGGGTCGAGGCAATCCCAGGCACAAATCCAGGCTGGGCAGTGACTGGCTGGAAAGTAGCCCTGAGGAGAGAGACTTGGGGGTGCTGGTGGACAAAAAGCTCACCATGAACTCTCAATGTGCACTTGCAGCCCGCAAAGCCAATCAGATCCTGGGCTGCATCAGGAGAAGTGTGGCTAGCAGGTCGAGGGAGGTGATCCTCCCCCTCTACTCAGCCCTGGTGAGACCCCACCTGGAGTACTGTGTCCAGTTCTGGAGCCCCTATTACAAGAGGGATGTGGAGGTGCTGGAACGTGTCCAGAGAAGGGCCACAAGGATGATCAGAGGGCTGGAGCACCTCTCCTATGAGGACAGACTGAAGGAGTTGGGGCTGTTCAGTCTGCAGAAGAGAAGGCTCTGAGGTGACCTAATTGTGGCCTTCCAGTATCTGAAGGGGGCCTACAGGAAGGCTGGGGAAGGACTTCTCAGGATCTCAGGTAGTGATAGGACTAGGGGGAATGGAATGAAGCTGGAGGTGGGGAGATTCAGGCTGGATGTGAGGAGGAGGTTCTTCACCATGAGAGTGGTGAAACCCTGGAATGTGTTGTCCAGGGAGGTGGTTGAGGCCCCGTCCCTGGGGGTGTTTAAGAGCAGGCTGGATGAGGCTCTGTCCAGCCTGATCTACTGTGGGGTGTCCCTGCCTGTGGCAGGGGGGTTGGAACTAGATGATCCTTGTGGTCCCTTCCAACCCTGAATAAAACTATGAAACTATGAAACTATAATCAAGTCCAACCTATCATCCAACACCATCTAATCAACTCAACCATGGCACCAAGCACCCCATCCAGTCTCTTCCTAAACACCTCCAGTGATGGTGACCCCACCATCTCCCTAGGCAGCCCATTCCAATGGCCAATCTCTCTAGGTCATCTCTCTAGAAATAGACCTCAATACTGGGGGGGAAGGGGTGTGTGTCTGTGTCTGTGTGAAACAACTCCACACCCAAAAAACCCCAATCATACAGACAAAAAAAAATCAACCTGGGAATGTTCACCTCACCTTTCAGAGTCTCCCTCCCTATCACTCCAGGTCCCTCTTGCCTCTGGGATAACATTGCAGAGAGAAGTACACTCAAAACTAAGCACAACAGGAGGACAAAGGGATGGGTTTGTGTCTACTGCCCAGGGAAGTGGTGGAGTCACCATCATTGGAGGTGTTTTGGAGGAGACTTGATAGGGTGCTTGGTTGCATGGTTTAGTTGATTAGGTGGTGTTGGATGATAGGTTGAATGCAGTGATCTTGAAGGTCTCTTCCAACCTGGTTTATTCTGTTCTATGCTATTCTATTCTGGAGAGCTCTTTGAGCAGTGGCAATGATCAGTGTCAGCAGGAACAGGTCTGTCAAAGCCCCAAGTCAATTCAAAACAAGTTAGGCCATTTTTCAGAAGGATGGTGAAAGGGTCATCCCTGGGGAGGCATCAGCTACCCACCTACCTTAAGTAACCACAACTCCTGTAATGGGATGATGGAGATTGGAGTCAGTACAGCTGACCAATGTAATCGAGTATTTTCCTTTACTGTTCCAGTATTGCAGGCCTATGGTGCGAGTATAGCACAGTAAAGTAAAGCATAGAAGAAGAAGGGAAAGGAAAGGCAGAAGTGCGTAGCAAGGTGTGAGAGACTAAACTCCTTGTGTGACTCAGCAAAGATAAAATCACTTGCTGCTTGCCCAGACAATAGCTGATATGTGTTGGGCAGAGCCACTGGAAGGTGCAAAGATCATGTAGGAATCCTGTCTGCCAATCCTGGATGCAAATCACCTTGCGATTGCATCATGAGAACACTGGACTGCAGCTGGACTACAACAATGGCCCAAGGACCCAGCCACCACACCTTCAGGCCACCCATCAAGTACCCTGGAAAGGGTGAGACCTAAGGATGATTTCCTGGCCCCTGAATTCCTGAGGGACAATGCTTGGACACATACCTAAGGACTAAAAACTGTATAAAAAAACACTTGAGCCACTACTGGCTTAGAAGGAAGAAAAACGGAGCTGAAGGAAAACACAGAAGAAGGACCATGCCGCTGAGAAGGAAAAGCCCAGGACAATGCTGCTCCGGAGAAAAGAGGCCGTGGAGCCTGGAAGAAGCAGACTGAACCCTCTCTCCGTGTCCTAAGTTCCGCCTGCTGCAACACATGGAGCTGAAGAGGCTGCCCAGAGGACCACATCTCTTCTCCAGCCAAAGCCTCAGCACCCTTTCTCTATAGACCCAGGCTGCCCAGAGGACCACATCTCTTCTCCAGCCAAAGCCTCAGCACCCTTTCTCTATAGACCCAGGCTGCCCAGAGGACCACATCTCTTCTCCAGCCAAAGCCTCAGCACCGTTTGTCTACAAACCAAACAGCACCTTTCCTCCACAGACTCAAACTGTCTTGGGGGGGGAGGGGTGTGGTAATATAATTCCTTTCCTCTTCGCTCTCCCTCTCTCTCCCTCTCTATTTTCTCCCTCTCCCCTTCTTATTTCCACTTTATATATGTAATAAATAGTCTAACTGTTGATATTTTGGCCTCGTTTGTACCTCTAATTTCACAACATGGGAATATTTGAAAGAACTGAGTCTCTTTCCCTCTCCAGACCGAGACACAAGGGAACTTCTACAACTTATATAAACTCGGAGTGCCTTGTTGGCATGGCTTCATTGGTTCCCTATGAGTGGCCACACATCGCACTATTACAGATTATTGGTCCAACTACTAATGACACAACGAGGTTTGTTGATGCAGGTGCATGTCCTGTTGTCCCAAGATAACTTTCCATGTTTATAGCTACCAGTGCCCTGTTTTAGTTACATGCTGCAGGCACAGCACTGTTTTGCTAAACTGCTAGCTGGTTCTGCACTTATGCTGAGCATGGCCTACCACCATGTCAGGCTCTAGGCCTGCACTGCCAGATTGCTCACACTGCTCATCGCTGGCATTGCCACAAATCCCCCTTTTCGTTTTTGTGAACAATCTGGTCATGGGAGTTGTTCTCATCCCATACAAGATGCTACTGCAAACACAGAAGCAAGCAAGGTAAAGCTAAGCTGTGAAGCAAAAGCAAGAGTTCTGTAGTGCAGCATGTCTAACAGACTGATGTAACCCATGCAAGGCACAAAGTTTAAGTTGAACTAGTTACAATGCTCTACAGAGATGGCATAATACATGGTCAAAGATAACAAACATTGTAAAGACGAACTTAGATCTTAACAGTTCCGATCTTTACATTTCACTCCTCTTATTGACAGAGAAGACTTGATTATGCCTGAACACATTACACACAGAGATTGAGGCACAAATGCAATCCTTAGCACTGTCTTTTGCGATCTGCTTTAGGATTATGTTGCAATAACTGCGCACCTGAAGGATGGCCGAGGGCTCAGGTCCAGCCAACATGGATTCAGGAAGGGCAGATCCTGCCTCTCCAACCTGATCTCTTTCTATGATCAGGTGACCCGCCTGGTGGATGTGGGGAGGCCTGTGGATGTGGTCTACCTGGACTTCAGCAAGGCCTTTGACACTGTCCCCCACAGCAAACTGCTGACTAAGCTGTCAGCCCGTGGATTGGACCATTACACTCTGTGCTGGGTTAGGAACTGGCTGGAGGGCCGGGCCCAGAGAGTGGTAGTGAACGGTGCCACATCCAGCTGGTGGCCAGTCACCAGTGGTGTCCCCCAGGGATCAGTGCTGGGCCCTGTCCTCTTCAACATATTCGTTGATGATCTGGATGAAGGGGTAGAGTCAGTCATCAGCAAGTTTGCAGATGACACAAAGTTAGGGGCAGATGTTAGTCAGTTAGTGGGTAGAAAGGCTCTGCAGAGGGACCTCGACCGACTGGACAGATGGGCAGAGTCCAATGGGATGGCATTCAACAAGTCCAAGTGCCGAGTGCTGCACTTTGGCTACGGCAATCCCACGCAGAGCTATAGGCTGGGGTCGGAGTGGCTGGAGAGCTCCCAAACAGAGAGGGACCTGGGTGTGCTGATCGACAGCCACCTGAATATGAGCCAGCAGTGTGCCCAGGTGGCCAGGAGGGCCAATAGCATCCTGGCCTGCATTAGGAATAGTGTGGCCAGCAGGAGCAGGGAGGTCATAGTGCCCCTGTACTCTGCTTTGGTTAGGCCGCACCTTGAGTACTGTGTCCAGTTCTGGGCCCCTCAGTTTAAGAAGGACATCGAAACACTTGAGCGTGTCCAGAGAAGGGCAACAAGGCTGGTGAGAGGCCTTGAACACAAGCCCTATGAGGAGAGGCTGAGGGAGCTGGGATTGTTTAGCCTGGAGAAGAGGAGGCTCAGGGGTGACCTCATTGCCCTCTACAACTACCTGAAGGGTGGTTGTAGCCAGGAGGGGGTTGGCCTCTTCTCCCAGGCAACCAGCACCAGAACGAGGGGACACAGTCTCAAGCTGCGCCAGGGGAGGTTCAGACTCGAGGTGAGGAGGAAGTTCTTCACCGAGCGAGTCATTCGTCATTGGAACGGGTTGCCCAGGGAGGTGGTTGAGTCATCGACCCTGGAGGCGTTCAAGGGGAGATTGGACGTGGTACTTGGTGCCATGGTCTAGGCATGGGGTCTGTGTTGATAGGTTGGACTCGATGATCCCCGAGGTCCTTTCCAACCTAAGTGATACTGTGATACTGTGAAGGGCTCAGCCTTCTCCCCTCACAAAGAGGAAGAAAGAAACCACAGCTAGCCAGCCGGAGAAGCAAAAGGGAAAATGCTATATTTACAAGCAATTTTGGGGAATGCAGGATATATATATATACACAATTTACAGTATTTACAATATATACACAGAAATATACAGCAAAGTAAATAAAAAAAATAATAATACAGGAAGGAAATTCCCTCCTCTGGAGGAGGGTTCCCCCCCAGTACTCCCTTCTCTCCCCTTTTTCCCCAAAGAGGGTTAGAAAGAGAGAAAAAGAGCAGTTATTATTTAAAGCAAAGTATATTAGTAGGCCTTAGTTGCTTATCTGTCCAAGGTCAGTCTGGCAGAGAGCCCAGAAGCAGACGAGCTGGAAAGGGAGAAGGAAAGGAGTGAACTGAAGAAAGTCCCATCTGCACCTAAGCTTAAAACTGCATTCTACCAATCTACCAATGAAATTCGTTTAGAATATCTGATTGTTTTCGTTAATATTCCAAAACGTTCAGCCAGAGTGTCCCAGCACGGTCTCTTTTCTTAAAGGCACAGCCTCAAACGGTCACAAAGAAGAAGGGAAAGGAAAGGCAGGAGTTCATAGTAAGGGAACTTCTACAACTTATATAAACTCGGAGTGCCTTGTTGGCATGGCTTCATTGGTCCCCTAGGCGTGACCACACATCGCACTATTATAGATTATTGGTCCAACTACTAACGACACGCAAGGTTTGTTGATGCAGGTGCATGTCCTGTTGTCCCAAGATAACTGTCCATGTTTATAGCTACCAGTGCCCTGTTTTAGTTACATGCTGCAGGCACAGCACTGTTTTGCTAAACTGCTAGCTGACTCTGCACTTATGCTGAGCATGGCCTACCACCATGTCAGGCTCTAGGTCTGCACTGCCAGATTGCTCACACTGCTCGTCGCTGGCATTGCCACACTCCTGGGCAGGCTCCTTTGCTTTGGGGAACCAAGTCATGCTTGGTTTCAAATGGCCATTTCTAACCCTCCAGAAATGATCAAAAAAAAGGATGGATAAGTCTGAGGCTGGGGTCCAGGAAAAGAAAAGTTATAAAGCAGCATGTTTGTGTTATTCAGCCCTGCTTGAGAGCAGGGAGGCTTGGCTGCCTCTTCCAAGTTTCTGTGGAGAAAAGAAATGGCAGAGATTTGATTTTCCTTGATTAAAAACAAAAGCTTTTAAGAAAAGGAAACAACATCTTTACACGGGAGCCCCAAGTCCCACTCTAAGCTGGACTGTCAGCCAATGCCCCTTCTCTGATGCTCTAAAACTAATTCTGATTTACATGTCTGGCAGACCCAGCCCACCTCTGCACATAAAGTCCTTTGGTACCTGGTTTACTTTCACCAAACCACCTTGGTTTGGTACCAGTTTTACATTCCAGTCCCATTTTTCCTAGTTTATCTCAGATCTAGTGGGAAAAGAAGCCAAGGATGTTTGGGAAAGGAAAACAGAAGCATCATGATAAAAAGAAGGGGAACAGAAGAAGGAGAAAGCAAAGTAAGGAAGATGTGCCCAACTGCCCTAGTAACGTGGCAGAGCTTAATCCATTTTGGTGCTGATTCCAACTGGAGATGCCCTTCCTCTCCACTATGCCATACTGGTCCCATGTTCAAGCCCAAAGAGGACAAGTGATGCTGCATTCATAGTTCAGCACCAACCTTGGTGAGACCCCAGGTCTCCTTCTGCCCAGCTCCTCACTTTCCCACATTCAAGCCCTATGAGGAGCTGGGTGAGCCACTGCCTTGCAGCCAGAGCATCTCCCTCCCAACCAAATGAGACTTGTGGCAAATATGTTACCTGGTTGGAGAGGGGGAAAGGGACATTTCTTCCCCAAAACCTGGTCCCAGACATGTTATAGAATCATAGGATTGTCAGGGTTGGAAGGGACCTCAAGAATCATCCAGTTCCAATCCCCCTGTCATGGGCAGGGACACCTCATACTACATCAGGTTGCTCACAGCCACATCCAGCCTGGTTGCAAAAACCTCCAGGGATGGAGCTTCTACCACCTCCCTGGGCAACCTGTGCCAGTGTCTCACCACCTTCATAGTGAAAAACTTCCTCCTAACATCCAATCTGAATCTACCCATTTCCAGTTTTGCTCCATTCCCCCCACTCCTATCACTCCCTGACACCCTAAAAAGTCCCTCCCCAGCTTTATTTTAGGTCCCCTTCAGATAATGAAAGACCACAATAAGGTCTCCTCAGAGATCTACACATGTTGGTGTGATGCTCCTTTCCTCCTTCCTAATGTTGTGTTTGTCTTTTGGGGGTTTTATTTGTTTGTTTGTTTGGGGGGTTTTGGTTTTGCTGTTGTTGTTGAGAGGGTTTTGTTGGGTTTTGTGATGGTGGTGGTTTGGGATTTTTGTCTTGTTGTTGTTGTTGTTGATGGGGTATTTTTCAGTTGGATAAACACCATTCCATTACCCCAGAACAAAATAAGCAGAGGAGGTGACAATCAGACATGAGAACTGCAGCAAGAAGGTCAGTGGCATCCTGGCCTGGATCAGGGACAGTGTGGCCAACAGGAGCAGGGAGGTCATTCTGCCCTGTACTCTGCACTGGTTAGGCCACACCTTGAGTCCTGTGTCCAGTTCTGGGCCCCTCAGTTTAGGAAAGATGTTGAGTTGCTGGAAGATGTCCAGAGAAAGGCAACAAAGCTGGGGAGAGGCCTGGAGCACAGCCCTGTGAGGAGAGGCTGAGGGAGCTGGGGTTGCTTAGCCTGGAGAAGAGGAGGCTCAGAGGAGACCTTCTTGCTCTCTACAACTACCTGAAGGGAGGTTGTAGCCAGGTGGGGGTTGGTCTCTTCTCCCAGGCAAGCAGCACCAGAACAAGAGGACACAGTCTCAGGCTGCACCAGGGGAGGTTTAGGCTGGATGTTAGGAAGAAATTCTTCATAGAGAGAGAGTTTGGCCATTGGAATGTGCTGCCCAGGGAGGTGGTGGAGTCACCATCACTGGAGGTGTTTAGGAGGAGACTGGATGGGGTGCTTCCTGCCATGGTTTAGTTGATTCGATGGTGTTGGATGATGGGTTGGACTTGATGATCTCTGAGGTCTTTTCCAACCTGGTCTATTCTATTCTATTCTATTCTATTCTATTCTATTCTATTCTATTCTATTCTATTCTATTCTATTCTATTCTGTCCTATCCTATCCTATCCTATCCTATCCTATCCTATCCTATCCTATCCTATCCTA
This sequence comes from Melanerpes aurifrons, assembly GCA_011125475.1. Classification (NCBI taxonomy): domain Eukaryota; kingdom Metazoa; phylum Chordata; class Aves; order Piciformes; family Picidae; genus Melanerpes; species Melanerpes aurifrons. The sequence continues at coordinate 487,392 of WWNC01000102.1, read as the reverse complement.
TCCCTGTTTGGGTGATTCTGCTCAGTGCACCTCACCAGACTTGAGTGAGTTCTGTTAAAACAACCTTTGGCTCTGTGCAAAACAGGAAATGCATCTGGACTGGTTCCTCCACAAGATGTCCTTACTTGGTTTTCCTATTACTGTTATCGGAGAGGATCGAGCCAAACAGATGCATCTACTGTTTTCCATCAAAAGATAATAAAAAGAAACAGTTTATAACATCAGATTATATGAGAAATTGCCTAATGATTATCATTTCCATACCCATTGCCTGAATAATGATGTATTCAAGAGTTGTCATCGAGTGATGAAAGAAACCTAATATGAAAGGACTTTCCCTATGAAGAATGACTTACAGATGAATCGCACAGAGATACAATCCTCTGATAAAGGACAATAGGAGCCTCTAGAACACTTAATAACAGACTACTCAGGATGAATTGAGTATTGCAATAAAAGCCCATAAATTAAAAAGCTTCAAAATTATTTCTGATAAAAGACATGCCAAGGTGAAAGGGAAGGGGGGGGGAAGAGGAAAAGAAGATCCTTGAAATCTACAGAGGTAGTGGCTGCAGCGTGTTAGGGAACAGAAAATGCACTCTCCAAAGTCCAAGTAATGGATTTTCAAGAGAGGGTGCCATCACACTTTATGCAGGGCAAGCTTTTCCCTGGCAAAATCTGTCATATAAGTCAAATCAGGGATGGCCAGACATGTGCTGGCTGGCTGGGGGAAGTTTGGATGCATTTCTGCTCTGCTGCCAAGCTCCTGGACCAATCTGGGAGAATACAGAATACAGAATTAACCAGGTTGGAAAAGACCTTTGAGATCACCATAGGTTGGACTTGCTGATCTCTGAGGTCTTTTCCAACCTGAATGGAATGGAATGGAATGGAATGGAATGGAATGGAATAGAATAGAATAGAATAGAATAGAATAGAATAGAATAGAATAGAATAGAATAGAATAGAATAGAATAGGTTGGAAGAGACCTTCAAGGTCATCGTGTCCAACCTATCATCCAACACCACCCAACCAACTAAACCATGCAACCAAGCACCCTGTCAAGTCTCCTCCTGAACACCTCCAGTGATGGTGACTCTACCACCTACCCGGGAAGCACATTCCAATGGGCAATCACTCTCTCTGTGTAGAACTTCCTCCTGACCTCCAGCCTAAACCTCCCCTGGCGCAGCTTGAGACTGTGTCCTTTTGTTCTGGTGCGGGTTGCCTGGGAGAAGAGACCAACCTCTGCCTGTCTACAACCTCCCTTAAGGTAGTTGTAGAGAGCAAGAAGGTCTCCTCTGAGCCTCCTCTTCTCCAGGCTAAGCAACCCCAGCTCCCTCAGCCTTTCCTCACAGGGCTTGTGTTCCAAGCCCCTCCCCAGCTTTGTTGCCCTTCTCTGGACATCTTCCAGCAAGTCAACATCCTTCCTAAACTGAGGGGCCCAGAACTGGACACAGTACTCGAGGTGCAGCCTAACCAGTGCAGTGCAGTGATTCTATGATCAAGTCCAACCTGTCACCCAAGCTAGGAGCTCCAGGGTTCTATGAGGAAGAGCCTAAAGGTGAAGATTAGATCTGCAAGCAAGGAGCAAAGCATGGTTTGGGCATAAACCAGCCCCTTCTCAGAGCAGGGCTCCCAACACAGCTCTAACCTCCCCTCAAATCACTGAAATCTATTAGAATTCTTTGGCTTTTAACATTGAAGAACTTCCCTAAAGCTTGCCAGGACCACCTTCAGCATTAGGTGAGCAGATGGGTACAGCAGCATTGATATGCTTTCAAGTCATGGTGTGCCCCAGCACTGTAGAAAACCCAAACACAGCTACAGTGATGGACCCTCCTGGTTGTGGAAAGGCTAGCTCTGGATGACACAGAGACAGAAGCCCAGACTCTTTGGTCTTGGAAGCAAAGAAACCCAAAGAATGGGACTGGAGATTTCCCCCATTCCCTTGGGCATCTCCCACCAGGCCAGGGAGCTGAGCCCAGTACAGTGGGGCTGGAGGCACCCAGCTACAGCCTGGCTCTGGCTCTGGTTCTGTGCTCAGAGCCATTGGAAAGAAAGTGGAAAATGGATTTAGGATGTTAGAGGTGGGCTGTGATGCAGATGGCTGCACTTAAAGTCTCTCCCTTCCCTCGCTGCTGCACAGGAAGACGAGATGATTTATTATGAACTGTGCCAGCATATATTATTCATGTTGGACATAAGGAAAGGACTTTGATATGTATCTGGAAAAGCTTCAAACCCATAAAGGAGATAAACTTGTATGAATAGTGTCACCCAGAGTAGAGATGAAACTCTCAGATGCATTTCACAGAATCACAGAATGTTAGGGGCTAGAAGGGACCTCAGGAGATCATCCAGTCCAACCCCACTGCCAGAGCAGGATCACCTAGAGCAGATCACACAGGAACACATCCAGGTGGGTCCTGAATATCTCCAGATGGGGAGACTCCACAACCCCCCTGGGCAGCCTGTTCCAGTGTTCTGTCATCTCCACAGTGAAATAATTCTTCCTCCTGCTTCCATGGAACTTCCTCTGCCTCAGCTTCCACCAATTCCCCTTGTGCTGGCACTGGGCATCACCCAGCAGAGCCTGGCTCCAGCCTCTGGGCACTCACCCTGCACGTCTTTATAAACATGAATGAGGTCACCTCTAAGTCTCCTCTTCTCCAAGCTAAGAGTCTTTAGCTCCCTCAGTCTCTCCTCATAAGGAAGATGCTCCACTCCCTAAATCATTTTTGAGGCTCTGTGCTGGAATCTCTCAAAAAGTTCCCTAAGGTCCTTCTTGAACTGAGGGACCCAGAACTGAACATAGATGTGGCCTCACCAGGGCAGAGTAGAGAGAGAGGAGAACCTCCCTCAACCTATTGACCATAGCCCTTCTAATACAACCCAGGCTACCATTTGCCTTCTTGGCCACAAGAACACATTGCTGGCCCATGGTCATCCTTCCATCCACCAGGACGCCCAGGTCCTTTTCCCCTTCACTGCTCTCCAGCAGGTCAGTCCCCAACCTGTACTAGTGCATGGGGTTTCCCAGGTGCAAGACTCCCCTTGCCCTTGTTGAACTTCATTAAATTTCCCCATCATACAGCATAACATAGAGCTACTGTACTTACACAATCTATGTATTAATTTCACTTAAAAGAGAAATTCATTACAACATCTCTACAGAGAGCCCACCCAGCCAGGGTTTTCTAGGTGCCTTATTGAGGCTTGGCTTGCTTTTAACGTCCATGTTGGGGTGAACACCCCAGGAATCTCATGTAGTGCAAGCTTCCCTCTCAAAGCCACCACTTTGGTCTAAAAATTCATAGTTTGGATTGGAAGTGACCTCAAAGATCATCTAGTTCCAACCCCTCTGCCATGGGCAGGGACACCCTCTGCTAGACCAGGTTGCTCAAGGCCTCACCCAACCTGGTCTGGAACATCTCCAGAGAGGGGTCATCCATGACCTCCCTGAGCAACCTGTTCCAGTGTCTCACCATCCTCACTGGAAAGAATTTCTTTCTAATCTCCAGTCTAAATCTACCCTCCTCAAGTTCAATCCATTCCCTCTCATCCTAAAAACATCATTCTGCCCCAAACCCCATGTCACTGAGGTGGCAAGTGAGGGAATGAGGGAATCAGTCCAGGAGCACCTTGCTTCCAGACTGAGTCCCCACAGGTCTCCTGCCAGCACTGGGATTAGGCAGGGCCTAATTGTGGCTTTGTTTCTTTTAATAAAGGGACACCCAAGTGTTTGGCACAATTGCAGCAGAAAACAATAATCATAAAGTCTCCTGCTAAATGTCTGCAATTAGAGCATTCACTATTAATTATGCTAATTAACCTCACACGCACATTGCAGCTGCTGGAGCAGGCATAGGGTGATATGGTTCCAGGGATTTTCCCTAGCTGGCAGCATCCTGGAGCAAAGCATCCTCCTGCCACACAGGATCAGACCAACCCAGCCCAGAGAACAATGGCAACAGCCTCTGCACATCACACAAATACTGAGGCTGGGGAGAGGTGGAAGGTGGGAAAGGTGGATTTTGGGGTGAATCACAGAATGGTAGGGGTTGGAAGGGACCTCTGAAGATAAGTCCACTCCCCTGCCAAAGCAGGATCACCTAGGGCAGGTCACCCAGGAATGCATCCAGATGGATCTTGAAGGTCTTCAGAGAAGGAGACTTGTGACCGGTTGATGCTGTGCCTTTAAGAAAGGGAATATGGTGGACGGAAGTTGGTAAACTAAAAGAAGGATCTAAACTAATTTCATTGGTAGAGTGGGAGGAAGCACCTTCTGAACTGGGAGTGCAGAAGGGTATCCTGGGCATTATGGCACTTTATCTTTAGTCTTGCTTCCGCTCCTCCGCAGGGCAGCAGCTTTCTGTGCTGGGCTTTCTGCCAAGGCTTCGGCCTTGAAAACTGATAAAGGTCTGTATTAACTGCTTTCCAATTAATACAAAACTGCTTCTAACCTTTTTTCTCTTTCTCTCTCTTCTAACCTACTCTGGGGAAAGGGGGGAGAGAGGGGAGAGCGGAGGTGGGGAACCCCCTCAGCAGAGGGGGGAACTCTCATTTCTGTGCTACTCTGTTGTATATCTTTGTATATATTGTAAATTTGTATATATTCCCCTGCATATCCTACATTGCTTTGTAAATATACAGCTCCACTGCTTTGCTAATTCAGCTGTGAGCTTTTTTTCCCTTTCCCTTCAATTTTCTTTCCCTTTACTTTACAGGGGGGAGGGAGGAGGCTTTTTGGCCTTACCCTTCCAACCCTCGACATTTTTTTTCTTGGCGTCCAACGTGGGGCTGGCTGTTGTGCCCACTCTGCAGATCGATTGCAAAGGATGGAGAGCTTAAATTTAGTTCTGGGCATCGGTTTGGGTTTGGCAGTTGGGGGCTCAAGTGATGTTGCCGGGGTGACCGTGTGAGTTCTTGTGGATTGTGGGGGGATAACTGGTGTGCTGCCGGTGGCGCAGACCCTGTCCTGCTATTTCAGGCAGGGGTGGTTCTCGACCATCGGCATCGGGGTACCGCTTGAGAACGCGGAACCTGCCCCTCCTCCGCGGTGGGAAGCGAAGTGGGGGAGGGGCAGCGGCGAGCAGATCAGAGTCAGATCCGTTCTCGCTGCAGGGATAGAGCCAGCCTCTGCGAGCGGGCGAGCCAGCTCCCGAAGCCCTGGGGGGCCGATGGGGACTCCAGCTGGAAAGCCGTTTTCAAGGGCTCCGAGAACGCGTGTATGGCTTTCGCTGGAGAAGCCGTTTGAGTGTCCGAGGGGTGGAGGTGATTTTGATTCTGTGCCGCGGCAGCAGAGGTGGGCGGAGCCCTGCTGTGCGCTCGGAGGAGCGGCGGCGGTGGACCCGGCCGTGCGCTCGGGCTGTGGCGGGGCCGGCCCTAGTCTCTTCCCCGACTTTTTCGGACGAGTTCCGAAAATGGTGCCGAGCACCTGGCTCCACCTCTCTTCTTCTCAGTGAGCTGTGGTGCAGCCCCTCCCTTTCTGGGGGGGGGCTGTGCAGCCGGATGCTGTCATGCCTCGGTACGGGTACGCCTAGTGGGGGGGCGGAGTACCTCGGACATGCATCCGTGTAGTTTTGGACCGCAGTTGGAAGTGGTTGGTTGCGGCACCCTGGATTGAAAAAGGCAGTCGTGGGTTGGATTGTTTCGACTGGTCTGCCCCAGGGGTGGAGAATATGCCGCCGAATGAACATAGGTGAAAAGTAAAGGCTTGGCTGAGAAGTCGTGAGGCTTTTCCAGGTGACCAGGATGTCCAACGGATCCATGGAGAACTTGCACCGCAGGAAAATGAGCTCTGCATTGCCAGGAGGTTCCATTGGATGAAGGAAGAACAACTGGAACGGACAGACACTTGAACTGAGAGACTGTTTGAGTAGACGCCCAGATGAAGACATGGACTTCGCTGGACATGTCATCAGTTTTCTGATTTGATGATGTGTTTGGGTGCAGGGATTATGGTATGAAATAAGGGGTGGCTCCTGTCATAGTTTGGGCTGGGTACTCTGCTACAGGGGTGTTTCCTGTGTCCAGAAGTCCAGCCCAGTGGGTGGGCATAGGAAATTAGGTTATTTTCTACCATGATCCCTTGCACCACTATAAGTTTTACGGCGGGGTCTGGCACTTCCTCTTTCCTTCCTCCTCGCCACCTGGTAACTGGGGAAGAGATCTCCCGGCCATGGGCCTGGTTAGGCCCAAGGCCACAGGGGGAGGGGCAGTCTCAGATCTGGCCAGCTGAGACTAGCCTAGCAGTGTGGGGGGGAAGGAGGAGCCCTGGGGGTTTGAGTGCACCCTCAGGTGGGAATGGGATCTCTCTGGGTCTGTTTTGGGTCTCTCTCTTGTCACTGTATTTCTAGTTCTCTGCACGCACTCACCGTTCTATTTAAACTTTCCATCACTTTTGCAATCTGTTTGTCTGAGTCGTTATTTTCTGCGCGTGGTGGGGAGGGGGTTTGCCTCAACCCATTACAGAGACTCCACAACTTCTCTGGGCAGCCTGCTCCAGGGCTCTGTGACCCTTACAATAAAGAAGTTTTTCCGCATGTTGAAGTGGAACTCCACTTTGTATCCATTGCCCCTTGTGCTGTCACAGGACATCACTGCAAAGAGCCTGGTCCCTTCTTCTTGACAGCTACCCTTCAGATATTCCTAACCTTTAATATGATCTCTTCTCATTCTTCTCCTCTCCAGACTAAGCAGCCCTAGGTTTCCCAGCCTTGTGGTTGGAGGATTTTGCCATCACTGGATGCATGGAGAAAATTATCTCTTGCCCTAGGATTGTTTGATTAAAAGGAATTATTTGTGGAAAACTCAGGCCTGTAACACCTGGAAAGGGGCTAGAGACCTTGCAGAGATGGAGCACCAGAGGAAGTGGAGCAAGGCAGTGCACCTCCATCCAGCACACCTCCCCCATTTTCACTTTGCCCTTTCTAGCTTTGCTCCTGTTCAATCTTGATTTGTTTGCTTGTGGGTTTGGTTTGGGTTTTTTTTGGTGTTTTGTGGGGTTGATTGTTGGGGTTTTTTTCTCTCTAATTATTTCTATTTTAATCCTCCTAAACTCCAGGAAAATTCTTCAATGTTCCTGTAGGTTCTCCAGTTCTCACAGCTCATTCCCAGAGCACACAACACAATCAAAAAGATGACAAACCCAAGTTAGGGAGCCCAAGCATCCCTCTCAGCAAAGCAGCTGTTGTGCTTTGAATGAGAGCACAGCCCTGCTTCATCTGGTAGTCAGAGCAGAATTGGAGGAGGAAGTGCTTTCTAATTTCTTCTGTCTCCAGGAGAATCTGTCTTTATGTCACCTGCTTATTGCTCCATCTCCCAACCCCCACCACACTGAGCTGCAGCCAGGCAGCACACCGCCACCAAAAGGAATAAGAAAGTCCATAGTAGCTTCATCCCAAACTTTCTGTCCTTGCTTGGGCTACCAACCTCAGCTCACTCACAGCCACAGGATTTGCTCCAGTCATAATCCAGGGGTGCCAGAGATGGGTCCCACCACACACCCTCAGCCCACTGGGCATGCAATGTGCCCAGTGCTGGGTATAGATTTCAGCTTTCCAGCCTGTGCCAACACCACCACAGCCCTCCTTAGCCCCTGATGCTCTGGAAGAGGGGCTGCTCCAGCTCTCCAGCTTCAAATTGGTCTGAGGGAAAGGTCCACTCCCTTTCTACTTGGCTTTCTTAACCAGGATATTAATGTTTTCCCATCTGTGACTTCTTTTAAAGCCCTTTCTCTCCCTTCCTTCCTCTCTCTTTCTTTCTTTCTTTCTTTCTTTCTTTCTTTCTTTCTTTCTTTCTTTCTTTCTTTCTTTCTTTCTTTCTTTCTTTCTTTCTTTCTTTCTTTCTTTCTTTCTTTCTTTCTTTCTTTCTTTCTTTCTTTCTTTCTTTCTTTCTTTCTTTCTTTTTTTTCCTCACAGTGAATGTGAGGCTTTTGTTCCCATTCTCTTCCTGGTCCTGATCCTGTGGAAAAATAAGTAAATAAATAAATAAATTCCACAGCATCTGAAGTGGCTGCACAGCAGGCAAAGCCCTGGCTCCCTTGAAACAGAGAGTAAAACACCCATTCATTCCCCTCCGCCACGGTACTCACCCCGTGACTTCAATGGGACAAACTCACAGGGTACAAAGTTGTTTGTTGTCCCTTAAATGGCTCCATTGTCCATTGTTTGGGCTCTTTCCTGAGCTCTAAATCTTCTTTTTGCTCTGCTCTCTGCCTGTCCAAGAGCCCTAGGAGGGCAGGCACCCTCTGAACGTGGCCGGTGCCTGCACAGGCTCCTGGTGTTACTCTGAGCAAGAGATTTGCCCTCCTAAAATACATTTTCTGCCCTGAGAGTCTTATGAAGGTCTTCCTTTATTAATGAATTTATGTTGCACGCATCATGAGTAACTTCCACAGCAGTAAGAGAGCACAGAGTCATTAAGGTCCAAAAAATACCTCCAAAATCATAGTATCATAGTATCAGTCAGGGTTGGAAGGGACCACAAGGATCATCTGTTTCCAACCCCCCTGCCATGGGCAGGGACACCCCACACTAGATCAGGCTGGCCAGAGACTCATCCAGCCTGGGCTTAAGCACCTCCAGGCACGGGGCCTCAACCACCTCCCTGGACAACCCATTCCAGGGCTTCACCACTCTCATGGTGAAGAACTTCCTCTTCATATCCAGCCTGAATCTCCCCACTTCCAGCTTGATTGCATCAAGTCCAACCATCAAACCAACACTACCAAGTCCACCACTCAACTGTGTCCCAAAGTGTCCTTTGAACACCCCCAGGGACAGTGACTCCACCACTTCCCTGGACAGCCTGTTCCAGTCTTTGAGAACCCTCTTAGCCAAGAGGCTTCTTCTAATATCCAACCTAAACCTTCCCTGGTGCACCTTGAGGCCATTTCTTCTCATCCTGTTACTGTTTTGAGAACTAAGAGAAACATGGAAGCATCAGGCTACTCTAAAGTAATTTGTGGTTTGTATCACAAGCTTTGGACCATTACTGCCATGAATAATTTCACAGTATCACAGTATCACAGTATAACTAAGGATGGAAAGGACCTCGAGGATCATCGAGTCCAACCTATCAACACAGACCCCATGACTAGACCATGGCACCAAGTGCCACGTCCAATCCCCTCTTGAACGCCTCCAGGGACGGTGACTCAACCACCTCCCTGGGTAGCCCATTCCGATGACGAATGACTCACTCGATGAAGAACTTGTCTAAATCTCCCCTGGCGCAGCTTGAGACTGTGTCCCCTTGTTCTGGTGCTGGTTGCCTGGGAGAAGAGACCAACCCCTTCCTGGCTACAACCACCTTTCAGGTAGTTGTAGAGGGCAATGAGGTCACCCCTGAGCCTCCTCTTCTCCAGGCTAAACAATCCCAGCTCCCTCAGCCTCTCCTCATAGGGCTTGTGCTCAAGGCCTCTCACCAGCCTTGTTGCCCTTCTCTGGACATGTCCAAGTGTTTCAATTTCATAGTTTCATAGTTTCATTCAGGGTTGGAAGGGACCACAAGGATCATCTAGTTCCAACCCCCCTGCCATGGGCAGGGACACCCCACACTAGATCAGGCTGGACAGAGCCTCATCCAGCCTGCTCTTAAACACCCCCAGGGATGGGGCCTCGACCACCTCCCTGGACAACCCATTCCAGGGTCTCACCACTCTCATGGTGAAGAACCTCCTCCTCACATCCAGCCTGAATCTCCCCACCTCCAGCTTCATTCCATTCCCCCTAGTCCTATCACTACCTGAGATCCTGAGAAGTCCTTCCCCAGCCTTCCTGTAGGCCCCCTTCAGATACTGGAAGGCCACAATTAGGTCACCTCAGAGCCTTCTCTTCTGCAGACTGAACAGCCCCAACTCCTTCAGTCTGTCCTCATAGGAGAGGTGCTCCAGCCCTCTGATCATCCTCGTGGCCCTTCTCTGGACACCTTCCAGCACCTCCACATCCCTCTTGTAATAGGGGCTCCAGAACTGGACACAGTACTCCAGGTGGGGTCTCACCAGGGCTGAGTAGAGGGGGAGGATCACCTCCCTTGACCTGCTGGCCACACTTCTCCTGATGCAGCCCAGGATCTGATTGGCTTTGCGGGCTGCAAGTGCACATTGAGAGCTCATGTTGAGCTTTTTGTCCACCAGCACCCCCAAGTCTCTCTCCTCAGGGCTACTTTCCAGCCAGTCACTGCCCAGCCTGGATTTGTGCCTGGGATTGCCTCGACCCAGATGCAGGACCCTGCACTTGCTCTTATTGAACTTCATGAGGTTGGCTTGTGCCCACCTCTCCAGCCTGTCAAGGTCCCTCTGGATGGCCTCCCTTCCCTCCAGCGTGTCTGCTGCACCACACAGCTTGGTGTCATCAGCAAACTTGCTGAGGGTGCACTCAATGCCACTGTCCATGGCACCCACAAAGATGTTGAACAAGACAGGTCCCAGGACTGATCCCTGAGGGACTCCGCTTGTCACTGGCCTCCACTGGGACATGGACCCATTGACAGCCACTCTTTGGGTGCGGCCATCAAGCCAGTTCCTTATCCATCTAGTGGTCCACCCATCAAACCCATGTGTCACCAGCCTGGAGACCAGAATGTGGTGCGGGACAGTGTCGAAGGCTTTGCTCAGGTCCACTTGTGTTGCTCAGATGTTTTAGTCGGGGTTAACTTATTTAAATCATGTTTCAAACACCAAATAATTTAAGGGACAGCTTCATTATTTGTTTTTTTTCCATCCAGGAAGAATCAGAGCTCTGCTTCAGATTGGTGACTCCTGCCTTGCTGTCTCCCAGCCCCATACACCTGTAGATTAAAGCAGGTTGGTGGGGAATTGGCCTGCTCCTCAGGCCCCAAAATAAGAAGAGCTGAGCTTTACAGTGCCAAATCCTCCTTGCTGGAAGGGGCTGAAGATAAAGAGGTTTTTTTCTGAGAGTAGAAGCAGTTGAATACATTAGGCATGTTTCCTGTCCATGGTCTGGTGCCTCCTTAAATCAGACATTAAAAAGTCCCTCTCTCTAAAATCAACCTGCTTTCAAGAATGTGGCACTAGGGGTTAGTGCAACGAGGGGGAAATACAAATAGCTTGGTTCAGCTGAGGTGATCCATACAGGCCTTACTGGGAAATGCCTGTATCCATCTCGTTCTGAGGAGCTGGGGAATCTGGTGGAGCTGTTTCCAGGACAGCTGCAGGGGCGCAGGGGAGAAAAAAGGGCTCTGCAGCCAGCACCGCACGCTCTGTCCCTCCACTGAAGGTCATTTGTCTGTGCTCAGGAGGTGTTTGGAGAGGATTCAGGGTTGCTTTTTAAAATCCCCTTTGTTGGGGAGGCTGCAGCTGCCGCAGCTGCCAGGGCGGAGATGCGGGGACCTGCCACACGGTGTCACCGGAGATCGCCGCATCCCGACCCCGCACGGCCGGCTGGTCCAGCCCTCCCCATCTAGAGCAGAGGGGCTGGATGCAAGAGGGGTTTCACTCTGCATTTCATCCATTCTGGTGGGTTTCTCCACACAAACTTTCCCTTTTTCTACCCACTTCTCTCTATTCATCTCTTCTCCACCCATCTTCTCGTCCCACCCATCTTCTGCTGCCAGCATCCCCAGGCCTGGTATTCCCTCCAGGCACCCAAAATACTCTTCAGGAAGGTCTTTCTCAACCCAAAATATTTTATGGCTCTGTCATTCAACACGGGGACACAGTCCATGCAGCACAGCTCGGGCTGTTTAAGTGCTGGGCTTTCTTAATTCTGTGTTTTTATTTTGATTCTTGGGTACTCACCACTGAGGAAAGCTCAAGTGATGTGATGATGCTTTTATTATCTCTAGGCAGAAGAGACTACACACTGCTGTCAGCATGGATTTCAGTGGATATTGTCCTGAAATGTGATTTTCAATAGAACTCAGCACTGACTACCAGAAGTGTGCTGCCCAGGGAGGTGGTGGAATCACCGTCCTTAGAGATGTTCAAAAGGGGATTGGACGTGGCACTTGGTGCCATGGTCTAGTAGGCATGAGGTCTTGGGTGACAGGTTGAACTTGATGATCTTTGAGGTCTTTTCCAACCTTGTTGATTCTATGATTCCAGGTGCTCACTCACAGCAGCCCTCAGGAAAACTCTCCCAATGCCAGCATCAGAAAATTCACATGCAGTTGTGCTGCCAGCATGGTCCAACTCCTGTGGTCCAGCACCCTCACCAAAGCAGATCTGAGTCCTGCCTGTGACCCAGCACCCTCACTGACTGTGGTCCAGCACTTTCACTGAGGCAGATCCAGCTCCCTTGGCGCAGCACAGTGGTGAATGATGCTCACTGGGGAGCACCAGGAACATCCATCTGAGCCAAGAAGATGCACCTACTTCAATATTTTTCACCCCAGGGGAGGCAGGTTTTTTTTTCTTTCCCTTTGAACCTGAGAAGACATCACACAAGATCCAACAAATGAGGCTCTAAAACTCAATGTGCATTCTGGAGTTTCCAATAAAGGAACCAGTAAACCCCAGTTATGAATTTATGACCTGCTGGGATATGAACCTGGTTCAGCTGGGCCATCTGAATAGGCACTTTGCAAGCAGAGAGAAAATGACTAGGAGCAGTTTCAGAGACTAAATAAAGGCAATCATTCACCATGTCCAACACACCAAGTTTCCAGTCCAAACCTGACTTCCCAAGTACTGACAAATACAAGTGCAAACGTGGTGGAAAGTGGAAATCAGTAGGATAACTATACCAGGTAGAAGTGTTTTGTGAAACTTCCTAGGAACTTTGGAGCTTCCCTTCCACTGGCAGCTGTCTTCCCCTGCACTCCTGCCATTTTTGGAGGTTGGTGTTGGCCAAACCACTGCATTCCTGCAAAAGGGACTTGAAATGCTTCTTGGAAGACTGAAACACTGAGATCTCAGCCCACCCTTCACTAGCCTGGAGGAACCCAGAGTGCTAAAGGCACTTAAAGAATGCTGAGCACAAAATGAACCACATCACATGAGACTCCTACAGCTATTCCCCTGCATAGAACCATAGAATAGTCCAGGATAGAAGGGACCTCCAAAGGTCATCCAGTCTGACCTCCCTGCAGTCATCAGGGACATCCCCAACTAGATCAGGTTGCCCAGGGTGTCATTGAGCCTCACTCTGAATATCTCCAGGGATGGGGCCTCAACCACCTCCCTGGGCAACCTGTTCCAGTGTTCCATCACCCTCACAGTAAAGAACTTGTTCCTAACATCCAATATAAATCTGCCTTTCTGTAGTTTGAAGCCATTGTCCCTTGTCCTATCACTGCAGGCCTTTGCAAACAGTCTCTCTCCATCCGTCTTGCAGGCTCACCACTCTTCTAACCAACCTCTGGGAAGCTTCAGTATGGACCAAGACCCATCACACTACCAAACAGTGCTGGGCTGTGCCAGGACAACATACCACACCTGCCTACATCATTGCTGGCTGCTCTGAGCAATGTTTTAAATGGGTAGCTCTAGGTGCAGGTGGGTTAGATGGCATGGAAGGCAGTGGGGATGCAGGGCCCAGGGGAACAGGAAAGGACAGCAGCTCTATGCTGCCAAGGGCTTCCCACCTAAGGGTGAGGGAAAGGTGAGCAGTTTGCTTTGTAACATCCACTCCAGACTGAAATGAAAAGGTCTGTGTGTCTTTGCAGGACAGGGAACAGATGTTTTGCAGAAAACCAGTTCTGTTTCAACCACGAAAACATTAAATATTTTTGTTGGCAAGTTCTCACCACATAAAAATTCAATGGACTAAATCAGAGCTTTCACTTTGGGGGATGATGTGAAACTCTGCAAAGGGATGACAAGTGGAAAACCAGGCTTTTGGTCTACCCACTGGGACTATTTTGTCCCTGCCACCAACATAAACACATCTCACATGATGCCTTTCACAGCCAGAATATCATTGCACTCACACAGGAATAAAGAGGGAGTTGTGTTATTGTGGCTACTTCATGGATTCATTTAATTGTTTGGGTTGGAAGGGACCTTAAAGATCATCTAGTTCCAACACCCCTGCCATGGGCAGGGATACCTTCCACTATCACAGGTTGTTCATGGCCTCATCCAACCTGTCCTGGAACACCTAAAGAGAGGGGGCATCCAGGACATCCCTGGGCAACCTGTTCCAGCATCTCACCACTCTACTTGTAAAGAATTTCTTCCCAATCTCCAGTCTAAATCTGCCCTCCTCAAGCTTCAATCCATTCCCTCTCATCCTAGCACTTCAGTCCCACCATCCACAGCCTCCCTCCCCCCCCCCAAAAAATCACTCTCCAAATCACAACTGTTATAGCACTACAAAAGCAGCACCCAGAACATAGAGCTGTTTATAGGGGGCAGGAATGAAACCAAAGCTTGCTGCCTTCACCTTGCAGAAAGCTGTTGTGGTCCTGAAATTAAACCCAAACAATCTCCCAGGCAGTAAAAGAGTATCTTCAGTTATTAAGGGAGAATATAGCTTTATAAAGCTGATCTTGCACAAGAGGGCACTGGGGCTAGAAGATGTTCAGAGCTGATGGTGCCATCTCTGTGGACTGCATATAGCTACTTACAAGAGTGGTTACACATGTGCTAGAGAGGAAAAAAACTAGTCTCAAATATGCAGTAATTAACAGGCAGCAGGACTTCCTTCTGCCTAAATGAGTGGGTTCCATGGACTGCATCTAGCTGCTTACAGAGTAGTCACACATGTGTGGTGGGTTGGAAGGGCTGAGGCCAAGAAGCCTCTTCCCTCCCCCCTGTAAGTAAAGGGAAAGAAAAATTGAAGGGAAAGAAAAAAAAACTCACCAGCTGAATTAGCAAAGCAGTGGAGCTATATTTACAAAGCAGTGTAGGATTTTGCAGGGGAATATTTACAAATTTACAATATCTACAATATATACAAAGATATACCACAGAGTAACACAGAAATGAGAGTAACCCCCCTCGGCCGAGGGGGATCCTCACCTCCGCTCTCCCCTCTCTTGCCCCCCTTTCCCCAGAATAGTTCGGAAAAGAGGGAGAAAGAAGAAAGAAAGAAGTTAAAAGCAGTTTGTGTTAATTGAAAGCAGTTACAGGCCTGGTTATCTTATCAAGTCTTCAAGGCCGGAGCCTTGGCAGAAAACCCAGCACAGGCAGAAAGCTGCTGCACCGAAGGAGATGCGGAAGCAAGAGTGACAGAGAAGTGCTGGGAATGCCCACTTCACTCTCAGGCCAGATAGTGCTTCCTCCCACTCGCCCAATGAAATTGTTTAGAATATTCCTTCCGTTTACCAACTTCCGTCCACCATATTCCCTTTCTTAAGGGGGCACCGTCAACCGGGCACAATCCACCCCTTCTAAACAATTTTCATTGGCTGTTTATACTGTCCATCCAATCCAAGATGATATTTACAGTTCATGAATAGAGTTCATAGTCCATTCCGGCTATGCTCAGATGTAGATGATTCAAAAGTCCAAGAAAATCAGAAAGTGAGAAAAATGGAAAACAGTTCATTTCTTCGCCGACGAAGCGAAGAAAAGGGAAACAGGGAAATCTCAGGGTCTCTTAGTTGACTCAGGGCTCTCAGGGATCTCAGGGTTCGTGCACCGCAGATTCCTTGTTGATTCTTGTTTTGGACGCGATGTAGCTGTACAGCAGTTCGAAGTTAACCTCTTTCAGCTAAAGTTAAATTTCTTTGTGGAATACACTGAATTTCACCATTCTCTTGCATTACCCAATAAGTGTGACCCGGACCTTCAGCTGAAACCACCCCTCGGACAGGTTTAGCCTCTCCTGAGGGTGAAAATACCCAAACAGTTTTACCTAACAGATTCTTTTCTCTAACAACAGGAACTCTATCACCTTCTACTTTCCGTAGCAAATCTGAATGTGCAGGTCCAGCTCGGTTCACTGAACCTCTACTATTTACCAGCCAGGTTGCTTGTGCTAAATGTTTTTCCCAGTTTTTCAAAGATCCACCCCCCATGGCTTTAAGAGTGGTCTTCACCAAACCGTTGTAGCGTTCAATCTTCCCTGAAGCTGGTGCATAGTAGGGAATGTGGAATATCCACTCAATACCGTGCTCTTTTGCCCAGTTCTTTACAAGGTTGTTCTTGAAATGAGTTCCGTTGTCTGACTCAATTCTCTCCGGAGTTCCGTGTCTCCACAGGATCTGTCTCTCCAGACCGAGAATGGTGTTGCGTGCAGTTGCATGTGGAACTGGATAAGTTTCCAACCATCCAGTGTTTGCCTCTACCATAGTAAGCACGTATTGCTTACCAGAACGAGAACGTGGTAGAGTGATGTAGTCAATCTGCCAAGCTTCACCATATTTGTACTTGGACCATCGGTCACCATACCACAAGGGCTTAAGTCGTTTTGCCTGCTTAATAGCAGCACAAATGTCACAGTCATGGATGACTTGCGTGATAGCATCCATGGAAATGTCTATGGATCTGTCACGAGCCCATTGGTATGTTGCATCTCTGCCTTGATGTCCTGACGAATCGTGAGCCCACCGAGCTAAGAATATCTCACCTCGGTGTTTCCAGTCAAGATCAAGATTAGAGTCCATGTCTACTTGAGAAACTCTTGCAGCTAGATCTGCCTGATGGTTGTGTTGCTGTTCCTCAGTAGCTTTGCTCTTAGGAATGTGAGCATCGATGTGTCTCACTTTCACTGGAATTCTCTCGATTCGATCAGCAATATCCTGCCATAGGTTGGCTGCCCAAATGGGTTTTCCTTTCCTCTGCCAACCACTCTTCTTCCAGTTCTTCAGCCAACCCCATAGAGCATTGGCTACCATCCATGAGTCGGTGTAGAGATAAAGCTTTGGCCATCTCTCACGTTCAGCTACGTCGAGAGCTAGCTGGACAGCTTTTACCTCTGCAAACTGACTGGATTCTCCTTCTCCATCTTTCGCCTCTGCAACTCGGCGTGTTGGACTCCACACTGCAGACTTCCACCTTCGCTTGTTTCCAACAAGACGACAGGAACCGTCTGTGAACAAAGCATATTTCTTTTCATCATCAGAAAGGTCATTGTAAGGAGGAGCTTCCTCAGCACGGGTTACTTTCTCCTCTGGAGGTTTAGCACAGTTGATGCCTTCAGGCCAACTTGAGATCACCTCCACTAGACCAGGTCTTTCAAGATTTCCCATTCGAGCTCTCTGTGTTATCAGAGCCATCCACTTAGACCATGTTGTTTCTGTGGCATGATGTGGTGTGGAACCTTTGCCTTTGAACATCCAATTCAAAACTGGTAATCTGGGAGCTAGAAGAAGTTGTGATTCAGTTCCAATCACTTCAGAAGATGCTTTCACTCCTTCATAGGCAGCTAAGATTTCTTTCTCTGTTGGAGTATAGTTAGCCTCTGAACCTCTGTAACCTCGACTCCAGAAACCAAGAGGTCGTCCACGTGTCTCACCTGGAGCTTTTTGCCACAAGCACCAGGTTGGACGATTGTCACTTGCAGCCGTGTACAAAATGTTCTTAATGTCTGGACCATCTCGGACAGGTCCCAGACCCATTGCTTGAATTACCTCTTGCTTTATCTGGTCAAAGGCTGCTTGTTGTTCAGGTCCCCAGTGGAAATGGTTTCTCTTTCGAGTCACATCATACAGAGGTTTCACAATCTGACTGTATCCAGGAATGTGCAGTCTCCAAAATCCCACTATCCCCAAGAAACGTAGGGTCTCTTGCTTGTTTGTGGGATTTGCCATGGTGGAGACTCTATTTACCACATCCACTGGAATGTGTCTGCGTCCATCCTGCCATCGCACTCCCAGAAACTGAATTTCTGTGGTAGGCCCTTTCACCTTGTCTCGCTTGATGGCAAAACCTGCATTCAGAAGAATGTCAATGATTTTGTTACCTTTCTCGAAGACTTCCTCAGCAGTTTTACCCCAGACGATGATATCATCAATGAACTGGATGTGTTCTGGAGCACTGCCTTTCTCCAGAGCATCATGGATCACTGCATGACAGATGCTTGAGCTGTGGATCCAGCCCATTGGCAGCCTGTTGAAAGTGTACTGGATTCCTCTCCAGGTGAAAGCAAACTGAGGCCTGCATTCCTCTGCTATGGGAATAGAGAAAAATGCATTAGCAATGTCTATGGTAGCATACCATTTGGCCTCTTTGGATTCCAGCTCATACTGTAGCTCCATCATGTCTGGTACTGCTGCACTCATAGGTGGTGTCACTTCATTTAGGGCTCGGTAGTCTACTGTCAGACGCCAGTCTCCATTCTGCTTCCGCACAGGCCACACTGGACTGTTGAAAGGTGAATGAGTTTTGCTGACTACTTTCTGACTCTCCAACTGACGAATCAGATTCTGAATGGGCAACAAAGAGTCACGGTTGGTTCTGTATTGTCTGTGATGTACAGTCTGAGAAGCAACCGGCAATTTAATGTCCTGTATCTTATGTTGTCCCACAGCTGCAGATTCATCAGAAAGTTCAGGTCTGGCAGATAGCCTCAATTTTTGTCCATCAATTTCTATTGAAGCTACTCCAAAAGCCCATTTGTAACCTCTAGGGTCTTTGAAACGCCCTTCTCTCAGAAAATCAATTCCCAAAATACAAGGTGCATCAGGTCCAGTCACAATTGTATGCTTCCTCCATTGTTTACCAGTTAAACTTATATTAACCTCTACCTTACTTAACTCTTGAGATCCACCAGTGACTCCCAGAATAGTTATAGACTCTGATCCCTGATAATTTGATGGTATTATGGTGCACTGAGCTCCTGTGTCAACCAAGGCCCTGTACTTCCGAAATTGTGAAGTGCCAGGCCACTGGATGTACACATCCCAATAGATTCTATTATCTCTGTTATCCCTCTCCTCCCCCTGGCGGGAGGCAGGGCACCCCTAGTTATGGGGAACATGTGCACATGTGCATTGCACATAGTTTGCAGGGTTACAACTTTGCATGTTATAACTGGAGCCACTGTTGGAGCCATAAGAGTCGTTCTGGGGAACTGTGGAAGTAACAGCTACCCTTCTGGTATTGCTACCTCGGGTTCTGCCACTTTGCAATTCCCTCAGTCTCCTGAAAAGATTAGAAGTTGGTTGGCCATCCCAGCGGTTCATGTTCTCACCAAACTGATCACGCAGAGTTATCCAAATAGTTCTACGTGATTGCCTTGGTGGTCTGTTTTGGAACGACCTGTTTTGGAATGACCTGTTTTGGAATGACCTCCTTGGAGGACGTGTATTCCTCACAGATGAAACTTGTACCCACCTGGAGGAAGAATTGAAATTATCCTTCTGTGCCAATTGGTATATGGAATCTTTTAACTCTCTTATGCAATTCAGAATATCACCAGACATAGTTTTAATGGCTGAAACCAAAGAACCACGTGTCATGCTATCCTCCAGTTGTCTCATTTGATCGCTGAATTGGCCAACCGTGGGAGAAGCTCCACCATAACTTCTTGACACAATTCTGCTTGCCAGAATGTTTGCATAATTGGAAGGAGCAAGTTTGATGATCTTTTTTGCAAGACCAATACCCACAGGAATGTCATCAGGATTCAGAGTTTCATGTTCACCATAGAGTAGCTCTCTAACAGCAAATTCTCTCAAGCGCTTAATTCCCTCATCTATGGTAGTCCAGGGTTTAGGATTCCATGGAAGATCATCTCGGGAAGGGTATCTCAGGGCAACCGCCATTAAAAGGCGTATCCACAGATTAACCTTACCGAGAGCTCTGCCTAGATGTCTATCTATTCCATTGTCCCTTGAGAGAGTTCCTAACTGAGCTGCTGACTTGTCTCCAACTGTTAGAGCTGGAGCGCCTGTATCATAACACCTACTAAGCCAAGCTAGAACTGGCTCCTTATCTGCCCTGGTGAAATCTTTACGGACATCACGCAATTCCTCGCGGGGCGAAGAACATTCCAAAATATCATCTTGCTCTTCATCTCCCTGAATTTTTTGTCCATATAATCCTGCTGTCATTCTCCTAAGGATCTCTTTAAGCTGAGAACTACCTTTGCCAGCTGCTTTCCTAGCTTCATCTGTATCCTGCTTTGATCTCACTAGGTTAGCTAGATCTTTAAAACAAACCACCTCTTCCTCCTGAGCAGGATCTCTTAGAGTAGAGGGCCCCTCACCAGGATCAGTCTCCAGCTCCTCTTCTTCTCCATCTTTGGCCTTTCCACTTCTAGTCTTTAAAGGAGCCACCTTAACTGGAGCTGTGTTTGAATTTACAGCCACCTTAATGGAAGCTGACAGGTCCTGAGATAAATCAGCTGCTGGGGCAGTGACTTCCGGTCCCACCGAGGGAGTAGGCGGAAGTGACGTTGCTCCGTTAATGGCCGATGGAGAAGAAGAAGAAGAAGGAGTAGGAGCCATGTTGATACCAGCTGCCGCCCTTGGCAGCTTGCTAGAATCAGCAAAGTCATTTAGAGCTGCTTTACCAATTAACTTTTTGGCCTTCTTTTTAACTGACACGGGTTCTCCACAGTCCTCATCACTAGATGACTCTGGGACTGATCTTGAGCCGCGGCGTTTTCTTTTTGATCTAGTTTTAATAACAAAACAAGCCCTGGACACCTTTCTCTCTCGCCACAAGGAATACAGAGAAAACACATTAGTTATTACCAGCAGCAGAATTATACACATCACATAAATCACTTTTGGATCCCAGGCATCACCTAAAGTTACTCTCTCCTCAGGCGGAATCTTAAAACCCTTTATCTCAATTGGGAGAGTGGTGGAGGTAACATTCCTGTATCTCACTGGCCATAATAAATTAATACATTTTCCATACCATAATTTAACTCTATACATAACCCACAGATAAATTGTCCGCACCAAATATTTACCCAGGTAATCCAAAATCAAACCCAAACAATATCTGTAAACCAGAGCCCCAAAAATTGAAAAGAACAATCGCTCCACAAACCACAAGACCTTCATGTTTGCTAATTCAGCTGGAAAACACTAAATCAATCAAGTAATAAATTAAACTAATTATCGGCCCCACGTTGGGCGCCAATAAAAAAATGTGGTGGGTTGGAAGGGCTGAGGCCAAGAAGCCTCTTCCCTCCCCCCTGTAAGTAAAGGGAAAGAAAAATTGAAGGGAAAGAAAAAAAAACTCACCAGCTGAATTAGCAAAGCAGTGGAGCTATATTTACAAAGCAGTGTAGGATTTTGCAGGGGAATATTTACAAATTTACAATATCTACAATATATACAAAGATATACCACAGAGTAACACAGAAATGAGAGTAACCCCCCTCGGCCGAGGGGATCCTCACCTCCGCTCTCCCTCTCTTGCCCCCTTTCCCAGAATAGTTCGGAAAAGAGGGAGAAAGAAGAAAGAAAGAAGTTAAAAGCAGTTTGTGTTAATTGAAAGCAGTTACAGGCCTGGTTATCTTATCAAGTCTTCAAGGCCGGAGCCTTGGCAGAAAACCCAGCACAGGCAGAAAGCTGCTGCACCGAAGGAGATGCGGAAGCAAGAGTGACAGAGAAGTGCTGGGAATGCCCACTTCACTCTCAGGCCAGATAGTGCTTCCTCCCACTCGCCCAATGAAATTGTTTAGAATATTCCTTCCGTTTACCAACTTCCGTCCACCATATTCCCTTTCTTAAGGGGGCACCGTCAACCGGGCACAACATGTTCTAGGGAGAAAAAGAAAACTCGAATGTGCAGTAATTAACAGGCAGCAGAACTTCCTTCTGGCTAAATGAGTGGGTTCCTGGTTGCAACACCATCCATCCTCTTCCACACACACACACACCCCCTTTCCCCACCACCAGGGACTTAGGGGGGGGATGTGTCAAAGCACATTTCAGAGTAATATGGCTGGAGAGCTGCATTCAGCTCGGCGTGTTGTAATGTGTCTGACAACATTATATTCTGATCCAGCTCTTCACATAACCTTCAATTTATTTGTAAGCCCCCGTGTTTAGTTAACCGAATCTGTCTTCCACCGTTTGGAGCAGTAGCACTCAACCTTTAAACAGCCCAAGAGCCACTTCAGCCTCGAACAGATGCAGAGAGAGCTTCTGAGTCAGGGAGTCACAAAAGAACCTGGCGCTTTGTGCCGCAGCCACGCCGAGCCCCCGCGGTATTCAGCACACGGCGCCGGTACCCCGGCGGAAGCTGTGAACCACACGGCTCTGCTCGGGGCTGGGGAAGGCAGTGGGAGTTTCAAGGAGAGCCTGAGCCAGTGGAACAGAGAGGGACGGGGAGGGTGGGCTCCAGCAAAACGGGAGTCAGGCAGGACCTCTATAGCTGGAAGGTTAGGGCTTCAGCATGGTGCTACGGAGCTCTGCTGCAGCCTTGGGGTTTCGGTGTTCTGACTCAGTCTTCACACAGTTAAAGGTCCACAGAATTACAGAATCACAGAATTAACCAGGTTAGAAAAGACCTTCAAGATCATCAAGTCCAACCTATCAGCCAACACCATCTAATCAACTAAACCATGGCACTAAGTGCCTCATCCAATCTCTTCTTAAACATCTCCAGTGATGGTGACTCCACCACCTCCCTAGGCAGTACATTCCAATGGCCAATTACTCTTTCTATGAAGAACTTCTTCCTAACATCCAGCCTACACCTCCCCTGGCACAGCTTGAGACTGTGTCCTCTTGTTCTGGTGCTGCTTGCCTGGGAGAAGAGACCAACCCCCACCTGGCTACCACCTCCCTTCAGGGAGTTGTAGAAAGCAATAAGGTCTCCCCTGAGCCTCCTCTTCTCCAGGCTAAGCAACCCCAGCTCCCTCAGCCTCTCCTCACAGGGCTGTGCTCCAGACCCCTCCCCAGCTTTGTTGCCCTTCTCTGGACACTTTCCAGCATCTCAACATCTTTCTTAAACTGAGGGGCCCAGAACTGGACACAGGACTCAAGGTGTGGCCTAACCAGTGCAGAGTACAGGGCAGAATGACTTTCCTGCTCCTGCTGGCCACACTATTCCTGATGCAGGCCAGGATGCCATTGGCCTTCTTGGCCACCTGGGCACACTGCTGGCTCATGTTCAGAGGCTCAGAAGCCCACCAAGGGCTTCTTGCAACAGGACAAGGGAGTGATAGTTTTAAACTTTAAAAAGGGGAGATTTGGACTGGATAGAAGGAAGAAATTCATCACACTGAAGGTACTGAGATACTGGCACAGGCAGCTCAGAGAGGTGGTAGATGCCTCATCCCTGGAAACATTTCAGATCAGGTTGGACATTGCTCTGGGCAACCTGATCTAGTTGATGCTCCTGCTCACTGCAGGAGGTTTTGGAGTAGATTACCTTTAGACGTCCCTTGCAACCCAAGCCATTGTATGATTCCAGGCACATGCACAGGTTACTGCCAGCACCAACACACCAGCAGCTCTTGCAGAAGTGAATCACAGTGTCACTATCTCTCTGTAACAGCAGAGATCTCTGCTTGCTCAATCATTTGTCAGTATCAGTGCATCCTTGCACTCACCTCAAGAAAGATGTCCTTTCCTCAAGCCTCTGCTTCTGCACTCAATGCTTCCTAGCTACAAGAGGAACCCAAGTTAAATTTGGACTGGTCCCAGGTGTGAGCAGCCTGAGTGCAATGCTTTAGCCTCAATGTCCCAACATCCAGCAGCTCCCCATCCCACCAAGGCAGCCAATGTGAGCCCAGGTATCCAACTCTCTGTCAGCAACCCCATGACAGCACCTTAGACAAATCTATCAGGACTTCAGTCATTTGCTGCCATATCTCCTTGAGAGCACAAAGTCACCAAAAGTTCCCCCTAAAACCTAGAAACCCTTCCTAAACGCTATCCCAAGCCAGGGACTTTGAAATTTGATGAGGGTAGACTTAGACTGCAGATTAGGAAGGAATTCTTTACAAGGAGGGTGGTGAGACACTGGAACAGGTTGACCCATGGATATACCCCCTCCCCTGGAGGTATTCAAGGCCAGATTGGATGAGGCCTTGAGAAACCTGTGCTAGGGGAAGGTGTCCCTACCCACGGCAGGGAGGTTGGAACTAGATGTTCTTTAAGGTCCCTTCCAACCCAAACCATTCAGTGAATGTATGAACTTCAGGCACCAGGACCACCCCTTTAGCAGATCCTGTGGTATTTTGGGGGGGGGAATTTTCAGCCCATCACACCATGGAGGGACCAGAAAAACTTTGACTATGACAAATCCACCTCACCTGCCAGCCAGAGAACCAAACCCTGATGATTTCATATTGCTTTCTTCTCAATCGCTATTTTAGTTTTCCATGGTAATGTGCTGGGGTTTATGATGAGGAGGCAGCCCATCCATCCTGTACATGTACCTCCTGTTGCAAATGACTGCCTGGTTCCTGGCATCATCTCCTCATGCCCTGACACTCTGGATCTTTTCCAGGCTTTGTGCATACAATTCTTCACAGAAAGAGAGATTGGCCATTGGAATGTGCTGCCCAGGGAGGTGGTGGAGTCACCAGCACTGGAAGTGTTTAAAAAGAGCCTGGATGAGGCACTTGGTGCCATGGTTTAGTTGATTAGATGGTGTTGGCTGATAGGTTGGACTTGATGATCTTGAAGGTCTTTTCCAACTGGTTAATTCTGCATTCTATTCTGTGAAGCCCCACCCAGATCCTTTTCAGCAGTCTGATTTTAACCTTCACAATAATTATTTTACATCACAGTACCTAAGTGCAGAAATACAGAATCACAGAATTAACCAGGTTGGAAAAGACCTTTCAGATCATCAAGTCCAACCTATCGCCCAGCACCATCTAATCAACTAAACCATGGCACTAAGTGTCTCATTCAGTCTTCTTAAACACTTAGAATCATAGAATCATAGAATCAATAAGGTTGGAAAAGACCTCAGAGATCATCAAGTCCAACCTATCACCCAACACCTCATGACTACTAAACCATGGCTTCAAGTGCCACGTCCAATCCTTTTCTGAACAACTCCAGGGACGGTGACTCCACCACCTCCCTGGGCAGCACATTCCAATGGCCAATCTCTCTTTCTGTGAAAAATTTCTTCCTAACATCCAGCCTAAACCTCCTCTGGCACAGCTTGAGACTGTGTCCTCTTGTTCTAGTGCTGGTTGCCTGGGAGAAGAGACCAACCCCCACCTGGCTACAACCTCCCTTCAGGTAGTTGTAGACAGCAATAAGGTCTCCTCTGAGCCTCCTCTTCTCCAGGCTAAGCAACCCCATCTCCCTCAGCCTCTCCTCACAGGGCTTGAGCTTGAGACCTCTCCCCAGCCTCGTTGCCCTTCTCTGGACACATTCAAGTCTCTCAATGTCCTTCTTAAACTGAGGAGCCCAGAACTGGACACAGGACTCAAGGATGCTGGAGATGCTGGTGGCTTCAGCTGGAGCTGTGAGCAGAGGGAAGTCAGTGTAAATGTACTTGGAAGCATTGCTTTTCTTGGTTATAAAGCTGCTCCAAACTTAGGGATGTTCAGATGTTGTTTCATCCAGTGTACCCCTCATGAAGACACCCTGAGGGGGTGTGTGAGGGTGTACTTGTTTGGGTGTTTCTCCACCAAACTGTTACCAAACTCAAACAGGATCAGGATCCTTACTTGGAAGAAAAAAAACCCAACCAACCAACCAACCAATCAAAACCACACACACAAGATCAAACCCAAACCAAAAACCCAACAACAACAAAACCAACAAAACCAAGCCAAAAATGACTCCCAGCCCCCCAAAAACCCCACACAACAAACCAACCAAACCCCCCAAACCCTCAAGAAACCCCAGAGAAGGCATCACTTTTCTGGCTCTCTGCAGAGTCACCAGTCAAGACTTGTCTTGAGTCATTTGTGTTTGTGTAGTGGTTTGAGCCTTAACTGAGAGTTAAAAGCTCAAATGGGGAAAAGGCTGAGAATCTCTTCCCCACTCCCCCCCGCCTCCTCCCTCCAAACGGAGAGGAAAAAAAAAGGGTAAGGAGCAAATCCACTAAACAACAATCTGGAGTCAGCTTGGAAGTAGAGAGGCAAATAATTTTTTTTTCTTCATAGTTTCATAGTTTCATTCAGGGTTGGAAGGGACCACAAGGATAATCTAGTTCCAACCCCCCTGCCATGGGCAGGGACACCCCACACTAGATCAGGCTGGACAGAGCCTCATCCAGCCTGCTCTTAAACACCCCCAGGGATGGGGCCTCAACCACCTCCCTGGACAACCCATTCCAGGGTCTCACCACTCTCATGGTGAAGAACCTCCTCCTCACATCTAGCCTGAATCTCCCCACCTCCAGCTTCATTCCATTCCCCCTAGTCCTATCACTACCTGACATCCTGAGAAGTCCTTCCCCAGCCTTCCTGTAGGCCCCCTTCAGATACTGGAAGGCCACAATTAGGTCACCTCAGAGCCTTCTCTTCTGCAGACTGAACAGCCCCAACTCCTTCAGTCTGCCCTCATAGGAGAGGTGCTCCAGCCCTCTGATCATCCTCGTGGCCCTTCTCTGGACACGTTCCAGCACCTCCACATCCCTCTTGTAATAGGGGCTCCAGAACTGGACACAGTACTCCAGGTGGGGCCTCACCAGGGCTGAGTAGAGGGGGAGGATCACCTCCCTTGACCTGCTGGCCACACTTCTCCTGATGCAGCCCAGGATCTGATTGGCTTTGCGGGCTGCAAGTGCACATTGAGAGCTCATGTTGAGCTTTTTGTCCACCAGCACCCCCAAGTCTCTCTCCTCAGGGCTGCTTTCCAGCCAGTTACTGCCCAGCCTGGATTTGTGCCTGGGATTGCCTCGACCCAGATGCAGGACCCTGCACTTGCTCTTATTGAACTTCATGAGGTTGGCTTGTGCCCACCTCTCCAGCCTGTCAAGGTCCCTCTGGATGGCCTCCCTTCCCTCCAGCGTGTCTGCTGCACCACACAGCTTGGTGTCATCAGCAAACTTGCTGAGGGTGCACTCAATGCCACTGTCCATGTCACCCACAAAGATGTTGAACAAGACAGGTCCCAGGACTGATCTCTGAGGGACTCCGCTTGTCACTGGCCTCCACTGGGACATGGAGCAATTCACAGTTACTCTTTGGGTGCGGCCATCAAGCCAGTTCCTTATCCATCTAGTGGTCCACCCATCAAACCCATGTGTCACCAGTTTGGAGACCAGGGAACACTCCACTGTCCGGAGGAGGGCATTTCGTTCCTGTATTCTTGTTTTTGTTACTTTGCTGTATATTTCTGTATATATATTGTAAATACTGTATGTTGTGTACGTATCTTGCATTTTTCCCATTGCTTGTAAAATATAGCATCCCTTCCGCTTCTCCAGCTGAGTTAGATGTGGTGTTTTTTTCCTTTGTGGGGGAGAGAAAGCTAGGCCTTCTCTCTCAACCCTCCACACACAGTCATGGATGACTTGTGTGATAGCATCCATGGAAATGTCTATGGATCTGTCACGAGCCCATTGGTATGTTGCATCTATGCCTTGATGTCCTGACGAATCATGAGCCCACCGAGATAAGAATATCTCACCTCGGTGTTTCCAGTCGAGATCAAGATTAGAGTCCATGTCTACTTGAGAAACTCTTGCAGCTAGATCTGCCTGATGGTTGTGTTGCTGTTCTTCAGTAGCTTTGCTTTTCAGAATATGAGCATCAATGTGTCTCACCTTCACTGGAATTCTCTCGATTCGATCAGCAATGTCCTGCCACAGGTCAGCTGCCCAAATGGGTTTTCCTTTCCTCTGCCAACCATAGAAAGAGAGAAAAAGGCAATTATCAAGGAAGTTAGTAGGCCTCATGCAGGATTAGTGCTTATCTTTATCCAAGGTCAGAACTCCCGCTGCTCAGAAGCAGACAGGCTGGAAAAGCAGGACAGAGAGAAACTGAGAAAAATTCCAACTGAACTCAAAACTTAAAGTTGCATTCTACCAATCTACCAATGAAATTCGTTTAGAATATCTGACTGTTTTCATTATTATTCCAAAATATTCAGCTAGAGTGTCCCAAAACTGTCCCTTTCTTAAAGAGACAGTCTCAAGGTGTAGAGCTGTAGGGAGCAGTGCTCATCCATCCCCCACAAGAGCTGCACTGTTCCACTGAGGACAGAGCTCCACTCTTCTTATCACTGCACTGCGTTTGTATCCCGTTTCCATGGAAACAAGAGAAACCAGGCAGTAAGCCCCCTCCCAGCCCAACTTTGAACAACCCCTGCAGTATTCTCCCTCATGCTGTCACTTTGGACATGTGACATTTTTCCCAGGGATGTCCTTGGAGAACATGGTGCTGTTGACCTGCTCTGGCTGGGTTTTCACCACTGTGCAGCAGATGTCACTGAGGTTTTGTATGGAGAAGCCCAGGTGATGTTTAGGGATGGGCAAGTCCAGCTGAAAAGTGATGGAAATGACTGGAAAGTGATGAAAATGGATGAGAGGGAATGGATTGAAGCTTGAGGACAGGAGATTTAGACTGGAGATTAGAAAGAAATCCTTTACAGTATGGGTGGTGAGTCACTGGAACAGGCTGCCCAGGGAGATCATGGATGCTCCCTCCCTGGAGGTGTTCAAGGCCAGGTTGGATGAGGTCTCGAGGAACCTGCTCTAGTAGAAGGTGTCCCTGCCCATGGCAGGGGGGATGGAACTGGATGATCTTTAAGGTCTCTTCCAACCCAAAGTATTCTATGGATCTATGAAGACAGATGAAAAATGAGCTAAGCAGCACTTTATTGCAGCTCCCAGATTATGAGCTAAGCAGCATTGCATAAACCCCTAGATTATGTAGCCAGCAAGTCCCATCTCCATCAACATACTGTGGGTGATATTAGGTTGAATAAACCCTCCCTGGGCATCTCCCAAGATGCCACCCTCACCTTACCAGCCACTCCTTCCATTTCTCCTTTGATGCCAGCCAGCAGCACCTCAACCTGTGGCAGCAGCAGCTCCAACCAACAGCCTCCTTGATCCCTGATGACAGTGATGCCGCAGCCACCATGCTCCTATCCGGGGTCCAGGCATCTGGAGATGGACAAGTGATTGATGGGGAACCTGTGATATGCTCCTTATCTATGGCTTCCCAGTTGGTTCCCATGTCACTCACAGTGTTTACAGTATCAATGTCACTTTCTATCCCTTGGATTCCTTTTTCTTTTTTCCCACAGTATCCTCAGGGAGTCTCCAGAGCTTGTGCAAACTGCCTGTGTTACAGGACTCTTCTGCTTCCCACCAGCACACAACATCTCCCATGGCTGGTGTCTGAATATCATAGAATCATAGAATTGTTAAGGTTGGAAGGGACCTCAAGAATCATCCAGTTCCAATCCCCCTGCCATGGGCAGGGACACCTCACACTACAGCAGGTTGCTCACAGCCACATCCAGCCTTAAAAGCCTCCAGGGATGAGGCTTCTACCACTCCCCTGGGCAACCTGTTTCAGTGTCTCACCACCCTCATGGGGAAGAATTTCTTCCTAACATCCAATCTGAATCTACCCTTTTCTAGTTTTGTTCCATTCCCCCCAGTCCTATCACTGCCTGACACCTTACAAAGTCCCTCCCCAGCTTTCTTGTAACTCCCTTCAGATACTGGAAGGCCACAACAAGGTCTTCTCTGAGCCTTCTCTTCTCCAGACCGAACAGCCCCAACTCCCTCAGTCTGTCCTCATAGGAGAGGAGCTGCAGCCCTCTGCTCATCCTCATGGTCCTTCTCTGGACACAGCACCTACAGATCCTTCCTGTAATAGAAGCTTCAGAACTGGACACAGTACTCCAGGTGGGGTCTCACCAGAGTGGAGCAGAGGGAGAGTACAGATGTCATGACTTGAAGCTACCTGTATCTCCACCAGACCTGCACCAACTTCTGTGTCCCAGCAGCTTCCACCAACACTTCTCCTGCGCCCTACCACTGCAACCTCAAGAGAAAAAACAACCCAACAGAATCCAAATCAAGCCTGGCTGAAAGGGGTGATTCACATAAAGTTCATCTTCCCCCTCCCCTCTTCCAGCCACCAGAGACACTATGGATAAGAGCCAGAGGAAAACACTGTCCCAGGAACGAGGCTTTGTTGCTGCCAGATTGTGCTGTGTGCTCACCCCCAGGGCCAGTCCATGGCCATCTGTTAAACCCAGGTGTGTACACGCCTCAGCTGTGCCAGCACAGATAGGCTCCTGGCTCCTCAAACACACCACTCCCCCAACTCACCAGGAGTGGGAGTTGTTAAAGAGGCGTGGGGGGTGAGGTGCTCCTCTCTTTCCTCTCCCCTATCCTTTATCACTGCCCCCAGCACCAAAGGTTCAGGTGGTGAATGGGTTGTGTCCTTTATTCATAATAAATTCTGCCACGATTAAGAGATGGGACGCAGCCTGATGCAGGCCAGGTGTCCACTTTATTATACAAAATTCTTCTTTATAAAACTAATACAAAAGCAGTTTACGACTAGAACCAGGGACTCTGTTACATCAATCTTCTATATGCCTGAAGTCTTACACTCTCAGGTCATAACAACCACTTGTAATCAAATATCTGCCCTCCTCCAACAACACCATGCTGCTGCACCATGTTTCACAAGCCATCAAGGCCAACACTGTCTCCTTCTTATCAGTTCAGCAGTGCTTGGAGCTCGGCTCTCCAAGATTTAACCCTTCATTTCCCCCTTCTGTTATATAACAAGAATCCCCCTGACAAAGCAATTAATCAAACTCTATAAGCATTACAATAAACAAGATAGAAAAAGGATAGCAAAAAGAATAAAGCCGTAAAAGCATACATAATTGTTCTAAGAAAACTACAAAGCCAGAGAAAAAGTCCCCAATTAGCAAGCAATTTAAAAGATGAAGGAACATCATGAAGTGTTTTCACATGTACATTGATCTGTAAAGACTGTGGAACAATTGTTTGGGTCCGAATTCTCCACCCTAAATATTTCCAAGGTGGTATATTCTGAATTTTCTCAGATGCTACACAAAAACCCACTTTAGTCACAGTAGATACAGCAAGGGCTACGGCTTTCTCCATGAGCTCGGGGCTTTATGCTGCCACTAGAATGTCATCCATGTAATGATATATCAGAACATCAGGAAATGCCTCTCGAACAGGACTAAGAATTTTTGCTACATACCACTGACAAATTGTAGGACTATTTTTCATTCCTTGTGGAAGCACAACCCAATGATATCTCTGCAAAGGTTGTTGCATGTTGATGTTTGGAACTGAAAAAGCAAATTTAGGAGCATCATTTGGATGTAAAGGAATGCTAAAGAAGCAATCTTTCAGGTCAATAACAGTTAAATGCCAATATCATGGTATCATTGTGGGTGAGAGTAGCCCTGGTTGAAGGCTCCCCATATCTTCCATAACGTCATTAATCTTTCTGAGATCACGGAGTAAGCACCACTTGCCTGTTTGTTTTTTGATGACAAAAATAGGAGAGTTCCATGGATTCGTGGAGGGTACAATATGCCCTTTCCCCAATTGCTCTGTGACTAGTTCTTGGAGTGCATGAAGCTTTTTCAACGGTAGGGGCCATTGATCCACCCAGACAGGGGAATTTGTTTTCCATGTTAACTGAAGGGTGTCACACACTGCAATGGCCCCCTCTAAAAATGGGTGTTCATGGTCACCCCCCATTGTGAAAGCACATCACGACCCCATAGCACCATAGGCACAGATAAAACAAAAGGTTTCACAGAAGCTATATGTCCCTCTGGTCCCTGAATCTGAATGAAATTCAGGCTCTGATGACTTTCTCCAGCTCCCCCTATGCCTGCCAGCACCTGAGATGCACTAGCTACAGGCCAGCGGGGGGGCCATTTAGCTTTAGAAATCACTGTGACGTCTGCTTCAGTATCAATAATACCACTAAGCACTATTTTCTGCTGACCATACATCAGGACACATTGACAAATAGGACGTTTTTGAGTCTGTACCCACAGAATCTGTGGATCCCCAGTAGACCCGAATCCTCCTTTATTTCTTAAAGGTCCCTTTGCAAGGGGACGTTCCAATCCCAAGGGAAGCAATAATAGCTGTGCAATACGACTTCCCTTCGGTACTGTGCAGGGAGGAAACGGAGTCCATGCCATGATCTGAATTTTATCTGTGCTGTCAGAATTGACAACCCCAGGAAGCACAAAAAGTCCTGATATCGTTGATGATCTACCTAATATTAATGCCTGAGTTTTAACTGGAAGAGGACCTGACACACCTGTTGGCAATAAATGTACCGTGGTATCAAGTAAAGTTACTGTGTCGGAGGTTGCGAGGCCCAGCTGTGACTGGTTGATGCTGTGCCTTTAAGAAAGGGAATATGAAGGACGGAAGTTGGTAAACTAAAAGAAGGATCTAAACTAATTTCATTGGTAGAGTGGGAGGAAGCATCTTCTGAACTGGGAGCGCAGGAGGGTATCCTGGGCATTCCAGCATTTTATCTTCAGTCTTTCTTCCGCTTCTGTGGCAATGCCAGCGACGAGCAGTGTGAGCAATCTGGCAGTGCAGGCCTAGAGCCTGACATGATGGTAGGCCATGCTCAGCATAAATGCAGAGTCAGCTAGCAGTGGAGCAAAACAGTGCTGTGCCTGCAGCATGTAACTAAAACAAGACACTGGTAGCTATAAACATGGACAGTTATCTTGGGACAACAGGACATGCACCTGCATCAACAACCTCGTTGTGTCATTAGTACTTGGACCAATAATCTGTAATAGTGCAATGTGTGGTCACTCATAGGGAACCAATGGAGCTATGCCAACAGGGCACTCTGAGTTTATATAAGTTGTAGCAGTTGCCTTACTACGCACTTCTGCCTTTCCTGTCTCCTGTTTCTTCTACACTTTACAGTGCTATACTTGCACTACAGGCCTGCTCCATAGGCCTGCACCTCAGGCCTGCACCATCGGCCTGCAACACTGGAACAATAAAGGAACAATACTCGATCACATTGGTCAGCCGTATTGATTCCAATCTCCGTCGTCTACACGCTTCTCCTTTGGGCAGCAACTTGCAGCTCCTGGGCTTTCGGCCAAGGCTTTGGCCTTGAAACTGATAAGCTACTAAGGCCTGTATTAACTGCTTTCCAATTAACACAACTGCTTCTAACCTTTTTTCTCTTTCTCTCTCTTTCTAACCTGCTCTGGGGAAAAGGGGGAGAGAGGGGGAGAGTGGAGGTGGGGAACCCCCTCAGCAGAGGGGGGGGAACTCTCATTTCTGTGCTACTCTGTTGTATATCTTTGTATATATTGTAAATATTGTAAATTTGTATATATTTCCCTGCATATCCTATATTGCTTTGTAAATATACAGCTCCACTGCTTTGCTAATTCAGCTATGATTTTTTTTCCTTTCCCTTCAACTTTTTCCTTCCCTTTACTCTACAGGGGGGAGGGAGGAGGCCTTTTGGCCTTACCCTTCCAACCCTACGACATTTTTTTTTTTCTTGGCGCCCAACGTGGGGCAGATAATTAGTTTAATTTATTACTTGGTTGATTTAGTGTTTTCTAGCTGAATTAGCAAACATGAAGGTCTTGTGGTTTGTGGAGCGATTATTCTTTTCAATTTTTGGGGCTCTGGTTTACAGATATTGTTTGGGTTTGATTTTGGATTACCTGGGTAAATATTTGGTGCGGACAATTTATCTGTGGGTTATGTATAGAGTTAGATTCTGGTATGGAAAATGTATTGATTTATTATGGCCAGCGAGATACAGGAATGTTAGCTCCACCACTCTCCCAATTGAGATAAAGAGTTTTCGGATTCCGCCTGAGGAGAGAGTAACTTTAGGTGATGGCTGGGATCCAAAGGTGATTTATTTCATGTCTATAATTCTGCTGCTGGTGATAATTATCGTGTATCTCCTGATTTCTTTGCGGCGAGAGAGAAAGGTGTCCAGAGCTTGTTTTGTTATTAAAACGAGATCAAAAAGAAGACGCCGTGGCTCTGGATCAGTCCCAGAGTCATCTGGTGATGAGGAGTGTGCAGAATCCGTGTCAGTTAAAAAGAGGACTAAAAAGTTAATTGGTAAAGCAGCTCTAAATGACTTTGCTGATTCTGGCAAGCTGCCAAACGTGACGGCTGGTATCAACATGGCGCCTACTCCTTCTCCTACTCCTTCTCCTCCTCCTTCTTCTCCATCGGCCATTAACGGAGCAACGTCATTTCGGCCCACCCTCTCGCTGGGACCGGAAGTCACTGCCCCAGCAGCTGATTTATCTCAGGACCTGTCAGCTTCCATTAAGGTGGCTGTAAATTCAAACACAGCTCCAGTTAAGGTGGCTATTTTAAAGACTAGGAGTACAAAGACCAAAGATGATGGAGAAGAAGAGCTGGAGAGTGATCCTGGTGAGGGACCCTCCACTCTAAGAAATCCTGCTGAGGAGGAAGAGAAGGTTTGTTTTAAAGATCTAGCTAACCTAGTGAGATCAAAGCAGGATAAAGATGAAGCTAGGAAAGGAGCTGGCAAAGGTGGTTCTCAGCTTAAAGAGATCCTTGAGAAAATGACAGGAGGATTATTTGGACAAAAAGTTCAGGGAGAAGAGGAAGAAGATGATATTTTAGAGTGTTCGTCACCACGTGAGGAATTGCAAAATGTCCGTAAAGATTTCACCAGGGCAGATAAGGAGCCAGTTCTAGCTTGGCTTAGTAGGTGTTATGATACAGGTGCTCCAGCTCTAACAGTTGGAGACAAGTCAGCAGCTCAGTTAGGAACTCTCTCAAGGGATAATGGAATAGATAGACATCTAGGCAGAGCTCTCGGTAAGGTTAATCTGTGGATACGCCTTTTAATGGCAGTTGCCCTGAGATACCCTTCCCGAGATGATCTCCCATGGAATCCTAAACCCTGGACTACCATAGATGAGGGAATTAAGCACTAGAGAGAATTTCCTGTTAGAGAGCTACTTTATGGTGAACATGAAACTCTGAATCCTGATGACATTCCTGTGGGTACCGGTCTTGCTAAAAAGATCATCAGGCTTGTTCCTTTCAATTATGCAAACATTCTGGCAAGCAGAATTGTGTCAAGAAATTATGGTGGAGCTTCTCCTATGGTTGGCCAATTCACTGATCGAAAGAGACAATTGGAGGATAGCATGACACGTGTTTCTTTGATTTCAGCCATTAAAACGATGTCTGGTGATATACAGAATTGCATGAGAGAGTTGAAGGATGAATTTAGAAATTCCATATCCCAATTGGCACAAAGGGATAATTTCAATTCTTCCTCCAGGTGGATACAAGTTTCATCTGTGAGGAATACACATCCTCCAAGGAGGTCATTCCAAAACAGGTCATTCCAAAACAGACCACCAAGGCAATCACGTAGAACTATTTGGATAACTCTGTGTGATCAGTTTGGTGAGAACATGAACTGCTGGGATGGCCAACCAACTTCTAATCTTTTCAGGAGACTGAGGGAATTGCAAAGTGGCAGAACTCAAGGAAGCAATACCAGAAGGGTAGCTGTTACTTCCACAGTTCCCCAGGACAACTCTAGTAGCTCCAACAGTAGCTCCAGTTATAACATGCAAAGCTATAACCCTGCACACTATGTGCAATGCACATGTGGACATGTTCCCCATAACTAGGGGTGCCCTGCCTCCCGCCAGGGGGAGGAGAGGGATAACAGAGATAATAGAATCTATTGGGATGTGTACATCCAGTGGCCTGGCACTTCACCATTTCGGAAGTACAGGGCCTTGGTTGACACAGGAGCTCAGTGCACCATAATGCCATCAAATTATCAGGGATCAGAGTCTATAACTATTCTGGGAGTCACTGGTGGATCTCAAGAGTTAAGTAAGGTAGAGGTTAATATAAGTCTAACTGGTAAACAATGGAGGAAGCATACAGTTGTGACCGGACCTGACGCACCTTGTATTTTGGGAATTGATTTTCTGAGAGAAGGGCGTTTCAAAGACCCTAGAGGTTACAAATGGGCTTTTGGAGTAGCTTCAATAGAAATTGATGGACAGAAATTGAAGCTGTCTGCTAGACCTGAACTTTCTGATGAATCTGCAGTTGTGGGACAACATAAGATACAGGACATTAAATTGCCGGTTGCTTCTCAGACTGTGCATCACAGACAATACAGAACCAACCGTGACTCTTTGTTGCCCATTCAGAATCTGATTCGTCAGTTGGAGAGTCAGAAAGTCGTCAGCAAAACTCATTCACCTTTCAACAGTCCAGTGTGGCCTGTGCGGAAGCAGAATGGAGACTGGCGTCTGACGGTAGACTACTGAGCCCTAAATGAAGTGACACCACCTATGAGTGCAGCAGTACCAGACATGATGGAGCTACAGTATGAGCTGGAATCCAAAGAGGCCAAATGGTATGCTACCATAGACATTGCTAATGCATTTTTCTCTATTCCCATAGCAGAGGAATGCAGGCCTCAGTTTGCTTTCACCTGGAGAGGAATCCAGTACACTTTCAACAGATTGCCAGTGGGCTGGATCCACAGCTCAAGCATCTGTCATGCAGCGATCCACGATGCTCTGGAGAAAGGCGGTGCTCCAGAACACATCCAGTTCATCGATGATATCATCGTCTGGGGTAAAACTGCTGAGGAAGTCTTCGAGAAAGGTAACAAAATCATTGACATTCTTCTGAATGAGGGTTTTGCCATCAAAAGAGACAAGGTGAAAGGACCTACCACAGAGATTCAGTTTCTGGGAGTGCGGTGGCAGGATGGACGCCGACACATTCCAGTGGATGTGGGAAATAGAGTCTCTACCATGGCAAATCCCACAAACAAGCAAGAGACCCTACGTTTCTTGGGGATAGTGGGATTTTGGAGACTGCACATTCCTGGATACAGTCAGATTGTGAAACCTCTGTATGATGTGACTCAAAAGAGAAACAATTTCCACTGGGGACCTGAACAACAAGCAGTCTTTGACCAGATGAAGCAAGAGGTAGTTCAAGCAATTGATCTGGGACCTGTCCGAGATGGTCCAGACATTAAGAACATTTTGTACACGGCTGCAAGTGACAATGGTCCAACCTGGTGCTTGTGGCAAAAAGCTCCAGGTGAGACACGTGGACGACCTCTTGGTTTCTGGAGTCGAGGTTACAGACGTTCAGAGGCTAATTACACTCCAACAGAGAAGGAAATCTTAGCAGCCTATGAAGGAGTAAAAGCATCTTCTGAAGTGATTGGAACTGAATCACAACTTCTCTTAGCTCCCAGATTACCAGTTTTGAATTGGATGTTCAAAGGCAAAGGTTCCACACCACATCATGCCACAGACTCAACCTGGTCTAAGTGGATGGCTCCGATAACACAGAGAGCTCGAACGGGAAATCTTGAAAGACCTGGTCTAGTGGAAGTGATCTCAAGTTGGCCTGAAGGTATCAACTGTGCCAAACCTCCAGAGCAGAAAGTAACTCGTGCTGAGGAAGCTCCTCCTTACAATGACCTTTCTGATGATGAAAAGAAATATGCTTTGTTCACAGACGGTTCCTGTCGTCTTGTTGGAAACAAGTGAAGGTGGAAGTCCGCAGTGTGGAGTCCAACACGCCGAGTTGCAGAGGCGAAAGATGGAGAAGGAGAATCCAGTCAGTTCGCAGAGGTAAAAGCTGTCCAGCTAGCTCTCGACGTGGCTGAACGTGAGAGATGGCCAAAGCTTTATCTCTACACCAACTCATGGATGGTAGCCAATGCTCTATGGGGTTGGCTAAAGAACTGGAAGAAGAGTGGTTGGCAGAGAAAAGGAAAACCCATTTGAGTAGCCAACCTGTGGCCGGACATTGCTGATCGAATCGAGAGAATTCCAGTGAAAGTGAGACACATCGATGCTCACATTGAGTCAGACAACGGAACTCATTTCAAGAACAGCCTTGTAAAGAACTGGGCAAAAGAGCACAGTATTGAGTGGATATTCCATATTCCCTACTATGCACCAGCTTCAGGGAAGATTGAACGCTACAACAGTTTGTTGAAGACCACTCTTAAAGCCATGGGGGGTGGATCTTTGAAAAACTGGGAAAAACATTTAGCACAAGCAACCTGGCTGGCAAATAGTAGAGGTTCAGTGAACCGAGCTGGACCTGCACATTCAGATTTGCTACGAAAAGTAGAAGGTGATAGAGTTCCTGTTGTTAGAGAAAAGAATCTGTAAGGTAAAACTGTTTGGGTATTTTCACCCTCAGGAGAGGCTAAACCTGTCCGAGGGGTGGTTTCAGCTGAAGGTCCGGGTCACACTTATTGGGTAATGCAAGAGAATGGTGAAATTCAGTGTATTCCACAAAGAAATTTAACTTCAGCTGAAAGAGGTTAATTTCGAACTGCTGTATAGCTACATCGCGTCCAAAGGAAGAATCAACGAGGAAATCTACGTTGCACGAACCCTGAGATCCCTGAGAGCCCTGAGTCAACTAAGAGACCCTGAGAATCCCTGTTTCCGTTTTCTTCGCTTCGTCGGCTAAGAGATGAACTGTTTTTCCATTTTTCTCATTTTCTGATTTTCTTGGACTTTTGAATCATCTGCATCTGAGCATAGCCGGAATGGACTATGAACTTTACTCACGAATTGTAAATGTCATCTTGGATTGGATGGACAGTATGAACAGCCAATGAAATTGTTTAGAAGGGGTGGACTGTGACCAGTTGATGCTGTGCGTTTGAGAAAGGGAATATGGTGGATGGAAGTTGGTAAACTAAAAGAAGGATCTAAACTAATTTCATTGGTAGAGTGGGAGGAAGCACCTTCTGAACTGGTAGTGCAGGAGGGTATCCTGGCCATTCCAGCATTTTATCTTCAGTCTTTCTTCCGCTTCTCCTTCGGGCAGCAGCTTGCAGCTTCTGGGCTTTCAGCCAAGGCTTTGGCCTTGAAACTGATAAGCTACTAAGGCCTGTATTAACTGCTTTCCAATTAACACAACTGCTTCTAACCTTTTTTCTCTTTCTCTCTCTTTCTAACTCGCTCTGGGGAAAAGGGGAAGAGAGGGGGAGAGTGGAGGTGGGGAACCCCCTCAGCAGAGGGGGGGGAACTCTTATTTCTGTGCTACTCTGTTGTATATCTTTGTATATATTGTAAATATTGTAAATCTGTATATATTTCCCTGCATATCCTATATTGCTTTGTAAATATACAGCTCCACTGCTTTGCTAATTCAGCTGTGAGGTTTTTTTTCCTTTCCCTTCAACTTTTTCCTTCCCTTTACAGGGGGGAGGGAGGAGGCCTTTTGGCCTTACCCTTCCAACCCTACGATACCAGCCCTGCGGTGCCTGCTGTTGCTGGACGGAGGTCAGAGACGCGCGTGCTGCCGGCATCTGACTGGCCGGTGACGGCTGGATGATCTGTGTCTGCGCGCGGCGCCGTCCCGCGCTCCGCATCCAGTTTCCCTGTGCAGACTGCCTTTGAGAATTATACTTAGACCGACAATGGTTAGCATAATGCCTCCCCTTCTGGCACTTAGGGCAAATCCCGGGTGCCTTAGGTTTGGCTCCAGTATTAGCTACCAAACAATTCTTTCTGAGATGACCCGGTTTCCCACAGCCATAACAAACTCTTGTATTCATTGGACCATTTATAGCTGTAAAAGCTGCAGCCATAGCTTCATACTTATGTTCTATCGTACCTATCTTATTACATGCCTCAATCATTTCTAGCAAGGTGGGGTTTTGATTAGGCAAAGATTTTAACAGCTTCTTACAATCTGCATTTGCATTTTCCACAGCTAATTTCAACAGTAATATTTCCCTTGTCTCCCCATTATCATTTTGGCATTCTAAGGCCAGTTTAAGCCTATCTATGAATTGCATATAAGGTTCCCACGGTTCCTGAACGATATTTGTAAAAAACTTTCTGTGGCTTTTCAGAGTCCGGGACTTTAAGAAAAGCCTTTCGTGCCTCCTGTCACGATGCTTCCAGGGCTTCCCATGGACAGTCGCAGGCTTACGCTGCCGGGTCGGTGTGTTGACCTGTGCCCATGAGGTGATCCAACGTGAGTGCTGCTAAAGCCTGATTGTTATGTCCCGCATATGTAAGTAAGAGCGCTTGGAGCCCTTTTCTCCACTGGAACTCCCATAAAGTATACTGAGATGGAGTTAGCAACAGTTGTGCTAGAGATTTTAAGTCGTATGGTGTCATTACGTGATTGTTGAGTATAAATGTTAAAAGATTAGCGAAATAAGAAGAGAGCCCATGCTCAGCGGTAGTACGACAGAGTTCTTTCATCACTGGGAAGGACATGGCCTCCCATTGAGGGTTACCCCCTCTTCCCACGTACAGTACAGTGTCGTGGGTTTGAGCGGCTGAATTTAAAAGGCACAGCTGCGGTTCGTGCGGGCTCTCTTCGTCGGGCAGCTCCCTCGGGACAGCACCCAGACCAGCAACCGCCGGGGACCAGCCGCTGCTCTCCTTTTCGGGCTGCGGGAATCACCATCGCTGCCGAGTTTTGCCGCGGGGAAGGAGCAGCCGCTCTTTCACGTGGTCAGACTCGTGATCCCAGCGGCAGGAGCGGCTGAATTTAAAAGGCACTGCTGCGGCTCGAGCGGGCTCTCTTCGTCAGGCAGCCCGTATTCTCTTGTACTCTCATGCGCCGCCCTTTTTTTTTTTTTTTTTAAATTGGCAGTAGGTGCTGTGGCCAGGGACAGCCATGGTTGTAACTCGCAGCAAAATCTCCCTAAAAAAATCAGTGTCGACCCAGACCGAGGTAGAACAGAAGCAGGTAGCTGTCCAGGTATCTGGCTGTAGAGAATGCTGGAGCCTGGCACTTGAGACGCAGGGTAGTGGGGGCAACTCTTGTATAAGGTGTGAGCAGGTTGACTATCTGCTTAATATGGTGGCCAGACTGAAGGATAAGTTTGCTAGCCTTAGAAATGTAAGGAAATGTAGGAAAGAGATGAACCAGAGGAGGAAGGAGATGGACCAAAGGAGGAAAGAGGTGAATCAGAAGAGGAAAGAGTTGAATCAGAGTAAGCAGGCTCTGCAGGCTCCCCCAGCAGAGGCTGGTTATTCAAAAAGCAGAGGTGAATGGACGCAGGTTCCTCTCAAAAGACGCAAAGTTAAACCTCCTTGCCTCCCCTCACCTTCCCTGCTGCTCTTGGAAAACAGATATGGAGCACTGGAAATTGAGGGTGAGGTGGTCCTGATGCCGGAGGACACACCATCTGGGATTCTCCCTAAGGCTAAGCAGCCTAAGGTTAAACAGCCTAAGGCAAAGCAGCCTAAGGTCAAACAGTCTTCTGCTGGCATCAGGACCTGTTCCCTCAAAAAAAAGAGGAGGGTAATTGTTATTGGTGATTCCCTTCTGAGGGGAATGGAGGGCCCTATATGTCGGCCTGACCCATCTCATAGGGAACTCTGTTGTCTGCCAGGAGCCCAAGTTAATGATGTTACCAGTAGGCTGCCTAAACTGGTGCAGCCCTCTGACTACTACCCTTTACTAGTTATGCAGTTAGGGAATGATGATGTTGCAACCAGAACTCCCAGGGCTATCAAAGATGACTTCAGGGCCCTGGGAGACCTGGTTGAGGGGTCAGGGGCACAAATAATTTTTTCATCAATACCCTTAACTGCAGGAGGGAATACAGTAAGGAACAGGTCAGCAGCTATAGTTAACAAGTGGATAAGAGGCTGGTGCAGTCAAAAGAATTTTGGTTTTTTTGATATTGGGAAACTTTCTACTGCACCAGGCCAGCTGGCAACAGATAGAGTACATCTGTCCCAGAGAAGGGGAAAGATCACTGTATATGAGAACGGCCTGTCCCCCAAAGGTAAAAAGATCCTGGGTAGGGAATTGGCGGGTCTCATCGACAGGGCTTTCAACTAGTTTCGAAGGGGGAAGGGGCTG
The DNA here is from genome assembly GCA_011125475.1 of Melanerpes aurifrons. Lineage (NCBI taxonomy): Eukaryota > Metazoa > Chordata > Aves > Piciformes > Picidae > Melanerpes > Melanerpes aurifrons. The sequence continues at coordinate 445,762 of WWNC01000102.1, read as the reverse complement.
AAAATAGTCCTCTCAGACAAGAGTCTGGGGGCGACAAGCTAGAGTCAGAGGTGAAACCAGCAGCCCAGCTCAAGTGCATGTACACTAATGCACGAAGCATGGGTAACAAACAGGAGGAGCTGGAAGCCTTGATGCAGCAGGAAAATTATGATGTAGTTGCCATCACAGAGACGTGGTGGGACGACTCACATGACTGGAGCGCTGCAATTGACGGTTACAAGCTCTTCAGGAGAGACAGGCAAGGAAGAAGGGGTGGAGGGGTGACCCTGTACATCAGGAAGGCACTAGATGCCACTGAGATGGAGATTAGGGACGATCGGGTTGAATGCTTGTGGGTAAGAATTAGAGGGAAGACCAGCAGGGCAGACACCCTGGTTGGAGTCTTTTATAGACCACCCAACCAGGAGGAAGATGTTGATGAAGCATTCTATAGGCAGCTTAGGGCTGTCTCAACATCTCCGGACCTTGTTCTCATGGGCAATTTCAACCTGCCTGACATCTGCTGGGATCTCAACACGGCAGAGAGGAGACAGTCTAGAAGGTTCTTAGAATGCATGGAGGACAGCTTCTTATCCCAGGTGCTGCAAGAGCCTACCAGGGGCAAGGCTATGCTTGACCTCCTCTTCACCAACAGGGAAGGGCTGGTGGGCGATGTGGTGGTTGGACGGTGTTTGGGGTCCAGTGACCACGAGATAATTGAATTGTCGGTTTTTGGTCAAGCCAAGAGGGGCAGCAAGAAGACCTCCACTCTGGAATTCCGGAGGGCAGACTTCGGGTTACTCAAGGAACTAATTCAGAGGGTTCCTTGGGATAAAGCCCTTAAAAACAAAGGGGTCCAGGAGAGCTGGTCCTACTTCAAGGAAGAATTGTTGAAGGCTCAGGGACAGGCTGTGCCAATGTGCCGGAAGATGAGCCACCGGGGCAGACAGCCAGCCTGGATGGTTCATGAACTTTTAATGGAACTGAGGGAAAAAAAGAGGGTGTATCACCTTTGGAAGAGAGGGGAGGCAACCCACAGAATGTTTAAGGATGTTGCTAGATCTTGTAGGAATAAAATTCGGGAGGCAAAAGCACACTTGGAGCTTAAACTGGCCTCTACTGTGAAGGACAACAAAAAGTCCTTCTATTAATACATTAATAGTAAGAGGAAGGGAAAGGACAACCTCCACTCCTTGGTGGATACGGAGGGGAACATTGTAACAAAGGATGAGGAAAAGGCAGAGATACTTAACACCTTCTTTGCCTCAATTTTTACTAGAAGGGCAGAATGTCTTCCAGACAGCTGGCCTGCAGAGCTGGCAGAAGGAGCCAGGGAGCTGCACAGTTTCCCTATGTTCCATGAGGAGGTGGTCGGAACTCTCCTTAGCAGCTTGGATCCCCACAAGTCCATGGGACCAGATGGGATTCATCCTAGGGTGCTGAGAGAGCTGGCAGATGAGCTGGCCAAGCCACTCTCCATCATTTTCCAGCAGTCCTGGCTCACTGGAGAGGTCCCAGAGGACTGGAAGCTGGCCAACGTGGTGCCCATCCACAAGAAGGGCCGGTTGGATGAGCCAGGGAATTACAGGCCTGTCAGCCTGACCTCAGTGCCAGGCAAGATCATGGAACAGGTCATCCTGAGTGCAATAACACAACACTTACAGGGTGGCCAAGGGATCAGGCCTAGCCAGCATGGATTTAGGAAGGGCAGGTCCTGCCTGACCAACCTGATCTCCTTCTATGATCAGGTGACCCGCCTGGTGGATGTGGGGAGGCCTGTTGATGTAGTCTACCTGGACCTCAGCAAGGCCTTTGACACCGTCCCCCATAGCAAACTGCTGGCCAAGTTGTCAGCCCATGGCTTGGACGGGAGCACACTGCAATGGGTTAGGAACTGGCTGGAGGGCCGAGCCCAGAGAGTGGTGGTGAATGGTGCCACATCCAGCTGGCGGCCAGTCACTAGTGGTGTGCCCCAGGGATCAGTGCTGGGCCCTGTGCTCTTTAACATCTTTATTGATGATCTGGATGAGGGCATTGAGTCCATCATCAGTAAATTTGCTGACGACACCAAGCTGGGGGCAGGAGTTGATCTGCTGGAGGGTAGAGAGGCTCTGCAGAGGGACCTCGACAGGCTGGACAGATGGGCAGAATCCAACGGCATGAGATTGAACACATCCAAGTGCCGGGTTCTGCACATTGGCCACAACAACCCCATGCAGTGCTACAGGCTGGGGTCAGAGTGGCTGGAGAGTAGCCAGGCAGAGAGGGACCTGGGGGTGCTGGTTGATGGTAGGCTGAACATGAGCCTGCAGTGTGCCCAGGCAGCCAAGAGGGCCAATGGCATCCTGGCCTGCATCAGGAACAGTGTGGCCAGCAGGAGCAGGGAGGTCATTCTGCCCCTGTATACTGCACTGGTTAGGTCACACCTCGAGTCCTGTGTCCAGTTCTGGGCCCCTCAGTTTAGGAAGGATGTTGACTTGCTGGAACGAGTCCAGAGAAGAGCAACGAAGTTGGTGAGGGGTTTGGAACACAAGCCCTATGAGGAGAGGCTGAGGGAGCTGGGATTGTTCAGCCTGGAGAAGAGGAGACTCAGGGGTGACCTTATCACTCTCTACAACTACCTGAAGGGAGGTTGTAGATAGCCGGATGATGGTCTCTTCTCCCAGGCAGCCAGTACCAGAACAAGAGGACACAGTCTCAGGTTGCACCAGGGGAGGTTCAGGTTGGATATTAGGAAGAAGTTCTATACAGAAAGAGTGATTGCCCATTGGAATGGGCTGCCTGGGGAGGTGGTGGAGTTGCCATCATTGAAGGTGTTCAGAAGGAGACTTGATGGGGTACTTGGTGCTATGGGTTAGCTGTTTGGGTGGGTTGGATTGGTTGATGGGTTGGACACGATGATCTTGAAGGTCTCTTCCAACCTAGTTTGGTTTATTCTAATAAAGGTTTTCATTCCAATAAAGGCCCAGCCTTCTCCCCCCACAAAGTGAAGGAAAAAAATTACCACAGCTAACCACAGCCGAATGAGCAAAGGAACACTGTATTTACAATCAGTTTTAGGGGCTGCAGGGTATATATACACTATTTACAGTATTTACAATATATACACAGAAATATACAGCAAAGTAACACAGGAATGAGATTCCCCTCCCCCTAATGGAGGAGGGTTCCCCCCCGTACCCCCTTCTCTCCCCTTTTTCCCCAGAGAGGGTTAGAAAGAAAGGAAAGGAGCAGTTGTTAATTAAAAGCAGTTATAAATTAGAGCAAAATGTTAGTAGGTTTGCAGGCCTCACGCTTATCAGTCCAAGGTCCGTCTGGCAGAGAGCCTAGAAGCCACAAGCTGCGAAAAGGGAGGAGGGAAAAGTGCAAACTGAGGAAAATCTCAGTCTCATTCAAAACTTAAACTTGCACTCTACCAATCCACCAATGAAATTAGTTTAGACCTGTCTTTTGTTTATAAAACATTCAGCCACAGTGTCCCTTTCTTAAAGGCACGGCCTCAAATGGTCACATACAGGAGCCACGATTCTTGCGGCAACCTCAGTGTCTCCATCCTACAAAGCTTGGCGTTTAATAGAAGCCCACACATCGTGAGGATCCCAGAGATAAAGGTCTGGTTCCTGTTCAGGATAGACAGGACCTGGATCTAGGAGGTCATCCTCAGGGGGGGTATACTGCTGCGTTTGTACCCAAAGTCTCAGTCCGCAGCTTCGGCTTTGGTGGCAGCTTAGAGGGTAACAGGAGGAGTCTGAGCTCCCTCAATACTCTGTTCCGAGTTCCCTTCTTGCACTTTATGCATCTCAAATATAATCCGCCACCATGGGAGCATATGCTGCGCCTCAACATTCCCTGTAGTAGCAGCATCCCATAACTTCACCCCCACTTGATCCCAGATTTCACTCGTAAACATGCTAGATATTGTAACTGTCGGGATGCTCTCCTGCACCCACTCCAGCATCTCCTTAAGATCACAGCCACAGATAACCTTGCCATGCTTTTTAAGGAGTTCTTGCATTAATTCATAAGTGTCTCTTTCTGAGGAACTCTCCTGGTTACCCATGTTTCCCACGGCTTACCTCTCGTCCAGGGGGAAGGATTGCTCTGGCTGGCCGGCTTTTCCTGCTTCCTTTCAGCAGCTCATTCAAAGTTCCGAGGGAATACGCGGCAGGACGCGGCTTAGCGTTTCATCGCCCCTATCACATCGGGGATCACCATTTTGCCACAATTAAGAGATGGGATGCAGCCTGATGCAGGCCAGGTGTCCACTTTATTATACAAAATTCTTCTTTATAAAACTAATACAACACAAAAGCAGTTTACGACTATAACCAGGGACTCTATTACATCAATTTTCTATATGCCTGAAGTCTTACACTCTCAGGTCATAACAACCACTCGTAATCAAATATCTGCCCTCCTCCAACAGCACTGCTGCACCATGTTTCACAAGCCATCAAGGCCAACACTGTCTCCTTCTTATCAGTCCAGCAGTGCTTGGAGCTCAGCTCTCCAAGATTTAACCCTTCAAAAATCCATGCTGGGTCAAGGGACAACTGATCCCAGACTTCACAGAAATTCTTCACCAAACCCTGACATTTACAACAGGACAAGGGCTGGTGGCTTTAAACTGCAAGAGAGGAGATTCAGGCCACAGATAAGGAAGACATTTTTCACAGTGAAGGTGGTGAGACACTGGCCCAGGTTGCCTGGAGAGGTGGTAGATGCCCCATCCCTGGAAACACTACAGGTGTCTGAGCAACCTGATCTAATTGCAGATGTCCCTGCTGTGGAAGACGACAAGTTTGTCTCTCTTAATGTAAATCAACAAAGATAAAGTGAATCCTGTCTACCAATCCTGGATGCAAATCAGCTTGTGATTGCATCGTGATAACACCGGACTACAACAATGGACCTAAGGACCCAGCCATCAGGCTTTCTGGGCAGGGTGGTTTCCGCCCAAAAGACTTGAGCAACTACTGGTTTGTAGAGAGAAACAGAGGAGAGAAACAGAGGAGAAAAACGGGGAGAAAAACGGAGATGAAGGAAAACACAGGAGACGGGCCAGGCCGCTGAGAAGAGAAAGCCGGGACGATGCTGCTCTGGAGAAAAGAAGCTGCCCGGAGGACCACAGCTCCAGCCAAATCCTCAGCACCCCTTCTCTACAGACCCAGGCTGCCCAGAGGAGCCTCAGCACTGTTCCTGTATCAACCCAACATCTCCCCAGAGGACCACAGCTATTCTCCAGCAAAAGCCTCACCAGCGTTTCTCTACAAACCCAACATCTCCTGCAGCACCTTGCCTCCACAGACTTTAACTGTCTTGGGGGGGATGAGGGGTGTGGTAATATAATTCCTTTCCTCTTCTCCCTCTATCTATCTCTCGTCTCTCCCTCTTTATTTTCTCCCTCTTCCTTTCTTATGTCCACTTTATGTAATAAATAGTCTAGCTGTTGATACTTTGGCCTCGTTTGTGCCTTTAATTTCGCAACACGGGAATATTTAAAAGAACTGTGTCTCCGGACCGAGACATCTAATGTCTCCGGACCGTGACACCTGCCCACTGCAGAGTACTTGGACTAGATGACTTTCAAAGGTCCCTTCCAACTCAAACCATTCCATGATTCTATGTCCTGGCACATAGTGCCATATGAACACCTTCCCAGACCTATCATCCTCACTGGGGGAGAAGATCCTTCTGGTCACTTGGACTTCCTTGACATCTGTGAAAGGAGTGAGCATGTGTATAGGAAAACAGAAAATATATTCCTTCAGCCCCTGAAATTACGGCTGATCAACCCTGAGCAGCCCAAGCCCAGACACCATATTCATCATCTCCCTTTGATTTGCAATAAAAGATTTGTCCCAAGGTTCTGGGACCTCTGTAGAATGCTTGGCTCAGTTTGTGCAGCCAGCCCAGCCTGGTCTTATCTGACAGAGGCATCCACCTGCACTAGGGACCACAGCCTGAAGCCCAGCTCCTGTGAAGGGGTCTCCCCAGAACCCATGGTTGCATGACAGCAGCCCACACATCTTCAATTCGTAGAATCATAAAATCAATGGACCAGGCCAGAAGAGACCTCCAGAGGTCATCCAGTCTGACCTCCCCACAGTCAGCAGGGACATCCTCAACTAGATCAGGTTGCACAGAGCACTGTTGAGCCTCACCTTGAATATCTCCAGGGAAGGAGCCTCAACCACCTCCCTGGGCAACTTGTTCCAGTGTTCCACCACCCTCATAGTGAAGAACTTCTTCCTGCTATCCAATCTAAATCTGCTCTTCTCTAGTTTGAAGCCATTTCCCCTTGTTCTGTCACCAGGGGCCCATGTAAACAGTCTCTATCCATCCTACTTGTAGGCCCCCCTTCAGGTGCTGGAAGGCTGCTATCAGGTCTACCTGGAGCCTCCTCTTCTCCAGGCTAAACAACCCCAGCTCCGTCAGCAGAGATGCTCCAATGCCCCGATCATCTTCACAGCCCTCCTCTGGACCCTCTCCATCAAGTCCATGTCCTTGCTATATTGGTTTTCCCTATACACCATCAGATCATCCTCTGGATAATGTGGGCTGGCTCAAAAACACTGGGAATGGGCATGTGGGAGCACAAGGCTGTGCTGCACATAGTGCTGATGCCATGCCTTGACTGCATCAACCCAGTGATTGCTTCCTAGGGGCACTGGGCATCATGCACATGAAATGCTTGAAGGGGGTTATTAACAGAGCCAAGGCAGCCTGAACTGGCTCAAAATCTGCACCAGCAGTAGCTAAGGGTTGATGCCTCGCAATGAGCAGGAGGAGCTCCTTCACCGCTGAAGCTGCAAGAGCCTGCTGAGAAGTTGGTTAAGCCTTGAAATGGGAAAAGCTCTTTTCCTTTCCTCTCGGACACATGGAGTTTTGCAACTCACTACCCTGTCCAGAACCAGGGGCACAAAGAGACCCTGCACAAGAGAAGTAACTGACAATACTTGGAACTAACCACCCTGTAACAAGGTGGAGCCCAGCCCAGCCCTTCAACCCACAGTCCAGATGTACACATTGCACAGCAGAGAGGCTCTGAGTAAGATATTTTGGGATCAGGATTTTCCCTTCCTGCTCAAGATGGGCAATGTGTTAGGTGTTGGGTGCTGGGAGAGAGGGTGATGGGGACAGATGGAGGAAGGAGACTGTGGTGAAGAGGTTATTAAATTTATTAATATGAAATATGACTTATGAAAATATTATTTTTATTAATTATCAAACTATTAATAACTGATGAATCACTAACTTATATACATGTTCTAGTGCACGTTCGTGAAATACATTCCATAAGTGGCTTACTGTTATGATTAGAACTTAATTGAACTATCTATAAACCATTTCTATGTTTATATAACAAATGTTGCAGTTCTGCCGGCGGGACACGGGTGGCTTCTGGTTATATACAGCAGTATTATAATCTTTCTATGTGTCAGCGCTGTGGTGGGTTGAGAGAGAAAGCCTAAGCTTTCTCTCCCCCATAAAGAGGAAAGAAAACCATGGCTAACTCAGCTGGAGAAGCAAAAGGGAATGCTATATTTTACAAGCAATGTGGAAAATGCAATATATGTACACAATATACAATATTTATAATATATATACAGAAATATACAGCAAAGTAAAACAAACAAGAATACAGGAACGAAATTCCGTCCTCCGGAGGAGGGTTCCCCCCCTGTACCCCCTTCTCTCCCCCTACCTCCCTTTTTCCCACAGAGGGTTAGAAAGAGAGAAAAAGGCAGGAAATTAATAAAGCAGAATATTACTAGGCCTCATGCGAATTAGTTACTAATCTGTTCAAGGTCACTCTGGCAAGGAGGTCAGAAGCAGGCAAGCTGGAAAGGAGACGGAAAGGGACAATCTGAGGAAAGTTCCAACTGAACACAAAATTAAAGGTGCATTCTACCAATCTACCAATGAACTTCGTTTAGATCTTGTGGTGGGGTTGGAAGGGTAAGGTCCAAAAGCCTCCTCCCTCCCCCCTGTAAAGTAAAGGGAAAGAAAATTGAAGGGAAAGGAAAAAAAACCCTCACAGCTGAATTAGCAAAGCAGTGGAGCTGTATATTTACAAAGCAATGTAGGATATGCAGGGGAATATATACACATTTACAATATTTACAACATATACAAAGATATACAATAGAGTAGCACAGAAATGAGAGTTCCCCCTCTTGCTGAGGGGGTTCCCCACCTCCGCTCTCCCCCTCTCTCCCCCTATTCCCCAGAGCAGGATAGGAGAGAGAGAGAAAGAGAAAAAAAAAAGTTAGAAGCAGTGTTAATTGGAAAGCAGTTAATACAGGCCTTATAGCTTATCGGTTTCAAGGTCGAAGCCTTGGCAGAAAGCCCAGGAGCTGCAAGCTGCTGCCCGAAGGAAAAGCGGAAGCAAGACTGAAGAAAAGTGCTGGAAAGCCCAGTATACCTTCCTGCACTCCCAGTTCAGAAGGTGCTTCCTCCCACTTCACCAATGAAATTAGTTTAGATTCTTCTTTCGTTTACCAACATCCGTCCACCATATTCCCTTTCTTAAAGGCACAGCCTCAAACACTCACAGTCCACCCCTTCTAAACAATTTCATTGGCTGTTCACACTGTCCATCCAATCCACAACGACATTTAAAGTTCGTGAGTAAAGTTCATAGTCCATTCCGGCTATGCTCAGATGTACATGATTCAAAAGTCCAAGAAAATCAGAAAATGAGAAAAATGGAAAACAGTTCATTTCTTCGCCGACGAAGCGAAGAAAACGGAAACAGGGATTCTCAGGGTCTCTTTGTTGACTCAGGGCTCTCAGGGATCTCAAGGTTTGTGCACCATAGATTCCTCGTTGATTCTTCCTCTGGATGCGGTGTAGCTGTACAACAGTTTGAAATTAACCTCTTTCAGCTAAAGTTAAATTTCTTTGTGGAATACACTGAATTTCACCATTCTCCTGCATTACCCAATAAGTGTGACCCGGACCTTCAGCTGAAACCACCCCTCGGACAGGTTTAGCCTCTCCTGAGGGAGAAAATACCCAAACAGTTTTACCTTACAGATCCTTTTCTCTAACAACAGGAACTCTATCACCTTCCACTTTCTGTAGCAAATCTGAATGTGCAGGTCCAGCTCGGTTCACTGAACCTCTACTATTTACCAGGCAGGCTGCTTGTGCTAAATGTTTTTCCCAGTTTTTCAAAGATCCACCCCCCATGGCTTTAAGAGTGGTCTTCAACAAACCGTTGTAGCGTTCAATCTTCCCTGAAGCTGGTGCATAGTAAGGAATATGAAAACTCCACACAATACCGTGTTCTTTTGCCCAGTTCTTTACAAGGTTGTTCTTGAAATGAGTTCCGTTGTCTGACTCAGTCCTCTCTGGAGTTCCATGTCTCCACAGGATTTGTCTCTCCAGACCGAGAATGGTGTTGCGTGCAGTTGCATGTGGAACTGGATAAGTTTCCAACCATCCAGTGTTTGCCTCTACCATAGTAAGCATGTATTGCTTACCAGAACGAGAACGTGGTAGAGTGATATAGTCGATCTGCCAAGCTTCACCATACTTGTACTTGGGCCATCTGTCACCATACCACAATTGCTTAATTCATTTTGCCTGCTTAATAGCATCATATGGTCCTCATGGGTGATTTCAACCACCCGGACATCAGCTGGAGGGACAACACAGCAAGGCACCAGCAATCCAGGATGTTCCTGGACTGCATAGAAGACAACTTCCTCCTCCAAATGGTAGAGGAACCAACAAGAAATGGTGCTATGCTGGACCTTGTTCTCACCAACAGGGAAGGGCTGGTAAGCAATATGAGGTTCAGAGACGGCCTTGGCTGCAGTGACCATGAAGCAGTTGAATTTAATATCCTCAGGGCAATCAGGAGGAAGCATTCTAAGCTTAAGACCCTAGACTTTAGGCATGCAGACTTTGATCGCTTCAGGGATCTGCTAGCCAAATTGTCGTGGGACAAAGCCCTGGAGGGAAGAGGGACCCAGGACAGCTGGACAGTATTCAAGGACCACCTCCTCTGTGTCCAGGAGCTCTGTATACCAACAAAGAGAAAAGCAGGTAAGAATGCTAGGAGGCCTGCCTGGATGGGCAAGGAGCTACTGGACACACTATTACTTAAAAGGAAACTCTAAAGGAAGTGGAGAGAAGGACAGGTAGAACAGGGGGAATATAAGGAAGCTGCCCAAGCAGCATGAGTCCTGGTTAGGAAAGCCAAAGCAGAGTTTGAATTTAATCTAGCCAGGGAGGTTAAAGGGAACACTAAGAACTTCTACAGGTATATTAATGGGAAGAAGAAGACTAGGGAAGGTGTGGGCCCCCTCAGAAAGGAAAATGGTGACATGGTCACAAGTGATGAGGAAAAGGCTGAGGTACTTAATAACTTCTTTACCTCAGTCTTCACTGCAAGGGCCTCTAGCCACACTCCTGATGTTATGGAAGACAATGCCAGGCATGGGGAGGAAGAACTGCCCATTGTAAGTGAAGATCAGGTTTGTGATCTAGCTTACTCTGCTAGACGCAAATACTTTGAACTAAGTGCTAGTGGATGGAAAGCACGTGGAAGATACTCTGTAGCTGTTGTTTGTACCAAGATGGGGGTCCTGCAGACAACTGATGCTGGACTGGTTCCTAGTCAAGTTGGACGGCGGTGTTGGGTTACTGTCTCCTCTCTTCACAGCAGGGAAGAGGGAATAATGGAACCTGGACTTAGCACGGAAGCAGGTTCCCTTCAGGACTCGGTCGATTCCCTCCAGACAACAGGGATCGGTCCTGGTCGGGGTCGGCCCTCAGAGTCAGCCCTCGGGAGTCAGTTCGCATGACAGGGCGGGGCGACGGTTGCCGGTAGGCGAGCTCGGAAGACACGGCAGCAGGCAAAGCTATGGGGTTGGCCCAACCACGCCGATTCTCGGGGCTGATGCAAACAGCCTCGGGGAGAGAATGTGGCTGCATTAGGTGGCAGATTCTCGTTTACTGGGCTTAAAGGAATAGCGGGACGCTCGGAGTGGTCCCGGGTTTGGTGCAGTATAGGCACGAACAATGCTTTAGTCTTCCCTGAGGTTCACAGGGCTCAGAGCAGCACACGTGGCAGCTCCTCTCCTGTTACGGCGGGGTTAGGCATATGTGGACTCAGTATCGATCAAGTCCCTTCTCCCTGGTTACTGGGCAGATCTTACCCTCGGGGGTTGGTCCAGTCCTCCGGTGGCACAGTGGGCTCTCCCGGTCAGTGCGACTGGCTGTAGCGATGCTGGGCTCCTCGGGCTCAACGAAGGTCCTCCCTCTGTGGAGATGATCCTCACAACTGCTTCTCACGATGCAGAGGCTTTCAGTATGCGTGCACATATAACAGAAGCTAACAACAATAAGCTCAATGGCAAAGGCTGCAGCTCGAGAGTTGCTCTCTCGAGCAAGCACAGAGACAAAGTGAAAGAGGGGGCAACTTGTTTACCAACTGGGGTGATACTTATAGATTCCTCGAGGCTGGGCTTGACCAATGGGCACTCTCATAAACAACTGGCTTCAGCCTATAGAAAGCGTGAAGCTAGAATTATGCCCATACTTGGTGTTTGCACAAGCACTGCATGCGCTGGGTGCATGCTGGCCTGGCTAATGCCTTGGTTTTTGTCTTCCTCCTGAAGGAGGGGGAACTTGTCCACATGCTGGGACAAGATTCAACATCTGGGCATAATGTGCTTTCACCCCAGAGACATCTGCTGTCCCACAGAGCTGTGGACAGAGGAGGTGGGGAGGGTTCCAGATCGTGAGGCAAGGTTGAGCTTGTCACTGGTTCAGTGACATTTATTCTCTCCCTGGAACTGGAAGGGATCCATCAGCTCTTCCCCATTCACCCTCATGGTTTGAAAGCCCAGCCTTCTCTAACAAACCTGTTACAATTATTGGGGGTCTTCAAGAAGAAGAGAACAAACCCACAGGGGAAAGGTATTCTGAGCTCAGCTCTGCCACCTTTTCTCCTGAAGCAGCAGATGATCTTAAAAATTAATAAATGTCTAAAAACATCCACCACCTGTGAAACAAAACCCTCCCAAACCTCCCAGTTTGTTTCTTTTTTTCCTCAGCAATGAAGACTTAATTTCCACAACTGAGTGAAACAAGGCCACATGGGTTTGGTGTGGAGATCCACACCAGCCACATCCCAGGGCTCGACAGTCTGATTTTCAGCAGTTCTAGGGGGTAGTGGGACAGAGGCATCAGGCACCCAAAAGCCCTCCAGAAAGGTTTGCTTCCAGTAGCAAATCTACAACTAAAATGGGTTTGTTAACAAAACAATGAGGCAGTTTGTCACTCCTGTAGCTATGGACCACGCTTCTCCCCGCTTCCATTCCTATCATCTGGGGGCTCCATCTCATCTGGCTGCTCCCATCCTCATTCTCCCCCTCTGCTCCAGTCCCAGCTTTCTCACCTCTGACTCTGCTCCAAATCCAACTGTTGCACCCTTGACTTTCTCCCATGCTTCAGCTCCTCTTGCTGAGCTGTGAGCATGCTGGGGAGAGAGTAGAACCCCCCCAGGACACGGCAGGCTCTGCCTTGGAGGGACCTGCAGGGTGATGCATCTACAGGTTCACATCCATTATAAAGATTTATAACTAAATGTATAGAAGCTCAAGCTCGGATCCCTCTCATTTACTTGCGGATGTGATAAGGCTTGTCCAGGACATCCAGACTGTATTTCTCATTCTGAAAGCTGAAGACTCCATAGGTATGGAAGTAAAGAGTTAACTCTTTATATTTCTATTCTGATGAGGGCCACAGGACTTACATTTTCTCCCTAGTTTCCCACCTCCCTCAATCATCAAGCTGGGCATTTCTTTATCCAAACAGAACAAGCTTGGCTGAGGTATTAATTGCTCAGAACAAGATCTTTATTGATTAGTATAAGGATCAATCACTTTATCTGCAGGTTGTTCTGTTAGAGCTGCCTGTGCCTGGGGTATTTAGCTAAGAGATATCTGTTCTGGGTCCTGGGGATTTTCACAGAGGAGTCCAAGGTCTCTCTAGCAGCAGGTGGTGGAGACAATTCAAATGAGGTGAGATGGAGAAGGGTCCCTGACCTCCTTTCTAGCCCCAGCAGTCACCAGTGATCTGCATCTTCAAGGGGACTTGATGCAAGAGAGACATGAGGGGGGAGCTCTCCTGAAAATACCTGAGGCATGCCTGAAATGTCTGAAAAATGTCTGTCTGAAAATGAGGTAACACAACCTTTTGCCTCATGGGGTTTGATTCTTTGTGACTTCACCAGGCCCAACAGTGTGGACAAACCCACTAGGGCTACAGTGGTGGTGGTGGTTACCAAAACAACATCCTTTGGGAGATGGAGAAGAGAAGGCTCTGGGGAGACCTTACAACTACATTTCAATATCTGGAGGAGACCTACAGGAAGGCTGGAGAAGGACTTTAGAAGGCCTTGTAGCAAAAGGACAAGGGGCAAAGGTTTGAAACTGGAGCAGGGCAGATTTTGGTTGGGCATCAGAAGGAAGTTCTTTTCGGTGAGAGTGGTGAAATACTGCAACAGGTTGCCCGGGGATGTGGTTTGAGGCCCTGTCCCTGGAGACCTTCAGGATCAGCCTTGATGTGTCCCTGGGTATCCTGATGTAGTTGGAGGTGTCCCTGTTAACTGCAGGGACAAGATGACATTTGAAGATGCCTTCCAACCTGATGCAATCTGTGAATCTGCCCAGAAAGCTCTTTTGGCCAACTGGAACACCTTCATCTTTCTGTCTGGTTTCACTGGCCACATTTTGCAGGAGCCTCTTGCAACCAGGTACCATTTTTCATCCCCAGATTGATGAAAGTCAGGCAGCACCAGCCTCCCTCACTCCCACTCCATCACCTTTTCTTCACTTCCCCTTCAAAATTCCCGCCATAAATAGGTAAAATTACCACAGGTGGAGGGAAGGGAGAGAAAAATAAATAAAAAGAAACCCCCAAAAATGGGGCAGAGGCTGGAGGGCTTCAGCTGGAGAAGTCTCTGGCAACCCAGCTCTAATCATCTCCCTCAAACTCCTGCTATCAAAGCTTGGCTCAGAATATCTAATGTAAACGAGCTTCCACACATAAATAATGTGCCACATCTGGCTGTTTGGGGTTTATAGCATCTTGGCTACCGAGCGATTTATAGAGGGCGAGCTTGTTACAGAGCTGGGCCAGGGGCAAGTTGCGGGCTGGGAGGTGTGAAGGAGTGAGGTGGGAGTGGGAGGATTTGGGCAGAACCCAGGGGTGGGGAGGGTCCGAGTTCCCCGCGCCGGCAGAACAGCAACATCTTTGGGGAAGGGAGGGGGCTGAGGGGAGGGATCTGCCCCCCGGGGGAAGAGGGGCCGGCTCAGCGGCAGGGCCGGGGCAGGCTTAAAAGAGCCATCCAGGAACCGACGTGTTTGCGCTTATAACCAATTTATGACGGCGGAACATATGGCCGGTGTTTCTCCTGGCGTCACCCGCCAGGGAGGAAAGCAAACAGACCGGGCGATGTAAAACCGGAGCAGGAGGAAGGCAGGAAGGAGCCGACCGCCCGGCACAACCACCGAGACAATGCGAGAGGCGCAGAGCCACCGGGGCCGTCCTCAGCACCCCCCCGCCCGCGCCTAAAGGCCATCCCCGCCTCCGGGCCCCAGGTGAGCCCCGCCGCTATGGGGAGGGAGGAGGCGAAGGGGTCTTCCGAAAAAAAAAAAAAAGAAAGGGCGGGGGGGCGGTCGGGGGCAATCCGGGAGCAGCAGGTGGGAAGGAGCTTGGGGACCTGGGGGGGGGGGGTGGTGGTGTCAGGTAGACGTTGATGCTGAGCGGAGCGGGGGGGTGGTGGCCCCCTGCCCCGACGGCCCGGCCCGCCCCCCGGATGAGAACCTGGTTATAGCCAGGGATGCACGGCCCCGCCTGGACCAGGGAGGGGGAGAGCCGGTGTTGATTACTTCTCGGCTGCGTCGGCAGAGTACGCCAGAGGACCGGGAATGGTTCCGTCCTCCGGCCCAGGCTCTGCCCGCCGCGCCCCGTCGCTCCATTCCCTCTAGCTCCACTCCTTCTCTTCCCGAGGGGTGCCCAAGACCTTGGTTTGGGTCCTCCCCACCCTGGGTAGATCTTTCTCCATCTTTCTTCCGAAAAGAGAAGCCTAGAAAAAAAGGAGCCTGACCCTATTCCCCCTTGCTGCGGTCCCTTCCTCGGAAGATCGCCGGTATTCCGGAGTCTTCTTCGGAGGATCCCCGGCATCCCTGAGTCTTCCTCGGAGGCTTATCGTGGATGCCCACTCGCGACAGAAACCCACCTCTAAGCCTCTCCATGTTGTGCGGGCGAGCGGGAGAAGTTAATTCAGATAAGAAAAGTGCCCCCAGCCTCAAATCCTCCCCCATTTCCATCGCCTCCGGGGCAAACGGCTTGGGATCTCCCTTTCCCGAGGAGAAATAGTTCGGACAAAGCTTAATCTCATTGCGACACGTTCAATTATCAGAGAGAGAGGGAACGAACGCAGCCGGAGGGTTCGAAGCGTTTGCCCGTCAAATTAAACAGTTTATAATAGAGTGGAAAGGGAAGAGAGGCCCCGGGCCAGGCTTTGGAGATGGAAGAGGGGGGGGAATTAAATAAGACAAATAAATAGCAGGGTCGGGCTGCGGGGGCTGCGGGCTGCCGGCTTTGTGCTCTCCTCCCCAAACTGCCTCCTCCACTATGGGCAATATTTTCAAAGATCTCATTAAAGTGCATTTATCAAAGCCCTAACATGTGCCCTCCGGCTCTGACATAACCTCGGGAGCCCCCTGGGAGGAGGAGGGGGCCAAAAGAAAAGGAAAAAAAAATATATAAAAAAAAAAAATTAATCCCAATTTCTATTACAATTCGCCACCTCGGGAGGGTGGCCGGGAGGCAGGCAAGATCGGGATCCCCTTATTTCTAAGTCATATCGGTGAATTAGAAAGATTTCTCCCTCTTTGAAGCTTCAGGAGGAAGGAGATAGAGTAATCGTGAGAATAGTAAAGCTAATTTAGATTCCTATGTCCTGGTGAAGATTTAATTGTCTGCGGGAGAAAGGCAGGCCGGCGACGGGATTTTGAGGGTGGCAGGGGCTTTCTCTTCAGCATCCATAGGGAAAGCTGGTGCCGGCTCCCTGTCTGTGTGCCAGGGCATCTTCCCCTTTCTCTTCTCTTTTTTCCCTTTTTTCCTCCTTCTTTTCTTTCCTCGTTTTCCTTCCTTCCTCCCCCCTTGTTTTTCTTTTTCTTTTCCCTCTTCCCTTCTTTCTTCCTTTTTCTTTTCCCCCCTTTTCCCTTCATTTTTCTTTCCCACTTTTTTCTTACTTTTTCTTTCCCCCTTTTCTTACTTTTTTTCTCCTCCCTGCTTTCTTCTTTTTTTTTTCTTTCCCCCCTTCTTTTTCCTTTGCCCCTTTATCTTCATTTTTCTCTTCTTTTCTTTCTTTCTTTCTTTCTTTCTTTCTTTCTTTCTTTCTTTCTTTCTTTCTTTCTTTCTTTCTTTCTTTCTTTCTTTCTTTCCTCTATCTCCCCCTCCTCGCGCCCCCCAAAACATCTTTAACACCTTTATCAATACCGTTTTTCTAGCCGTGAAAAGAGACGGGAATTTCACCCAGCAGAAACTCCCAGCCCTGCACCTTACCATTAAGTTCTTGACAACGACAGAGGGCTTTCAGAAAACACGATTTTTTTCACCCTGCCTCCCACATCCCCAGAGCCGGGATGCCGGTGTGAAGGGTGCTCCTGTGCTGGCCGAGGATTCCCCGGCCCTGCTCCCCTTCCCGCGGCCTCCAAACCGGAGCCGAGCAGGCAGCAGCTCTGCGGAGCTGCCGCTTCAGCGCTGGGGAAATGCTGTTTAGATACCTCCGTGCGCAGCTCACAGAGGTTATCTTTAGAATCCATAGTTTAATTTTCGTATGTTTGGGTTGGTTTGGGAGGGTTATGGCCAACAAAAGATGTTTTCTATAGAAATGCGGCTCCCCTTTCCCCCCACCACACTTTAAAACAAAGAGTGTGTTCCTTACCAGGGATGGTCCCGAGGTGAAGCTCCTAACAACAATTACTAGGAGCTTCGCTTCCCTTTCCCTATTTATTTCAAGTGCAGCTTGAGAGATAAAACAAACCTGTTCCCCTGACAAAGCCTTTGTGTGGGCTTCGCTGATCCGCACCCAGCGGTACCTTTTCTGTTTGTTTATTTGTGGTCTGGAGTGAGGGAAAACAATAGCTCGCACCTCTGCTCTAATCAGACAATAAACTAATCCACTTGACGGCTGTTATCGGAGAGGCGATGCGGGATGGGTTAGAGGTCAGGGCGAGCGAACCGCGCAGGGAGGGGGAGGATAGAGGACAACTCGTGCCAAGCACTGCCTAATTCATTTATATATATTATATATAATGTATCTACATTATATCGCTCGGCAGCCAAGAGGATGAAGTGAGGGACATAGGTGTCTTAAATCAGAGGGAGGGGATACGGCGTTTTGCGGGGAACAGAGCAGCAATGGAGCCAGCAAAGGCACTTCGCCGTTTTCAAACCCCAGCCTCTGGGCGGCCTGCGGTGTCGGCGTCCCCACTCCGCCTGCCCCCCACTTTTGTGGGTTCAGGAGGAGAGGCCCATCCTCCCAAACTCTGGGCCGCTTTGGCGTGTCCCCACCACTACCAATCTCTCCGTGGCGCAGGGAGATGCTCATAAAGGCTCTTGTATCTCCACTGAGTGTCTCTTGCAGGGAGGGGGTAGGAAAGGCAAAACAAGCTTTAATGTCTCCAAAATCAACCCATGGTGGGGAGGGGACTGCCCAAGCATCTCAGGGCGGGACACACATGCACACAAACAGGGGAGTGTTTGAGCTGCCTGTCAAAGCAAAGAGGTAAACCTGCTCCCCCCCTCTCAGAAGCACTTCTCCCGGAGTGCAGACACTCGGCCTGCCTACACGCACCGCGCCGACGGCCTCCCGGGGGACTTGTGCAAATAACCCCGGGGAAACGGGCTGGGGGAGCCTGCCGCTCCATCGGACCCTTCCTGCCCTGAACAGCCCTTGGTCTTAACGCTGAAGCATCCCCCGGCTCGGGGGGAGGGGGGCAATGGGCTCCAGATGGAGTGGCACGAAGGGTGATGAGAGGAGCATCTCCCTCCCACCCGCCTCTGCCGTGATGGCCGCCGAGCTCGGGTTCCACCTCCCCAGCAGCATAGGTTCGGGCATACGACTGGCCCCGCGACCCCTCCTGACGTCAAAGGGTCCGAGCAGCTCTTACGTCAGCCCCCGCCGCTGACGTCACAGCGTCCTAGGCTGCTCATTCAGTGCGAAGGGAAAGTGGCCTCGGCCGACAGAGTAGGATCCCTCCCCACCCTATGCCAGGCCGCGGAGAGGGGGCCACGGTCCCTCGATGGGGGAGCCTTTGGGTGCCAGCCAGCGGCACTCCCAGGGGCAGCATCCTGCTTCCCCAGGCTGAGCTTCCCGGTCCCCCAACCACCATGGGTACCCCGCTGCACCGTCGGATCCCACGTTTGCAGAACGCTCTGTCCGTGTTGTGGCATGTGCCAATCGGTTTGGGCTGGGGTAAGGTGGGGGGAACTATTACTGCTGTTGTTATTTTAAGTCCGGGTCTCCCGCCGCCCCGGGGGATGCTCTGCCCATTCCTTCTCCCTACTTGGCTTCTGCAGGGCTTCTTTAATTCGAGTTCTGTCGCGCTAATGTTCTATCACTGTCGCGACTGCCACTGTTATTCCAGATATTTTGGTTTATTTTTTTTAGGGAAGGAATTAAAACCCCATCCTCTACCATCCACCGGGTGGATGGTAGGGGGTGACGAATAAATCCCTGGATAAACCCGAGATTTGCTGGAAATAAGAGCTCTGTGCCCGGTGCGTGTCCCGAGCCCCTCCCGCGGGACAAGGGGAGCAGGCACTTGGGCGGGGGTGTCTCAGCCTGAGGGGTTCCCTCGATAGCGAGGAAGGACTCCGAAATGGATGAAGAGATAGCCATTGAGCGCGGTTGAATACCATGACAACTAGGAACAACCTCAGATTTATTCCCAACAGTTAGGACGCATTGAAAGAGGGCGTCAATCACGTATTATTTCGCCACTGAAATAAATGCAAAAACTGCTCCGAGACAAAGGGTTCCAACAGAAGCCGGACATTTGTCTACATTGCGGACATTGTTTCCAGCTTAGCCATAGGGTTGTATTTGTGTTTGCGCGGGTCCGACCACCCAGGATGTGCTCAGGGGTTCGCTTAAAAAAAAAAAAAAAAAAAAAAAGGGGGGTAGTGGTGGAAAAAAAAATCCCTGGGCATTGTCAGCCACATCACATACTTTATGGGAGGCAGACTGGGGGCTTGGGGAGAAAAGATGGGGGCGAGCGGGGAGGGAGGGGAGGGGAAGGTGCGAATACATTGATGAGGATGATTGAGGGACCGGCTTCCTCTTCTTCCCACCACCAGTATAAGCCCCGTTCTCGCTCCCTCCTTCTGGAAGAGGAAATTCGGGAAACTTTTCCTTCCCAGAAATAAAGGTGGTGGTGGTGGTGGTAGAAGCCACTTCCCAGATTGTAGCGGCCCCACCAGCCACAAACCATCATCCCCGTGCATAAGACCGTCCCGGGGCGGGATCTGACTGCGGGACTGTTAGGGAAAGGAAGAGGATAGAAAGGGGAAGGGTCTGGGAAGGGGAAGGAAGAGGATACAAATGGGAAGGGGAAGGAAGAGGATGAAAAGGGGAAGGGGGAAGGGAGGAGGAAAAGGAGAAAAGCAAAAAGGAGTGGGAAAAGGGAAGGTCCAGGCTGTGTCTGGCGAGGGCGAGCGCGGCCAAGGGTCCTCGACAAGTGCAGGAGCAGGAGGAAAGCAGGAAAATTGAAATAAAAGTTAGTGGCAGAGAGATAGAGAGAGGAGAAGTAGGGGATGAGGGCGGTCTGTAGCCCCGCGTCAGTCAGTCGGAGTCTCTGCGGCTATTCCGCCGGTGGCTCAGTTGGTAGTGCATAAGACCTTTAATGGGAAGGTCGTGAGTTCAAGCCTGCAGTGGGCAGTAATGTCCTCCCTACTCTAGTCATGAGGTGTGTGGTGACAGGTTGGACTCGATGATCTTTGAGGTCTCTTCCAACCTTAGTGATACTGAATACTGTCCTCCCTACTGATGCTGCAGGGCTTCGCGGCTGCCGGCTCCGTATGTGTAGCACCTGGTGATCCGACCTTCCAAAACGCCTGTTCGGGAAAGCAACCCCTATTTTATCCTCCTCCTTCCCCAGGTCTTGAGGTAAAAAAAGAAAAAGAAAAATTTTAAAGGGTAGCATAAATTAATTAATTCAGTCATATTAGAAACTCCGTTGGGCTCCAGTCCGTTAAATTAACTAAACGGGTGGATTTTATTCCCCTAGAAAGAGTCAAAATCAATGAGACGTCTTCAAATAAAGCACACACACCCCACCCCCCCGCCTCACAGTAATCACCACCCGGATCTCCCCGGGTCGTGACTGACGATCGCGTTTTGCCAGTTCGGTTAATTTCGCAGCAAACTAGAATCAATTACTTGCTGTTTAATTTCCAGCGTTCATCCCTAAGCCTCAACCAAAATATTGACCTAGGCGGTTTAGATAAGTTGGTCTCCTGCCATCTGAGCCGTTTACGGTCCCGCACGGGACTTGGAGCTCGTCCCCGCACAAAAAGAGCGCTGTCCGGGCTTTGCGTGGGTGCGCAGGTTGCGCGGGAGGGGTGGGAAACCGCACAAGCAACATCCCTCCCTCCTTATCACACCCCCATACACACACATAATCGGGTTTGTTTGAGGTTTGGTGTTTTGGTTTTTTCCCTCCCTGCTTTTCATTGTGGAAAACACACTTCGGAGGGTGAAGAATATAGGGCTGGTGCGAGGCTCTTTGTATGTAAATAGTGTGTTTAACAAAAAAAAAAAAAAAAAAAAAAAGGGGGAGGGGGGGAGGATGGAAATCGCAGCCTCCCTCCCCGGCTACCACACACAGACACGCGCGGAAGGGCCCTTCCCACGCCGGTAATTAACTGACACGTTATACCACTCATCACCAATGGTGGAAGCTCGGAGCTCGCCCAAAACCCGCAATTTCACATCTGCAAACACTGTCTTCATCCACTTGACTTCCAGGACCCGCCCACACGTGGCCAACCTTTCCCGGGTCTAATGTGGGTTTTTTTCTCCCTCCTCTCGGCAGGTTCATGTGTGGGGACCAGCCTTATATGGACTGTTCGCTCCAGCAATGGCTCGGGTTTTTCCAGCACAGGCACGGGTTTGAAGAGCTCAAACAAGATCCAGAAGTGATTTTTTTTTAAAACCTTTTTGGTTTTTTTAGCACCCCTTTCCCCCTCTGCCCCCTCCTCGCCCCCTTTTTTTTTTTTTTTGGTTGTGTTTGGTGTGTCTTTCCCCTTTCCTCTTGGAGTTACAAACTATTTCCGACGCCAGCTGCTGCTCCGCTCTCTGAATTGCCCCCACTCCCCCACATCCCACATCCCTACCCCCGCCTGCTCTCCGTGGCAGAACAAACCCCTGCAAACCATCACCACTGCTGCGGCCGGGGCTCCGCCACTTCTTTGGCACAACCTCCCCCTCCCCCGGTTATTTTTTTCTATAAATCCCGATTATTATATTTCTCCCCCACCTTCGTCCCAGTCCCCACCACCACCCCCCCGCCGCAGCCTGCTGTGCGCAGTGGGACTGCCCGTGACACGGCGGATCGGCGAAGCTGCTCCTCCAACTTTCCAGTCTAAATTATAGCCGGAACATGTCTCTGACCAACACAAAGACGGGTTTTTCGGTGAAGGACATTTTGGATCTCCCCGACACCAACGATGAGGACGGTTCGGCTGCGGAGGGAGGCGAGGAGGAGAGCGAGACGCCAGAGCCGCCCAAGAAAGCCGGAGTTTTGGGACAAACCCCCTTGGACACTGTTCAGACTCTGCCTTTGAAGAATCCTTTCTATGATAATAGCGATAATCCCTACACGCGTTGGCTGGCGAGCGCCGAGGGCATCCAATACTCCCGTGAGTACCGGCAACAGGGCACCACCGCGACGAGCATCCCCGCGCCTGCGGGGGCTTCCCCGGGCGGTGACGGGGCGAGCAAGTACCACTCGCCACGGCTGGCTGAGCCTCCGTTGGTGCCTCCATCCCTTCCCCAAGGCTGGGGAGAACCGCGCTGACCCGGCCCGGGCCGGGATGCGGGAAGGAGGCGGGGAGGGGGGGTGCGGAGGCGGCGAGTGGGATGCAGGAGGGATGCAGAGGCAGAACGTACCACCCTCGTTAACGGAGCTCTCCCCGCAGTGCATGGACTGACGGGCGGCGGCGGCCAGGACCCCTCGGCCAAATCCCCAGAGCCGTCGGCCGACGAATCTCCCGATAACGAGAAGGAAGCGTCGGGCGGTGGGGACGCGGGGAAGAAGAGGAAGAGGAGGGTGCTGTTCTCCAAAGCACAGACCTACGAGCTGGAGCGGAGGTTCCGGCAGCAGAGGTACCTGTCGGCGCCAGAGCGGGAGCATCTGGCCAGCCTGATCCGCCTCACCCCCACCCAGGTGAAGATCTGGTTCCAGAACCACCGCTACAAGATGAAGAGGGCCCGGGCCGAGAAAGGTATGGAAGTGACTCCTCTTCCCTCCCCGCGGCGGGTGGCCGTGCCAGTCTTAGTCAGGGACGGCAAGCCCTGCCACACGCTCAAAGCTCAGGACTTGGCAGCGGCGACTTTCCAGACGGGAATCCCCTTCTCCGCCTATAGCGCCCAGTCTCTACAACATATGCAATACAACGCCCAGTACAGCGCTACCAGCAACCCCCAGTACCCCACAGCACACCATTTGGTACAAGCTCAGCAGTGGACTTGGTGAAGGCTGGAGGGGAGAGCGCAGACACGCACACACTACCCACACACGGGGAAAAAAAAAAAAAAAAAAGAAAGAAAGAAAGGAGAAAAATCCACAGATAATAAAGAGAGAGGGAGAAACAGACTGATGCTCCCCCTCCAAACAAAAAAAAAAAGAAAAAATGAAAAAAAAAAGAACCAAACTGCGGGGGAAGCAGTGGAGGGGGAAGCGCTATTATTATAATTGCTATTATTATTATGGTTCTTTTCTTTTTTTTCCCTCTCCCGTTTATTTTCCCCTCCGATTTTTTAAATTTTTTTTTTTTTGGTGGGGTCTCGATTTCATTTAAGGGGGGAAGAAGGAGGGGTGGGGGTAGGGGGAAAAGGAGGGGAGGTGGTTTTTGTGCGTCATTGTTTACAGAAATTTTTTGCGCCATTCAGAGTGGTCCTGTCTACCTACAACTAAAATTAAAAAAAAAAAAAAAAGGGGGAAAAAAAGAGGAAAAAAAAGGGAGGGGAAGGGAGGGATCTGCAGAATTAAAAGCAAAAATAATAATAAAGAATAAACCCCCTCCCCTCGATGCTTTTGTGGTTTTGTGGGGACAGGAAGCGCGCTCGGAGCACGGCCGAGTAACCCCGGGCACGGAGAATTCCATTTAACCCTTTTTTTGGGGATGATTTTCGGCCGCCCGTAACCCCCCCTCGACAACAATTATCGGGTGTGTTTTTTCTACCTCGTCGCGATTATCGCTGCTGTGAGGAGCGGCCAGGGCGTTCGTTTGGTTTTAGTTTAATTTGTTTTTTTTTTTTTTGGGGGGGGGGGAAGGGATGATTGGAAGGGAGATGTTGTGTAGAAGTATTCCTCAGGAACCGCTGGCAAAGGAGGGGGAAAAAGGGGGATTAAACGCGTTGTGCTCCCCGGGACAAGGAGGTCGTTGAGTCCGAATTCAGGCTGCCGCTATTTTAATTTTAAAGAGGAAAAATAAAAGAAAGAACGAAGGGGAAAAAAAAAAAAAAAGAAAAAGAAAAGGAGAAGAAAGGGGGGGAGTAAGCTGATTTTCAAAAGGAATTTAAAAAAAAAAAAAAAAGGGAAAAAAAAGAACCATAATAACGACAAACCGAGTTTGTTCGGCTGATCGGTGCCCGCGGCCGGCTCTCCGCACTCCCCGACGGTGTTCTGTCCGATTCAGCTCGATGTTCGGGTGAGGGGCCCCCGCCAGGGAGGACACGGCCGACTCGGGCCTTATGGACTCACACCTCCTCCTATCTCTCCTGCTGTTCCCGCAACTTTTAGGGGGGGAAAATGGTTTATTTTTAGGGGCAGCCAGTTTCAATCCGGCTCCTCCGCAGCTGGTGAAATACGAGTTGGGGGGGGGAGGAGGGGGGGGATGGGGGTGTGGTGGATAATTATTTTATATCTAAGATTATGTTTTTATACTTCTCCCACTCCGTGCTGCTGGGCTGCGGAGTTTGGGATACTAGCATCACCTTGAGGTCCCCCTGCCCGGGCTGGGGACGTTTGTACTGGGGGATGACGACGTGATAATTCGAATTCAGCGGGTGTGGGGGCATCTGGGTGCTGCCTCCCCTCCCCTGTGTTTTTTAGGCCAGTAAAGATGCTTTAAAAAACAAACAAACAAAAAAAACCCCACCAAACCAACCAACAACAGAAACAAAACAGAGAAAGGGAGGTTTGTGCAGTGTGATGAGGCCAGGGCAGCGCTCGCCCCGTCCCGCCGAGGCTGAACGGGGCCGAAGCATATCGAGCGGGTTCAGTTCAACGCCCGAAGCTGAGAGACGATCGGTATCGGCCGGCACAGCCTCTCCTCTGCGGCTGAACGTGTTTGTTTTTTTTCCCCCTCTTTTCTTCTCTATTTCCCTCCGCCTTCCCCTTCCTCCTCCCCGCTTCCCCAACCCTTTTCTTGTTCATTCTTCCTCGTGGTTGAGACACCCGAGACGGTGAAGTTTCTGCTCTGCTTCCCGGCGAGGACCCTGCGCACCGGTGGAGCATCCCCGGTTGATTCACCGGGGCAGAACCGGATGAGTCAACCGAGGAACGGTCTCTCCATGCCGGCTCTCCACCCTCTGGGGTCCCCCACTGTGGGACGTACACAGGAGTCCTCAGTTTTTCCTCTCTCCATTCCCACCATGGGGGCTAGGAGTGGGAGAAGAGGGGAAAAAATGTCACTTTTTATTTCTTTTTTTGTTTTCCCCCTCCCCTCTCTTTTCCCCCCAGGCTCTGCTAAGTCTATAAAACCAGTTGTGTGGCCCTAACCTCCGTGGCCTTATATCTCCCATGCTGCCGGGCAGTCTATCTTTGCACAATATACAGTAGACTTCACAAAACAGCACAAAGGGGAAGGCAGGGAGGTGAGCATGTTAGAGGCGTGCATATTAAAGAGATGGAGGCGAAAGCAGCCAGGGCTGGGCCGGGGGGAAAGGGAAAAAAAAAAGAAAGAGAGACAGTCTTAGGGAGGACCCCCTCCCTATATCTTCCTCCCCCCCCACCTCCCCACCCCACCCCCCCCGCCTTCTTTTTAGGGCCATTCAATTGGTGTGCGGGAGGCAGTCCATCCCGGAGTTAGGGAGCAGTGTCCTCCACGTTTTGTTCGGGCTGTCACTCGGGCTTATTGTTCGGCGTGTTCTACATGTTGTATCCCATATGGCCAGCTGGGCCGGGGGACCCCTCACAAAACCCAAATTGTGCCCAGCTTTCAAACCCAGAATTGTTGTCAGTGAAAGGAAGACAAATTAAAAATTCGTGCTATATCTATTCTGGAAAAAAATGAAAGAAAGGAAAAAAAGGGGGGAGAAACGAGGGGGAGAGGGGGAGAGGGGGAGAGGGGGAGAGGGGGAGAGGGGAGAGGGGGAGAGGGGAGAGGGGGAGAGGGGAGAGGGGAGGGGGGAGAGGGGAGAGGGGGAGAGGGGGAGAGAGGGGAGAGGGGGAGAGGGGAGAGGGGAGAGGGGAGAGGGGGAGAGGGGGAGGGGGGGGGAGAGGGGAGAGGGGGAGAGGGGGAGGGAGGGGGGAGAGGGGGAGAGGGGAGAGGGGAGAGGGGGAGAGGTTTCTTTAAAAAATAATTTAAAACAACAACAACAAAAACCCGAAGCCAAACCCGAAAAAAAACATAAGGGGAAGGTCCCGGCTCCCCCCTCCCCCCTGCTTCCCCTTGGCATTCTCAGCACCCATGGCATTGCTCAGGGTAGGAACGGGCTCGCAGGGCAGGGTTAAGGCTTCCCTTTGAGGGGCGGGGGTCCGGCACTTCCGCTTTCCTCACCTCCCCACCTCCGCTCCCAGAGCTTTCCTTCCATTTTTCTCCCTCTTTCCCCTTCCTCCACCCTCTTGTAGGGCAGGAACTCTTCAGGCGCTTCAGCTATCCCGATAATGAGCTGGAAGCCCCTTTAAGCCCTGGAAATAACTTACTTTCGTCACCTGTTGACTGTTTGGCTTAGTTAGGAACCGGTGTGGATTTTTCGGGTCTTTTCAAGAGAGCCGGTCAATGAAAAGCTAATCCAATATTTACCGAGTATAAGGGCAATTCTCGGCGGTGTTTATTAAGGGGCCGGTGAGGAAGGGCTGGAAAGGGGTGGGGTGGGGGGGAGGGAAGGGCTGGAAAGGGGTGGGGTGGGGGGGAGGGAAGGACGGGACACAACGGACACAGAGGGCTCCTCGAGGTACAACCCAGGAAATGTGCACTTGTGGCGACAGGACTGATGCTGTCCCCCGCATCGCCTCTCGTTATCACCGCATCATCTCCCCCTATCTCGCATCCCTTTAGTCCTGCACCTACAAAACCCCCCAAACCCCGCGGCCCCCACCCCCAGCCCAGCAGCCTGCCTCTATCTCCCCAGAAAAACAAACAAACGAAAGATCCCAAGCAAAACTAAAACCAAACCCACAACAATTTAGGGATTTATTGTCTTGGGGGGTTGGGTTTGGTGGATTTTTTTGCAGCAGGAGGCATCTATTTTATATCCTCACCCCCCGCCCAGTCTCCGGCGGTGCGGCCGCAGGGAGGCAGCAGAGCCACGCGCAGCCCGGCCAAGGGCTCCGTCACCCCCCGCCCTCCCCCCGGAAACGGGAATAGATGGAGGGAGGGAGAGGGGGGCACCCCGGGGGGAGCCGAGGAGATGGGCACCAGCCCCCGACCCTCTCCTCCTCGTCGGGGCTGCCGCGGGGCGGCGCTGCCGGATAAGGGACTTTCCCCCGCCCCACCCCGGAATCGGCATCCGCGGTTTCCCCGGGCCCTGGAGGGGTCCCGATGGCGTCAGGGAGACTGCTCACGGCGTCACGCCATGCGAAAGGGCTTCTCACATCCACTGGGTGACACAGCAAGCAAGCAAGCAAGACAGATGGAGCAGGGAGATGGATGGGGAACAACCTAAACAGGAAGGGTCCTACCTGCATCCCACCCCTCCCTGCTGGTGGAAGGAGAATCTTTGGGCCTACACCCATGGGTCCCAAGTCATCAACATTGCAGAGCTCAAGCTATGAAGTCATGGTGTGAAAAATACCTGTCCCATAATCCTTACTTGGGGCAAGACACCATAGAAGTGGGGTCTCCTGCTACTCACACCAGTGCTGCCTCTTCTGTCCATAGCCATCCCAGGGGGCAAGGAGACACTCAAGGCCAAGAAACCCCTCTTTGGGGCAAGTAGTGCATCCCCAAATCCTAGGCAGAGCTTGGTTTCACGTAATTATGAGCATAGGCCATGCCAGAAGTTACCCACTGAGGAGATCTTAGCTTGCAGAGAGCTGAAGTGAAAGTGCACACATGGCTTCCTCCCAGCACTCCATCTCTTCTCACCTTTGCATGAAGCCAGCGTTGGCAGCCACAGGGATGGCTACCATGGCCTTACTGCTTTTGAATGCTGATCACACCCTCAAAAGTGATGGAGGCACCTAAGCATGGCAGGTAGGTGCTCAAGGACATCCCTTTTGGTGAATGATCTAACTCAAACATGCTTTGGGAAGGCTGCCTGTAGGCAGCACTACCAGCATATGGCCACTCACCATCAGTCTATGGCACTGCAATAACCACAGGGATGCTCCTTGTGCCTGTTTGTATTAGTCAAACCCAAACTTTAAAAGAACACCAAAACTCACACTCTGTGTCAAAAACAAGAGTCCCAGCTATGTTTTTATCCCCATTTATGGCATTTCAAAGCTTCTGAAAGCTTCTGGGTTATCTCTTCCCCAGGAGATAACCCATTTCCAGCCCCTAGAAAGATCTGGTTTTCTTCACAGGTTTCTCCACTCTGTGCTTATTTCTCACCATGTGATGCATCTCTAGATTTTGCATTTGTTTCAGCAGGCAGCAAGACTTCCATTCAGCAGAGTCACCATCCAATGATGACAAATGTTCTGTTTCATTAGAACCATAGAATTGTCAGGGCTGGAAGGGACCTCAAGGATCATCCAGTTCCAACCCCCCCTGCCATGGGCAGGGACACCTCACACTACAGCAGGTTACTCAAGAGCCACATCCAGCCTGGCCTTAAAAACCTTCAGGGATGAGGCTTCCACCACCTCCCTGGGCAACCTGTTCAGTGTCTCAGTGTTAATAACACTTCCTAAAGAACTACCAATCCTACCTCTTCTTGGGTTTTGTGTACTTCTCTACACACATACACAAGCACCTAGGGAACACACACACTGGTACTGAGTGACTAGGGTTCTTGGGGTGAAGACCTCACCGTCCAGTAACTCATGAGAGAGATGCACCCACCCATGCTCCTTCCCCACTCATCCCTGCTCCCATCTTGCACAGCTGCTGCAGTGGCTTTGCAGACTGCCTGGCAGCTGTAACTCACCTGGGGTGACATTTAAGCTTCTGCTACTCCTGAGTGCTTGGACCTTACCAGAAAGGTGACTTTCACCCCACTTTCCATCACAAAAGTTTTCAGAAGCATCTTCCAACACCAGCTCACTGCTCCAGGTTTCCTCATGCTGCCCACACCAGCTGGCCTAGGAGGTTGGGCAGGAGCCCTGTTTCCTTCCTCCCTAGCCTTACCCACAGCTGTCATAGGTTGATCTCCATCAAAACCCTTGAATGATCACCAGGTTCAGAGCACCTGGGGTGCTACAGGTGAAAAGGACAAGATTTTGGTTGGTAAGAAAGGGATTTAAAGCCAAAGGGTGGGTTATAGTTTGGGTGCAGCATTCTCTCCTCCTGCAGGCTCCCAGGCTGACCACATGCTTCCTGGCCAACCACAAAAGTCTGTCTCATGGATAAAAGATAAGCATCAATGTGCAGTTGCCTCAAGGTGCTGCAGGGACAAGCTATGGAATCAGTCACAGAATTGTTTAGGTTGGAATGGACCTTTAAGATCACTGAGTCCAACTGTTAACCCAGCACTGCCAGGTCACCACTAAACCAGGTCCCTCAGCACCACATCTAAGTGGCTTTCAAATTCCTCCAGGGATGGGGATTCCTCCACCACCCTGGGCAGCTTGTTCTGGGGCTTGACAACCCTTTTGGGGAAGAAATTATTCCTCATGTCCAAACTAAAACCTTCCCTGCTGCATCTT
This sequence comes from Melanerpes aurifrons, assembly GCA_011125475.1. Taxonomy (NCBI): domain Eukaryota; kingdom Metazoa; phylum Chordata; class Aves; order Piciformes; family Picidae; genus Melanerpes; species Melanerpes aurifrons. The sequence goes on along the minus strand of WWNC01000102.1, from coordinate 416,483 downwards.
GAGGCTGTTTCCTCTTGCCCTACCACTAAGGGAGCGAGCAGGACCTTCAGAGGATGCAGTATGCCAGGTGAAGGTGCACCTGGGCAGGGGCAGGCACTCACAGCCTGGCATGGCCAATAAGGAAATCCTCTTAATGAAATTTTTATACCTCAGGAACAAAAAAACCCTAATAATTTAAATCATGAGTTAGAATCAGTCAGGGTTGGAAGGGACCACAAGGATCATCTAGTTCCAACCCCCCTGCCATGGGCAGGGACACCCCACACTAGATCAGGCTGGCCAGAGCCTCATCCAGCCTGCTCTTAAACACCTCCAGGGATGGGGCCTCAACCACCTCCCTGGACAAGCCATTTCAGGGCTTCACCACTCTCATGGTGAAGAACCTCCTCCTCACATCCAGCCTGAATCTCCCCACCTCCAGCTTCATTCCATTCCCCCTAGTCCTATCACTACCTGACATCCTGAGCAGTCCCTCCCCAGCCTTCCTGTAGGCCCCCTTCAGATACTGGAAGGCCACAATTAGGTCATCTCAGAGCCTTCTCTCCTCCAGACTGAACAGCCCCAACTTCTTCAGTCTGTCCTCACAGGAGAGGTGCTCCAGCCCTCTGATCATCCTCGTGGCCCTCCTCTGGACACCTTCCAGCACGTCCACATCCCTCTTGTAATAGGGGTTCCAGAACTGGACGCAATACTCCAGGTGGGGTCTCACCAGAGCTGAATAGAGGGGGAGAATCACCTCCCTTGACCTGCTACCCCACCTCCATTTTCATGTTTAACATATTTTATTGTTTAACATATTTTATTAGCACACTTGATTGTTTAACATTTTATTCACATATTTGATTGACATATTTAATTGTTTAACATATTTTATTGACATATTTGATTGTTTTAGATACAAAGTTTGAAGGAGTTGATGTAAGGCAGGGGTTGCATACAACAGGCTCTAGCTGCACTCCTATTTGGGATTTAACTGCTAGGAATCACCACGATGCTATCAACAGCAAACATTCAAAATGTGATGTAAAAAAACCTTGAGAGCTCACAAAAAAACCCCACAACCTTGCCTGGAATTTTTGCACATTCACTTAAACAGAGTCTCCTGACAGTGCCCAGAAATCTGCTGCATGTTGTGGGGGTTTAGCACGGTTTCAGGGGAGAAAGTTATCCCTGAGATAAGAGCTGCAAGCAAAAAGCTGCTCAGAATAAATTGTGTGAGATCAGATTATCACCAGCATGGCTCAGCTCTGGTTGAGCAGGCTGAACTATTCCAGCTCTTTAAAGAAAGGACAGGTTTTGAATGTGTATGTGCAGGATCCTGTTTAGCATCTATAGTGGGGAACAAAGCAGTGCTGCTGAGCAGTCCTGGGGGTTGTAGAATCATAGAATGGTTTGGGGTGGAAGGGACTTTAAAAATCATCTGGTTTCAGGCCCCCCTGCCCTGTGCAGGGACACCTTCCACTAGACCACATTGCTCAAAGACTCATCGAACCTGGCCTTGAACACCTCCAGGAAGGAGGCATCCATGACCTCCCTGGGCAACCTGTTCCAGTGTCTCCCCCCACTCACTGGAAAGAATTTCTTCCTAATCTCCAGTCTGAATCTACCCTCCCTGCCTCTTCCCTAGAGTGTGGTTTCAATGATATCCCTGAGGTGGTGGCAGGGGCTGTGCCCCCAGTCCCCTGCCCTGTGGTCACATTGTTGATGAAACCATGGGTTACAGACAGGACAGAGGAGAGCTTTTCTCCCTCTGACCTATGGGGACACATCTCGCAGAAAGAGATATTTGCAAGAAGCGTTCATCTCCTGTTGTCCAAGGCTGTAAAGAAAAAAAATCCCTGGAAAACTTGCCCAGTTGTGGAGCTTCCCAGCTATTTCCTTATGCAGATTTTTTTCCCCAGCTCTTCAGGTGAAGTTGTCCAACAAAATCCTGAAAAATCACCAACTCCTAAGGAAAAAAAAAAAAAGACAAACACATGTGATTTGTTACCCAAGTACAGACCAAGTCATTCAGCTTCAATATACTTGATACAAATGGACTTAAACCTCTCCTGTCCTCTATCCAAGGTTCAGGTCAGCCTCTGCCCTCTGCTACACCACAGAGAAGGATTCGGCACCCTATCTCACAGGGTAAAATAAGACCAGCACCAAGCATAATATCCCAGTTAAAAGCATGCTCTAGCCCCCTTAACTGAGCTGGGTTTAGACTATAGCCTAGAAGGCACATTTGTACACAACTGGCTTCTGCTTTGCCCTGGAAGTGAGGTGATCCTAACAATTTGATGATTCTATGACACCTCAGCTTTGCTGAGATGCACAGAGAGCTCAGCATGCCCCATGTATATCACAGAGTCACAGAACTATTGAGGCTGGAAAAGACCTCTGAGATCATCAAGTCCAGCCTATGACCTAACACCACATAAGCTAAACACATCTAAGTGCCAGGTTCTACACATTGGCCACAACCCCTTGCAGTGCTACAGGCTGGGGTCAGAGTGGCTGGAGAGCGGCCAGGCAGAAAGGGACCTGGGGGTACTGGTTGATAGTAGGCTGAACATGAGCCAGCAGTGTGCCCAGGTGGCCAAGAAGGCCAATTGTTTAGTTGATTAGATGGTGTTGGGTGATAGGTTGGACTTGGTTATCTGAAAGGTCTTTTCCTACCTGGTTAATTCTATTCTATGACCTAACACCATGACATCAGCTAAACCATGCCACCACGTGCCACACCAAATATTTTCTTAAAGATCTCCAGTGATGGCATCTCTACCACACCCCTGGGCAGTCCATTCCAGTGCCTAATCTAAAGGTTTGGGCAATTCCCACACTGCCTTCCTCTCAGGGGAAGAAATGCAGCAGCTACCATATCAGACCATCACCTTCATGCCATGATGACAGGCGAGGAAAGAGAATTAGTGGTGACTTTGGAGGCTGTCACAGAGCCCAGATCAGAGAGTATTACAAAATCACAGAATCAGCCAGGTTGGAAAAGATCATCGAGATGATCAATCACCCAACACCATCTGCTCAACTAAACCCTGGCACCAAGTGCCTCATCAAGCCTTATTTTGAACACCTCCAGGGACAGTGACTCCACCACCTCCCCAGGCAGCACATTCCAAAGGCAAATTTCTCTTTCTGTGAAGAACTCCTTTCTAAGATCAAGCCTAAAATTCCCCCTGCACATCTTGAGACTGTGTCATCTCTTTCTGGTGCTGGTTGCCTGGGAGAAGAGACCAACCCCCATCTGGCTACAACCTCCTTTCAGGTAGTTGTAGATGACAATAAGGTCTCCCCTGAGCCTCCTCTTCTCCAGGCTAAACACCCCGATCTTCCTCAGCCACTCCTCATTAGGCTGTGCTCCAGACCTCTCACCACAAATTAGGTGGGAGGTGGATGAAAACCCACCACCAAAGACAACACAGTGTTATTGCTAGTGGTGACATTGGATGGCAGCTCTCTGCTGCATCTTTCAGGACACCACTTGATCTGTCTCTCTTTCAAGAGAGGCCATTTAAAACTCCATATTGTAGGGGAGGGGAAAACAGTGATGGAAACATCCACAGCTTTTGGCATTTTGGCTTTTGAGGTAAGCATTTCAGAATGAAGCCAAAGTAAAACCCAACCCAGAGCCAACAAAGAACCATGAGGAAGGAAGAAGGGAAAAGGTATGGTCACCCAGTTTGCACCAGCAGGCATCTTGCTCTGGGTACTGCCCATATACTGGATTGAGGTCACTTCCCCACCTCAGTACACAGACCTGGGAAAAACAAATCAATGCATATAGGAGGATTACAGAATTAATCTGAAATGACAGAGGAACAGTAATATTGAAAGGAAATTTGCCTTCTTGCAGTCCAAGACACTCGTGATTGTTGTTTCTTCTCCATTCTTCTCTCACCAAGTATTTTTGTTTTACTTTGCTAGCAATCTGTAAGTAATAACAACCTGATTATTAATCTGCAGCCTCAGCTCTATGGGGCCCAATTTGACAGAAGTTTGGTCTGTCCAAACTTGCTGTGGAACAAATTAGCAGCAAATTAGCACTTGCCAGCTGACATCCATCATCACTAAGTCAGGACCTTATTCTCCCTCTCAACATAAACATAAGTTTTCAGATGGGATTTAAAGGAGGACAGGGTTATGGCAGTGGTCTATCAGCTCCAGCACAAAAGCATGTGAACATCAAACCCCATGTGTGGGTCTAACTCCTGCTGCTCCCAAGCTCACCAAAGTCTGAAGATGCCTTTTAACGTCATTAAAGAACACTTTTGGCCGTGAAAAACCCTTTTTTTTCCAGGACATCCTAGGAATAAATCAACTCAGTGGCACATTTTAAGCCATCTGGCCTAACATAGAAGAGAATAGAATAGAAGAGAATGGACCCTCGAGATCATCACATCCAACCTATCACCCAACACCACCTAATCAACTAAACCATGGCACCAAGTGCCTCATCCAGTCTTCTCCTAAACACCTGCAGTGTTTAGGAGGGGCACAGAACTGGACACAGTACTCGAGGTGTGGCCTAACCAGTGCACACAGTGCATGAGATTTAACACATCCAAGTGCCCCTCAGTTTAGGAAGGATGTTGACTTGCTGGAACGATTCCAGAGAAGGGCAACAAAGTTGGTGAGGGGTTTGGAACACAAGCCCTATGAGGAAAGACTGAGGGAGCTGGGGTTGCTCAGACTGGAGAAGAGGAGACTCAGGGGTGACCTTATGACTCTCTACAACTACCTGAAGGGAAGTTGTAGACAGGCAGATGTTGGTCTCTTCTCCTAGGTAGCCAGTACCAGAACAAGAGGACACAGTCTCAGGCTGCACCAGGGGAGGTTTAGGTTGGATGTTAGGAAGAAGTTCTATACAGAGAGAGTGATTGCCCATTGGAATGGGCTGCCTGGGGAGGTGGTGGAGTCACCGTCATTGGAGATTTTTAGGAGGAGACTTGATGGGATACTTGGTGCCATGGGTTAGTTGTTTAGGTGGGTTGGATTGGTCGATGGGTTGGACGCGATGATCTTGAAGGTCTCTTCCAACCTGGTTTATTCTATGTAATTCTATGTAATTCTATGTAACCCGGCACTTGGATGTGTCAAATCTCATGCCATTGGACTCTGCCCATCTGTCCAGCCTGTCGAGGTCCCTCTGCAGAGCCTCTCTACCCTCCAGCAGATCAACTCTTGCCCCCAGCTTGGTGTCATCAGCAAATTTACTGATGATGGACTCAATGCCCTCATCCAGATCATCAATAAAGATGTTAAAGAACACAGGGCCCAGTACTGATCCTTGGGGCACACCACTAGTGACTGGCCACCAGCTGGATGTGGCACCATTCACCACCACTCTCTGGGCTCGGCCCTCCAGCCAGTTCCTAACCCAATGCAGTGTGCTCCCATCCAAGCCATCTTTGGAACTGGTTGCCCAGGGAGGTGGTGGAAGCCTCATCCCTGGAGGTTTTTAAGGCCAGGCTGGATGTGGCTGTGAGCAACCTGATGTAGTGTGAGGTGTCCCTGCCCATGGCAGGGGGGTTAGAACTGGATGATCCTTGAGGTCCCTTCCAGCCCTGACAATTCTATGATTCTATATTCTGAGGAGGTACTTGGCTGTGCAAAGCAGGAGAAAAGTTTTAGTCCCAATGTTACCCTCTGCTTGCTCAGGTGAAAACAGAAAGCAGCACTCATCTGGGTTTTGGAAGGTTCCTCTTCCACTTCAGCCAAAGAGGAATTGATGAACTTAAGTTGTTCATCATCCAGAGCAACAGCAAAGCAGACCAGGGCTTGAGTTCCCCCTCATAAACTGACTTCTTAGCCATCACTGATGTGGCTGAGTTTCTCACAGTGGTTGTTAGCATCACAAGAAGAGGGTAAGCAACCTTCTCAAGGTAAAGGTTGTGTTTATGTTGACTCCAACACCCATCTTCAAAACATCTTTCTTAAAAGATGTAGAACATATTAAAGAGCAATTAGGGAAAAAGGTCCTCTCCTTTGTAAGAAGCATCTCATTCAATCCCACTTCAGAGAAGCATCGCCCTAGACAGTAACCCCTGGCAAGAGGCAGTAGTAAACCCAGTTTGCTCCTGCTCTCCAAGAACTAGTAGTGGAGGGGCCTAACCAACTCTACCAAGTGCCTTTGGCTTACCTTGAATGGCTCTTCTGAGTTTGCTGGGTGGGATGCAAATATTCACTAGTGTTAAGGTAGGATGCAGCTCTCCAATGTGGCTAAGAAGGCCAATGGCATCCTGGGGTGGATTAGAAGGGCTGTGGTTACTAAGTTGAGAGAGGTTCTCCTCCCGTCTACTCTGCCCTGGTGAGGCCACATTTGGAACATTGTGTCCACCTCTGGACCTCTCAGGTCAAGAAGGGCCTCAGGGAACTCCTTGAAAGAGTCCAGTGCAGAGCCACAAAAATGATGAGGGTAATGGAACATTTTCCTTCCAAGGAGAGACTGAGGGAGCTGAGGGCTCTTTAGCTTGGAGAGGAGGAGCCTGAGTGGTGACCTCAGTCATGTTGATAGAAATATGGAGGATGAGTGCCAAGAGGATGGAGCCAGGCTCTGCTGGGTGATGCCCGATGCCAGCACAAGGGGAAATGGTGGAAGCTGAGGCACAGTGTCATAGGGTTGGAAGGGTAAGGCCCAAAAGCCTCCTCCCTCCCCCCTGTAAAGTAAAGGGAAAGGAAATTTGAAGGGAAAGGGAAAAAAAACTCACAGCTGAATTAGCAAAGCAATGGGTGCTGTATATTTACAAAGCAGGGAAACGCAGGGAAATATACACAAATTTACAATATTTACAATATATACAAAGATATACAATAAAGTAGCACAGAAACGAGAGTTCCCCCCCTCTGCTGAGGGGGTTCCCCCACCTCCGCTTCCCCCCTCTCCCCTTTTCCCCCGAGCGGGTTAGAAAAGAGAGAAAAGAGAAAAAAGTTAGAAGCAGTTATGTGTTAATTGGAAAGCAGTTAATACAGGCCTTGCAGCTTATCAGTTTCAAGGACAAGTCTTTGGCCGAAAGCCCAGCACAGAGAGCTGCTGCTCTAAGGATGAGCGGAAGCAAGACTGAAGATAAAAGTGCCGGAATGCCCAGGATACCCTCCTGCACTCCCAGTTCAGAAGGTGCTTCCTCCCAATCTACCAATGAAATTAGTTTAGATCCTTCTTTTCGTTTACCAACTTCCGTCCACCATATTCCCTTTCTTAAGGGGACAGCATCAAACGGTCACACATAGGAAGTTCCATGGAAACATAAGGATTTCTTTTTTCACTGTGAGGGTGGCAGAACACTGAAACAGGCTGCCCAGGGGGGTTGTGGAGGCTCCCTCTCTGGAGATATTCATAACCCACCTGGATGTGTTCCTGTGTGATTTGCTCTAGGTGATCCTGCTCTGGCAGGGGGATGTTTTGAGGTCCCTTCCAGCCCCTAATATTCTGTGATTCCATGGCTTCCAAATAGGTCACACTGCCAATGACAAAGCTGTTACATCTCCTCAGCTTGGTTGCTTCCAGCCTGCAAAAGGGGGCGGAGGAGCTGGTCACATATGCAGGCTGCCTTCCAAAACAGAGGTCCTGGGGTTTCATGAGTTGTCCAAGCTGCGGACACATCCCCATGAGAGTGAGAGTCAGTTAATCAGTCAGCTTGGCTAAACATAGCAGAAGCATCCTTACTTAATTCATGACAAGCCATTAACAGAGCCAGACTGGAGGAGATCCAACTGATGCTCTTCTGTCACCTTCTACTACTTCTCACCACCAGGGACAGTGCTGAACTGTGGGAACCTCTCATGTGACCCTTGCAAACAGTAATTAAGTTCCCGAATACCCATTTTCTACTTCCCCCCACCCCCCAGCTTGATTTTAAAGGCAAACAACAGCTTTTCTAGTTTGCATCAATGATTCATGTGCCACTCCAGATAGCCATCAAATAGATGTTAATTTAATTTGACTGTATCTTGAGTTTTGCAACCCCCAAGATTTCCTGTTTCAGCCCACAGGATGCCTGCTTCTGTTTGGGTTGCCACTTAATCAGAGCACACTATTTGTTTTGACTTCATTGTGTGTAAGAAGAGATTTATATCATTCCATCTGGCTGCAGTGTGGTAGTCACCAGGGGTAAGAGCTTCCCTTGACTCCTCTATGGGTGTGCTAGTGTAGCACTGAAGCTCTGTGAAGCTTTGGAAATCAACACCACAATGGAGTACCTAAAAATTCATCTGACTGTTTTGCCATGTTGTTGATGTGCCCACGCAGGAGGGGCTGGAACTGGATGATCCTTGAGGTCCCTTCCAAGCCTAACAATTCTACAACTCTATGATCAAACCTTCTCAAGCCTTGACTCAGTAATGCATCCCCCACTTGAGTCTACTCCCACCTCTTGAGTTGCCCACACAAAAACACACAGCTCTAAGAGGTAACTTGGAGTTGTAGCGATCCTAGTTTTGTCTACAATCCTCCAAAAACAAAACACCAGGTGTGGTGTGATACGAAGCTCTCATCTGAATTCATTCAAGATGATTTCCCAGTCATTGTTAAAACAGCTCTTCAGGGCCCCAAGATGGATAAGGGTCCCATCATGCTAGGTGTATGACACTCAAAGCCAACTCAAAGACTCAGTCATCTCAGTCTAAAGCAGAGCTTGACTTGACATCCACTGAAATCAGGGGGAAAAGACTCACATTGACTTCAGGAATCAAGTTCTCAGAGGAAGATATGCTACAAGAAGTGGCTGATGGATGCAGGCTTCACATGTATTGGCACTTGGAGATGTGACAAGGAGTTCTGACAAGTCACAGGTGTAAAAAAAAAAACTAAAAATCCAACAATAAAACTCTACAAGATCATCTATAATCGAGAGTAAAACAAGTGGGAACAGCAGGCGTTGCAGCACGAAGTACCTCCAGTGGTACTCATGGTAGATGTGTATCAGCATGCTGGGATTACAAAAGATAAGAGCAGAGACACTTGCACAACAGAGCTGGGCTTGCAGCAATTCAGTCACTGCCACAGCTGCTTGGGGAGGGAAATAGAATCTGAGCAGAGGGAATGTGCCTTCCTGGTCACCCTACATGCCACTGCTGGTCAATGTCCTGCAGTCAGCTCCCTGGGTCCCCAGTGGGACTTGCTACCAGCAGGCAGCTGGCCAGGTGGTACCACTTGTGCTGCAAAACAGAGGCTCTTCCAAACTCATCCCCACAAGGATGCTTAAACACAGAGTGACCTGAGGATGAGGGGTACATGTCCCTGGATTTAGCACAGCCATTTTCCTCCATGTATCCATTGTTAGTAGGTTGCCAGCTATGGATGTGACAAGGGAAAGGGCAGACACATGGAAGCTATTTAGCAAGATGTTAGAATTAGAATTAACCAGGTTGGAAAAGACCTTTGAAATCATCAAGTCCAACCTATCACCCAACACCATCTAATCAACTAAACCATAGCACCAAGCACCCCATCCAGTCTCTTCCTAAACACTTCCAGTGATGGTGACTCCACCACCTCCCTGGGCAGCACATTCCAATGGCAGATCTCTCTTTCTATGAAGAATTTCTTCCTAACATCCAGCCTAAACCTCCCCTGCTGCAGCTTGAGACTGTGTCCTCTTGCTCTGGTGCTGGTTGCCTGGGAAAAGAGGCCAACCCCCACCTGGCTACAACCTCCCTTCAGGTAGTTGTAGAGAGCAATAAGGTCTCCCCTGAGCCTTCAAGCCAGTTCTCTTCTAACCAGTGGCACCACTCAGGACATCTGATGTCAGCACAATGCACTTGCAGGGTGCCTTCCTCCACCATCATAGCTCACATATGGCTGTGACTGACCTACCTGTGACAGTATTCTGGTGCCACATGGAGGCATCATATCATCCTCTCCTGTTAGCCAGAGGACTATGATGTTTGCCATCAGGTCTGGAGCAGCATGAATTTACCTTCTCTCCACCTCCTGCTAAGATGGGTCTGCAGGCAGCCTCCTCCTGCTGACACTTGCATGGCTGAGGAGCACTTTAATCTATCTTTCTCCTAGCACTGGCTCCACTTTCCACCAAAGAGGCTTCTCAAATGTGAAGTTGAGCCTGTAACCTTGACTGAAGCCACCCATAGAGGCTAGGACCCCTCCTTCTAGCAGATCACTGGTGGACTCCTGCAAGATAAACACATCAGCTTTTCAGAGCATTGTTTTGGTTGTAAAAGACTTCAAGATCATCAAATCCAACCCTAAACCTAACGCTGACAGGTCACTACTAAGCCATGTCCCTCAGCACCATGCCTACACATCCTCTACATCTCCCCAGGGATGGTGTCTCCATCACTTCCCTGGGCAGGCTGTTCCAAGGCTTGGCAACCCTTTCAGGGAAGGAATTTTTACTAGTGTCCAGCCTAAACCTCCCCTGGCACAACTTGAGGCCATGGAGGAAGAGAACACCTTGAAATGCCACAGCCGCCCAGCCTCTCCAAAACTACAGGCTGGGAGGCACTATGCACATCTCCACAGCCCCCACACAGGCTCCCCTTCCTTCACTGTGTGATCTGGAATGATCCACAGGGGGTTCAAGAGTTGCTAGACTCCAGTGTTGGTCAATAACCAACACACCATTACCTGCACTCCCAGCAGTCACCATGTGTCAGGAGGCTGCACTCCCTCCAAGCTTCTCCTCCAGCCTCCCAGCACTGTATGGATGGGGATTTGGTTTCTTCACCAACAGCTTGGACAACTGCATCAGCCACCACGTTGCATGGATGTACACCTGCTAAAAGAGGGAGAAAGTCACAGGCTAACAGGATGTTAGGGTTTGGAAGGGACCTCTGAAGGTCTTTGAGTCCAACCCCCTGCCAGAGCAGGGTCATAGAATCCAGGTCACACTGGAAGACATCCAGACAGGGCTGGAATGTCTCCAGAGAAGGAGACTCCATCCACAACCTCTCTGGGCAGCTTGCTCCAGTGCCCTGTGATCCTCACAGTGAAGAAGTTCCTCCTCATGTTGAGGTGGAACCTCCTGTGCTGTAGCTTCCATCCATTGCCCCCTATCCTAGGGCACAAGTGAGCAGAGCCTGTCCTCTCCCTCATATCCCCGCCCTAGCTCTCAGATATTTATAGACATTGGTCAGTTCCCCTCTCAGTCTTCTGCTCTCCAGACTGAACAGCCCCAGGGCTCTCAACCCACATCAATCTATTGGGTGAGGCATAGAGGATGAACCAGCCTCCAAATAAGGGCTTTTTCCTTGGGATAAAGCCCTTAAAAACAAAGGGGTCCAGGAGAGCTGGACCTACTTCAATGAAGAATTGTTGAAGGCTCAGGGACAGGCTGTGCCAATGTGCCGGAAGATGAGCCGCCAGGGCAGACGGCCAGCCTGGATGGTTCATGAACTTTTAATGGAACTGAGGGAAAAAAAGAGGGTGTATCGCCTTTGGAAGAGAGGGGAGGCAACCCACAGAATGTTTAAGGATGTTGCTAGGTCTTGTAGGAAGAGAATTAGGGAGGCAAAAGCACACTTGGAGCTTAAACTGGCCTCTACTGTGAAGGACAACAAAAAGTCCTTCTATAAATACATTAATAGTAAGAGGAAGGGGAAGGACAACCTCCACTCCTTGGTGGATACGGAGGGGAACATTGTAACAAAGGATGAGGAAAAGGCAGAGATACTTAACACCTTCTTTGCCTCAATTTTTACTAGAAGGGCAGAATGTCTTCCAGACAGCTGGCCTGCAGAGCTGGCAGAAGGAGCCAGGGAGCTGCACAGTTTCCCTATGTTCCATGAGGAGGTGGTTGGAACTCTCCTTAGCAGTTTGGATCCCCACAAGTCCATGGGACCAGATGGGATTCATCCTAGGGTGCTGAGAGAGCTGGCAGATGAGCTGGCCAAGCCACTCTCCATCATTTTCCAGCAGTCCTGGCTCACTGGAGAGGTCCCAGAGGACTGGAAGCTGGCCAACGTGGTGCCCATCCACAAGAAGGGCCGGTTGGATGAGCCAGGGAATTACAGGCCTGTCAGCCTGACCTCAGTGCCAGGCAAGATCATGGAACAGGTCATCCTGAGTGCAATCACACAACACTTAGAGGATGGCCAAGGGATCAGGCCTAGCCAGCATGGATTTAGGAAGGGCAGGTCCTGCCTGACCAACCTGATCTCCTTCTATGATCAGGTGACCCGCCTGGTGGATGTGGGGAGGCCTGTTGATGTAGTCTACCTGGACCTCAGCAAGGCCTTTGACACCATCCCCCATAGCAAACTGCTGGCCAAGTTGTCAGCCCATGGCTTGGACGGGAGCACACTGCAATGGGTTAGGAACTGGCTGGAGGGCCGAGCCCAGAGAGTGGTGGTGAATGGTGCCACATCCAGCTGGCGGCCAGTCACTAGTGGTGTGCCCCAGGGATCAGTGCTGGGCCCTGTGCTCTTTAACATCTTTATTGATGATCTGGATGAGGGCATTGAGTCCATCATCAGTAAATTTGCTGACGACACCAAGCTGGGGGCAGGAGTTGATCTGCTGGAGGGTAGAGAGGCTCTGCAGAGGGACCTCGACAGGCTGGACAGATGGGCAGAATCCAACGGCATGAGATTGAACACATCCAAGTGCCGGGTTCTGCACATTGGCCACAACAACCCCATGCAGTGCTACAGGCTGGGGTCAGAGTGGCTGGAGAGTAGCCAGGCAGAGAGGGACCTGGGGGTGCTGGTTGATGGTAGGCTGAACATGAGCCTGCAGTGTGCCCAGGCAGCCAAGAGGGCCAATGGCATCCTGGCCTGCATTAAGAACAGTGTGGCCAGCAGGAGCAGGGAGGTCATTCTGCCCCTGTACACTGCACTGGTTAGGCCACACCTCGAGTCCTGTGTCCAGTTCTGGGCCCCTCAGTTTAGGAAGGATGTTGACTTGCTGGAACGAGTCCAGAGAAGAGCAACGAAGTTGGTGAGGGGTTTGGAACACAAGCCCTATGAGGAGAGGCTGAGGGAGCTGGGGCTGCTTAGCCTGGAGAAGAGGAGACTCAGGGGTGACCTTATCACTCTCTACAACTACCTGAAGGGAAGTTGTAGACAGGCTGATGATGGTCTCTTCTCCCAGGCAGCCAGTACCAGAACAAGAGGACACAATCTCAGGCTGCACCAGGGGAGGTTCAGGTTGGATGTTAGGAAGAAGTTCTATACAGAAAGAGTGATTGCGCTATGGAATGGGTTGCCCGGGGAGGTGGTGGAGTCGCGGTCATTGAAGGTGTTCAGAAGGAGACTTGATGGGGTGCTTGGTGCCATGGGTTAGCTGTTTGGGTGGGTTGGATTGGTTGATGGGTTGAACACGATGATCTTGAAGGTCTCTTTCAACCTGGTTTGGTTTATTCTAATAAAGGTTTATTCTAATAAATAAGTGCAAGAAAAGAGTGGTGCGGGTGCCCCAGTACTCTATCCTGTGGGATCAACATCATCTTCTTCAGGGGTGTTGTACATCAGCTCTGGGGTAGACATTGCAGCTACAGACTGGTAGAAAAGTTCCTGGGAACTTATCATCCTTGGCATGTTTGGACAGGTCCCTCCAGCTGGTACTTTATTTCCTAGGGGAGGAAAAAGAGAGACCTGGGTCTGTTTAGCCTGGAAAAAGAAATAACTAAAAAGAAGACTGAGAGGAGACAGGGCAACAAAGCTGGTGAGGGGTTTGGAGCACAAGCCCTGTGAGGAGAGGCTGAGGGAGCTGGGGTTGCTTCGCTTGGAGAAGAGGAGGCTCAGGGGAGACCTTATTGCTGTCTACAACTCCCTGAAGGGAGGTTGTAGCCAGGTGAGGGATGGTCTCTTCTTCCAGGCAGCCAGCATCAGAACAAGAGGACACAGTCTCAAGCTGTGCCAGGGGAAGTTTAGGCTGGAGGTGAGGAGAAAGTTCTTCCCAGAAAGAGAGATTGCCCATTGGGATGTGCTGCCCAGGGAGGTGGTGGAGTCACCATCACTGGAGGTGTTTAAGAAGAGCCTGGATGAGGCACTTAGTGCCATGGTTAAGTTGATTAGATGGTGTTGGGTGATGGGTTGGACTTGATGATCTCAAAAGTCTTTTCCAACCTGGTTAATTCTATTCTATTCATGTTTATAAATATCTGAAGGGTGTGTGTCAAGAGGAAGGGGCCAGCCTCGTCTCAATGGTGTCCTGCAATAGGACAAGGGGCAGTGGATACAAGCTGGAGCACAGAAAGTTTCACCTCAACATGAGGCAAAACTTCTTTACTGTAAATGTACTGGAGCCCTGGAACAGGCTTCCCAGAGAGGTTGTGCAGTGTCCTTGTCTAGAGACTTTCAGGACCCATCTGGATTCATTCCTGTGTGAGCTGCCCTGGGTTATCCTGCTATGGCAAGAGGATTGGACTCAGTGGGAATGGAATGAAATGGAATGGAATGGACCTTTGAGATTGAGTTCAACCTATCACCCAACACTATCTAATCAACTAAACCATGGCACCAAGTACCTCATCCAGTCTCTTCCTAAACACCTCCAGTGATGGTGACTCCACCACCTCCCTGGGCAGCACATTCCAATGGCCAATCTCTCTTACTGGGAAGAACTTCGTCCTAACACCCAGCCTAAATCTCCCCTGGTGCAGCTTGAGACTGTGTCCTCTTGTTCTGGTGCTGGTTGCCTGGGAGAAGAGACCAACCCCCACCTGGCTACAAACTCCCTTCAGGTAGTTGTAGAGAGCAACAAGGGTGAGCTTGAAGGTCCCTTCCAATCCCTACCATGCTATGATTCTATGATGCTAAAATGTTATTTTGAAGAAGGGAAGGCAGATAGCATCTGAAGCCAGTCTGCTGAGGAGCAGATGAGCAGGAGAAGCTGTTTTAGAATAGAATAGAATAAACCAGGTTGGAAGAGACCTTCAAGATCATCACGTCCAACCTATCACCCAACACCACCTAATCAACTAACCCATATATCCAAGCACCCTGTCAAGTCTCCTCCTGAACACCTCCAGTGACGGCGACTCCACCACCTCCCCAGGCAGCCCGTTCCAATGGGCAATCACTCTCTCTGTGTAAAACTTCCTCCTGACCTCCAGCCTGGACTTCCCCTGGCGCAGCCTGAGACTGTGTCCTCTTGTTCTGGTGCTGGCTGCCTGGGAGAAGAGACCAACCTCTGCCTGTTTACAACCCCCCTTCAGGTAGTTGTAGAGAGTAATGAGGTCACCCTGAGTCTCCTCCCCTCCAGGCTAAGCAGCCCCAGCTCCCTCAGTCTCTCCTCATAGGGCTTGTGTTCCAAGCCCCTCACTAACTTCAAGTTGCCCTTCTCTGGACTCGTTCCAGCAAGTCAACATCCTTCCTAAACTGAGGGGCCCAGAACTGGACACAGTACTCGAGGTGTGGCCTAACCAGTGCAGTGTACAGGGGCAGAATGACCTCCCTGCTCCTGCTGGCCACACTGTTCTTAATGCAGGCCAGGATACCATTGGCCCTCTTGGCTGCCTGGGCACACTGCAGGCTCATGTTCATCCTACCATCAACCAGCACTCCCAGGTCCCTCTCTGCCTGGCTGCTCTCCAGCCACTCTGACCCCAGCCTGTAGCACTGCATGGGGTTGTTGTGGCCAATGTGCAGAACCCGGCACTTGGATGCATTAAATTTCATGCCGTTGGACTCTGCCCATCTGTCCAGCCTGTCGAGGTCTCTCTGCAAAGCCTCTCTACCCTCTAGCAGATCAACTCCTGTCCCCAGCTTGGTGTCGTCAGCAAATTTACTGATGATAGACTCAATGCCCTCATCCAGATCATCAACAAAGATGTTAAAGAGGATGGGGCCCAGCACTGATCCCTGGGGGACTCCACTACTGACTGGCCGCCAGCCGGATGTGACACCATTCACCACCACTCTCTGGGTTCGGCCATCCAGCCAGTTCCTAACCCAGTTCAGAGTGCTGCTGTCCAAGCCATGGGCTGACAGCTTGGCCAGGAGTTTGCTATGGGGGACGGTGTCAAAGGCCTTGCTGAGGTCCAGGTAAACTACATCCACAGGCCTCCCCACATCCACCAGGCGGGTCACCTGATCATAGAAGGAGATCAGGTTGGTCAGGCAGGACCTGCCCTTCCTAAATCCATGCTGGCTGAGCCTGATCCCTTGGCCATCCTCTAAGTGCTGTGTTAATGCACTCAAGATGACCTGTTCCATGATCTTGCCTGGCACTGAGGTCAGGCTGACAGGCCTGTAATTCCCTGGCTCATCCAACCGGCCCTTCTTGTGGATGGGCACCACGTTGGCCAGCTTCCAGTCCTCTGGGACCTCGCCAGTGAGCCAGGACTGCTGAAAAATGATGGAGAGCGGCTTGGCCAGCTCCTCTGACAGTTCCCTCAGAACCCTAGGATGGATCCCATCTGGTCCCATGGACTTGTGGGGATCCAGGCGGCTGAGCAGATCACCAACTACCCCATTTTCAAACAGTGGAAAACTATGCTGCTCCCTGGCTCCTTCTGCCAGCTCTGGAGGCCAGCTGTCTGGAAGACATTCTGTCCTGCTAGTAAAAATTGAGGCAAAGAAGGTGTTAAGTATCTCTGCCTTTTCCTCATCCCTTATCACAACTTTCCCTTCCATGTCCACCAAGGAGTGGAGGTTATCTCTGCCCTTCCTCTTACTATTAATGTATTTATAGAAGGACTTTTGTTGTCCTTCACAGCAGAGGCCAGACTAAGCTCCAAATGCGCTTTTGCCTCCCTAATTTTCTTCCTGCAAGACCTAGCAACATCCTTAAATTTTTCACGGGTTGCCTCTCCTCTCTTCCAAAGATGATACACCCTCTTTTTTTCCCCTAGTTCCATTAAAAGTTCATGAACCATCCAGGCTGGCCGTCTGCCCCGGCGGCTCATCTTCCGGCACATTGGCACAGCCTGTCCCTGAGCCTTCAACAGTTCTTCCTTGAAGTAGGACCAGCTCTCCTGGACCCCTTTGTTTTTAAGGGTTTTATCCCAAGGAACCCTCTGAATTAGTTCCTTGAGTAGCCTGAAGTCCGCCCTCCGGAAATCCAGAGTGGAGGTCTTCTTGCTGCCCCTCTTAGCTTGACCAAATAATGAGAATTCAATTATCTCGTGGTCACTGGCCCCTAAGCACCCTCCGACCACCACATCACCCACCAACCCTTCCCTATTGGTGAAGAGGAGGTCAAGCATAGCCTTGCCCCTGGTAGGCTCTCGCAGCACCTGGGATAAGAAGCTGTCCTCCATGCATTCTAAGAACCTCCTAGATTGCCACTTCTCTGCTATGTTAAGATCCCAGCAGATATCAGGCAGGTTGAAGTCGCCCATGAGAACAAGGTCAGACGATCTTAAGACAGCCTTAAGCTGCCTATAGAATGACTCATCAACATCCTCCTCCTGGTTGGGTGGTCTATAACAGACTCCAGCCAGGATGTCAGCCCTGTTGGCCTTCCCTCTAATTCTTACCCACAGGCACTCAACCCGATCGTCCCTAATCTCCGTCTCAATGGCATCTAGTGTCTCCCTGACGTACAGGGCCACCCCTCCACCCCTTCTTCCTTGCCTGTCTCTCCTGAAGAGCCTGTAGCCATCAATTGCAGCGCTCCAGTCATGTGAGTCATCCCACCACGTCTCTGTGATGGCAACTACATCATAACTTTCCTGCTGCAGCAAGGCTTCCAGCTCCTCTTGTTTGTTACCCATGCTTCGTGCATTAGTGTACATGCACTTCAGCCGGGCTGCTGGTTTCACCTCTTGCTCTGGCTTATCACCCCCAGACCCCAGCCTGGTGGGACTGGTTTCAACCCCTTCCCCCTTCGAAACTAGTTTAAAGCCCTATCTATGAGACCTGCCAATTCCCTCCCTTGAATCTTTTTCCCTTTGAGGGATAGGCCATTCTCGTACACTCTGATCTTACCCCACCTCTGGGACAGATGTGCTCCATCTGTTGCCAGCTGGCCTGGTGCAGCAGAAAGTTTTTCAAGATCAAAAAACCCAAAATTCTTTTGACTGCACCAGCCTCTAAGCCACTTGTTGACTTCAGCTGCTGACCTGTTCCTTATGGTATTCCCACCTGCAACTAAGGGTATAGACGAAAAAATTATTTGTGCCCCGATCCCTCAACCAGATCTCCCAGGGCCCTGAAGTCATCTTTGATAGCCCTGGGAGTTCTGCTTGCAACATCATCATTACCTAACTGCATAACTATCAAGGGATAATAGTCAGAGGGCTGCACCATACCAGGCAGTCTTCTGGTAACATCTCCAACCATGGCTCCGGGAAGGGAACAAACCTCCCTGTGAGTAGGGTCTGGCCGACATATGGGGCCCTCTGTTCCCCTCAGGAGGGAATCGCCAATAACAATTACCCTCCTCTTTTTTTTTTAAGGGAGCAAGTCCTGATGCCGGGGAAGGCTGTTTAAGCTTAGGCTGTTTCACCTTAGGCTGTTTCACCTTAGGTCGTTTCACCTTAGGCTGTTTTGCCACAGGGAAAACCCCAGATGGCGTGCCCTCCGATATCAGAATCACCTCACCCTCAACCTCCAATGCCCCGTACTTGTTTTCCAAGGGCAGTGGGGGTGAGGGGGGCAAGGAGGTTTAACCTTGCATCTTTTGATAGGAACCTGCATCCATTGCCCTCTTCTTTTGGATGACTGGCCTCTGCTGGATGGGCCTGCAGAGCCTGGTTACTCAGGTTCGTCACCCTTCTGCAATTGCATACATCTCTAAATCTAGCAACCTTATCCTTCAGTCCAGCCACCAGGCTAAGCAGACAGTCAATCTGCTCACACCTAAAGCAGGAGCCGTCCTCTCTACCCTGCATCTCAAGTGCCAGGTTCCAGCACTGTCTGCAGCTAGATGCCTGGACACCTACCTCTTGCTTATGACACCTACCTATCTGCTTATATTCCCCCTCAGTCTGGGTCGAGACTGACTTTTTAAAGGAGTTATTGCGGCGCGTTACCACCATGGCTAGCCCTGCCCTGCCCTGCCCTGCCCACGGGACCTACTGGAGAATGTTTGTTTTTTTTTTTAAAAAGTGTGGCGGCGCACGCGTCCGAGCGAGAAACCGGGCTGAAATGGAAACTGCCGCGAGCTGCCGCGGGCTTTGAAACTGCCGCGGCACGCAGGGACCCGAACGATCCCGAGCACGTGGAGAAGCGGTGAAAGCCGATTCCTGCCGAGCGCAGAGACGCTGTGTGCGGGTCCTTCTGGTCAAAACCAGCAGCAGTCCGTGCTTTTCCGAGGCCCCTGGTCGATATGTGTCCCCGAAGGAGCTCACCGCTGAAATGGAACCGTCCGTGAGCTGCCGCGGGCTTTGAAACTGCCGCGGCACGCAGGGACCCGAACGATCCCGAACACGTGGAGAAGCGGTGAAAGCCGATTCCTGCCGAGCGCAGAGACGCTGTGTGCGGGTCCTTCTGGTCAAAAACAGCAGCAGTCCGTGCTTTTCCGAGGCCCCTGGTTGATGTGTGTCCCCGAAGGAGCTCACCGCTGAAATGGAGGCTGCCGCAAGCTGCCGCGGGCTTTGAAACTGCCGCGGCACGCAGGGACCCGAACGATCCCGAACACGTGGAGAAGCGGTGAAAGCCGATTCCTGCCGAGCGCAGAGACGCTGTGTGCGGGTCCTTCTGGTCAAAACCAGCAGCAGTCCGTGCTTTTCCGAGGCCCCTGGTCGATATGTGTCCCCGAAGGAGCTCACCGCTGAAAATCATTTTACTCATTGAGTGGCATTCTAGGCACAATGGTTCACACTTTAGATAACTCAGTGTATCAACTGTGCAACAAAAAGTAATTCAACATGATACCATTTACAGCCTTTGAGCAGGATGGATCTTAATTGCCAAAGAGTCATTTTCCTTCATATCTCTGCATCTGCACTTCAGGATTTTTGTACTTTGAGCCTCAGAAAATTGCAGCTCTCTCCTGATTAAGTGCTTAATTGTGGTCAGTGCTTTTCAAAGTATTTTCTAGCATTTAGCTTAAGTTCCATTTCAGACACACCACTGTCGACTTCTTTATCAACTTGCACAATTTCCCTCCATCAAATGCTTTCTGGAGTATACTTGGTGGGCCTTGATCACAGCCCTGTTCTTCAGAGACTCAGACTACAGACACCCGGAGAGTCAGGCAGTGCTTGCTAACTCAGCCTCCAGCAAAGCCTTTTCCTACCTTCCTTCAAGGCCCTTTCACATCTGAAGTGAAAGAGTTCACCTCCAGAATGCATGGGAGGAATTGGCAGGCAGACAGAGCAGCAGCATCTGAATCCCACCAGGGTTTATGAGGAATCCTGCAGTCAGCAGAGACATCCTCAACTAGATCAGGTTGCCCAGGGCCTCACCTTGAATATCTCCAGGGTAGGAGCCTCAACCACCTCCCTGGGCAACCTGTCCCAGTGTTCCACCACCCTCATAGTAAAGAACTTGTTCCTAACATCCAATCTAAATCTGCTCTTCTCTAGTTTGAAGCCATTGCCCCTTGCCCTGTCACTGACAGCCCTTTGTAAACAGTCCCTCTCCATCTTTCCTGTAGCCCCCTTCAGGTACTGGAAGGCTGCTATTAGGTCTCCCTGAAGCTTCCTCTTCTCCAGGCTAAACAACCCCAGCACCCTCAGCCTGTCCTTGTAGCAGAGGTTCTCCAACCCCCGATCATTTTCCTGGCCCTCCTCTAGATCTTAGAGGTCTATTTCCAATCAAAACATTCCTGTGCTTCTGTGTGTTAGACTCATGATGGCTGGGTGCGCCTGGGCTCCAGCTCAGTTTGGGACAGGCTGCTCCTCACATCACCAACACCATGCAGACAGCCTGGGAATGGCTCCAGCCTCACCACACAATTAACTGCCTTCTCTCCATTTTATGTCAATTTGCAAGAAGCCCTTGAAAGGTTTAATGGCTTCTCTGAGCTGTGGGTTTGAATTTAGCAGGCCAAGAAGCAGCACCATCTAAGATCAAGCCTCACACTGAAGGTGAGCTCAGCTTGATGAGCTTAGCTCAGCTTCACAGCTCTCAATGCTGGTGCCTTGCTGTGTTGTCCCTCCAGCAGATGTCCGGGTGGTTGAAATCATCCATAAGGACCAGGGCTTGTGACCTGGAAGCCGTTTCTATTTGCCTGTGGAGGGCCTCATCTGCTTGGTTCTGCTGGTCAGGTGGCCTGTAGGAGACCCCCACAGTAATATCTCCTTCCCCTGTCCTGCCTTTAATTTTAACCCATACACTCTCAACCAGCTCATCATCCCTCCCCAGGTGGAGCTCCACTGATTCCAACTGGTTATTGACATAGAGGGCAACACCTCCTCCTCTCCTTCCCTGCCTATCCTTCCTAAAGAGCTTATACCCATCTATCCCTACATCCCAGTCATGGGAATCATCCCACCAAGTTTCAGTAACAGCCACTATGTTGTGGCATCCCAGCAGCACAGTGGCCCTTAACTCATCCTGTTTGTTGCCCAAGCTGTGCACATTCGCATAGAAGCACTTCAGCTGGGCTGGCCCTGTCCTCCTCTTCTGCCAATTCCCCTCGGTTTCCACAGAATGTCCTGGTGGATCATTCGTGGCTTGCCTCGGGGCAGCAAGTTGAGAGCCCTTACCAGCTCTCCGTCTCTCTGCTGCTGGTGAGCTGCCCCTCTGTTTGTCACCTGCCAGCAGGAGACTATTAACCCCTTCCCCCTTCAAATCTAGTTTAAAGCCCTATCAATGAGTCCTGCCAATTCCTGCCCCAGGATTCTTTTCCCCCTCTGGGACAAGTGTGTCCCATAAGTTGTTTTCAGCTCTGGTGCCTTGAAAACCAATCCATGATTGTGGAACCCAAAGCCCTGTCGATGGCACCAGCCCCTGAGCCATGAATTGACCTGTTGGCCCTTCCTCGTCAGCAATGGATGAGGGAATACTGAAGAAGGGCCGACAGGTCAATTCATGGCTCAGGGGCTGGTGCCATCGTCAGGGCTTTGGGTTCTACAATCATGGATTGGTTTTCAAGGCACCAGAGCTGAAGAAGCCTATTGCCTTGATTCCTCAGCAAAGTTCAAGTCCGTGGCGGACTGATTAGTCCCACAAAGCGTTCTTGAAGCACCTATTGATGTGTGAGATTTTATTACACCACCAGCACCGGTGGCTGTTCAAAGTTTGCGTGGCTTGTTGCAATTGATGAGAGCAAAACGAGGAGAGAAAGGCAGGGGAGGGAAGAAGGAAAACTGTTTGTTAAGGTGGGGTGGTTTGTGGTTTTTTTCCCCCCCTCCTTTTTTATCCCATTTCAATAAAATGTCAACTCCATTATATAGATGTCAACTCCATTACTGTAATGCTCTGCCTGTAACCTCAATGTGTAGCTATCTGCTAATAAAACAACTTTCTCCAAGGGAGGGCTGAGGGCAAGCACGCCTGCTGGAGGTTTCAATCTGTTTAAGAAAATACCTGTTTATCCCTGCAGGCACAAACATCACTTTCATTATTCTGTTTCCCTGGTTGTCTTTGTTTCCCCCGCCCGCCCTCACCATCCCTCCCCCCCACCAAAAAAAAAATGAAAACCTACTCCTCCTTACCCCAAGGAGCCTGCAGTGGTTACAGATTCCATAAAAGCCAATCTCAACACGGTCTTGTTACAGGAGAAGCCAGAAAATGTGAAGAGCAATGCCCAGCATGGTGGTTGCCTGCATCAAGAACAGTGTGGCCAGCAGGAGCAGGGAAGTCATTGTGCCGCTGTACTCTGCACTGGTTAGGCCACACCTTGAGTACTGTGTCCAATTCTGGGGGGCCCCTCAGTTTAAGAAGAACATTGAGAAACTTGAATGTGTCCAGAGAAGGGCAACAAGGCTGGGGAGAGGCTTTGAGCCAAGCCCTATAAGGAGAGGCTGAGGGAGCTGGGGGTGTTTAGCCTGGAGAAGAGGAGGCTCAGGGGAGACCTTATTGCTGTCTACAACTACCTGAAGGGTGGTTGTAGCCAAGTGGGGGCTGGTCTCTTCTCCCAGGCAAGCAGCACCAGAACAAGTCGACACAGTCCCAAGCTGCACCAGGGGAAGTTTAGGCTGGAGGTGAGGAGAAAGTTATTCACTGAGAGAGTGATTTGCCATTGGAGTGTGCTGCCCAGGGAGGTGGTGGAGTCACCGTCCCTGGAGGCATTCAAGAGGGGACTGGACGTGGCACTTGGTACCATGGTTTAGTCATGGGGTCTATGGTGACAGGTTGGACTTGATGATCTTTGAGGTCTCTTCCAACCTTGGTGATTCTGAGATAAAAAGAGCTGCATCTCAGCAGCAGTGATGGGAGAAATCAGAGGGGCAGCTTCACCAGGGTCCTCACCCCAGGATGTGCTGCCAAACTGAGGGAGAGCCAAAGGGATCCTGGGGTGCATCAAGAAAAGTGTGGCCAGCAGGTCTAGGGAAGTTCTTCTCTCCCTCTACTCTGCCCAGGTGAGACCACACCTGGAATACTGTGTCCAGTTTTGGGCTCCCCAGTTCAAGAGAGACAGAGACCTGCAGGAGAGAGTCCAAGGGAGAGCCACAGGGATGCTTAGGGGACTTGAGCATCTCCTCTATGAAAAGAGACTGAGAGCCCTGGGGCTGTTTAGTCTTGAGAAGAGAAGACTGAGAGGGGATCTCATCAATGTGTATAAATATCTGAGAGGTGGGTGTCCAGTGGAGGGGGCCAAGCTCTTTTGGGTGGTGCACAGCCATAAGACAAGGAACAATGGATACAAACTTGAACAGAGAAGGTTTCACCTCAACATGAGGAGGAACTTCTTCACTGTGAGGCTCACAGAGCCCTGGAACAGGCTGCCCAGGGAGGTTGTGGAGTCTCCTTCTCTGGAGAATTTCAAGCCTCATCTGGATGTGTTCCTATGTGACCTGTGCTGGTTTCTATGGTCCTGCTCTGACAGGGGGGTTAGGAATAGAATAGAATAGGTTGGAAGAGACCTTCAAGATCATCGTGTCCAACCCATCATCCAACACCACCCAACCAACTAAACGATGCAACCAAGCACCCTATCAAGTCTCCTCCAGAACACCTCCAATGATGGTGACTCCACCACCTCCCTGGACAGCCCATTCCAATGGGCAATCACTTTCTCTGTGAAGAATTTCCTCCTAGCATCCAGTCTGGACCTCCCCTGGCACAGCTTGAGACTGTGTCCTCTTGTTCTGATGCTGTTTGCCTGGGAGAAGAGACCAACCCCCAGCTGGCTACAACCTCCCCTCAGGGAGTTGTAGAGAGCAAGAAGGTCTCCCCTGAGCCTCCTCTTCTCCAGGCTAAGCAACCCCAGCTCCGATCTGCAGTGATCTCCTGAGGTCCCTTCCAACCCTTAACATCCTGTGAACCTATCATCCCAGGGGATGCTTGCAAAACACTGTGCCCCCACAGCTCATTCTTATAAAAACTGTGGGTTTAAATAAAAAAGAACACAGATAGAAGACCTTCACCCTCCAGGCAACAGCTGCCAGCAGCCTGGAGGAGGACAGATCCCCTCCTGCAATCCCTGGCCTGTCAGCTGCACGCATCAACACAAAGATGAGTGCATATTTAAAAAGAGAATAAAAGAAATCCATTCCAAAATAGGAGCTGTTTAGATAATTGATTTCCCTTGGACTTACAAGCACTAAATAACACCCACTGAGTCACATCTCCCAGATAACCTTTTCCTTCCAATCTCTCTTCCAAAGGATTGGCCTTTGACAGAGGCATCTTTCAAAGTGCAAATCTAGCAAGCTTTAAGCCAGCTCCTAGGTAAGACCTTTTCTGAAAGAACATGATGATGATTCCTCAAGCAATTATTTTTTTCCCTTAGTATCCTTTGCATAGAGAGAGCTAATTAACTGCCTGCCAGGTTCTGCAGATTCCCAGTGAAAAAATAAGAAAGGGGGGGGGGGGAATGAAGTAGCACAAATGTCATAATTAATTAGCAGTTTAATGCTAGGATGAACAGAGCCAAGGTGCTATAAATATTCAAGCAGCAGGACCTCCACACCAGCACACAATTGCTGTGCCAGCCTGCCCTGGGTGGGATGCTTGGAGGGGTTTCATATGCCAATGGGGCCCCAAATCAACATCCCTTAGCAGTAAAGCTCAGCCAGAATCACAGAGGAATAATCTCTCATCTCCCACCTTCATGCTGTTTGCCAACCTACCCCAAGGAGGAAACTCATGTTAGGCAGATATCTCATTGCTTGGACAGGTTGTGCCCTAGGAGGT
The DNA here is from genome assembly GCA_011125475.1 of Melanerpes aurifrons. Classification (NCBI taxonomy): domain Eukaryota; kingdom Metazoa; phylum Chordata; class Aves; order Piciformes; family Picidae; genus Melanerpes; species Melanerpes aurifrons. The sequence continues at coordinate 391,391 of WWNC01000102.1, read as the reverse complement.
CCCAGGGCTCAGCCCCAAATCCCAGTGTTTTCCAAAGCAATAAGGTCAGTCCTACTTTTCCTCCCCACCCAAAGGTATATTGCTTCTGTAATTTTATTGAGCAGAGTCATGACAGTGGACATCATAGAATCATAGAAATATTAGGGTTGGGAGGGACCTCAAGGATCATCCAGTTCCAACCCCCCCCCCCGTCATGGGCAGGGATACCTCCGGACTCAGCCTCTCCTCACCAGGCAGTGCTCCAGTCTCCTAACCATCTTCATTGCCCTCCTCTAGACCATCTCCAGCAGATCCCTGTCCCTCTTCAGCTGGGGAGCCCAAAACTGAACACAATACTCAAAATGAGGTCTCACCAAGGCAGAGGAGAGCCTCTCTCAATCTGCTGGACACACACAGCGGTGCCACCACTGTCTTCTGCTCTGCCGATTGTGAAAGGCAATAGACTAGAGTAGAATTAACCAGGTTGGAAGAGACCTTTGAGATCGAGCCCAACCTATCATCCAAAACCATCTAATCAACTAAACCATGGCACCAAGTGCCTCAGCCAGTCTCTTCCTAAACACCTCCAGGGATGGTGACTCCACCACCTCCCTGGGCAGCACATTCCAATGGCCAATCTCTCTTTCTGGGAAGAACTTCTTCCTAACAACCAGCCTAAACCTCCCCTGGCACAGCTTGGGACTGTGTCCTCTTGTTCTGGTGCTGGTTGCCTGGGAGAAGAGACCAACCCCCACCTGGCTACAACCTCCCTTCAGGGAGTTGTAGAGAGCAAGAAGGTCTCCCCTGAGCCTCCTCTTCTCCAGGCTAAGCAACCCCAGCTCCCTCAGCCTCTCCTCACAGGGCTGTGCTCCAAACCCCTCACCAGCTTTGTTGCCCAATGCTGCTTTTTATGTCCTTTTTCCCTTTTTTCCCTCACTGTTTTAAATGCCACTGTGGTTTTGCAGGGTGCAACTCCATGGTGACAGGCACCACTGGGAACCTGTGACACTGGCAGGTCAGAGCCTGCTCAGCACATGCAGCAGCAAGGGAAGGAAACAATGAGTTGGAGCAGCAACCCAGGGTATGAAAGATAGGATAGCCTTAGGGATGAGAAAACACACAGCAGAGAGTGGAAGGTCCTTAAGTTAAGTTTCCTCTTTTTTTGTAAGCCTCATGAAATCTTTTACTAACTCAGTCTGGAAGAGGCCAGCACCTCTTTAATATCTGTTTGGATGCTTGCTTTAAGTACCAAAATTATCTTCCCTTTGTCTCCACTGCTTTAACATTCCTGGCCCACTGATGGCATATTTCAGCACTTCAAAAGTGTGAAAGTTTCCAGGGTTTGGGTTGGTTTTGGTTTCCCCCAAAGTGCTGCCTCTTGTAGGTGGAAGCAGCAAAATAATCATAGAATTGTTAGGGTTGGAAGGGACCTCAAGCATCATCCAGTTCCAACCCCCCTGCCATGGGCTGGAATACCTCACACTACAGCAGGTTGCTCAGAGCCACATCCAGCCTGGCCTTCAAAACCTCCAGGGATGAGGCTTCCACCACCTCCCTGGGCAACCAATAGTTCAGTTCTGTTCACCAGTCATAAGGGTACCACACATCATGGAGCTCAGCCTGGGAATGCCACTCTTTGGGATGCAACAGCCTGGTCCAGAAGCTGGGAAGATATCAAGAGGACATTCACCCCTCCACAGCCTTTCAAACCTCAAAGGTAATTTCCCTGTGCCACAGCTTGGGATTCATAGAATGCTTTAGGTTGGAAGGAACCTTAAAGAGCATCCAGTTCCAACCCCCTGCCATGGGTAGGGACACCTTCCACTAGCCCAGGTTGCTCAAGGTCTCATCCAACTTGGCCTTGAACACCTCCAGGGGGGGAGAATCCATGACCTCCCTGGGCAACTTGTTCCAGTGTCTCACCACCCTCACTGGAAAGAATTTCTTCCCAATCTCCAGTCTAAATCTGCCCTCCTCGAGCTTCATTCCATTCCCTCTCATCCTATCACTAGAAGCCCTTGTCCAAAGTCCCTTCACAACTTTCTCATAGGTCCCCTTCAGATACTGGAAGGCTGCTGTAAGGTCTCCTTGGATCCTCCTTTTCTCTAAGCTGAACAGTCCCAACTGTCTCAGCCTGTCCCCATAGGTGAGGTTCTCCAGACCTCTGATCATCTTCATGGCCTCCTCTGGACCTGCTCCTGCTGGACCATACCCCTCTTATGCTTGGGGCACCAGAGCTGGACACAGTATTGCACATGGGATCTCACAAGAGCAGAGGGGCAAAATCCCTCCCTGTGCTGCTGCTCTCCCTGCTTTGGATGCAGCCCAGCACACAGTTGCCTTCTGGGCTGCCAGAGACCATTGCTGGTTCAAGCTGAGTTTTTCATCCGCTGACACCCCCAAGTCCTCCTTGAGACTGCTCTTGAGCCACTCCTTGCCCAGCCTATAACTGTGCTTGGGATTGCCCATCCCAGGTGCAGGACTGTGGCCGGTTGACGGTGTCCCCTTAAGAAAGGGAATATGGTGGACGGAAGTTGGTAAACGGAAGGAATAGTCTAAACTAATTGTCATTGGTCAAGTGGGAGGAAGCACCTTCTGAACTGGGAGTGGAAATGAGCATTTCCAGCACTTCTCGGTCAGTCTTGCTTCCGCCTTTCCTTTGGGCAGCAACTATCTCTGTGCTGGGCTTTCTGCCAAGACTTCGGCCTTGAAGATAAGATAACCAGGCCTGTATTAACTGCTTCCAATTAACACAAACTGCTTTTAACTTCCTTCTTTTCTCTTTCTCCCTCTTTTCCGAACTACTCTGGGGAAGGGGGGGAAGAGAGGGGAGAGCGGAGGTGGGGAACTCCCTCGGCCGAGGGGGGTTACTCTCATTTCTGTGTTACTCGGTTGTATATCTTTGTATATATTGTAGATATTGTAAATTTGTAAATATTCCCCTGCAAACCCTACACTGCTTTGTAAATATAGCTCCACTGCTTTGCTAATTCAGCTGGTGAGTTTTTTTTTCCTTTCCCTTCAATTTTTCTTTTCCCTTTTACCTTACAAGGGGGAAGGGAGGAGGCTTCTTGGCTTTACCCTTCCACCCACCACATTTTTTTTTTTTATTGGCGCCCAACGTGGGGCAGATAATTAGTTTAATTTATTACCTGATTGATTTAGTGTTTTCTAGCTGAATTAGCAAACATGAAGGTCTTGTGGTTTGTGGAGCGATTATTCTTTTCAATTTTTGGGGCTCTGGTTTACAGATATTGTTTGGGTTTGATCTTGGATTACCTGGGCAAATATTTGGTGCGGACAATTTATATGTGGGTTATGTATAGAGTTAAATTATGGTATGGAAAATGTATTAATTTCCTATGGCCAGTGAGATACAGGAATGTTACCTCCACCACTCTCCCAATTGAGATAAAGGGTTTTAAGATTCCACCGGAGGAGAGAGTAACTTTAGGTGATGCCTGGGATCCAAAGGTGATTTATGTGATGTGTATAAATCTGTTGCTGGTGATGGTGATTGCATATTTGCTGTTCTCTCTGTGGCGAGAGAGAAAGGTGTCCAGAGCTTGTTTTGTTATTAAAACTAGATCAAAAAGAAAACGCCGTGGCTCTAGATCAGTCCCAGAGTCATCTAGTGATGAGGACAGTGCAGAATCTGTATCAGTCAAAAAGAAGGCTAAAAAGTCAATTGGTAAAGCAGCTCTAAATGACTTTTCTGATTCTAGCAAGCTGCCAAAGGCGGCAGCTGGTATCAACATGGCTCCTACTCCTTCTCCTTCTTCTTCTTCTCCATCGGCCATTAACGGAGCAACGTCACTTCCGCCTACTCCCTCGGTGGGACCGGAAGTCACTGCCCCAGCAGCTGATTTATCTCAGGACCTGTCAGCTTCCATTAAGGTGGCTGTAAATTCAAACACAGCTCCAGTTAAGGTGGCTACTTTAAAGACTAGAAGTGCAAAGACCAAAGATGGAGAAGAAGAGGAGCTGGAGACTGATCCTGGTGAGGGGCCCTCTACTCTAAGAGATTCTGCTCAGGAGGAAGAGAAGGTTTGTTTTAAAGATCTAGCTAACCTGGTGAGATCAAAGCAGGATACAGATGAAGCCAGGAAAGCAGCTGGCAAAGGTAGTTCTCAGCTTAAAGAGATCCTTAGGAGAATGACAGCAGGATTATATGGACAAAGAATTCAGGGAGACGAAGAGCAAGATGATATTTCAGACTGTTCTTCGCCCCGCGAGGAATTGCGTGATGTCCGTAAAGATTTCACCAGGGCAGATAAGGAACCAGTTCTAGCTTGGCTTAGTAGGTGTTATGATACAGGTGCTCCAGCTCTAACAGTTGGAGACAAGTCAGCAGCTCAGTTAGGAACTCTCTCAAGGGATAATGGAATAGATAGACATCTAGGAAGAGCTCTCGGTAAGGTTAATCTGTGGATACGCCTTTTAATGGCGGTTGCCCTGAGATACCCTTCCCGAGATGATCTTCCATGGAATCCTAAACCCTGGACTACCATAGATGAGGGAATTAAGCGCTTGAGAGAATTTGCTGTTAGAGTGCTACTCTATGGTGAACATGAAACTCTGAATCCTGATGACATTCCTGTGGGTATTGGTCTTGCTAAAAAGATCATCAAACTTGCTCCTTCCAATTATGCAAACATTCTTGCAAGCAGAATTGTGTCAAGAAGTTATGGTGGAGCCTCTCCTACGGTTGGCCAATTCAGTGATCAAATGAGACAATTGGAGGATAGCATGACACGTGGTTCTTTGGTTTCAGCCATTGAAACTCTGTCTGGAAAAATTGAGAATTGCATGAGAGAGTTAAAAGATGAATTTAGAAATTCCATATCCCAATTGGCACAGAAGGATAATTTCAATTCTCCCTCCAGGTGGATACAAGTTTCATCTGTGAGGAATACACGCCCTCCAAGGAGGACATTCAACAACAGGTCATTCCAAAACAGGTCGTTCCAAAACAGACCACCAAGGCAATCACGTAGAACTATTTGGATAACTCTGCGTGATCAGTTTGGTGAGAACATGAACCGCTGGGATGGCCAACCAACTTCTAATCTTTTCAGGAGACTGAGGGAATTGCAAAGTGGCAGAACCCAAGGTAGCAATACCAGAAGGGTAGCTGTTACTTCCACAGTTACCCAGAACGACTCTTATGGTTCCAACAGTGGCTCCAGTTATAACATGCAAAGTTATAACCCTGCAAACTATGTGCAATGCACATGTGCGCATGTTCCCCATAACTAGGGGTGCCCTGCCTCCCGCCAGGGGGAGGAGAGGGATAACAGAGATAATAGAATCTATTGGGATGTGTACATCCAGTGGCCTGGCACTTCACAATTTCGGAAGTACAGGGCCTTGGTTGACACAGGAGCTCAGTGCACCATAATACCATCAAATTATCAGGGATCAGAGTCTATAACTATTCTGGGAGTCACTGGTGGATCTCAAGAGTTAAGTAAGGTAGAGGTTAATATAAGTTTAACTGGTAAACAATGGAGGAAGCATACAGTTGTGACCGGACCTGATGCACCTTGTATTTTGGGAATTGATTTTCTGAGAGAAGGGCGTTTCAAAGACCCTAGAGGTTACAAATGGGCTTTTGGAGTAGCTTCTATAGAAATTGATGGACAAAAATTGAAGCTGTCTGCTAGACCTGAGCTTTCTGATGAATCTGCAGTTGTGGGACAACATAAGATACAGGACATTAAATTGCCGGTTGCTTCTCAGACTGTGCATCACAGACAATACAGAACCAACCGTGACTCTTTGTTGCCCATTCAGAATCTGATTCGTCAGTTGGAGAGTCAGAAAGTCGCCAGCAAAACTCATTCACCTTTCAACAGTCCAGTGTGGCCTGTGCGGAAGCAGAATGGAGACTGGCGTCTAACAGTAGACTACCGAGCCCTGAATGAAGTAACACCACCTATGAGTGCAGCAGTTCCAGACATGATGGAGCTACAGTATGAGCTGGAATCCAAAGAGGCCAAATGGTATGCTACCATAGACATTGCTAATGCATTTTTCTCTATTCCCATAGCAGAGGAATGCAGGCCTCAGTTTGCTTTCACCTGGAGAGGAATCCAGTACACTTTCAACAGACTGCCAATGGGCTGGATCCACAGCTCAAGCATCTGTCATGCAGTGATCCACGATGCTCTGGAGAAAGGCGGCGCTCCAGAACACATCCAGTTCATCGATGATATCATCGTCTGGGGTAAAACTGCTGACGAAGTCTTCGAGAAAGGTAACAAGATCATTGACATTCTTCTGAATGCAGGTTTTGCCATCAAACGAGAGAAGGTGAAAGGACCTACCACAGAAATTCAGTTTCTGGGAGTGCGATGGCAGGATGGACGCCGACACATTCCAGTGGATGTGGTAAATAGAGTCTCTACCATGGCAAGTCCCACAAACAAGCAAGAGACCTTACGTTTCTTGGGGATAGTGGGATTTTGGAGACTGCACATTCCTGGATACAGTCAGATTGTGAAACCTCTGTATGATGTGACTCGAAAGAGAAACCATTTCCACTGGGGACCTGAACAACAAGCAGCCTTTGACCAGATAAAGCAAGAGGTAATTCAAGGAATGGGTCTGGGACCTGTCCGAGATGGTCCAGACATTAAGAACATTTTGTACACGGCTGCAAGTGACAATGGTCCAACCTGGTGCTTGTGGCAAAAAGCTCCAGGTGAGACACGTGGACGACCTCTTGGTTTCTGGAGTCGAGGTTACAGAGGTTCAGAGGCTAATTATACTCCAACAGAGAAGGACATTCTAGCTGCCTCGGAAGGAGTGAAAGCATCTTCTGAAGTGATTGGAACTGAATCACAACTTCTTCTAGCTCCCAGATTACCAGTTTTGAATTGGATGTTCAAAGGCAAAGGTTCCACACTACATCATGCCACAGACTCCACATGGTCTAAGTGGATGGCTCTGATAACACAGAGAGCTCGAATGGGAAATCTTGAAAGACCTGGTCTAGTGGAGGTGATCTCAAGTTGGCCTGAAGGCATCAACTGTGCTAAACCTCCAGAGGAGAAAGTAACTCGTGCTGAGGAAGCTCCTCCTTACAATGACCTGTCTGATGATGAAAAGAAATATGCTTTGTTCACAGATGGTTCCTGTCGTCTTGTTGGAAACAAGCGAAGGTGGAAGTCTGCAGTATGGAGTCCAACACGCCGAGTTGCAGAGGCGAAAGATGGAGAAGGAGAATCCAGTCAGTTCGCAGAGGTAAAAGCTGTCCAGCTAGCTCTCGACATGGCTGAACGTGAGAGATGGCCAAAGCTTTATCTCTACACCGACTCATGGATGGTAGCCAATGCTCTATGGGGTTGGCTAAAGAACTGGAAGAAGAGTGGCTGGCAGCGAAAAGGAAAACCCATTTGGGCAGCCAACCTATGGCAGGACATTGCTGATCGAATCGAGAGAATTCCAGTGAAAGTGAGACACATCGATGTTCACATTCCTAAGAGCAAAGCTACTGAGGAACAGCAACACAACCATCAGGCAGATCTAGCTGCAAGAGTTTCTCAAGTAGACATGGACTCTAATCTTGATCTCAACTGGAAACACCGAGGTGAGATATTCTTAGCTCGGTGGGCTCACGATTCGTCAGGACATCAAGGCAGAGATGCAACATACCAATGGGCTCGTGACAGATCCATAGACATTTCCATGGATGCTATCACACAAGTCATCCATGACTGTGACATTTGTGCTGCTATTAAGCAGGCAAAACGACTTAAGCCCTTGTGGTATGGTGACAGATGGTCCAAGTACAAGTATGGTGAAGCTTGGCAGATTGACTACATCACTCTACCACGTTCTCGTTCTGGTAAGCAATATGTGCTTACTATGGTAGAGGCAAACACTGGATGGTTGGAAACTTATCCAGTTCCACATGCAACTGCACGCAACACCGTTCTCGGTCTGGAGAGACAGATCCTGTGGAGACACGGAATTCCAGAGAGGATTGAGTCAGACAACGGAACTCATTTCAAGAACAACCTTGTAAAAAAATGGGCCAAAGAGCACGGTATTGAGTGGATATTCCACATTCCCTACTATTCACCAGCTTCGGGGAAGATTGAACGCTACAATGGTTTGTTGAAGACCACTCTTAAAGCCATGGGGGGTGGATCTTTGAAAAACTGGGAAAAACATTTAGCACAAGCAACCTGGCTGGTAAATAGTAGAGGTTCAGTGAACCGAGCTGGACCTGCACATTCAGATTTGCTACGGAAAGTAGAAGGTGATAGAGTTCCTGTTGTTAGAGAAAAGAATCTGTTAGGTAAAACTGTTTGGGTATTTTCACCCTCAGGAGAGGCTAAACCTGTCCGAGGGGTGGTTTCAGCTGAAGGTCCGGGTCACACTTATTGGGTAATGCAAGAGAATGGTGAAATTCAGTGTATTCCACAAAGAAATTTAACTTTAGCTGAAAGAGGTTAACTTCGAACTGTTGTACAGCTACATTGCGCCCAAAAGAAGAATCAACGAGGAATCTACGGTGCACGAACCCTGAGAGCCCTGAGTCAACTAAGAGACCCTGAAATTTCCCTGTTTCCCTTTTGTTCGCTTCGTCGGTGAAGAAATAAACTGTTTTCCATTTTTCTCACTTTCTGATTTTCTTGGACTTTTGAATCATCTACATCTGAGCATAGCCGGAATGGACTATGAACTTTACTCACGAACTGTAAATATTGTTTTGGATTGGATGGACAGTATGAACGGCCAATGAAATTGTTTAGAAGGGGTGGACTGTGGCCGGTTGACCGTGTCCCCTTAAGAAAGGGAATATGGTGGACGGAAGTTGGTAAACGGAAGGAATAGTCTAAACTAATTTTCATTGGTCAAGTGGGAGGAAGCACCTTCTGAACTGGGAGTGGAAATGAGCATTTCCAGCACTTCTCGGTCAGTCTTGCTTCCGCCTTTCCTTTGGGCAGCAACTATCTCTGTGCTGGGCTTTCTGCCAAGACTTCGGCCTTGAAGATAAGATAACCAGGCCTGTATTAACTGCTTCCAATTAACACAAACTCCTTTTAACTTCTTTCTTTTCTCTTTCTCCCTCTTTTCCGAACTACTCTGGGGAAGGGGGGGAAGAGAGGGGAGAGGGGAGAGCGGAGGTGGGGAACTCCCTCGGCCGAGGGGGGTTACTCTCATTTCTGTGTTACTCTGTTGTATATCTTTGTATATATTGTAGATATTGTAAATTTGTAAATATTCCCCTGCAAACCCTACACTGCTTTGTAAATATAGCTCCACTGCTTTGCTAATTCAGCTGGTGAGTTTTTTTTTCCTTTCCCTTCAATTTTTCTTTTCCCTTTTACCTTACAAGGGGGAAGGGAGGAGGCTTCTTGGCTTTACCCTTCCACCCACCTCAAGGACCTTGCACTTGGCCTTGCTGAACATGATGATACTGGCTTGGGTCCACCTCTCAAGCCTGTCCAAGACAGGCGGATGTTGGTCTCTTCTCCCAGGCACCCAGTACCAGAACAAGAGGACACAGTCTCAGGCTGCGCCAGGGGAGGTTTAGGCTGGATGTTAGGAAGAAGTTCTATACAGAGAGAGTGATTGCCCATTGGAATGGACTGCCTGGGGAGGTGGTGGAATCGCCATCATTGGAGGTGTTCAGGAGAAGATTTGATGAGGTGCTTGGTGCCATGGTTTAGTTGTTTAGGTGGGTTGGATTGGTTGATGGGTTGGACGCTATCATCTTGAAGGTCTCTTCCAACCTGGTTTTTTTTTTTAATTATTATTATTATTATTAATTAATTATTATTATGTCCCTCTGTATGACATCCCTCCTCTTCAGCATGTTAGATGGAACTAGGCAGCCAGGATCCAAAGGTAGCTACAGCAATAGGGATTTCCATGGAGAGAATCTGGGAGATGTACTCCTAATAACATTTTCCCATTTGAGAGCAGAACTCATCTCCCTCAGGTTAACATCATTCACAAAACCAATTTAACCCATCTCCTCCTGACTCAGTCTTGACCAGCCTGTTACTTCCAGCCCCAGCTCTGCACCATTCAGCTCTCCTGGATTCAGCTCACCTCCACATCAGGCTGTCCCACAAATTTCCACAAGGACTGAGAGCCACAAGATGCTAAACTATGATGACATTTGATGTATAAATCAGATTCAAAGAGTGTCTACAGAGCCTTTATCTGCCCGGCACAAGAGCTTGGCCCTTTAGCGGTGTTGGAACCAAGCTACTTATGCCAGCTGAGCCAGGCAGGGTGGCACAGCAGAGAATGGTGGCATGATCAGTGCCCAAACTAGAGCTGGCTTCACCCCAGTGGGATTCATAAAGTTCTTTCAACATCTGAAGATGCTGACAGGCACCCAACAAGACCAAGCTGGTACCTGGCTGCAGAGCACACAGATATTCTGGGTGCTTCAGAATGGTCCAGCAGCAAAAGATGCAGCCTGAAGTGCCCAATGCCCCCTGCAAAAACTACCTCCTGTTGAGGAATGGCTTGAATCTAAGGGACATGGTTCTATGGAACAATTACTTGAACAGAATGTGTAGGCCGCACTCCATCTTGTTGTTTACTGCTCACAGTTAGCTGAAATGCCTTGTCACCATGACTTGTGGAATACCTTGTCACTATGACTTGCAGAAAGGAGCTCTGCAACAGCAAGATAATGAGATGCTCGTTGGCCTAATCACAAAGAGGCTGGACATGATAATGTAACCCTGTAACCCTGGCTAAGATGCTATATAAGCCGTGTATTTGAACAATAAAGTTGAAGCTTGCTTATCAATCATATTGATTGTGCAAGTACTTCCCTTGCCGCCCTTGCTGTGGGGTTTCATCCCGATAAGTGGCACCCGAACAGAAGGACATGAAGGCTTAACTGGGACAGAAGAGGATCCTACGGCTGCTGAAGGAAGGAGGGATATGGCAAGCCCGGAGACGTGTCGGTTAGGATTGCAGTGACCGATGGGCACAGTACAACTTGACGCTGGCATAAGGAGTTCGTACGCAAGGAGTTCATATCTGCCTGGGCAGGAATTCTGCTCGCCAACCAGGTAAGGGCTGCAGGCTCAGGATCAAGGCTGCACTAGGAAATCCCCGGGGTATGGAGAGCGAAGTAGCCCTTAATTTACTTAAAAGTTTCCTTGAGAAATGAAAGGTAGAGGAGGTGGATTTAGAGAAGCATCCTGAAAGCTTATTACAGTTTGGTAAAGAACATGGTTTCTTTAAATTGTCAGAGGATGTGTTTTGCGTTGATGTGTGGAGAGAAGTGGGTAATATTTTGTGGACAGTGCAAGACCGCACCGGTGGGTCAAAACGGCAGCCGGTGATCATGGAAAAAGAGGTAGCGTTCTCATTACTTAACTGATTTTTAGAAAAACGAAAGGCAGACGTATCGTCTAAGATAATTCCTGGGCTTTTGACCCATGGATCCGCTTTAGGGTATTTCCCTAGCGAAGATGGTTATTTTGATGAAACTTGTTGGAGAGACTACGGAAACAAACTGTGGGACTGGGTCACTATCAAGCTGCAAAAGCCGTGGCGAGAATGCATAAACTGTATTAAAAACTATGAGCTGGAACAGCAAATGGCTGCTGCAGTTACAGCAATTTTGTCAAAAAGAGATGCAGCCCCAGTCCTATCTGAGTTGCAGCTGAATGATGTGTTTGAAAAGTATCGACCAATCGACCGGGGCCACCCCCGATACATCTTGCGGCGACCACACCGCGTTTACCAGCCGGCACCACTGCCGTTTGCCTCAACCAGAGAAAAAGCCGAAAAAGGACAGCGAAACCTGTGCCTCAGTGTGTTCGATCCCGTTCATCAACATCTTCCTCTGATATTGCCAGCGAGGGCTCGGATTCAGAAGACTCAAACAACGCCGACTTTGCTTTACGGCCCCTCTTAGAAAAAATGGAGCGCTTGGAGGCTCGCGGTTATGGCATTCTTACGACCACACCCCTCCCGCGAGCCCTGATGGCCCCCGTGGGCACCGACGGCTCCGACCAAGGCGGTACCGGCTGACGCACCACCAACACCGGCAGCACCGACAGCAGCGGCGGCCCAGCGGAGGCCACGGCAGCAACCCCCACCCCTTTCCCCCAGCAGCGGCTCCAGCTGTGCTACACTCCCCTCATCCAGCGATTTCTGGTTCGACTATTGTCGACCATGGCTCTGCTCTGATTTAAAGCAACAGTGTTAATTTTGTCATTTCTGATTGTAATGTCTTTCGGAGATTTGTTATTTAGAGTTTTGCTAAGTTTTTCTGATAAGAATAATGAATGGTAGGCATTTGGTATTTACAGGTACTTAATACATAGTAATTGTAGCAAGGTATACCTACTTAGTAATGAGTTCACATTATAAGATTTTCTTTTGGTTTGAACCTTCTTAGTTGTGTGCCTAGGCATTTCAAAGGAGCTCCATGTAATATAGTTAAGGTTTGTAGTAAATAGGTATTAGTTTTTAAAGGTTTTCTTTAGTTAATGTGCAGAAGAATCAAGACTATGAGGAAGCAGCATTTCAAACATCGATCACAATAACTGTTATGATAATCTGAGATCAAAAGCATCACTTAGAAGAATGTACCACAGCACCATGTGAATTAGGACTGAATATTATAGCTGTTTGATTGTTATGTAATTGTAGAATATATCCACATGGATTTATATGTTAACAGTCTGTCATAGTTAGGTAATAATGTCAAATAGTTAAAGGAAAAGTGAAAGTAAATTAAAGACTTTGATGGGATGTGTTGTTACCAGGGTGGATGCAGTCTTTTATCAATATTGGGTTGTTGATTTTATTGATTACTTTTGCTATATTGTTAATTTTACCTTGTTTGCTTTTATGTGTGCAAAGGATGTTAGGTTAGAATTATATAGTTTTGTTGCCTTTTGATTCTGTTTGTTATAGAGTTAAATTTTGTAGAAAAGGATAAACTTTATTATAACGTGTGTCAACAATTAACAATAACTAGTAGTTAACAGGAACTGTGGAAACAACTTACAACAATTATTGAGATAACAAAGAATAGCAGTAACAAAAATAAGGATAACAGCACAGATTGAGACACTGAACAGTGAATAAACTAACACTCTAAGCTGCCTTCGACCAACCACCTCAACATCTGGATGCAGCATGGTACGATGGGTGGTGCCAGCTCTCCTCCTGAGAAAAGAAGATATCAATCATTAAAATAAACAAACAACAAAAAAAGGGAATATCCTTGATTTCTTTTGAATCAACCATGTAGGGTGCAAGAAACCTTAGAGCCTTAACAGAACTAACCTCTTTGGTTGTTGTGGAGGGCGAACAACTGCTCGTCTGGGCCTCTCCTCCCTGGTGGGTGACAGTGGCCTAACAGCCTAATGGTGAGAAAACATTGCAGTGTTACAGCCAAGTTAGGAAATATTGTCTGGGTTTTTACTAAAATACTGTAGAGAAACATTACCATTGGTGGACTGGCTGGCATCTCAGAAAGCTCTGGAAATGGATCCGGGGTGGTCTCGTTCTCTCTGGCGGTGGCCATCTCTTCCAGCTCGAGTGGTGACACCTCGTGATTTGGGTGTGAGAATGCGCAACTCCAACCCTGCACATGCGCCATAACCCTCTATGGTTCAGCCATGATGCTGTGCCGCATGTTGAAATCAAGGCCATAACTAGCAAAAGAGTTTATGTTCTATATGATTGTTTTAATTGTGTTGTATGAATCTGCCAGATCATTCAGTCTTAATGCATAAGCATATTCAAGAACTGGAATAGAGAGTAACACATTTGCAGATTGATAATGAAGGTTAGTTTAAAGAATTGTTTAAAACATTTAACTTAGGACTATATATCATAATTGCTTAATGATTGTATGATTAGAGAAAATGTTTATATGGACTTATATGTTATTCCGCCAGTTTGTTATAATTTTATACACCTAGAGGGAAAATCAAAATTCACTATAACACAACATGCATTTTCATTTTAGATTGAAAACATCACCAAACAAATATGAAAAAAGGGGGAAAGAGAGAATACCCCATAGCACAAAAGTTTTTTAATGGTACCAATAAGAGATTAGTGTTACTAGGATGAGCAAAAACACTATTATGTTTAATTTTATATTGGGCAAAGCAATGAAGCTCTTTTGCTCTTGCTGCTTGCCTGCAAGTTTTCTGTCTGTGAAGCTAGAGCCTGGCCAGATCTACCTTTACAGATTAAAAGAAATCTTGCTACCATTAAACAATTTATGATTTTTGACCATCCTAGAGAAAATAAAGATGTAACATACCCCTAAAGCAGATTGTAAAAGACAGTGCTAAGGATTGCATTTGTGTCTTAATTTTTGTATGCAATGTGTTCAGGCATAATCAAGTCTTCTCTGTCAGTAAGAGGAGTGAAATGTAAAGATTGGAACTATTAAGATCTAAATTCCTTTTTACAATGTCTGTTATCTTTGACCATGTACTATGTTAGCTCTGTTAGAACATTGTAACTAGTTCAACTTAAGCTTCGTGCCTTGTATGGGTTACATCAGTCTGTTAGACATGCTGTGTTATAGAATTTTTGCTTTTGCTATATAGCTTAGCTTTGTTTGCTTTTGTATATGCAAGTAGTATCTTGTATAAGATGAGAACAACTGCCATGACCAAATGCCAGCGACAAGCAGTGTGAGCGACCTGGCAGTGTAGGCCTAGAGCCTGACATGGTGGTAGGCCATGCTCAGAGTAAGTGCAGAAGTGGTTAGCAGTGTAACAAAACAGTGCTGTGCCTGCAGCATTTTTGTTTGGTGCACTTACACAATCTGAAAAGAAAAAAGGGGAAAGAGTGTGCATCCTGGAATGGATATTTGGGCCCCTGCAACCTCATAACTCAATCCAGACAAACGTAGAATCATTAGCCCTTTTTATTCAGAAGGGTCACAAACGAGTGTTACAGGTGACAGGACAGGAACCAAATATGATTTTTGTAACTATTAGACAGGATGATTTGAATTGGTTTTTACAACATTCAGTAGAGTTACAAAAAAGCCTTTTAGGGTTAAGTGCACAAGTAGCTTTGTCATCTGTGCCCTCTCCCTTAAGATGGATAGCTAAACAGGGATGGATGTCTGTACCTAAGTGAAGACCCCTTGACAGACACGCTTACTGTTTTTACAGATTTTACTGTTATTTACAGATGCAGATGCTACTTTTCACCAGAATGCTAGAGGTTTGCATTGCTCCTTTGGTATCACAATGGATGAAGCACGGGGACTTATGAGAGCCTGCCCACAGTGCAGTCACCATACCGGTCTGAGTCTCGGCCTTGGGGTAAATCCCCAGGGTCTCGACCCAAATGAGGTATGGCAAATGGATGTCACACATGTGGCACGTTTTGGGAGGCTCAAATATGTCCATGTCACCATTGATACCTTTATCCATTTCATTTGGGCCTCAGCACAAGCTGGTGAAAAGGCAATTCATGTGATAAGGCACCTGACACTGTGTTTTGCTGTAATGGGAGTCCCTAAGCAGATAAACACAGACAATGGCCCGGCATATGCTGGACGCTGAGTTAATAGATTTTTGCAGCAATAGAGTGTGCAGCACCTCACTGGCATTCCACATTTGCCTACAGGACAAGATGTTGTAAAAAGAGCAAATCAGACATTAAAATGTTATTTGGAAAAATTTAACAATGTACAAGATCCACAAGAAAAGATAGGGAGAGTTCCTTTTGTTTTGGACCATTTGTGTATTTTTGGAAAAGCTTGCTTGGCTAGAGAATCATACTCAATCAACTGTTAAAGACATAAATCCTTTTGATCAATGGTTTCAATCTTGGTTTGCAAATATGTCTCCTTGGCTGTTGGGCCTACTCGAGGAAGGTTTACGCTGGATTGGTATTGTCTTATTGATTTTGCTTGTTTTGCGTATTGCATATGGATACATTATGGGAAGCATAAATGAGGTCACATCTCAGGCTTTTCTTGTTCAGAAGAAAAAGGAGGGGACTTCCCGAAGAGAGGAGGAGGGGCAGGGGGCTCGGATTGCCTACATGTACGTGCTGGAGGGCAGTGAGGAAGCTGGGGGAGGGGTTGCCGCGGAGACCGCGTGCAAACCAAACAGAACCCAGCGCGTGGCAGAAGAGAGAGGAGGCAGCTTGAGGAGCCTGTCTTACTGACAGGGAAAAAAAGAAAAAAAAAAAAAAAAAAACCCACGGGTGGAGAGGGTGGTTACTGCAAGATGGTCACCACTAGAGCAAAGGCTAACAGAAGGACAGTGGGCACCCAAACAGAGACCACACACAAGCATGCAGATGTTCAGGTAGGTGGCTGCAGTGAGTGCTGGAGCCTGGCACTCGATATGGAGGATGGAGGGAGCAGCTCCTGTGTCAGGTGTGAGCAGGTCAGTGATCTGATGAGCATGGTGGTCAAACTAAAAGAAGAGGTGGAAAGGCTAAGAGCTAGAAGAGATGACAAGCAGAAAATTGACGATTCCCATAATGTAACCTCTTCTAAACCAGAACAGGGGGTAACACTTAGGGGAAGAGGGAGTTTGATACCTTCCCAGAAGCAAGATTCTCAACCTCCCTGTAGTAACCCACATGAGCAGGGCCAATGGGAACAGGTCTCTGCCCGACAGAAGAAATGCAAACGAAGAAAGTCTGCTACTGTGAGCAGCATGCTGCCTCCAGTGCAGTTACAGATCAGGTATGAGGCTCTGCAGGAGGAACAGGTCATTGGTAAGGTCGAGGACTCAAGAAGGTCAGGAGCTGCACCAATGACAGGTTGCCTCAGGCCAGCCATCAAAACTTACCCAGAAAAGAAACCTCGCAGGGTCATCGTCATAGGAGACTCCCTACTGAGGGGAACAGAGGGCCCAATATGCAGACCAGACCCATTTCATAGAGAGGTCAGTTGCCTCCCTGGTGCCCAAGTAAAAGACATTGTAGATAAAATTCCCAACCTCGTGAGTCCTTCAGACTACTACCCACTTCTGGTCTTTCAGATGGGCAGTGAAGATGTAACAATGAGAGGCTCACAATCTACTAAAAAAGACTTCAGAACCTTAGGGCAAATGCTAAAGGGATCAGGGGCTCAAGTTGTGTTCTCTACTATCCCTCTAACGTCAGCAATAGATGAGGAAACACTGAGGAAGGGCCGACAGATCAATTCATGGCTCAGGGGCTGGTGCCATCGACAGGGCTTTGGGTTCCACAATCATGGATTGGTTTTCAAGGCACCAGAGCTGAAAACAACTTATGGGACACACTTGTCCCAGAGGGGGATAAGAATCCTGGGGCAGGAATTGGCAGGGCTCATTGATAGGGCTTTAAACTAGATTTGAAGGGGGAAGGGGTTAATAGTCTACTGCTGGCAGGTGACAAACAAGCAGCAGAGAGAAGGAGAGCTGGTAAGGGCTCTCAACTGCTGCCCTGAGGCAAGCCACGAATGATCCACCAGGACATTCTGTGGAAACCGAGGGGAATTGGCACAAGAGAAGGACAGGGCCAGCCCAGCTGAAGTGCTTCTATGTGAATGCGCACAGCTTGGGCAACAAACAGGATGAGTTAAGGGCCACTGTGCTGCTGGGATGCCACGACATAGTGGCTATTACTGAAACTTGGTGGGATGAATCCCATGACTGGAATGTAGGGATAGATGGGTATAAACTCTTTAGGAAGGATAGGCAGGGAAGGAGAGGAGGAGGTGTTGCCCTCTATGTCAATAGCCAGTTGGAATCAGTGGAGCTCCAACTGGGGAGGGATGATGAGCTGGTTGAGAGCATATGGGTTAAAATTAAAGGCAGGACAAAGGAAGGAGATATTACTGTGGGGGTCTCCTACAGGCCACCTGACCAGCAGATCCAAGCAGATGAGGCCCTCCATAGGCAAATAGAAGCGGCTTCCAGGTCACAAGCCCTGGTCCTCATGGGTGATTTCAACCACCCGGACATCTGCTGGAGGGACAACACAGCAAGGCACCAGCAATCCAGGATGTTCCTGGACTGCATAGAAGACAACTTCCTCCTCCAAATGGTAGAGGAACCAACAAGAAATGGTGCTATGCTGGACCTTGTACTCACCAACAGGGAAGGGCTGGTAAGCAATGTGAGGCTCAGAGATGGCCTTGGCTGCAGTGACCATGAAGCAGTTGAATTTAATATCCTCAGGGCAATCAGGAGGAAGTATTCCAAGCTCATGACCCTAGACTTTAGGCGTGCAGATTTTGATCGCTTCAGGGATCTGCTAGCCAAAGTGTCGTGGGACAAAGCCCTGGAGGGAAGAGGGACCCAGGACAGCTGGTCAGTATTCAAGGACCACCTCCTCTGTGTCCAGGAGCTCTGTATACCAACAAAGAGAAAAGCAGGTAAGAATGCTAGGAAGCCTGCCTGGATGAGCAAGGAATTACTGGACACACTATTACTTAAAAGGAAACTCTACAGGAAGTAGAGAGAAGGACAGGTAGAAAAAGGGGAATATAAGGAAGCTGCCCGAGCAGCAAGAGTCCTGGTTAGGAAAGCCAAAGCAGAGTTTGAATTTAATCTAGCCAGGGAGGTTAAAGGGAACACTAAGAACTTCTACAGGTATATTAATGGGAAGAAGAAGACTAGGGAAGGTGTGGGCCCCCTCAGAAAGGAAAATGGTGACATAGTCACAAGTGATGAGGAAAAGGCTGAGGTACTTAATAACTTCTTTACCTCAGTCTTCACTGCAAGGGCCTCTAGCCACACTCCTGATGTTATGGAAGACAATGCCAGGGACGGGGAGGAAGAACTGCCCATTGTAAGTGAAGATCAGGTTCGTGATCACCTGAAGAACCTGAAAGTGTTCAAGTCCATGGGACCCGACGGGTGACACCCACGGGTACTGAGAGAACTGGCAGATGAGGTTGCTAAACCCCTCTCTATTATATTTCAAAAGTCATGGCAGTCTGGGGAAGTCCCCACAGACTGGAAAAGGGGAAACATTGCCCCCATTTTCAAAAAGGGTAAGAAGGAGGAACCAGGGAACTACAGGCCAGTCAGTCTCACCTCTGTGCCTGGAAAGATCATGGAGCAGATCCTCCTGGAGTCACTACTGGCTCAGAAGAAAAGTGAAGAGGTGTCGAGGGTTGGAAGGGTAAGGCTAAGAAGCCTCCTCCCTTCCCCCTTGTGAAGTAAAGGGAAAGAAAATTGAAGGGAAAGGGAAAAAAAAAATGCACAGCTGAATTAGCAAAGCAGTGGAGCTGTATATTTACAAAGCAATGTAGGATATGCAGGGGAATATATACAAATTTACAATATTTACAACATATACAAAGATATACAATAAAGTAACACAGAAATGAGAGTTCCACCCCCTGCTGAGGGAGTTCTCCACCTCCGCTCTCCCCCTCTCTCCCCCTTTTCCCCAGAGTGGGTTAGAAAGAGAGAGAAAGAGAAGAAAAACTAAAAGTTAGAACCAGTTTGTGTTAATTGGAAAGGAGTTAACACAGGCCTTGGTAGCTTATCGGTTTCAAGGCTGAAGTCTTGGCAGAAAGCCCAGCACAGAAAGCTGCTGCCCTGCGGAGGAGCAGAAGCAAGACTGAAGATAAAGTGCTGGAATTCCCAGGATACTCTCCTGCACTCCCAGTTCAGAAGGTGCTTCCTCCCACTTTACCAATGAAATTAGTTTAGATCCTTCTTTTTGTTTAACAACTTCCGTCCACCATATTCCCTTTCTTAAGGGGACAGCGTCAACCGGTCACAGTCCACCCCTTCCAAACAATTTCACTGGCTGTCCATCTAATCCAAAACGATATTTACAGTTCATGAGCAAAGTTCATAGTTCATTCCGGCTATGCTCAGATGTAGATGATTTAATAGTCCAAGAAAATGAGAAAATGAGAAAAATGGAAAACAGTTCATCTCTTAGCCGACGAAGCGAAGAAAACGGAAACAGGGATTCTCAGGGTCTCTTAGTTGACTCAGGGCTCTCAGGGATCTCAGGGTTTGTGCAACGTAGATTTCCTCATTGATTCTTCGTTTGGACGCGATGTAGCTGAACAACAGTTCAAAATTAACTTCTTTCAGCTAAAGTTAAATTTCTTTGTGGAATACACTGAATTTCACCATTCTCTTGCATTACCCAATAAGTGTGACCTGGACCTTCAGCTGAATACCACCCCTCGGACAGGTTTAGCCTCTCCTGAGGGTGAAAATACCCAAACAGTTTTACCTAACAGATTCTTTTCTCTAACAACAGGAACTCTATCACCTTCTACTTTCCGTAGCAAATCTGAATGTGCAGGTCCAGCTCGGTTCACTGAACCTCTACTATTTACCAGCCAGGTTGCTTGTGCTAAATGTTTTTCCCAGTTTTTCAAAGATCCACCCCCCATGGCTTTAAGAGTGGTCTTCAACAAACCGTTGTAGCGTTCAATCTTCCCTGAAGCTGGTGCATAGTAGGGAATGTGGAATATCCACTCAGTACCGTGCTCCTTTGCCCAGTTCTTTACAAGGTTGTTCTTGAAATGAGTTCCGTTGTCTGACTCAATCCCCTCTGGAGTTCCGTGTCTCCACAGGATCTGTCTCTCCAGACCGAGAATGGTGTTGCTGGCAGTTGCATGTGGAACTGGATAAGTTTCCAACCATCCAGTGTTTGCCTCTACCATAGTAAGCACGTATTGCTTACCAGAACGAGAACGTGGTAGAGTGATGTAGTCAATCTGCCAAGCTTCACCATACTTGTACTTGGACCATCTGTCACCATACCACAAGGGCTTAAGTCGTTTTGCCTGCTTAATAGCAGCACAAATGTCACAGTCATGGATGACTTGTGTGATAGCATCCATGGAAATGTCTATGGATCTGTCACGAGCCCATTGGTATGTTGCATCTCTGCCTTGATGTCCTGACGAATCGTGAGCCCACCGAGCTAATAACATCTCACCTCGGTGTTTCCAGTCGAGATCAAGATTATTAGAGTCCATGTCTACTTGAGAAACTCTTGCAGCTAGAACTGCCTGATAGTTGTGTTGCTGTTCCTCAGTAGCTTTGCTCTTAGGAATGTGAGCATCGATGTGTCTCACTTTCACTGGAATTCTCTTGATTCGATCAGCAATGCCCTGCCACAGGTCTGCCGCCCAAATAGGTTTTCCTTTTCTTTGCCAGCCACTCTTTTTCCAGTTCTTTAGCCAACCCCATAGAGCATTGGCTACCATCCATGAGTCGGTGTAGAGATAAAGCTTTGGCCATCTCTCACGTTCAGCCACGTCGAGAGCTAGCTGGACAGCTTTTACCTCTGCGAACTGACTGGATTCTCCTTCTCCATCTTTCGCCTCTGCAACTCGGCGTGTTGGACTCCACACTGCAGACTTCCACCTTCGCTTGTTTCCAACAAGACGACAGGAACCGTCTGTGAACAAAGCATATTTCTTTTCATCATCAGAAAGGTCATTGTAAGGAGGAGCTTCCTCAGCACGAGTTACTTTCTCCTCTGGAGGTTTAGCACAGTTGATACCTTCAGGCCAACTTGAGATCACCTCCACTAGACCAGGTCTTTCAAGATTTCCCATTCGAGCTCTCTGTGTTATCAGAAGCATCCACTTAGACCATGTGGAGTCTGTGGCACGATGTGGAGCCTTTGCCTTTGAACATCCAATTCAAAACTGGTAATCTGGGAGCTAGAAGAAGTTGTGATTCAGTTCCAATCATTTCAGAAGATGCTTTTACTCCTTCCGAGGCAGCTAAAATTTCTTTCTCTGTTGGAGTGTAGTTAGCCTCTGAACCTCTGTAACCTCGACTCCAGAAACCAAGAGGTCGTCCACGTGTCTCACCTGGAGCTTTTTGCCACAAGCACCAGGTTGGACCATTGTCACTTGCAGCCGTGTACAAAATGTTCTTAATGTCTGGACCATCTCGGACGGGTCCCAGACCCATTGCTTGGACTACCTCTTGCTTTATCTGGTCAAAGGCTGCTTGTTGTTCAGGTCCCCAGTGGAAATGGTTTCTCTTTCGAGTCACATCATACAGAGGTTTCACAATCTGACTGTATCCAGGAATGTGCAGTCTCCAAAACCCCACTATCCCCAAGAAACGTAGGGTGTCTAGCTTGTTTGTGGGATTTGCCATGGTAGACACTCTATTTACCACATCCACTGGAATGTGTCGGAGTCCATCTTGCCACCGCTCTCCCAGAAACTGAATCTCTGTGGTAGGTCCTTTCACCTTGTCTCACTTGATGGCAAAACCTGCATTCAGAAGAATGTCAATGATTGTTACCTTTCTCGAAGACTTCCTCAGCAGTTTTACCCCAGACGATTGTGGCCGGTTGACGGTGTCCCCTTAAGAAAGGGAATATGGTGGACGGAAGTTGGTAAACGGAAGGAATAGTCTAAACTAATTTTCATTGGTCAGGTGGGAGGAAGCACCTTCTGAACGGGAGTGGAAATGAGCATTTCCAGCACTTCTCGGTCACTCTTGCTTCCGCTTCTCCAGGGTGCAGGAACTCTTCTCTGTGCTGGGCTTTCTGCCAAGGCCTCGGCCTTGAGGATAAGATAACCAGGTCTATATTAACTGCTTCCAACTAACACAAACTGCTTCTAACATTTTTTTTTCTCTCTTTTCTTCCTCTTTCTATCCCATTCTGGGGAAAGGGGGGAAGAGAGGGGAGAGCGGAGGTGGGGAATCCCCTCGGCCGAGGGGGGTTACTCTCATTTCTGTGTTACTCTGTTGTATATCTTTGTATATATTGTAGATATTGTATATTTGTAAATATCCCCCTGCAAACCCTACACTGCTTTGTAAATATAGCTCCACTGCTTTGCTAATTCAGCTGGTGAGTTTTTTTTCCTTTCCCTTCAATTTTTCTTTCCCTTTTACCTTACAAGGGGGAAGGGAAGAGGCTTCTCGGCCTTACCCTTTCACCCATCACATTTTTTTTTATTGGCGTACCCAACGTGCGGCAGATAATTAGTTTAATTTATTACTTGATTGATTTAGTGTTTTCCAGCTGAATTAGCAAACATGAAGGTCTTGTGGTTTGTGGAGCGATTGTTCTTTTCAATTTTTGGGGCTCTGGTTTACAGATATTGTTTGGGTTTGCTTTTGGATTACCTGGGCAAATATTTGGTGCGGACAATTTATATGTGGGTTATGTATAGAGTTAAATTATGGTATGGAAAATGTATTAATTTATTATGGCCAGTGAGATACAGGAATGTTACCTCCACCACTCTTCCAATTGAGATAAAGGGTTTTAAGATTCCGCCTGAGGAGAGAGTAACTTTAGGTGATGCCTGGGATCCAAAAGTGATTTATTTCATGTCTATAATTCTGCTGCTGGTGATAATTATCGTGTATCTCCTGGTCTCTCTGTGGCGAGAGAGAAAGGTGTCCAGAGCTTGTTTTGTTATTAAAACTAGATCAAAAAGAAAACGCCGTGGCTCTAGATCAGTCCCAGAGTCATCTAGTGACGAAGAGTGTGCAGAATCTCCGTCAGTTAAAAAGAAGGCTAAAAAGATAATTGGTAAAGCAGCTCTAAATGACTTTGCTGATTCCAGCAAGCTGCCAAAGGCGGCAGCTGGTATCAACATGGCTCCTACTCCTTCTCCTTCTTCTTCTTCTCCATCGGCCATTAATGGAGCAACGTCACTTCCACCTACTCCCTCGGTGGGACCAGAAGTCACTGCCCCAGCAGCTGATTTATCTCAGGACCTGTCAGCTTCCATTAAGGTGGCTGACAATTCAAACACAGCTCCAGTTAAGGTGGCTCCTTTAAAGACTAGAGGTGCAAAGGCCAAAGATGGAGAAGAAGAGGAGCTGGAGACTGATCCTGGTGAGGGGCCCTCTACTCTAAGAGATCCTGCTCAGGAGGAAGAGGTGGTTTGTTTTAAAGATCTAGCTAACCTAGTGAGATCAAAGCAGGATACAGATGAAGCTAGGAAAGCAGCTGGCAAAGGTGGTTCTCAGCTTAAAGAGATCCTTAGGAGAATGACAGCAGGATTATATGGGCAAAGAATTCAGGGAGACGAAGAGCAAGATGATATTTTGGAGTGTTCTTCTCCACGGGAGGAATTGCGCAATGTCCGTAAAGATTTCACCAGGGCGGATAAGGAACCAGTTCTAGCTTGGCTCAGTAGGTGTTATGATACAGGTGCTCCAGCTCTAACAGTTGGAGACAAGTCAGCAGCTCAGTTAGGAACTCTCTCAAGGGATAATGGGATAATGTCTATCTAGACATCTAGGCAGAGCTCTCGGTAAGGTTAGTCTGTGGATACGCCTTTTAATGGCGGTTGCCCTGAGATACCCTTCCCGAGATGATCTTCCATGGAATCCTAAACCCTGGACTACCATAGATGAGGGAATTAAGCGCTTGAGAGAACTTGCTGTTAGAGAGCTACTCTATGGTGAACATGAAACTCTGAATCCTGATGACATTCCTGTGGGTATTGGTCTTGCTAAAAAGATCATCAAACTTGCTCCTTCTAATTATGCAAACATTCTGGCAAGCAGAATTGTGTCAAGAAGTTATGGTGGAGCTTCTCCCACGGTTGGCCAATTCAGCGATCAAATGAGACAACTGGAGGATAGCATGACACGTGGTTCTTTGGTTTCAGCCATTAAAACGATGTCTGGTGATATTCAGAATTGCATAAGAGAGTTAAAAGATTCCATATACCAATTGGCACAGAAGGATAATTTCAATTCTTCCTCCAGGTGGGTACAAGTTTCATCTGTGAGGAATACACGTCCTCCAAGGAGGTCATTCCAAAACAGGTCATTCCAGAACAGGTCATTCCAAAACAGACCGCCAAGGCAATCACGTAGAACTATTTGGATAACTCTGCGTGATCAGTTTGGTGAGAACATGAACTGCTGGGATGGCCAACCAACTTCTAATCTTTTCAGGAGACTGAGGGAATTGCAAAGTGGCAGAACCCGAGGTAGCAATACCAGAAGGGTAGCTGTTACTTCCACAGTTCCCCAGAACGACTCTTATGGCTCCAACAGTGGCTCCGGTTATAACATGCAAAGTTATAACCCTGCAAACTATGTGCAATGCACATGTGCGCATGTTCCCCATAACTAGGGTGCCCTGCCTCCCGCCAGGGGAGGAGAGGGATAACAGAGATAATAGAATCTATTGGGATGTGTACATCCAGTGGCCTGGCACTTCACAATTTCGGAAGTACAGGGCCTTGGTTGACACAGGAGCTCAGTGCACCATAATACCATCAAATTATCAGGGATCAGAGTCTATAACTATTCTGGGAGTCACTGGTGGATCTCAAGAGTTAAGTAAGGTAGAGGTTAATATAAGTTTAACTGGTAAACAATGGAGGAAGCATACAATTGTGACCGGACCTGATGCACCTTGTATTTTGGGAATTGATTTTCTGAGAGAGGGGCGTTTCAAAGACCCAAGAGGTTACAAATGGGCTTTTGGAGTAGCTTCTATAGAAATTGATGGACAAAAATTGAAGCTGTCTGCTAGACCTGAGCTTTCTGATGAATCTGCAGTTGTGGGACAACATAAGATACAGGACATTAAATTGCCGGTTGCTTCTCAGACTGTACATGACAGACAATACAGAACCAACCGTGACTCTTTGTTGCCCATTCAGAATCTGATTCGTCAGTTGGAGAGTCAGAAAGTCGTCAGCAAAACTCATTCACCTTTCAACAGTCCAGTGTGGCCTGTGCGAAAGCAGAATGGAGACTGGCGTCTGACGGTAGACTACCGAGCCCTGAATGAAGTGACACCACCTATGAGTGCAGCAGTACCAGACATGATGGAGCTCCAATATGAGCTGGAATCCAAAGAGGCCAAATGGTATGCTACCATAGACATTGCTAATGCATTTTTCTCTATTCCCATAGCAGAGGAATGCAGGCCTCAGTTTGCTTTCACCTGGAGAGGAATCCAGTACACTTTCAACAGGCTGCCAATGGGCTGGATCCACAGCTCAAGCATCTGTCATGCAGTGATCCACGATGCTCTGGAGAAAGGCGGTGCTCCAGAACACATCCAGTTCATCGATGATATCATCGTCTGGGGTAAAACTGCTGAGGAGGTCTTCGAGAAAGGTAACAAAATCATTGACATTCTTCTGAATGCAGGTTTTGCCATCAAAAGAGACAAGGTGAAAGGACCTACCACAGAAATTCAGTTTCTGGGAGTGCGGTGGCAGGATGGACGCCGACACATTCCAGTGGATGTGGTAAATAGAGTCTCTACCATGGCAAATCCCACAAACAAGCAAGAGACCCTACGTTTCTTGGGGATAGTGGGATTTTGGAGACTGCACATTCCTGGATACAGTCAGATTGTGAAACCTCTGTATGATGTGACTCGAAAGAGAAACCATTTCCACTGGGGACCTGAACAACAAGCAGCCTTTGACCAGATAAAGCAAGAGGTAGTTCAAGCAATGGGTCTGGAGTCGAGGTTACAGAGGTTCAGAGGCTAACTACACTCCAACAGAGAAAGAAATTTTAGCTGCCTATGAAGGAGTAAAAGCATCCTCTGAAGTGATTGGAACTGAATCACAACTTCTCTTAGCTCCCAGATTACCAGTTTTGAATTGGATGTTCAAAGGCAAAGGTTCCACACCACATCATGCCACAGACTCCACATGGTCTAAGTGGATGGCTCTGATAACACAGAGAGCTCGAATGGGAAATCTTGAAAGACCTGGTCTAGTGGAGGTGATCTCAAGTTGGCCTGAAGGCATCAACTGTGCTAAACCTCCAGAGGAGAAAGTAACTCGTGCTGAGGAAGCTCCTCCTTACAATGACCTGTCTGATGATGAAAAGAAATATGCTTTGTTCACAGACGGTTCCTGTCGTCTTGTTGGAAACAAGCGAAGGTGGAAGTCTGCAGTGTGGAGTCCAACACGCCGAGTTGCAGAGGCGAAAGATGGAGAAGGAGAATCCAGTCAGTTCGCAGAGGTAAAAGCTGTCCAGCTAGCTCTCGACGTGGCTGAACGTGAGAGATGGCCAAAGCTTTATCTCTACACCGACTCATGGATGGTAGCCAATGCTCTATGGGGTTGGCTAAAGAACTGGAAAAAGAGTGGTTGGCAGAGAAAAGGAAAACCCATTTGGGCAGCCAACCTATGGCAGGACATTGCTGATCGAATCGAGAGAATTCCAGTGAAAGTGAGACACATCGATGTTCACGTTCCTAAGAGCAAAGCTACTGAGGAACAGCAACACAACCATCAGGCAGATCTAGCTGCAAGAGTTTCTCAAGTAGACATGGACTCTAATCTTGATCTTGACTGGAAACACCGAGGTGAGATATTCTTAGCTCGGTGGGCTCACGATTCGTCAGGACATCAAGGCAGAGATGCAACATACCAATGGGCTCGTGACAGATCCATAGACATTTCCATGGATGCTATCACACAAGTCATCCATGACTGTGACATTTGTGCTGCTATTAAGCAGGCAAAACGACTTAAGCCCTTGTGGTATGGTGACAGATGGTCCAAGTACAAGTATGGTGAAGCTTGGCAGATTGACTACATCACTCTACCACGTTCTTGTTCTGGTAAGCAATATGTGCTTACTATGGTAGAGGCAAACACTGGATGGTTGGAAACTTATCCAGTTCCACATGCAACTGCCAGCAACACCATTCTCGGTCTGGAGAGACAGATCCTGTGGAGACACGGAACTCCAGAGAGGATTGAGTCAGACAACGGAACTCATTTCAAGAACAACCTTGTAAAGAACTGGGCAAAGGAGCACGGTATTGAGTGGATATTCCACATTCCCTACTATGCACCAGCTTCAGGGAAGATTGAACGCTACAACGGTTTGTTGAAGACCACTCTTAAAGCCATGGGGGTGGATCTTTGAAAAACTGGGAAAACATTTAGCACAAGCAACCTGGCTGGTAAATAGTAGAGGTTCAGTGAACCGAGCTGGACCTGCACATTCAGATTTGCTACGGAAAGTAGAAGGTGATAGAGTTCCTGTTGTTAGAGAAAAGAATCTGTTAGGTAAAACTGTTTGGGTATTTTCACCCTCAGGAGAGGCTAAACCTGTCCGAGGGGTGGTTTCAGCTGAAGGTCCGGGTCACACTTATTGGGTAATGCAAGAGAATGGTGAAATTCAGTGTATTCCACAAAGAAATTTAACTTTAGCTGAAAGAGGTTAACTTCGAACTGTTGTACAGCTACATTGCGCCCAAAAGAAGAATCAACGAGGAATCTACGGTGCACGAACCCTGAGATCCCTGAGAGCCCTGAGTCAACTAAGAGACCCTGAAATTTCCCTGTTTCCCTTTTGTTCGCTTCGTCGGTGAAGAAATAAACTGTTTTCCATTTTTCTCACTTTCTGATTTTCTTGGACTTTTGAATCATCTACATCTGAGCATAGCCGGAATGGACTATGAACTTTACTCATGAACTGTAAATATCGTCTTGGGTTGGATGGACAGTGTGAACAGCCAATGAAATTGTTTAGAAGGGGTGGACTGTGGCCAGTTGACAGTGTCCCCTTAAGAAAGGGAATATGGTGGACGGAAGTTGGTAAATGGAAGGAATAGTCTAAACTAATTTTCATTGGTCAAGTGGGAGGAAGCACCTTCTGAACTGGGAGATATCCTGGGCACTCCGGGAACTTCTCGGTCAGTCTTGCTTCCGCCTTTTCTTCATGCAGCAGCTTTTTCTCTGCTGGGCTTTCTGCCAAGGCTTCGGCCTTGAAGACTTGATAAGATAACCAGGCCTGTATTAACTGCTTCCAATTAACACAAACTGCTTTTAACTTCTTTCTTTTCTCTTTCTCCCTCTTTTCCGAACTACTCTGGGGAAGGGGGGGGGAGAGAGGGGAGAGCGGAAGTGGGGAACCCCTCGGCCGAGGGGGGTTATTCTCATTTCTGTGTTACTCTGTTGTATATATTTGTATATATTGTAGATATTGTAAATTTGTAAATATTCCCCTGCAAACCTTACACTGCTTTGTAAATATAGCTCCACTGCTTTGCTAATTCAGCTGGTGAGTTTTTTTTTTCCTCTCCCTTCAATTTTTTTCTTTTCCCTTTTACCCTTACAAGGGGGAAGGGAGGAGGCTTCTTGGCTTTACCCTTCCACCCACCACAACGATGATATCATTGATGAACTGGATGTGTTCTGGAGCACTGCCTTTCTCCAGAGCATCGTGGATTACTGCATGACAGATGCTTGAGCTGTGGATCCAGCCCACTGGCACTCTGTTGAAAGTGTACTGGATTCCTCTCCAGGTGAAAGCAAACTGAGGCCTGCATTCCTCTGCTATGGGAATAGAGAAAAATGCATTAGCAATGTCTATGGTAGCATACCATTTGGCCTCTTCGGATTCCAGCTCATATTGTAGCTCCATCATGTCTGGCACTGCTGCACTCATAGGTGGTGTCACTTCAATTAGGGCTCGGTAGTCTACCGTCAGACGCCAGTCTCCATTCTGCTTTGGCACAGGTCACACTGGACTGTTGAAAGGTGAATGAGTTTTGCTGACGACTTTCTGACTCTCCAACTGACGAATCAGATTCTGAATGGGCAACAAAGAGTCACGGTTGGTTCTGCATTGTCTGTGATGCACAGTCTGAGAAACAACCGGCAATTTAATGTCCTGTATCTTATGTTGTCCCACAACTGCAGATTCATCAGAAAGCTCAGGTATAGCAGATAGCTTTAATTTTTGTCCATCAATTTCTATTGAAGCTACTCCAAAAGCCCATTTGTAACCTCTTGGGTCTTTGAAACGCCCTTCTCTCAGAAAATCAATTCCCAAAATACAAGGTGCGTCAGGTCCGGTCACAACTGTGTGCTTCCTCCATTGTTTACCAGTTAGACTTGTGTTAACCTCTACCTTACTTAACTCTTGAGATCCACCAGTGACTCTCAGAATAGTTATAGACTCTGATCCCTGATAAGTTGATGGCATTATGGTGCACTGAGCTCCTGTGTCAACCAAGGCCCTGTACTTCCGAAATTGTGAAGTGCCAGGCCACTGGATGTACACATCCCAATAGATTCTATTATCTCTGTTATCCCTCTCCTCCCCCTGGCGGGAGGCAGGGCACCCCTACTTATGGGGAACATGCCCACATGTGCACTGCACATAGTGTGCAGGGCTATAACTTTGCATGTTACAACTGGAGCCACTGTTGGAGCTACTAGAGTTGTCATGGGGAACTGTGGAAGTAACAGCTACCCTTCTGGTATTGCTTCCTTGGGTTCTGCCACTTTGCAATTCCCTCAGTCTCCTGAAAAGATTAGAAGTTGGTTGGCCATCCCAGCAGTTCATGTTCTCACCAAACTGATCACACAGAGTTATCCAAATAGTTCTACGTGATTGCCTTGGTGGTCTGTTTTGGAATGACCTGTTTTGGAATGACCGCCTTGGAGGACGTGTATTCCTCACAGATGAAACTTGTATCCACCTGGAGGAAGAATTGAAATTATCCCTTTGTGCCAATTGGGATATGGAATTTCTAAATTCATCCTTTAACTCTCTTATGCAAATCTGTATATCTCCAGACATAGTTTTAATAGCCGAAACCAAAGAAACACGTGTCATGCTATCCTCCAATTGTCTCATTTGATCACTGAATTGGCCAACCGTAGGAGAAGCTCCACCATAATTTCTTGACACAATTCTGCTTGCCAGAATGTTTGCATAATTAGAAGGAGCAAGTTTGATGATCTTTTTAGCAAGACCAATACCCACAGGAATGTCATCAGGATTCAGAGTTTCATGTTCACCATAGAGTAGCTCTCTAACAGCAAATTCTCTCAAGCGCTTAATTCCCTCATCTATGGTAGTCCAGGGTTTAGGATTCCATGGAAGATCATCTCGGGAAGGGTATCTCAGGGCAACCGCCATTAAAAGGCGTATCCACAGATTAACCTTACCGAGAGCTCTGCCTAGATGTCTATCTATTCCATTATCCCTCGAGAGAGTTCCTAACTGAGCTGCTGACTTGTCTCCAACTGTTAGAGCTGGAGCACCTGTATCATAACACCTACTAAGCCAAGCTAGAACTGGCTCCTTATCGGCTCTGGTGAAATCTTTACGGACATTTCACAATTCCTCGCGGGGTGACGAACACTCTGCAATATCATCTTCTTCCTCTTCTCCCTGAACTTTTTGTCCTAATAATCCTGCTGCCATTTTCTCAAGGATCTCTTTAAGCTGAGAACCACCTTTGCCAGCTCCTTTCCTAACTTCATCTCCATCCTGCTTTGATCTCACTAGGTTAGCTAGATCTTTAAAACAAACCTTCTCTTCCTCCTGAGCAGGATCTCTTAGAGTAGAGGGCCCCTCACCAGGATCAGTCTCCAGCTCCTCTTCTTCTCCATCTTTGGCCTTTCCACCTCTAGTCTTTAAAGTAGCCACCTTAACTGGAGCTGTGTTTGAATTTACAGCCATCTTAATAGAAGCTGACAGGTCCTGAGATAAATCAGCTGCTGGGGCAGTGACTTCCAGTCCTACCGAGAGATTGGGCGGAAGTGAAGCTGCTCCGTTAATGGCCGACGGAGAAGAAGAAGGAGGAGGAGGAGTAGGCGCCATGTTGATACCAGCCGCCGCCCTTGGCAGCTTGCCAGAATCAGCAAAGTCATTTAGAGCTGCTTTACCAATTAACTTTTTAGCCCTCTTTTTAACTGACAGAGTCTCCACCTTCCTCATCACTAGATGACTCTGGGACTGATCCAGAGCCACGGCGTTTTCTTTTTGATCTAGTTTTAATAACAAAAAAAGCTTTGGATACCTTTCTCTCTTGCCGCAGAGAGAACAGTAAATATGCAATTACCATCACCAGCAGCAGAATTATAGACATGAAATAAATCACTTTTGGATCCCAGGCATCACCTAAAGTTACTCTCTCCTCCGGCGGAATCCTAAAACCCTTTATCTCAATTGGGAGAGTGGCCATAAGAAATCCACGCATTTTCCATACCGTAATCTAACTCTGTACATAACCCACAAATAAATTGTTCGCACCAAATATTTACCCAGGTAATCCAAATTCAAACCCAAACAATATCTGTAAACCAGAGCCCCAAAAATTGAAAAGAATAATCGCTGCACAAACCACAACATCTTCATGTTTGCTAATTCAGCTAGAAAACACTAAATCAATCAAGTAATAAATTAAACTAATTATCTGCTGCACGTTGGGTAAGCCAAAAAAAAAAATGTCGAGGGTTGGAAGGGTAAGGCCAAGAAGCCTCCTCCCTTCCCCCTTGTAAAGTAAAGGGAAAGAAAATTGAAGGGAAAGGAAAAAAAAAACCTCACAGCTGAATTAGCAAAGCAGTGGAGCTGTAGATTTACAAAGCAATGTAGGATATGCAGGGGAATATATACAAATTTACAATATTTACAATATATACAAAGATATACAATAAAGTAACACAGAAATGAGAGTTCCACCCCCTGCTGAGGGGGTTCCCCACCTCTGCTCTCCTCCTCTCTCCCCCTTTTCCCCAGAGCAGGTTAGAAAGAGAGAGAAAGAGAAGGAAAAAAAAAAAGTTAGAACCAGTTTGTATTAATTGGAAAGGAGTTAATACAGGCCTTGGTAGCTTATCGGTTTCAAGGCCGAAGCCTTGGCAGAAAGCCCAGCACAGAAAGCTGCTGCCCTGCGGAGGAGCGAAAGCAAGACTGAAGATAAAGTGCTGGAATTCCCAGGATACTCTCCTGCACTCCCAGTTCAGAAGGTGTTTCCTCCCACTTTACCAACAAAATTAGTTTAGATCCTTCTTTTTGTTTAACAACTTCCATCCACCATATTCCCTTTCTTAAGGGGGCAGCGTCAACCGGTCACAAGAGATGATTGGGAAGAGTCAGCATGGCTTTGCCAAGGGCAAATCCTGCCTGACCAACCTGGTGGCCTTCTATGAGCAGGTGACAAAATTAATAGATGAGGGGCGAGCAACTGATGTCATTTACCTGGACCTGAGCAAAGCCTTCGACACTGTCCCGCACCACATCCTAGTCTCCAAACTGGTGACACATGGGTTTGATGGGTGGACCACTAGATGGATAAGGAACTGGCTTGATGGCCGCACCCAAAGAGTGGCTGTCAATGGGTCCATGTCCCAGTGGAGGCCAGTGACAAGCGGAGTCCCTCAGGGATCAGTCCTGGGACCTGTCTTGTTCAACATCTTTGTGGGTGCCATGGACAGTGGCATTGAGTGCACCCTCAGCAAGTTTGCTGATGACACCAAGCTGTGTGGTGCAGCAGACACGCTGGAGGGAAGGGAGGCCATCCAGAGGGACCTTGACAGGCTGGAGAGGTGGGCACAAGCCAACCTCATGAAGTTCAATAAGAGCAAGTGCAGGGTCCTGCATCTGGGTCGAGGCAATCCCAGGCACAAATCCAGGCTGGGCAGTGACTGGCTGGAAAGCAGCCCTGAGGAGAGAGACTTGGGGGTGCTGGTGGACAAGAAGCTCAACATGAACTCTCAATGTGCACTTGCAGCCCGCAAAGCCAATCAGATCCTGGGCTGCATCAGGAGAAGTGTGACTCGCAGGTCGAGGGAGGTGATCCTCCCCCTCTACTCAGCCCTAGTGAGACCCCACCTGGAGTTCTGTATCCAGTTCTGGAGCCTCTATTACAAGAGGGATGTGGAGGTGCTGGAACGTGTCCAGAGAAGGGCCACAAGGATGATCAGAGGGCTGGAGCACCTCTCCTATGAGGGCAGACTGAAGGAGTTGGGGCTGTTCAGTCTGCAGAAGAGAAGGCTCCGAGGTGATCTAATTGTGGCCTTCCAGTATCTGAAGGGGGCCTACAGGAAGGCTGGGGAAGGACTTCTCAGGATCTCAGGTAGTGATAGGACTAGGGGGAATGGAATGAAGCTGGAGGTGGGGAGATTCAGGCTGGATGTGAGGAGGAGGTTCTTCACCATGAGAGTGGTGAAACCCTGGAATGGGTTGTCCAGGGAGGTGGTCGAGGCCCCGTCCCTGGGGGTGTTTAAGACCAGGCTGGATGAGGCTCTGTCCAGCCTGATCTAGTGTGGGGTGTCCCTGCCCGTGGCAGGGGGGTTGGAACTAGATGATCCTTGTGGTCCCTTCCAACCCTGAATGATACTATGATACTATGAATTGTTGAAGAATGGTTTGAATCTAAGGGACATGGTTCTATGGAATGATTACTTGAACAGAATGTGTAGGCCGTACTCCATCTTGTTGTTTACTGCTCACAGTTAGCTGAAATGCCTTGTCACCATGACTTGTGGAATACCTTGTCACTATGACTTGCAGAAAGGAGCTCTGCAACAGCAAGATAAGATGCTCATTGGCCTAACCACAAGGAGGCTGGACATGATAATGTAACCCTGGCTAAAATGCTATATAAGCCGTGTAATTGAACAATAAAGTTGAAGCTTGCTTATCAATCATATTGATTGTGTGAGTACTTCCCTCGCCGCAGGGTTTCGTCCCAATAACCTCCCAGTTAGAAGCAGAATTCATCGAGTTTCTCCAACATTTTCATGAGGTCTGAAAGCCCTCCACCCACACCACAGAAGCTGTCAAATACTCTGGAACCCCCCAGGCCAGCACAGGGTAGCCTGTCAACACAGAAGGGCAGAGAAATGAGGTGACCAGGGCACAGAGGCTCCCTCTCCCAGCCAAATACCAACTAGCACCCCACCACCAGCCATCCTCTCCTCTGCCAGCCCAGCTCCACTCAGTCCAGAAGACAACATTCAGCCCCTATTCTCAGCCCAGGTAATTAGGTGCCTCTTGATTGCTGATAGGCAATAATGTAGAACCATAGACTGGTAGGGAGTGGAAGGGACCTCTGAAGATCCTTGCGGCCAACCTCTCTGCCAAAGCAGGATCACCTAGGGCAGGTCACACAGGAATGCATCCAGGTGGGGTTTGAAAGTCTCCAGACAAGGAGACTCCACAGCCTCACTGGGCAGCCTGCTCCAGGGCTCCAGCACCCTTACAGTAAAGAAGATTTTCCTCATGTTGAGGTGGAACTTCTGTGCTCCAGTTTCTATCCATTGTCCCTTGTCCTATCACAGAACACCATTGAAAAGAGCTTGGCCCCTTCTTGACGCCTACCCTGCAGATATTTATAACCATCAGGAGTCCTCCTCCTTGTTCAGGAATCACCATCACTGGAGGTGTTCAGGAGGAGACTTCATAGGGTGCTTGGTTGCATGGTTTAGTTGATTAGGTGGTGTTGGATGATAGGTTGGACACAATGATCTTGAAGATCTCTTCCAACCTGGTTTATTCTATTCTGTCAATAAGATCTCCTCTCACTCTTCTCCTTTCCAGGTTAAACAGCCCCAGGGCTTGCAGCCTTTCCTCATCAGAGAGATGTTCCAGGCCCTTCACCATCCTCACAGCCTCTATTGAGCACTCTCCAGTATATCCCTGTCCCTCTTGAACTGGGGAGCCCAAAACTGGACACAATACTGCAGATGTGGTCTCAGTAGGGCAGAGTAAAGGGGAAGGAGAAGAGTAATCTCACTCACATTGGCTTCCCTCAGGGTAATTTAATTAAAAGGGAAAAAAAAAAAACCACCACAGATATGATTGGTTTGGGCTTTATTTTTTTTCCCCTTGTTAGAAAACTCTTTCTGATGGCTTCATAACCTTCCTCTCACTTTGTATTTTTTCTTTTACACTGCATATTCCAGTCCTCCCACAGCAGGGAGCATCCCCACCAGTAATTCCCCAGAGCTGGTCACCCTGAGGACCTGCACACTGAAGTCACAGGCAGCCAAGCCAGAAAAGATGAATTTGAGTAAGGTTGGAAAAGACCTCAGAGATCATCAAGTCCAACCTATCACCCAACACCTCCTGACTAACTAAACCATGGCTCCAAGTGTCACATCCAATCCTTTTTTGAACATCTCCAGGGATAGTGACTCCACCACCTCCCTGGGCAGCACATTCCAATGGCAAACCTCTCTTTCTGGGAAGAGCTTTCTCCTCACCTCCAGCCTAAACCTCCTCTGGCACAGCTTGAGACTGTGTCCTCTTCTTCTGATGCTGGTTGCCTGGGAGAAGAGACCAACCCCCTCCTGGCTACAGCCACCCTTCAGGTAGTTGTAGACAGCAATAAGGTCTCCCCTGAGTCTCCTCTTCTCCAGGCTAAGCAACCCCAGCTCCCTCAGCCTCTCCTCACAGGGCTGTGCTCCAGACTTCTCCTCAGCCTCATTGCCCTTCTCTGGACACATTCAAGTGTCTCAATGTCCTCAATGACTGTGATGGGAGCACCCCAAATGCAAACCTAAGTGCCCTTTGCAAAGTACTGGCTCTGGATGATCCAGCAACCAACCTGGCTACCATATCACAGCTGCCCCAGGATTATCCCAGTGATGAAGCTCTGCTGTGCCTGGTCTCTACTCCATGCAAACCCCACCATGTCCACCTCTCCAGGGTAAACACACACAGAGAAAGGACCTCATGCAAACATCAATACAAACTGGGGGTAGGAGTTGGGCAAACCAGCAGTGATGGCAGACTGAAGAAAGAGCTCAGCTCAGCTCTGGGCACAGGATTCAGAATACAGAGCTAACCAGATTGGAAAAGACCTTTGAGATCATCAAGTCCAACTTACCACCCAACACCATCTAATCAACTAAACCATGGCACTAAGTGCCTCATCCAGTCTCTTTTTAAACACTTCCAGTGATGGTGACTCCACCACCTCTCTGGGCAGCACATTCCAATGGCCAATCACTCTCTCTGGGAAGAACTTTTTCCTAATATCCAGCCTGAACCTCCTCTGGCACAGCTTGAGACTGTGTCCTCTTGTTCTGGTGCTGGTTGCCTGGGAGAAGAGACCAGCCCCCACCTGGCTACAACCTTCCTTCAGGTTGGAAGGATGTCTCCCCTGAGGGTCCTCTTCTCCAGGCTAAACAACCCCAGCTCCCTCAGCCCATCATTACAATTCAGCCCAAGCTGCTGGGAAGATGTTGGATAATCCCTCTGCCAGTGTTAAGCAGAACATCTTATTGCTCTCTACAACTGCCTGAAGGGAGGTTGTAGCCAGGTGGGGACTGGTCTCTTCTCCCAGGCAACCACCAACAGAACAAGAGGACACAGTCTCAAGCTATGCCAGGGGAAGTTTAGCCTCAAGGTGAGGAGAAAGTTCTTGAGAGGAAGAGTAATTGGCCATTTGAATGTGCTGCCTAGGGAGGTGGTGGAGTCACCATCCCTGGAGGTGTTAAAAAAGGGATTGGATGTGGCTCTTGGAGCCATGGTTTAGTAGTCATGAGGTGTTGGGTGATAGGTTGGACTTGATGATCTCTGAGGTCTTTTCCAACCTTATTGATTCTATGATCTGGACAGACAGACATGTCCTGTGTGAGAGGACTCCTCTTGCAAAGCCAGATGCAGTTATGGGGGGGGGGGAACAACCCCACAATAAAATTAAAGAGCAACAGAAAAT
Source organism: Melanerpes aurifrons (assembly GCA_011125475.1). Taxonomy (NCBI): domain Eukaryota; kingdom Metazoa; phylum Chordata; class Aves; order Piciformes; family Picidae; genus Melanerpes; species Melanerpes aurifrons. The sequence goes on along the minus strand of WWNC01000102.1, from coordinate 354,068 downwards.
AACCTGAGCAGGAACTCAGGAGCCCAGATTTTACTCACAGAGAAAGCACTGAGCCCCACACAGTGCAGCAAGGAGAGAAGCCAGCCTCGTTATTCAGCCCTGCTAATTAAAAGGGAAGGGAAAACAATATGGGATGAAAGAAGAAGGCATCAACAAAGAGAGACGGGGAAGTTGGCCAGGAGGCTGCAGCACAGCACAAAGAAGCCCACAGAAGCGCTGGCCCTCGGCTAGCCAGCAGCAGAGCAGGGTTCAGTGAACCTCACAGAAAGGGCTGGGATGCCAAATAAATATTTATATTCTGCTGCTGGAGGGAAAGCTGGATGGGATGCCACTGTCACACAGCACTGGAATATTTCCTGCTGCCTCAATAATTATGGGAGAAAAAGAAAAACACATCAAAAGCAGCTCTGGGATGTTGAACCATAGAATTGTCTGGGTTGGAAAACACCTCTAAGGTCATCCAGTCCAACCATCAACCCAACACCACCATGGCCATTAAACCATGTCCCTCAGTGCCATGTCCAGATGTGTCTTGAATGCCTCCAGGGATGGTGACTCCACCACTTCCCTGGGCAGCCAGCTCCAAAGCCTGACCACTCTTACAGGAAAGAAATGTTTCCTAATATCCAACCTAAACCTCCCCTGGCACAATTTCAGGCCATTTCCTCTCATTCTATGACCTGATACTAGCAAGAAGAGACTGACCCCCACCTCACGACAACCTTCTGTCAGGTAGTTTTCATTTTCACATAACTGGGAGGACCTGAGATGCTCAGAGGAGCCAGGCCTGCTCATATCATCACACACCACCATGTTTCTCTTGCCAGAAATCCTCCCTAGCCGTATCTGAGCCCACAAGACATTTACCTGGGATCTTTGCAGCTCCAAACAATCCCTTCCACAAGCAAGGGGAAAGCTACCTTGTCCTCCCATGGCCAGCCAAGTCCTGCTCCAGGCATAGCAGAAATAGGGCAAAGCCCACAGCAGCTTTTCAAGGAGCATCTCACTTGCCTTAATAAACCTTGCAGGAGTCAGTCAAGGCTCCAAATAACAGCCCACATCTGTTTGATCCCTGCCAGCTCAATGGCCCTCTGTGGCAGGGTATGAAAAGTGGGCAAGAAATGAAAGAATCAGGAGCTGACAGCGGAGTTGGTGCCCGTTAATGTGCAAAACACATCAGGGGGTAAAATCTTGTCCCTATTTCAACAACAGCAAAAGATGTTTTGTGGAGGCAACTGCTGACATCACCTAACCCAGGCCCAAGGGAGTCCCTGAGCACACAATTGTTGCTGGGTGAAATCAATGTGACCCTCATGAACAGGGTTAAGGATTGATCTCAGGTGATAGCCACACCCATTGCCAAGCTTGGGGTGTTTCTAGAGGGGTCCTGTGCTGCTCAGCATCTCCTCCAGTTGCCTGGAAGAAAATCTGAAAGGAATTTCCAGAAGACAATTTTTCATACCAGAAGAAAATGTTTCCCCATGACAAGAGTCAGACCTTGGAATCATCTCCCAAGGGACTCTGGATTTCTCCTACATTGCTCAGTTTTAAGACTCAGATTGAGAGGGTGCTGGGGCCAGCTGTAATGGGTTGGGGCAAACCCCCCTCCCCACCACAGGGCAGAAACAACAACTCAGACAAAGGGATTGCAAAAGTGATAGAAAGTTTAAATAGAAAAACAATTTAAAAACAAACAACAATGAAAGCTTTACAGAGAACCACAAGCACCGTGACAAAGAGAGAAATCCCAGAACATACCCAAGAACATCCCATCCCCACCTGGGGGTACACCCAACCCCCCCCAGGGCTCTTTCCTCCCCCCCAACCCAGCCTTGGGCCTGGGCAGGCCCAAGGAAGGCGGCTCATGCCATTTTACCTAGGCAGCATCTGAGGACAAAAGAGGAAGTGAAGACCCTGCATGGGCATTTTATAGGGGAGCAGGGCATTATGGGATTGGAATACCTGCCTGTGACCACCCCCTGGGCTGGGCCCACCTCTTGGGACCTCCCAGGTGTGGTCTATGCAGTGGCATCCGGGCCAGCACCCAGCCTAAACCACCACACCAGCTTATTTCAGCTACACCATCACCTAGAAAGGCTGGACCAAATGATCCTTGGGGCCCCTTCCAACCTGGCATTCTGTGATTCTATGACTTTAGAATCATAGAATCAGTCAGGTTGGAAAAAAACTCAGGGATCATCAAGTAAAACCTTAATGCATTCAAGCATAGCATCCATATGCCTGGGCACCAAAGGCAGAGAAAGGATGAACCCCTGAGGGCACAGCCAGCACTCAGCCAGGTGATGGGACATAACCCAAACAGTCCGTGAGGGTAGGACAGACACAGTCAAACACATCCCCATGCACCTCCAGGGAGAGGCAAGTGATGGGATGGATGGTCAGAGGCTTGGGAGAAGATTCTAGCCCAACATGCAGCACCTGTGGAGCACCACAGGCACGCTGCCCATGGTGCTGTTAGGTCGATGATTGGACTCAACGATTTTAGAAGTCTTTTCCAACCAAAACAATTCCATGGTTCTATGAGACAGGCTCCTTAGGAAAACAAAAAATAACCCACCTAGCAAACAGAACTTTCAGGGAAGGATATCAGAAGTCGATGTGTTTAGTGGTTTTCTTTTGCCTCCCCTCCAAAAAAAGCAGCATAAGGAAAACCTACAGCCACAAGGAAAAGAGATTCAAGGTGGTAGTTGATGGGATTTGTCATTGTGTAGGATGAAGGCAACCAAGGGTGGACAGATGTCAGGAGCAAGGAGCATAACACCCCTTAATAAGTCTGCCACTGACTTTATTTAGTGTAATAGCCCCCACCAAAAAAAAACCACCAACCAAACAAACAACCACAAAAAATACCAAACCCTGTGACAACATCTCTCAGGCATCCCTGCCAGCAAGCACCAACCCCCGGAGCGAACACCTCGGCCATTAATTTCTGCCCACAATTACTTCTGGAGTGTTTGATTTCCCCTGGAAAGAGAGACATGCATCCTCCCAGACATGGGCAGTGAAGCCAACATCTGCAGCAGCAGCAGAGACCTCTTTATGCCACATAAATATCTTTCTTTCCCCCTGAACAGGCCATTTAGCAACACTTAAAACTGCTAAATCTCGGGGTTTATGTGGGAATGATTGGAGAGTGTCCTGGAAACCCCAGGTTCCTTTTTTTCAATCTAACGCTGTCTTTAGAAAGCAATTTTTCAAGCCTTCATTTCCAAGCCCCCTTTTAATCTCTTGCAAATTATTGGTGAGAGCTGAATCCGAGGCAAACTGCCATCAACTATGATCACAACACCGGGGCTGGGCAACGAGTGGGCATCGCTGATTGTTGAGAAGAAACTATTGCTTTTAGGCAAGCTGGCACAGACAGAAATTAGCATTTATACTGGATTATTGAAAAAGAGAGATAAAAATAATAAAAAAGAGAGAGAATCAGCCTCTATCTGTGTGTCAATTGTGCCTCACCAAGGTCAATATCTTCACCGTAATAGGCACGGCAAGAACAACCTGTGTGTGGCAATGAGCTGCATGGCCAAAATGTGTCATTATTAGCTGAAAGGCAAACTGAGCTCTGAAATCACATCTGCACCCCCCCACACACACACAGAGCTCTCAATGCAGGTGACCTCTGGTGAGAGGAGAGTGGTGAAAGAAGCCAGGGAAATAAGAGAAAAAGAAAAGCAAATTAAATGAACAATGAGAAGCTGATAGTTTGACTTCTCCGGAGGTTCTTTCCCCATCGCTGTTGTCTCTGCAAAAAAAAAATCTGCTTTTGAAAGGACTTTGATTGAAGTCTACAGCTTGATCCTCCCAAGCTGTGGAAGGACATGGCATGGTTTTGCCTGGCACTTGCAGGTAATGACTGATTAAGTCAGGAAAAAACCCACACAGCTCTGTAGACGAGGATGATTTTAAGGTGAATTTTGGTTTGGTTAGGTTTGGGGGAGGTTGTTTGCTTGGGTTTTTTTCCCCCCATATCAACAGGATTTTCTTTACCACCATTCCAGCATGTTCTAAATGAGATGAAAGATCTCCTCATCAGTTCACTGAAGTTGAACTGGAACAAAAAGAAGCACGTTTGCTGGAGCAAAGCGGGGGAAATCACCTTGATGCCTCACATCAACGAGGAGCAAATATTCCCTCCTGACCCTGCCAAAAGGCTCCCTTGCAGGGAAGCTGCAACATCCGGTTTAAGAGAAGCATTCATTACAATATCGTGCTTTTTATACCAAAAAAAACCCAAAGCAAAACAATGGTGCCGCTGATGTGGGGAGAATTCTGGGGTGTTCCGGTGCAAAAATGAACGCCTGGAATTCTGCTGGCTGCATCTCATTCGTAGAATCATGGAATTGTTAGGGTTGGAAGGGACCTCAAGGATCAGCCAGTTCCAACCCCCCTGCCATGGGCAGGGACACCTCACACTACAGCAGGTTGCTCAGAGCCGCCCCCCCCGCCAGGGCTGCGCAATTTTGGCTTGTAAGGGGCTGCAGGGAGAAGCAGCCTCTGTCCCCCGGGGTCTCCGGAGGTGCAGGAACAGTTTCGGTCCCTGCTGCACCCTGGGGACCCACCACAGCCGTAGAGAACTCATGCCTAGCCCTGTCACTGCTAAGTCACCCTGCAGCACTCCTTATGCCTGCTCCTCGAGCAGGAGTTGAGTCCTGGCTGTGGTGTTCTGCGTTATTTTCCTGCCAGCTCGCCCTACCCGGGCAGCTCCCCTGCCGGGCAAACCCCTTGCTTGTGCACAAGGTCCCAGTCTGTGAGCAGAGGCTGGAACCATGCCCGTTGCTCGAGTCTTTACGGACCACTTGGTTTGTGACAGACTCCCAAAGCCCAGGTCACTCCTGACTGGCTCACAGGCACATGGCCACTCGCGCTCATCCCTTCGCCTTTTTTCTCCCTGGTTTGTCACCACAGCAGCTCTGAGACCTCAGAGAGGTCCCAAACCTCCTCCCTGTCCTGGCAGATTGCGGGGAACCATCCCGAGGCCACCGGGAGCAGCCTCTCCCCTACCCAGAGAGGAGCAGGACCGCCCCTCACTACCTCTCCCAGCCGATCTCCATCTATCCAGGTGCCTCCTGGGGGCCTCCCCGCACAATGCCGGGGCTGCTGCGGGGTCCTTGTTTTGCCAAGCTCTATGGTAAGCCCAGGGGTGCTCTCTCGAAGAGTGCCCCTTCCAGCCTCCCACCTGGATGGGGAAGTTCAAGCCCCTATTCCCCATCACCTGGGGTGATGTTCTGACAACGAAAGGGCACCTATAAATCTTTGTAGGATGAAGTTTTCAGCAGCTCCTTCCTGGATTGTGACTCTCAGAAAGGGACAGAAAATTCTCTTCGGGAAAATAAGTATAAAATACAATAAAACAAACGAACAACAACAACAAAATAGTTTAAAACAAAACAAAGCAAACAAAAAACCAAGCAAGGGTAACTGTCAGCTTTCTGAGGAAGATTCTAGTGAAGACCTGAGCTCAGGGGCTGCTCAGCAGTGCTAGTAACTGGAAATGCTCAGGCTGGTGGGCATGGAATTCCTGGACCCTTGCTGCAGGATTCTGTACCTCAGGAGTTAAAGGGCAGAGGTTTGTGCCCCCCACCCAGTGATGGGCAGGAGGGTCTCACTGGTCTCACCTCCAGCCACAGGGGTGGAGCATGGTAAGAAGTGTAGCAGCAGGCCCTCGGTAATGCTCCCAAGGGCAGGCAGCAATGGAGTGAGTTAAAAATTGAGGTTTTGAAGAAGGAAAGGAGAAAAAGAGCACAGGAAAAAAACAATGCAAGCGCCAGGAACTCTGCCTGACCTTCAGAATGAATTCTGCATCTGAATAAGGCCGTGCAAGTAAAATCAGCGGGGAGTGGAAGTTTGGAGGAGATGAACATCAAAAGCAGAGGCACACGTAGAAATCTGAGCATGTTTCACTGTTGCCCTGCACCCGGGGTCTTCAGCTTTTAATGGGGACAGGCTGAAACTGAAGCAGCAGAACTGTCCTCTCTCTCATTTGTTACCTTTTATCTGTCTTTGATAATCATCCCAGTACCGGATGTGCTTTACCCAGTGGTCATAACCATAAGGGGTCAGGGAAAGGACGGGGTTTGGGAAAGGGTCCGGTCTGGAGGTGCGAGACACCCCCTGCTCTCCAAAATGGGGCTCAGACCCTCCCGGTGCAGGGCATGAGGGAGGCAGTCGGTGCCTCCTGGGGGAGGGGTGCACACCCGAGGGGTGCGGTGCTGAGACTGCTCATCGCTCCCACCGAGTTTGCTCTATTGGTAGGGAAAATGAAGGTCTGCTGCTGTCCCGTCCCCAGCCGAACCCCCGCGAAGGCTGCGCGCCGATGGGTGCAGCAGTCCTTGGGGGTGGGCTGGCACCCTAGGACACCCGCGGCTCGCACCTTGTCGCCGCGGGTACGCACATATAGCGACGTACAGGCGGAGTGCCTGCCTCCGCGCCAAGGCGCGCCAAGCTCGGGGTCGTCACACCCCTGCCGCCCCATCGAATTGCCCGGGTTCAGAGACAGTAAGGGAAGGTCAGCAGCATCCCCCGGACGGCCAGACTCCCTCTCCACACGGTCCCTCGGTGCCCCAGGGAGACAGGGGGAATGTTTGGCAGCTGTGCCCCATTAAAGGGCTGTCCGCCGCCTCCGGCTCGGCGGTGGACGGGCAGAAGCTGGCCCCGGTCGCTGTTCCCGCGACGGGCACGAAGCCCCGCCGCAGCCACTACCCGGGGAGGGGGAAAAGCGTCCCTCGTCAGACCCGGCCCTCAGTTGGAGGCACGGGCAGCCCCGAGGGACATTTTCGTTGTCTGAAAACCAACGGACAAAGGAACAACGACCCCCTAAAAAACCGAAAACCAAACCGCAAACGAAGCATGCTCCTTGAAAGGACACCCGGCACAGCGCTGGTGCCCACCAGCCCCCGAGCCCCGGCGGGAGCGGCTCCGTGAGCGGCTCCTGGAGCGACGGCCGCGCGAAGTGGCGGTGCCGGGGCTCCGTCCAGCCCCGACGGACCGCAGCCGTGCCCCGGCCCGGAGCCGCACAGCCCCGCTGAGCAGGCCGGACGAGGGATTGAAGGATTTACCCGTCTCTTGCCGTCGGGCCCGAGCTGTCGGGAATGCGCTCCGCGCCGCAGTCATCGCGCTGCCCCGGGAGAAGTTTATCTGGGGAGGAGGGGAGCGGGCAAGTACTTACGGGCGAGGGCAGCGGGGCTCATGGCCGCTCGGAGCCTCTCCGGACCTGCCCCGGGGCGGCCGGGCTTAAGAGGCGTCCGGCGGGCGCAGGACAATGGCCGGGGAGGAGGGGGCCGGCGAGGGCGGCGGGAGGCGGGGAGGGGACGGGGCCGCCCGCCGCCGCTCTCCCCCGCCGGTGCTGCTCGCTCCGCCCCCCGTGTCTGGCGTAAATCCCGCGCCGGGCTAAAAGAAACGGCGAGATGCCAGCGGCCGGGGCTGGTGGCCGCCGTGCCGCGCCTCGCCCGCGAACGGCTCGCCGGTGCCGGCGGCATCGCCCGGCCCCGGCCCCCCCACCCGGCCCGGCCCTCCCCGCCGCGCCATGTCGCTGAGCCCCAAGCACACGACGCCCTTCTCGGTGACCGACATCCTGAGCCCGATGGAGGAGAGCTACAAGAAGTTCGGTGGCATGGACGGGGCGGGCGGGATGGGCGCGCCCCTCGGGCCCTACCGCCAGCCGCCGGTGCCCCCGGCCGCAGCCGTCCCGCAACACGTCGTGGCCGGTCCCACTGGGGCAACAGCTTACCATATGCCCCACGGCGTCTCCCAGTTCTCGCACGGTGCTGTCGGGGAGTACTGCAACGGCGGATTGGGCAACATGGGTGAGCTGCCCGCCTACCCCGAGGGGATGCGCAGCGGAGCGACGGCGGGAGGTGGTTGGTACGGGGCCGGCGGCGACCCTCGCTATTCCAGCAGTAAGTGTGGGCCAGGGCCAGCGGGTGAGAGGTGGGACAGGGAAGGGTGGGGAAACCACTATGCCCGACGGGGCGGCAGCCGGCACTGAGCCGGTTGTTCCATTCAGTCTCCAGGTTCATGGGCCCGTCGGCGGGGGTGAACGTGGCCGGGATGGGCGGCCTGAGCGGCATCGCCGAGGGTACCAAGGCTATCGTGCCACTTCACACGGCCCCACGGAGGAAGAGGAGGGTGCTCTTCTCCCAGGCTCAGGTCTACGAGCTGGAGCGGCGCTTCAAGCAGCAGAAATACCTGTCGGCGCCGGAGCGGGAGCATCTGGCCAGCCTGATCCACCTCACCCCCACCCAGGTGAAGATCTGGTTCCAGAACCATCGCTACAAGATGAAACGCCAGGCCAAGGACAAGGCGGCCGCCCAGCAGCTGCACCCCGACGGCAGCGGTGGCCTCTGCCAGCAGCACTCTCCGCGCCGTGTAGCCGTACCCGTGCTAGTGAAGGACGGCAAACCCTGCCCGCCGCCGGGCGCAGGCACCCCGGCCCCGGGGCAGCCCGCCCCGCTGCCCCCGGCCCCCTCTTCGGCCGGGTCGCTGCCCGCCCCCGCCGCTGCCCACCCGCATCCCGGCTCGCTGGGGCAAGCGGCCGACCTGGAAGAGCTCTCGCCCAGCCCGCCGGCGCTGCACGGCCAGGTGCCCGCCCTGGCCCAAATGGACTCGACCGGCGTCGACTACAACGGCAGCATGGTCAGCCCCAACCTGCTCTACGGCAAGACATGGTAATAAACCATCTGTCTGTGTGTCCCCCCATCCCTGCCCCGGCGTCACCCTCGCCCACTGCGACTGGTCCCGACTCCTGACCGGCCCGGCGAGGTGCCTGCGGGGAGCCCCGACAGCGGCCCGTGAGTCTCCGTCTCGTCCGCGCCCCACCCCCACTTTCTCTTCTGGCCCTCTGGCCTCTCTCTTCGTGGTGTTTGGGTTTGTTGGTTTTTTTTTTTGTACTTTCCGGGCTTTTTTGAAACTTGGACCCAAAGGCAGAGCCGCGGCATGGGAGTGTGGCCACGCGTGGGCGTGGGGCCGCGCCGCTAATTTCGTGCGTGTGTAAGTGTGTGCATGGGCATGCATGTGCGTGTGCATGTGTGCGTGTATGCACACGCGTGTCCGTGGTTCCGTGTCCCGTTCACCTTCCTGCCAGTGTGAGGAGGCTCGCCCAGGAAAGCCGTCCCGATGGGGCGTCCGGCCGGACCGGCGGGGTGTGGAAAGAGCCAGGAGGATCCAGTGGGGGACCCGGGGGCAGGGGGCGGCCTGGGGTGGCCTTAACTCTCCTACGGGCAGCCAAACTTGGAGGCAGCCGGGTTCCCGTATACCTTACATTCCCATTGATCGCGAAAAATAAATCTTCTGAAGTGCAACTTATCTCAGCAGAATTAATTTTATAAGGGTGCCCCTGAAGTGCAATTTCATTATTATTTGATTGAAGGTAAATTGAATTGTAACTCAAGGTTGAGGAGGCAGCGAGCGGGGCCAGCGGCCGCTGCCTTTTGGAGGACAGGGAGTGGCCGGAGCAAGAAAATAAACCAAAATAAACCAAATCCAAGGCTGGCAGCGGCGGAGGGAGTTTTGACAGAGGAGCTCTCTGACGCCGATATGCATATTTAAGGGGGGAAACTGTTTTTATCGTTATCATTAAAATATTGCCTAGTAAATGAATGTACGGACACGCTGCACGCCCCGCGCCTCCGCCGCGAACGCCGGCGTTTGGCTGAACATCTGAAGAGCCGCGGAGATAATGGAGATTCCCGAGGCTGGACAGCAGTTCTCTGACGGGAGATGGGGGGGGGATCGTGCCCCTCGCAAGAGAAGGGAGGAACGGTGGTGGGAAGCGGTGGGACAGATCAGGGCGGCGGGGTCTGTCGCTTCGCCTGTTAAATCCCGGAGGAAATCCCCGAGGAAACGCTTCTCAGAAGTTTTCGGCATTGTTTTGTTATTGTTTGTTTCCATTTTTAATTAATTTTTTCTTTTTTTCTTTTTTTTTTGTACAATAAAAGGAAACATTGTTCTCACGAGTTAGCTGCTTTGCTTTCTTCTCACTCTTACCTATGGATGCGGTTTGACCACCCCTGGGCAACACCAAACCCTTCATTTTTCCACCTCCTCCCACAGGATTTCATTCCATTGCCCCCTGCTTCTATCACCCTAGGGGTGGGGATCCACTGAACCCCAACCCCTCTGGGTTGCTCGGCCTCGAGGTCTGGGCTGTGCCACGAAGGAACGATTCTGGGGTGGAAAATAATGGATTTCAGGCTCTTTGAGCCCAGGGAACAACCCGGGGGCTGTGAAGGGAAGGGAGGGACACTGACCATTAGCCCCCTGGGGCGATGTGTAGGGATCCCTGTGGCTCTCCCCCCTTCCACGGGGATGGCAGGACGGGGATGATTCCCTGGAAGGGTCGAAACCCGGTGGGATGAGTAAGCACCACTCTCACCCCCACAACCCTGCCAGACCACCAGAATCAACTCCATCCTGGAAAACTCACATAGAGATGGAGCACCTTCATGACTGCCACGGGTACACTGCTCCCAAAGGTCATGCTCAGACATCCCAGTGGCTCTGGGTACACTGGGACATAGCCTGAGCAGGGAGATGCAGACGGCCGAAGCAGAAGTGATGTTCCACAATCAGGCTCAGCTTCTCATCCCTTTGTGATGGAGCAGAGGACCCAAAGCTCCTGGCCAAGCACAGTGCTCCAAGCATTTGCTTTGAGGATCTGGGTCCCAGGGCTGAGGACAGGCTCTGTTTGGGAGCACCAGTCAGCTTCAACTCACGACCCACAGCCTGAGCAAGAGGGATTCTACAGCAACAAGCACGTTGCAGTCCCTCAGAATGTTTACCCAGCCCCATTTTTGTATCCCCAAACACAGGGAGTAGGGACAAAAGCCCACCAGCACCCCAGGTTCATCCTCAGGAGCATGAGGATGAGCCAGAGAGCTTCTTCCTCCAGTCCCACACTCAATTCTTGCATTTGCATGAAAAATCCACATTTTGCCCTGCTCAGGAAAAGCAAAATTACTTGCTTTTTTGAGACCCAAATTTTTCCCCAGCCAAGGGAGAAGGTTGTTGGCAAGGGCTGATGGCAGTTTCCAGCTTCAGGGAGGATGGCAATCCTTAGCATTACAATGAAGGATTCTGCTCCACCCTCAATCACTTGAAAATAATGAATCCAGTTTCATGATTTCTTTCTCCCAAGGTTACCTCAGTCTGGTCCCCCTTGTTGCTGGCAATTAACATCTGGGCCTTGGAAGGAAGGGGTTGAAAACCCACTCTGCCTTGCAACCTCCCTCCTCAAGCCTTGGAGTTCACCCATGTATAAAATATAGATGTGCTTAAGGGAAAAGTCCAAGTGTGGCACAAGGAAAAGAGGTTTTACAGGAAAGGTGGTCGAGTAGCATTAGCACTGCTCATCCACCTGGGTGGTTTTGTCTCCTTTTTTGTCTTATTTCTTCTTTTTTTTTTTGATTAAACAAAGATTTTAAATATTTTGGTAGAGATTGGGAGGGTGGGGGGGGAGGATGAATTGCCAAGAAATTAATAGAAATGTGGGTGCAGAGAGGTGGAAGATGTTTTGGAAGGAGGGAGGGGTGGAATGAAAGCACTTGCTCCTGGGTCAGAATTTCAAAAGCCACTTTTTATAAAGCAAATAAAAATATTTACTGATTTGGTACACCGGCACAGGGAAGGGAAAGAAAATAAATCCCTAGAAAGAGGGCTAAAAAGGAAGGGAAACTCTGTACTCCACAGCTGCTTTAAATTAGATATCAAAACAGACAAAACACACCTCCCCTGCTTATCTTACAGTGACAAGGAACCAAGTAAAAAAAACAGGTACCAGTTAGAAAAGTTGAAATGCTTTGCTTCAGAGTCCAAAATAATATCCTCTCTCTATGAGGAATCTGAGGGAGCATCCGAGCGGGAACACCAATGGCCGTGTCCTTATGCGCTGTGCTCCGCGGGCTGTCCGCTGGGCTGGCCCTGAGAGGTGACAAAATCCCCTTTCGAGGTGTTCTTGCAAACTCCTGGATGTTTCTGGGCTCTCTTCTGGGTGAAGGAAAGGATGTTTGGAGTTCAGCACAGCTTGTACACATAATGAAGACAGAGCAGCACTCCTGCCTCCTCCCCAACTGCCTCGCGGGCACAGCAGCGAGTTGGAGCCGACTAGGATTTTGCGGTACACTCTTTACCAAGCCACGTAACCTCCTCCCTCCCGCCCCCATAAAGAATAATCAGTAAGAAATGTGCACATGTAAAACAGGTATCAGAGTTAAAAAACTACAGGGATTATTTTTTAAAGATTTCATCAGTTGTTTTCCTTTTTCTTCTCCCCCAAACAATAAAAGAACAAAAAATAAACCACTCGGATATTTTCTATACTTAAAAAAAAAATACCCAAGACCCAACTACCCCCCCAAAAAACCCTCAAAACCCAAGAGGAGCTAATTCCAGCTGTATCTTCCTGAGGGAGGTGGCAGAGGGTAGGGCCTCCCAGGGCCGTATGCCTGCAAAGAAACAAAAGCCAGGGTTTATTTTTTGGATTACCATCACAGTAAACAAGTTGAGGGAGCTGCAGGCACCGCACGGAAACGGAATAATGCGCCCTGCGTGCAGGAAGGGACCACGGGCAGGGGCTGACCCTCTCCGGGTGGTGTTTGCAGCCCCCCTCTCGAAACACATGCTGTAACCTCCTGCTGAAGGAGAGTAGTTCCATCCCCAGCTCCCAGCTGTACCAGGGGAGAGGAGCAACACCTCCAAATCAGGACTAAATTCACCAAAAGACAGTGCTGAGGGGGATAAGCTAAGGTCCAAACAGCAATGCCTCTGTGCGTTCCCTGCTTCCAGTGCTGCGGGAAGCTGAGAGGCACAAAATATTAAAGCCAAGTATCTATGTATGTACACAGCCACACCTGAAGAGCAGATTTGAGAAGAGAATTGTTACTTCCCCCAGAAACACAGATTTGGCAGCACATAAACACACACACTTCAGCCAGAGTAACGAGGGGAAAAGATGGTTTTGCGGACTGGAATATCACTGTGAGATGTACGATGCCTGCATGCTTGTAGTAGGATTAATCATCTCTATTATTTTCTATTTCTTTTTGAGGGGGGGGGAAATTAATTTCCCTCCACTTAGCAGCTTTTTCCTTTAGTTTGAAGCTAAAGGCAGGCAGACACACTTACAGATTACTGTTTGAAGGATTTAAAACAAAATTAAATCATTCTGTAGCAAAATATTTGTTACAGAAGCAAGCACCTTGCAGCACTCATTTTAAATCCCAGGTAAAAGATGCCCAGATCTCATCCTGGCCATGACTCCCTGGTAGATATATTCTCATGTTTAAGTTCAGATGAGGCACACATCAAGTACACAGTGAGGAAAATAAAAGCAATCTGTCAGGGAAAATTTCACAGACTCCCCATGAAACATTTAAAATGAATTCAAGAAGGGCTACACTGCAGCCACCGGGACGTTAATTAAATGGGATGCACTAACGGCTCTAGGGCTTTGTCTGCTGCTTGCTTGGAGGATTTTATTTGGGTGGGTAGGGGAAGAGTGGCTTCCTTTTATTTCTTTCAGGGAGAAATCCATCTTTGCCCTGTCCTAAGGGGTCTGAAAGTGAGTAAACCTTTGATGGGGAGGTTTTGCTCCAGCCTGCTCATGTCAGGCTGAACCTAAAAAGTGCTTCTGAGTTTTTGGTATCAGGTTTGATTGCTATCAATTAAAAAGAAAAGGAAACAAATTGACTATATCCCTTGGGGAACAAAACAACTCCAAATCAATCCTGTGACAAAAGTGGCAGCAATCCCTGCACGGTGAGAGCTGCACGAGGCATCGATCTGGACATTGGGTTGCACGTTACAACAGGCTGAAAGAGGAAAAAAAATGTCCTAAGAGGATGAAGTTTATTCTTCAGCTCTCTGGACCAAACACCCACTACCAGAGAGCAGCCCATATCCATGGCAGTTGCATTAATTTTGTCAGCACTCTGCAGCAGCGTGTTTATTAACCTCTTCAGACCATATTCTGTACGCTGTAAAAAAAGAATTCAGAGGTGAAAGGGACCAAAGATAATTATTTATGCTGCTATGTGTCACCACTTCCACTTGAATCCCTTTTCAAGGCTTTAAAGCTTTGAAATTTACAGGCAACAACGTGAAATTCAATTATTGGTTTGGCATCCTAAACCCTGTAAGGTAGCTTCTAATTTTACTCCAGTGCTGTCAGCCCCCAGGAAATAATGGCATTAGAAAGTTCATTTAAAAATAAACAGAAGAAAGAAAAAAACCAAACCAAACAAAACAAACAACATTAAAAGAGAGATAAAAAACAGAAAGCAAAAGAAGTGCAAAGGACAATTTTTAAGGAAGGAAATCTACTTGAGCTGAAAGATTTGTCCTTAACAACCATCAGGTATGTGAACACACATGAAACCACCACCCACTTTTGGTTCCATGATCCAGCAGACATGTCCTATATGCCAGTGAGAGATGAATTAAAGACTCTGCTGTTACCACAGCTCCTCTTTAACCATCCAGGTGGCAAAGAGCCAGAGAGCTGCGAGGGCAGAGTCTTCCTGTCCCTGCTAGGCTTGGAGATGTGTGTGATGCTCTGAGACCACTCCAGTTACAAGATGGCTTTCCAAAGGTGAACTAACAGGGAATGTCCTTCTTGAGCCCACACTTTTCACCCTCAGGATCCCAGCTGTAGCTATCTCACATGAAGATTTAAGGTCAGGAACAGACTAGTTAAAGCATAGCAAAGAGATTCACAGAATGGTCTGGGTTAGAAGGGACCTTGAAATCATCTGGTTCCAACCCCCTCCTGCCATGGGCAGGGATACCTGCATCACCTACAACACAGCAGCAGGACAAGACTTCTTTCAAGCATCTATTTACCAGCCTCATCAAATAACACCCAGTATCAAAATCCTCCACTGATTTTTCTGCAGTACTGCAGCCCCTGTTACAGATCAGTGCCATTATGCATTTACCCCTTTGTCTCCAGTGCTTTGGGCAGACCTGTGCAAGACAAAATGGAAGAGTTCTGAAAACTGATCCTATCAACAATCCTCATCCAAATCCGAAATATATTTGACAACACACTGGGGACCAGATGGGTAGCACAGCCAGGATTTGAGCCCCACTCTTAGTTTTGTTCCCCCACTTAATGGGGACATTAAGCCTAACATGATCATAACCCAAGCTGTCCAGTTCTGCTTACAGTCAAAACCAGTCCTGTAAAGGTTTGTAGTGGTCATGCCTCCCCACTATACTTGGGGGAAGTGTGCATAGTGGCATACTTGCCTCTCTTTTTCCCCTCTGTTTCTTGTTGCAACATCAATGTGACAACAGAATGAGCTACAGGCAATCCCTACTTCAGCCTCAAAAGCCTCCACTGTACTAAAAATGCTTGAGGGTGGGAGTTGGGGGGTGGAACCAGGGAATCTCCCTGCTGCTAACAAGGATTTAAGAGTTGGGAGCACTGGGGCAGACTGCTTGCTGGCTATAGAGCTTTTCAGCAGCACCCTGTAATCCTGCTGTCAGCAGACAATGCTGAGAGTGGTATTAGCAGCTCACAGGCTGTTTCTGCTGGGCTGCAGTCCTGAATCAGACACTGAATCACAGAAATCACAGAAATATTCAAGTTGGAAAAGACCCTCAGGATCATCAAGTCCAACCAATAACCCTACTCTACAAAGTTCATCCCTAAACCATATTTAGAATAAACCAAAACAAAAAACCAAAACAAAACAAAAAAAAAACCAGATTGGAAGAGACCTTCAAGATCATCGCGTCCAACCCATCAACCAATCCAACCCACCCAAACAGCTAACCCATGGCACCAAGTACCCCATCAAGTCTCCTCCTGAACACCTCCAATGACGGCGACTCCACCACCTCCCCAGGAAGCCCATTCCAATGGGCAATCACTCTTTCTGTATAGAACTTCTTCCTAACATCCAACCTGAACCTCCCCTGGCGCAGCCTGAGACTGTGTCCTCTTCTTCTGGTACTGGCTGCCTGGGAGAAGAGACCATCATCCGCCTGTCTACAACCTCCCTTCAGGTAGTTGTAGAGAGTGATAAGGTCACCCCTGAGTCTCCTCTTCTCCAGACTGAGCAACCCCAGCTCCCTCCGTCTTTCCTCATAGGGCTTGTGTTCCAAACCCCTCACCAACTTCATTGCTCTTCTCTGGACTTGTTCCAGCAAGTCAACATCCTTCCTAAACTGAGGGGCCCAGAACTGGACACAGTACTCGAGGTGTGGCCTAACCAGTGCAGTATACAGGGGCAGAATGACCTCCCTGCTCCTGCTGGCCACACTGTTCCTGATGCAGGCCAGGATGCCATTGGCCCTCTTGGCTGCCTGGGCACACTGCAGGCTCATGTTCAGCCTGCCATCGACCAGTACCCCCAGGTCCCTCTCTGCCTGGCTGCTCTCCAGCCACTCTGACCCCAGCCTGTAGCACTGCATGGGGTTGTTGTAGCCAATGTGCAGAACCCGGCACTTGGATGTGTTAAATCTCATGCCGTTGGATTCTGCCCATCTGTCCAGCCTGTTGAGGTCCCTCTGCAGAGCCTCTCTACCCTCCAGCAGATCAACTCCTGAAAGCAGAGGGCACTGCAAAAAACCTTCCTTGCAAAGGCCAAAGTCTCTTCCAATTTTGGGTTGCCAATGCACGTTTTTGTGTTAGCTGCCTCCAAAACTCCTACACCAAAACAATGTCATGGTGTAGGAGCAGTGGTGACAGATAAGCACTACCTGAGCCTCCCACTCTGCACAGAAAGCAAACAAAGAATCAGAGAAGTGCTAAAAATGCTGTAAGAAGACTTTCACACATGCTACAGTTTGGGTGGCACCTGCAGCCCCTGCTGTGGAAGCAATAATCCAATGCACACAGGGAATTTATACCCACATGGAAATGACTCTCTGCTGCCAACAGCATGGAGAAACAGCCCCAGAAATCTGACCCCAAACTGGACTGTACTGGAGGCACCAATGGCTGTGCATGGGAGAGGTGGGCAGAAAGGAAAAACTAAGAGCATACACTAAAAAGTGACCTGTCTTGAGGGCTTCTATGATAGGGACTGAACAGGAGGTGACTTTCTACCAGCTTGTGCCTCAGTTTCCGCATAAAGGACCTGGAAACAGCGTTGCTACCAAGCAGATGGGCACTCTTCCTCCTCTTTCCCCATGGGTGGTCAGTAACCTTCCCACAGTTGAGTTTCTGACTTATCAAAACAGCAACATAACTTGAAGCTTAATAGAAGTATCTGAAATGTTCTTTAAACTACCAGACAGCACTATGAATACTTGCATTCCTAGAAGAGTGTATGCAGATCACGTTTTTACTGGCAGCACACACAGACAAACAATCACAGCAGCAGAATCCTCTGCTGCTTTCAAGAAGCATTTTCATTCTGTGGCATTTTCATGAACTGATGACAAATTCACCTCTAATTTTGGATGAGGCTCTCTTATCACCATCACTTGTCTTCATTTAACCACACAAAGCTATTTTCACGGATGTGTTTATTTTTCTGGCTACCAGAAGCTAACATTTGCATTTAAGTAGTTTTCCAGCTAAGAGCTAATAAATATTAGAGGAGAACAACGAACAAAGTTGTAAGAAGCTACATTTTGAACACAGTAGGGAGAAACCCTTCTAGCCCTAAAAAGTGTGGCTGATAGATTTCCTCACAGAAGAGGATGACTCTGGTTAAAATACTTGCCTACAGATAATGTTTTCTCTGTGTGTTGTGACTTGGCAGCACACTTGATCTAGTTTTAAATGGAAAGCAGTTGGTGGCACAGTCATGGCACAGGTGTTTTGCCACACAGAGGGGCTGGACAAGGCTGGGAAGCGTATCTGTCAGGGCTTTCCCTGATGACACCAGTCCTGGGTTAAAACCAGCTGAGGAATACCTACCTACACTGTGTGCACTCTTCACAGCCACCCGTGAAGGAAGCCTGACTCAGGAGGAGGACAAAACATACAATATGGGTCAGTGTCTCCATACCTGTCTTCCCCTGTCCATCCGATCTTCAGGTCTCTGTGGGTAACCCATGGGTCCACCTAGCCCCTGGTACTGGTTTGGTGGGTACTGGTTTGGGGACTGCAGCATGCGGTTCCAGGCTAGAAGAGGAGCGGCCCCAGTAGTTCTGCACAAAGAAGAAACACACTGCAGCATGAATTTAGCTCACAGAGACAGTTTCACACCACAACCCCTCAAGATTTCTACAGTCTTGCACGATAAATGATCTGATTTGTCCCAGAGTTAGACACTGTCCCATCCGCTGCCTGTGGCGCTGCTGTCAGTGGTGACGTTGTTAGAGATAAATCAGGAAGGGGACAACATTCTCCGACCAAAAGGCCACATTTACTCGCTGCTTCCTTCACCAGAGCTGGAGAGCTTCAGAACCAGATACTGCCACGGGCAGCAAATTCAGTTTCACACATCAGAAACTTTCCCAATTCCTTGGAAGGATTCCGTACCTCTTTTATTTTAGGGACAAACTCGCCGGTCTAGTGGGCAGCAAAGGCAGATGAAAGCCCAGATAGCACCAAGTTAGCTAAATGCAACGCACCATCCACAGAGTAAACATGTGGGACATGGGGAGAATGAGGCTTTCTTTTCTAAATGTCCAGACTCTTTCTGGGAGTCCATTCTTTCGAGTTAATTGCAGGTTGCAAATGAATTCTTATGGCGAGTATTCTGAATCTAGGGTAGGGGCCTTGGCTGCTTTTTCCCATCCATTATTCCGCTCAATATGTCAGAAGGTCTGATCGGGAAGAAACCTTTTCAAGTTCTATTGATGCTGTTTTCAATTGACCATGGTGACCTAGCAACATAAGCACTAATTGGCATGGACTGACTGACATTTGGTGTACAGTTTAGATGGGAACGTAAATTCAACATCCATTGTAACCTAGTTTGCCATCCCAGATTACTGACAGCAAGAAATGTTTTAATTGCCTTCAAGTGCCTATTCTAAGGTTGCAATTATAAAAGCAACAGGTATAATGCAGCAAATCATTGTTTGATTAAAAATATTTGGAAAAATGATATTGCTATGATATAGTCTTTAAAGCTGAGCATGGCAGAAGGCACAATGCCTGACAGAAATCATAACCGTTTTTTCAGTACAAGATATTGTTGTGAAGGGATTAAACAAAAAAAACCCAAACAAAACCCACACTGGATAGCTGAGACAGTTAATCTTCTCTGACCCCTGTTTAAGAGAGAATCAGCTGAAGGGTGTGCAACCAGCCTGCTGAGAGGCAGGGAACAGCAGAGAGCGTGAGTGCTGCGACTCATTTCTACCTGTGGCACTGCTGAACTGCAAGTTACTGCCTAGATTTGCTGGACTGAAGTGGTGGGATTTCAGCCTTGGAAGAGTAACCCTGCCCAAAGGCTGAGAGGTTCTTTCAAACACGTGGAGGAATTTCATGAGCAAGGGAGGACTCACCAGCTGTACTGTGTTGGGCAAACTGAGCTTTGAGCAACTGAGGAAATAGTGGTGAGAGGGAGGAGTGA
Organism: Melanerpes aurifrons; assembly: GCA_011125475.1. Classification (NCBI taxonomy): domain Eukaryota; kingdom Metazoa; phylum Chordata; class Aves; order Piciformes; family Picidae; genus Melanerpes; species Melanerpes aurifrons. Next base: position 334,569 of record WWNC01000102.1, on the reverse strand, counting down.
TATACATACACTTTGCCAGCGGGGACAGAGGCAAAATCAGAATCAAAGCAGGTAAAGATTAAAATGAATGCAAAAGGGCATTTGGGAGTTGAAGGCTTTCTGGGTTTGCATGCAAATGGCCTTTGATTCACACTGAAGCTGCTTGACCTGGTCAGATTCAGACCTACCTGAACTTACTGAACAGGTTGCCAAAGGAGGTAGTTGAGGCCCCATCCCCAGAGCTATTCAAGGTCAGGCTGGACAAGGCTCTGAGCAACCTGATCTAGCAGAGGATGTCCCTGCTGACTGCAGTGGAGGTTGGACTAGGTGACCTTTGGTGGTTTCCTTCAACCCAAACCATTCTATGATTCTGTGATTCAGAAAGGTAATGGAAACTCCTCTCACCTCTAGAAAGGAAATAACTTCATTTCTGGGTATAAATGCATGAGCTTTACCTGATAAGTATTCAATTGGCAAATGTGCTCTGCAGTCAGTGTACTAAATCTGAACAGTGGTGACACTGAACTGTGTGGTTTTAATTTTACCTTCAGAGGTATGCCTAGAAATGTACAATGTTATCCAGATGATTGCTAAGGAGGAGCAATACTGGATTTAAAGTAATAGCATATTACACTTTCAGGGACTAAACACTCAAACATCAGTATTAAAAGTATGATAATCCATTGAGGACTAACTTTTTCTCTTCCCATTATTCCCAGACAACAGCATCCTCCAGTACAAATACACTGCTCAGCCTTGAGGAAACCCTCAGGGAATTATCTAAATGACTCCAGCTCTAGGACTTCCATCAACAGCCACTGTCTCTGTAAGTCTGCTTGTGATAAACAGCCTCAGTGACTGATGACCACAGGCCAACACTTCCTACATGCCTGGAATGGGAGAGATCCACAAAAAAATTCATTTGACATTAATAAGCACTTGGCAAACTATTTCAACTTCTTATTTTAGTAAAGTGCTACTTAGGAATACATTAACCAGGGAGGTGGGAGTAGGTTAACCAGAAAGGTGGTGGTGCCACCATCCTTGGAGGTGTTCAAGAAACGTGTGGACATGGCACTTTGGGGCATGGTTTAATGGCCATGGTGGTGGTGTCAGGTCTGGGATTGAACTCAATGATCTTAGAGGTGTTTTCCAACCAAAACAATTTAAACACATAAACAGCAATACGACTACAATGTTGGGGCATTTTTTGCTTCAAGGACATGTGAAAGAGTGAAGATGGTGATTTGCAGTCAGAACCCCTACACATTCTAGAGGATAAAATCAAAAGGTTCAGATTTTTGCCTGTCAAACTGCAATCAGGAAATTCAAGCCCTCACAGCACTTGACTTCGTGTTCATCTAATGCCACTACTAACTGGTGATGCAAATCGCCTGAGGGTGGAGATTTGCATGCAGCAAAGCCAGGCCTTGTGGGTGACAAAGAACAGCTATGCTGCTTGGAACATCACAGGAGCTCACACTGGCAGAGTAACTCAAATGCACAATCCACAGTTACAATAACTTATAGAATAGAATAAACCAGGTTGGAAGAGACCTTCAAGATCATCGCGTCCAACCCATCAACCAATCCAACCCACCCAAACAACTAACCCATGGCACCAAGCACTCCATCAAGTCTCCTCCTGAACACCTCCAGTGATGGTGACTCCACCACCTCCCCGGGCAGCACATTCCAATGGGCAATCACTGTCTCTGTATAGAACTTCTTCCTAACATCCAACCTAAACCTCCCCTGGCGCAGCCTGAGACTGTGTCCTCTTGTTCTGGTGCTGGCTGCCTGGGAGAAGAGACCAACATCTGCCGGTCTACAACCTCCCTTCAGGTAGTTGTAGAGAGCAATAAGGTCACCCCTGAGTCTCCTCCTCTCCAGGCTAAGCAACCCCAGCTCCCTCAGCCTCTCCTCATAGGGCTTGTGTTCCAAACCCCTCACCAACTTCATTGCCCTTCTCTGGACAAACTAAACTAAGCTAATCTAAACTAAGCTAATCTAAACTAAGCTAATCTAAACTAAGCTAATCTAAACTAAGCTATGAGGAAATACTGAGGGAGCTGGGATTGCTACCTGAAGGGAGGTTGTAGACAGGCAGATGTTTGTCTCTTCTTCCAGGCAGCCAGTACCAGAACAAGAGGACACAGTCTCAGGCTGCGCCAGGGGAGGTTCAGGTTGGATGTTAGGAAGAAGTTCTATACAGAGAGAGTGATTGCCCATTGGAATGTGCTGCCTGGGGAGGTGGTGGAGTCACCATCACTGGAGGTGTTCAGGAGGAGACTTGATGGGGTACTTGGTGCCATGGGTTAGCTGTTTGGGTGGGTTGGATTGGTTGATGGGTTGGACGCGATGATCTTGAAGGTCTCTTCCAACCTGGTTTATTCTATATTCTATCTATATATTCTATATTCTAAACTAAACTAAAGCAGGAGTAGCTAGAACACAGCTTCAGGAAACTTACTACAGCAAAAACATTTCTGTGCTGCAACTTCAGGCTTCTTGGAAATCTCTTCCATGAGCAGGTTAAACAAAAGGATTTGCTTTCCTGGCAGGGACAGAGCTCCTTGCTTATCCCTTGCTTGATTTTACAAATGAAGGGTATTGCAGCCTCCTGAAACCCACTTCATCTGAAAAGGCTGGAGCAGGGGGTGGCTCCTCTCTCAATTATTTTCTTCTCAGCAGCAGAGGTGATGGAGAGCTGAAATTCTCTGCTGCTTGCTTGTTGCTCCTGGAGCTGCATCAGCAAGCAAGAACAGCCCAGGGGGTAGCACAAAACTCACAGCTCCCAGGGAATTAACTGGGAAACTGAAAACCTCTTGGGAAGATTTCAGGTCAACAGATTCAGACATTTTACCATGCACCGCACCTAACCTGTCCCTGTTTCTGTTTAAACTTTCGTGAAGTCTCCATGCTGCACCAGGGGAGGTCTAGGGTTAACACTAGAAGAAACTTCTTCACTGCAAAGGTTCTCAAAACACTGGAACAGGCTTGTCCAGGGAGGTGGGTGAATCTCTATCCCTGGAGATGTTTCAAAGGCACAGAGATGTGGCGGTTAGGACCATGTTTTGGCATCGGACTTGGTAGAGTTAGAGAATGGTTGGATTCAATGATCACCATCCTTGGAGATGTTCAAGAAACATGTGGACATGGCACTTCAGGGCATGGTTTAATGGCCATGGCTGTCTTAGGCTGATGGTTGGACTGGATGACCTTAAGGGCCTTTTCCAACTAAAACAATTCTATGATTTTATGATTCTTATCTCTATGTGGCCTCTAACTCAACACTGGCCCTAAGTATCTGCTGATTGGTTTCCCAAACCAAACATCTTCCAAGAATACAGCAACACTGCTTCTCCTCAGCACTGGAACTGGCAAGTTAGTGATTTCCACACACAATCAGAGGTGTAACAGAGCACCATCAGAGAGTGGAAGTGTTGTAAACACACTGTTGTCACTTAAAAGCTCCAACAGCATTCTCTAAAGCTCCCTAAAGTTTAAATTGAAGATGTATCACCTTCACCTAGGAGATAAAGTCGTGTGGTCACTTCTAAAAATACCAGTGCAAATCAGGAGCAGCAACCTTGTGATAGGATTCTGACTTGAGAGCCAGTTAATTGGCAAATAAAAAAAAAAATAAATGTGTATTTTAAGTGAGAAAGAAACAGAATTCCTGGCTGAAAGAAGCTATTTGTATGTGAATTAATAAACTCTTCTGCTCAGCAAAATTAAACAGCCTGGTAAAAATGATTCAAGAATAGCACTGTAAAAATAATTAATAGTTCCAGACCTGCAGCAGTATTTCACAAAGAACTGGTGCTATATAAAGTGAGCTTAAAGGTGTGGGAATAGCAACTCCCATGGACAAAGTTTCATAGTTTCATTCAGGGTTGGAAGGGACCACAAGGATCATCTAGTTCCAACCCCCCTGCCATGGGCAGGGACACCCTACAGTAGATCAGGCTGGCCAGAGCCTCATCCAGCCTGCTCTTAAACACCTCCAGGGACAGGGCCTCGACCACCTCCCTGGACAACCCATTCCAGGGTTTCACCACCCTCATAGTGAAGAACCTCCTCCTCACATCCAGCCTGAATCTCCCCACCTCCAGCTTCATTCCATTCCCCCTAGTCCTATCACTACCTGAGATCCTGAGAAGTCCTTCCCCAGCCTTCCTGTAGGCCCCCTTCAGATACTGGAAGGCCACAATTAGGTCACCTCGGAGCCTTCTCTTCTGCAGACTGAACAGCCCCAACTCCCTCAGTCTGTCCTCATAGGAGAGGTGCTCCAGCCCTCTGATCATCCTTGTGGCCCTTCTCTGGACACGTTCCAGCACCTCCACATCCCTCTTGTAATAGAGGCTCCAGAACTGGACACAGTACTCCAGATGGGGTCTCACCAGGGCTGAGTAGAGGAGTAAAGTCACATTAAAGTTTGTAATGCAAGATAAATTTCTAATGCAATATCCCACCTAGATGTGGCACAGGATAAGGAAGCTGGACTTATTTCAATAGGGATCAAAATGGTTGCCATGAAACCTCCAGAGAGCTCAATAAATTCTCCCAAAGCTCATATTTTCAATGGTTAACATTTGCAAATAAAACCATGGGGAGGGGAAAGGAGGGTGGGGAAAAGTTATGCCTCAGAAGAGAAACTTCCAAGATCTCACACAGGCTCCCCTTCCTCCATACATATAAATAAATATCATTATTCATGGCTTTCCCAGGTATAAAGTCCATCTGACTTAAGGATGTACAACCTATCAATGAAGGAAGGCACATAAAACATCCCTGATTATCAAACCATGTCACATTCCTTCTATTCGATGGCACTTATTGGACTGCAGATTCCATAATCCTTCACTGAGTCCCTTCTGCATTTAATTCAGTTCAGTCTTAAGTAGTTAAAGAAACTGTTTTCAGTGGCAACTAATAACTACTGACCTACAGTGACACTGCCCTACAATAGGCTTGTCAGGCCTGAAAAACTTGTACCAAAGAAGCTGATTAGGACTTCAAGAGGTTTGTAGCAAGAATCAATGGCTAGTCTGTACTAATGCTGCGGTTGCAGCACAGAAATGATAAAAGTGGAACACCATTAGTTATGCCTCATTAAGCTCCACAGCCTTCCTAAAAAGAAATTTGTTTAGCCTGTCCAAAAATCTAATGCAGTTTTAAGCTCTCTGTGTTCAATTTCATAGTATCTCAAAAGCTTCAATAAGATAAAGGCCAAAGAACCAAGAACGGTACCAAAGCAGCAACAGTAAAGTTAATTTTGAAGTCTGAGTTTTAATGGAAAGTGGTTTTGCTTTTTTATTTTCTTTTTTTTTTTTTTTTTATACAAAGTACTCAAGCCTTTTAAAGAATAAACACAGTGCACTCATAAAATATAAATAAATCATGGACATTAATTAACTTTAAACACCTGCTGGACAGTGCGACCGCAATAAATTTAAACAACAAAGTTCAAAACAAAAGAGGAAAAAAACAGGAGGGGGGGAAAGAATAGAAAAAGGGGAGAGAAAAAGAAAAATAACCAAGGGGAAAAAAGATTTAAAAATATAAAAAAATATTAAAAAAAGAAAAAAAACCACCACCAAGGGGGGGGGGGAAGAGAGAGAAAAATTCCCCAACAAAAAACCAGAGGGGGAAAAAACCCAACCACAATAAAAAACAAAGATAAAAAAAAAAGCAAAAACAACCAACCAAAAACAGAGGGGGGGAAAAATAACCCCAAAATATCCCCCCCAAAATATCCCAAAAGAACCAAAACCAAAGAAAAAAGCCAAGCAAAAAAAACCAAACCCCAAACCCCACAAGCAAAAACAAAGAGAAAAACAAACAAACAACAAAACCCAAACCCAAAAACCCGAAGGAAAAAACCCAGCTGTGAAGTTTGGCAGAACCAAGTACATCCTGCTGGCCACATTTTACCCAACTTCATCCCTCCCACCTTACCTTTGTGGGTTCTGTGGAAACAAGGGTGTAGGACCTCGCCAAGCCTCCTGGGGTCTAAGATCTAGAGGGTAAACCAAAATGTTAGTACAGAAAAATGCAAGGTCTTAAAGATCTGTGCCCTGCTTACTCTTCGAGGTGCCTGAGGACCTGTTTTAAACAGAAAAGCTCAAACTGGCTGCACCACCAAATACAATTCACCAAGTCATGGGTTACCGCCACTGATTTTGATGGAGGCCCTGTGGTCATCAGTAATAGCAAGCTCAGGATTCATTAATAAAAAGGCAACTTTTTGATGATGTTGTTTTACTAAGCTCCAAGTTAGAAGAAATGGATTTTAATTGCTGCAAGTAGCACTAATTAGTGCTTGGGCACTTCTCTTGGAGTTTGTTACCATAACAACTGAAAACTTCATTTAATGTATACATTTCTTCCAGGTTCTTCCATCAGTGTACTGTACCAAAAAAATACAGATACATACACACACCACTGTGTCACCATCACCACACACCAGGTTTGAGCCACAAAGAGTTACTGTTCAAAAGATGTGCAAGTTTCCCTCTGATGAGGCTGAGTTATTCTAGAAAGCAAACTAAAAGAGCGTGTCATAAAAGCAAACAGTTCCACTTCATTCACCTTCCAATAAAGAAATTACAGTGACATTATATACATAAATAGGTTATATTTGTATAAAGGTTACAAGTATAATTAGCTAGACTATAATACAATTTAATTATCTATGATACATAACTAAAATTTATACTGTATAAAGTTACATTCAGGTTGTATTTAAAGACAGTAAAAAAAAAAAAAGAGTTAACCTAAACAATAATAATGTAATAATAATACTGTTAATAATAACAACAACAATAAAAATAATATCAATATTAGCAACAATCACAGCAATCACAATAATGCCAAACTATTAATGATCTCTCAGAGATCAGTCACCAGACTGCAAACATGGAGTTCCATTCAGGTTGCATTTAAAGATAGTAAAAACCATACTTCATAAGTTAACCTAGACCAGAATAATATAACAATAAAATATAACAACTCATTATTATAATCATCATTGTTGTTGTTATTATTATTGTAATAAATCTATTAATGATCTCTCAGATCAGTCAGCAGACTGCAGATATAAAGTTCCATTCAGGTTGCATTTAAAGACAGTAAAAAAATATTTCATAAGTTAACTTAGACCAGAATAAGATAACAATAAAATATTAATATTAATACTAATATTATTACTTTATGTGTGCATGATTTATTATTATTATTATTCTATTAATGATCTCTCAGATCAGTCACCAGGCTGCAAATATAAAGTTCCATTCCAGTTGCATTTAAAGATAGTAAAAATATTTCATAAGTTAACCTAGACAATAACAACATAACAGTAAAATAATAATGATGATTATTATAATAATAATGTTAATAATGATGTTAATTATGTTAATAATAAACTTATTATTATTATTAATCTCTCGGAAATCAGCCACCAGACTGCAAATATAAAGTCCCATTGAGGTTATACTTAAAGACAGCAAAAAATATCTAAAAAATTAACTTAGACCATAATTTTAAAATATAAATCATAATAATAGTAATAACAACAGTAATCATAGTAGTAATAAGTATAGTAGTAATAATTGCAACCACGATAATAGTAATAACAACAATGCTAGTAAATCTATTAATGATCTCTCCAAGATCTGCCACCAGACTGCATTAAAGCCTTGCTGGCTAAGAACTTGGCCAGAGCTTCAGCCCTGCAGTTATAAGGCCCTGCAGTGAGGAGGACCACCCACTTCTCAATTGTTTCTCCTACCCAAATTAACTCCTTGCAAAGATGCAGCAGTAACAAGGTTGCTTTACACAGGCCACGCAATTAAAGGGTTGTTGTTCTTCTAAATAAACTGGTCAGTAAACAGGATAAAAGAAACACCTAATCAATAGCTCCCCAGTCAGTCCACAACACTCAAATTGTGCCTCAATCAAAAGCTTGAGTTTCAGTGACACCTTTGATTCTTCTCAATGGTGTTTAAGTGTGACCTAATTCCAACAACCGGTTCCAGAAGTTGTCTAATGGATGCACTGGGATGGGACAGCAGCGCCCTGTTAAACTGCCAACATTTCAAGTAGGCTAAAGCTTTGCAAAAATTTGAAAGAAAAGGGGAAAGAAGGAAAAGGAAAAAAAAAAAGAGGGAAAATCTGTGCCTCTCTCCTAACTCTGGCTGGATTGTCTGCAGGCTGTAACTGTCTGAGCCCCACACAAACCTTTGAGGGCAGCACTTGAGTGTGCAGGGGAGGGTGCAAGCAGCCCCCGCTGAAGAGAACACCCTTTTGTCAGGGGAAATAAATTCTGATCCCCAGCAGCTCCTTGTTCCTACCCAGGCTTCCTCTAGGCAGAGCTAATCCAGCCCAGCAACAGCCTGAGCTACATTTAATTTACAGATTGACCACGTATACCTCCCCCCGCATGTACAGCTCTCTGCCATATGAAGAAGGGCTGAGACAACTGAGTTTTCATAGAATGGTTTGGGTGAGTTGGAAGGGACCTTGAAGATCATCTGGTTCCAACCCCCTGCCATGGGTGGGGACACTTTCCACCTGCCCAGGTTGCTCAAGGCCTCATGCAACCTGACCTTGAACACCTCCAGGGAGGGGGCATCCACAGCCTCTCTGGGCAACCGGTTGCAGTGCCTCACCACCCTCACTGGAAAGAATTTCTTTTCTCATATCCAGTCTAAATCTGCCCTCCTCAAGCTTCAATCCATTCCCTCTGGTCCTGTCACAAGGATCCCTTGTAAAAAGTCCTTTCCCAGCTTTCTTGGAGAGCCCTTTCAGGTAATGGAAGGCTGCTCTAAGGTCTCCCCAGAGCCTTCTCAGCCTTAAGAAGCCAAGGCTTAGGGTGGCTGCCAGGATGATGGAGACTCCCTTTTGACAAGGAGTCATGTGGAAAAGGGGTGATGGGTACTAGTTACTCCTGGGGAGATTCTGATTGGACTTCAGGAGAAAAATGTTTCACCATGAGAACAGTTAAGACTGGAATCATCTCCCAAGGGAAGCAGTGGATTTGCCTATACTGCTCAGTTTTAGGACTCAGCTTGACAGGTTGTTGGGCCACCTCATTTCAACTCCACTATCAGCTATTGTGACCGTTTGAGGCGGTGCCTTTAACTAAGGGACACCATGGCCGAATGTTTTATAAACAAGACAGGTCTAAACTAATTTCATTGGTGGAAAAGCAGAGCATTGCCTTCAGTTTTGATTCCCAGTGGGACTTGTCTCAGTTCAGTCTTGCACTCTTCCCCCCTCCTTCCCACAGCTCACAGCTTCTGGGCTTTCGGCCAGACTGACCTTGGAACTGATAACTGCAAGGCCTGTACTAACTGCTTTTAATTAACAATTGCTCCCTTTTCTCTCTTTCTAACCCTCTTTGGGGAAAAAGGGGAGAGAAGGGGGTACAGGGGGAAACCCTTCCTCCTGGCGGAGGAGGGGAATCTCATTTCTGTGTTACTTTGTTGTATATTTCTGTATATATTGTAAATACTGTAAATTGTGTATATATTCCCCTGCATCTTCCTAAACTGCCTTGTAAATACAGCACACAATCCTTTGCTAATCCGGCTGTAGCTTTTTTCTCTTTCAATTTTCTTTCCCTTCACTTTACAAGGGGGGGGAGAAGGCCTGGCCTTCCCCCCAACCCTCGACAGCTATCAAGGTTGGACCAGATGATCCTTGGAGTCCCTTCCAACCTGGCATTCAGTGATTCTGTGAAATATACACACAGAGAGACAGACACCAACTGATGCTCATGATGAGATATAACTGGCTACTTCACATGCACTGTCACTAAAGTAGTCTAAAGGACTGAAGATGGGTATGTGGCACTTTCAGTCTGCCAACCACAAGGACTTTTACACAAGCAGGCTGTGCCTGCTTCAGTGGTGGTGAGTTTGCTTTGGAACATGAGATCAGTGCAAAAAGAAAACCCAGGTCTCTAGTGCTGCCTTCAGCTGGGGTGCCCAGAACTGGACACAGTAGTCCAGGTGAGGCCTCACCAGTGCAGAATAGAGACCGAGGAGAACCTCCTTCAACCTACTGGCCACGCTCCTCTGAATGCATCCCAGGATGCCATCAGCCTTCTTGGCCACAAGGGCACATTGCTGGCTCATGGTCAGTATGCTGTCTGCCAGAACACCCAGGTCCTCTTCCTCAGAGCTGTTCTCCAACAAGTCAGCCCCCAACCTGTACTGATCTGTGGGGTTGCTCTTTCCCAGATGCAGAACTTCATACTTGCCCTTAGTGAATTTCATTTGATTTCGCTCCACCCAGCTCTCAGGCTGGATAGCAGCAGCACAGCCTTCTGGCCTGTCAGCCACTCCTCCCAGTGGGGTATGTATCATGAGCAAACTGGGAGGCTCAAACCTTTCCATCTGTAGCTCCAAACAGCTGCAGATTCCAGGATGAGGGCTGGGTTTTGGCTCTGTCACCACAACCAGACTTGCAGGTCACCTAAGCCTGTCCCAGCTCTCCTTTTGCTTGCTAGCAGATACAAAATCCATAAAAATACCCTATTTTTCCACAGAGAATAATGGTGATGCTTCCCTCACACCTCTGCTCTGTGCAGCCCGAGCTAGGCAAGACCCCCACGTATCAGGGCAATTACACAGACTAATACAGCTTGTCCCTCCCTGGTCAGAGCTTCACATTTCACGTTTATGACCACGTTTTCCATTCCACTGCCAAGGTCAGAGAGTGCTCTAGTGAGCAATCCAGTGAGATGATGCTGGTCTCACCCTGGTAGAGCATTTCCCATTCACACAGCCCCCTGCTTAAGGGCTAGTTAAAAAACATGTGTCCTATTTAATCACTTTGCAGCTGATAAGGAAAGGACTCAGCTCTCTTGCTGTAACCAAATCTCTCTTTTTTTTTTCAAGCTCTAGGAACAGTTTCTGAAAAGAGTTTAATGAAATCATCATCAAAACATTTAAAGCCACCTTATTACTATTCATTTGTACAGCTCTGACAGAGAACAATCTTTGAAGGGAAAAAGCTTGGAGCAGTGAATTGCACTTCAAAAAGGGACACATAAACACACACACACACAAATTCATGAGAAGAAATTACAATTAATATTTTCTTCAGTCTTCAAAACTTGGCCATTTCCTAGACTCTATGAGGCCAAATAAACTGCTTTCTATAGCAGCCCCTCGAGTAACAATTCATCTAATCAGGGTGGCAAAGAAGAGATTTCTGTGTTTACTGATTGCACTAATCAAAATAATTTTTCAAATGCAGCTAATTGACAAGTCTACTGACTGGAATGGGAAGTCAGGAATCAGATCTGCTACGCCACAGACCCCAAGTCCGCCCCTCACAGAGTGCTGCCACACCACACTTGACTCCCCAAGTTATCAGCACAGACAATTATTCATCAGCTGAAAATTGGCACATCAAAGGCAAATCAGGGAACAACAGTAATGAAGACCCACAGTAGGCTCTTGAGGGAGAGATGGCACTTGGGCTGACCACATTGCCCTTCTAGAGTCTAATTTGACTTCATCATCCATATGAAAACATCATCCGTGAAAGGGAAAGTTGCTCTGCTTCCATCCCCCAAAATGGGGGAATTTGAACCACATCAGCTCTAAGTTCCTCAGGATGGTCTTAATGATAGGACTAGGGGGAATGGAAAAAAAAAATAGAAATGGGTAGATTCAGATTAGATGTTTGGAAGTTCTTCCCCATGAGGGTGGTGAGACACTGGAACAGGTTGTCCAAGGGAGGTGGTGGAAGCTCCATACCTGCAGGTTTTTCAGGCCAGGCTGGATGTGGCTCTGGGCAACCTGATGTAATATGAGGGGTCCCTGCCCATGGCTACAAGAAAGCTGGGAAAGGACTTTTTACAAGGGCTTCTTGTGATAGAATGAGAGGGAATGGATTAAAGCTTGAGGAGGGTAGATTTAGACTGGTGATTAGGAAGAAATTCTTTCCAGTGAGGTTGGTGAAACACTGGAACAGGTTGCCCAGGGAAGTTGTGGACATCCCCTTCTTGGAAGTGTTCAAAGCCAGGTTGTGTGAGGCCTTGAGCAACTTGGTCTAGTGGCAGGTGTTCCTGCCCATAGCAGGGGGGTCAGAATTAGATGATCTTTAAGGTCCCTTCCAACCCAAACCGTTCTATGAATCTATGAACCAGGGTCTCTGCCTGGTAAGAGAGGGGTTAAGACACACATGGCTGTTTGGCATTGAGTCAGCTGCTGCTTCTGTTTGTTGTCAAGACTTCACATTGCAGTCAGCTTAACTCAGAAGTTAATTATAGTCTAAAACTAATCTGGTGTGTTAGTAGAAGAGGAGGGGAAAAAATCTTAACTGAAAAAGAACATTTGCAGCTTGTTGCACTATGGTCTGCCACAAAAATGGAGAGTGCCAGGAACCAGCTTCACTGTGGGATGAAGAGCCTCTGAGAGCAACAGCAGGCACACAATCCCTGCAATGCCAATAAGCCTTTTGCAGGACAACTGCTGGTGGTGGCTGGAGGGACCAGCAGGCTGACCTGGCACCTCTTTTTTGCTTCATGAGCAGGAAAGCACACGATCAGCTTGTCTCTAATGGAGAAAGCACCATTAAGGAGAGTAGCAAGGGGGAAAAAAAAAACCAAACCAAAAACCCGAAAGCCTTGTGTTCAGCTTTGCCAGGCACACCTGCAGAACAGCAAGTGGAGATGCCCGAGGGAATGCGAGGGTGAGGAAGGGATGCGTGGAAGAAAGCCACCAGACAGTTCTTCTGAGACCAACAGATGGCCTGGGATTTCATACTGATCAGTGGATTCAAGCCTCCTCAATTTGAAAGAATGATGGCACTGGGGCATATTTGCATGTGGAGTGCCTCCTATACAACACAAGGTGCTCAGATGCCACGAGGATGAGAGCTTTCTAAGTGCCTAATTGGCAAGATCAGCTCCATGTACATCTGGCAGAGAAAACTGCTTTGAAATAAGTATTCCCCACAAAGTGCCAAGATTGGAGTTTCACAGGACTTGAAGAGTGGATTCACAAATAGATTTTCTCGCCTCAAAACCACACAGACATTTTATCTTTTTGAAGATTAATGAAAAATGGGATGCCTCTCTGGTGGCTCTGCTTTCCCATTCCCCACACTCTTCCTTTTTAGATCTATTTCTTTGTTTTAAAATCCCACTTGTTTTCCTCTAATCAAAGCCAATAGCTCCAGGGTCTCTTATTCAATCCATCTTTCCACTTCAGTATGATTCCTCTTACAATAAAGCTTCTGCACACTTCATTTCCAAGTGCCGGGTTCTGCACATTGGCCACAACAACCCCATGCAGAGCTACAGGCTGGGGTCAAAGTGGCTGGAGAGCAGCCAGGCAGAGAGGGACCTGGGGGTGCTGGTTGATGGTAGGATGAACATGAGCCTGCAGTGTGCCCAGGTGGCCAGGAGGGCCAATGGCATCCTGGCCTGCATCAAGAACAGTGTGGCCAGCAGGAGCAGGGAGGTCATTCTGCCCCTGTATACTGCACTGGTTAGGCCACACCTCGAGTACTGTGTCCAGTTCTGGGCCCCTCAGTTTAGGAAGGATGTTGACTTGCTGGAACGAGTCCAGAGAAGGGCAACGAAGTTAGTGAGGGGCTTGGAACACAAGCCCTATGAGGAGAGACTGAGGGAGCTGGGGCTGCTTAGCCTGGAGAGGAGGAGACTCAGGGGTGACCTTATTGCTCTCTACAACTACCTGAAGGGGGGTTGTAAACAGGCAGAGGTTGGTCTCTTCTCCCAGGCAGCCAGCACCAGAACAAGAGGACACAGTCTCAGGCTGCGCCAGGGGAAGTTGAGGCTGGAGGTCAGGAGGAAGTTTTACACGGAGAGAGTGATTGCCCATTGGAATGGGCTGCCTGGGGAGGTGGTGGAGTCACCGTCACTGGAGGTGTTCAGGAGGAGACTTGACAGGGTGCTTGGTTGCATGGGTTAGTTGATTAGGCAGTGTTGGGTGATAGGTTGGACGCGATGATCTTGAAGGTCTCTTCCAACCTGGTTTATTCTATTCTATTCTATTCTATTTACTTTGGGACTGGCCAGTGAGTTTGATTCAGAGTGGCCATCAAAAGTATTCATTCACAGTAAAACTGTGAGTAAAGTAGGAAGAGGCTGACAGATTCACTATGGACTAATCTGGTCTTCAGTGGGTGACCAAACGTTGGAACTCAAGCTTTATCTGGCAGCTGTTTAAACTTCAAACACTTTCATAATTCAACACTGGAAGAGTTCAGCTGAAGAGGAAGAGCTTCTTACCTTACAGCACCTTTTCAGGCAGTTTAGCCAAGTTTCCTTCTGTCTCAATCCCTTCATTATAGCAATGCAGCTCCCAATCACAGCAAAGAAACAGAGTGTCTCATCTAGCATCTTTTTTTGGGAACCCTTTGCACAAGCACTTCCTTCCCACCAGGAAGAATTCCACTTTAAGCCATGCAGGCTTTATCTTGCCACTTCCAGTGACCCCCTTATTCAACGAACCAATAGCAGTGGCATCCCTGACCATCTCCTACCACCTCTCTGTCTGCAGTTGCAACACCTACAGAGGAAGAAGAATCCAGCCCAGGATTGTGAATTAGCAATTTCAGTTTCATGTGGCTTCTCAGCACCAATCACAGCTCTTGTGTCACAGCATCACCATGGGTTCCAGCCTCTCCTTGGCAGAGAGATGCTCCAGTCTCGCCCCTCATCATCTCTGTAGCCTCTGGTGGACTCTCTCTTGTTAATCCTACAGTATCTCCTGATCTGCCACCTTGCATCATGCATTAGGACTAGGAGGAAATGAAAAAAAACAAACTAGAAATGGGTGGATTCAGACTGGATGTTAGGAAGAAGTTCTTCCCCATGAGGGTGGTGAGACACTGGAACAGGTTGTCCAAGGGAGGTGGTGGAAGCCTCATCCCTGGAGGTTTTTAAGGCCAGGCTGGATGTGGCTCTAGGCAACCTGATTGTGACCGTTTGAGGCTGTGCCTTTAAGAAAGGAACAGTGCTGGGACACTCTGGCAGAATGTTTTGGAATATTAATGAAAACAATCAGGTATTCTAAACAAATTTCATTGGTAGAATGCAACTTTAAGTTTTGGGTTCAGTTGGAACTTTCCTCAGTTCGCTCCTTTCCTTCTCCTTTCCAGCTTGCCTGCTTCTGGGCTCCCTGCCAGAGCAATCTTGAACAGATAAGCATGAGGCCTACTAATATTCTGCTTTATTAATTTCCTGCCTTTTTCTCTCTTTCTAATCCTCTTTGGGAAAAAAGGGAGAGAAGGGGGTACAGGGGGGGAACCCTCCTCTGTCCGGAGAAGGGAATTTCATTCCTGTATTCTTGTTTTTTTTACTTTGCTGTATATTTCTGTGTATATATTGTAAATACTCTAAATTGTGTACATATATTGCATTTTCCAGACTGCTTGTAAAATATAGCATTTTCATTGCTTCTCCAGCTGGGTTAGCTGTGGTTATTTTTCCTCTTTGTCGGGGAGAGGAGGCTAGGCCTTCTCTCCAAACCACTACATTTCTTTTTGGCGCCCGACGTGGGGCAGATAATTAGTTTGATTTATTGCTTGCTCGAGCCGGACTAGCAAACATGAAGGTGTTTTGGATTTTGGAGCGTCTGTTCTTCTCAATTTTTGGGGTTCTGATTCACAGATATTGTTTGGGTTTGATTCTGGATTACCTAAGTAAATATTTAATGCAGAAAATTTATTTGTGGTTTATGTACAAGATCCGCCTTCTATATGATGGCTGTCTGGGATTCTTTTGGCTTCCCAGATACAGGAATGTGACCTCTAGCATTCTCCCGATTGAGATAAGGCAGTTAAAGACTCCAGTAGGTGAAAGAGTAATTTTAAGTGATGGCTGGGATCCAAAGCCAATTTTTTCGATGTGTGTAATCCTGCTATCGGTGATGATTAATGTCTATTTGCTATTTTCCTTGCACCGGGAGAAAAAAAAAGTCTAAGGCCTGCTTCATTATTAAGCATAGATCAAAGAAGAGGCGGCGTACTTCTGGGTCAGCCCCAGAGACGTCCAGTGATGAGGAGAGTGGAGAATCTGTGTCAGTTAAAGAGAAAGCTAAAAAGTCTATTGGAAAGGCTGCTTTGAACGGTTCTGTTGCTGATTCTGGCAAGCAGCCAGGGCTGGCGGCAGCTTCCAACATGGCGGCTCCCCTGCCTTTAGCAGCAGCCATTAACAAGTCAAAGTCATTTCCACACGCCTTCTCGGCAGGACCGGAAGCCCCTTCCACAGCAGCTGATCTGTCTCAAAACCTGTCAGCTTCTGTTAAGGTGGCTGTAAATTCAAGCACAGCTCCAATTAAGCAAGTAGCAGTTTTAAAGACTAGAAGTCTTGCCATGGGTTAGCTGTTTGGGTGGGTTGGATTGGTTGATGGGTTGGACATGATGATCTTGAAGGTCTCTTCCAACCTGGTTTGGTTTATTCTAATAAAGGTTTATTCTAATAAAGTGGAAAGGCCAAAGCTGATCTAGGAGCTAATGGGGAAGAAGAGCAGGAGACTGATCCTGATGAGGGACCTTCTACTAGAAAAGATCCTGCTGAAGATGAAGAGAAGGTTTGTTTTAAAGATCTAGTGGAGTTAGTAAGATCAAAACAGGATAGAGATGCAACTAGGACAGCAGCTAGCAGTGGTGGTTCTCAGCTTAAAGAGATCCTTAGGAGAGAGACAGTAGGATTATTTGGACAACAAGTTGAGGGAGAGGAGGCAAAGCAGGAAGAGGATGATATTTCCGAATGTTCTTCACCCTGCGAAGAATTGAGAAACGTCCGGAAAGATTAGAATAAAAATAAACAACCTTTATTAGAATAAACCAAAACAAACCAGGTTGGAAGAGAACTTCAAGATCATCATGTCCAACCCATCAACCAATCCAACCCACCCAAACAGCTAACCCACGGCACCAAGTACCCCATCAAGTCTCCTCCTCAACACCTCCAATGACGGCGACTCCACCACCTCCCCGGGCAGCCCATTCCAATGGGCAATCACTCTTTCTGTATAGAACTTCTTCCTAACATCCAACCTGAACCTCCCCTGGCGCAGCCTGAGACTGTGTCCTCTTGTTCTGGTACTGGCTGCCTGGGAGAAGAGACCATCATCCGCCTGTCTACAACCTCCCTTCAGGTAGTTGTAGAGAGTGATAAGGTCACCCCTGAGTCTCCTCTTCTCCAGGCTGAGCAACCCCAGCTCCCTCAGTCTTTCCTCATAGGGCTTGTGTTCCAAGCCCCTCACCAACTTTGTTGCTCTTCTCTGGACTCGTTCCAGCAAGTCAACATCCTTCCTAAACTGAGGGGCCCAGAACTGGACACAGGACTCGAGGTGTGGCCTAACCAGTGCAGTATACAGGGGCAGAATGACCTCCCTGCTCCTGCTGGCCACACTGTTCCTGATGCAGGCCAGGATGCCATTGGCCCTCTTGGCTGCCTGGGCACACTGCAGGCTCATGTTCAACCTACCATTGACCAGTACCCCCAGGTCCCTCTCTGCCTGGTCCCTGATTACACCAGAGCAGATAAGGAGCCAGTTCTAGCTTGGCTTAGTAGATGTTATGATACAGGTGCTCCAGCTCTAACAGTTGGAGACAAGTCGGCAGCTCAGTTAGGAACTCTCTCGAGGGATAATGGAATAGATAGACATCTAGGTGTGGTAGGGTTGGAAGGGTAGGGCCAAAGAGCCTCTTCCCTCCCCCCTTGTAAAGTAAAGGGAAAGAAAATTGAAGGGAAAGGAAAAAAAAACCTCACAGCTGAATTAGCAAAGCAGTGGAGCTGTATATTTACAAAGCAATGTGGGATATGCAGGGGAATATATACAAATTTACAATATTTACAATATATACAAAGATATACAACAGAGTAACACAGAAATGAGAGTTCCCCCCCTTGCTCAGCGGGTTCCCCACCTCCGCTCTCCCCCTCTCTCCCCCTCTTCCCCAGAGCAGGTTAGAAAAGAGAGAGAAAGAGAAAAAAAAAATTAGAAGTAGTTTGTGCTAATTGGAAAGGAGTTAATACAGGCCTTATCAGGTTTGTCAGTTTGAAGGCTGAAGCCTTGGCAGAAAGCCCAGCACAGAAAGTTGCTGCCCGAAGAAGAGGCGAAAGCAAGACTAAAGATAAAGTGCTGGAATGCCCAGTATACTTTTCTGCACTCCCAGTTCAGAAGGTGCTTCCTCCCACTTCACCAATGAAATTAGTTTAGATTCTTCTTTCGTTTACCAACATCCGTCCACCATATTCCCTTTCTTAAAGGCACAGCCTCAAACGGTCACACTAGGCAAGGCTCTCAGTAAGGTTAATCTGTGGATACGCCTTTTAATGGCGGTTTTCCTGAGATACCCTTCCCAAGATGATCTTCCATGGAATCCTAAACCCTGGACTACCATAGATGAGGGAATTAAGCGCCTGAGAGAATTTGCTGTTAGAGAGATACTCTATGGTGAACGTGAAACTCTGAATCCTGATGACATTCCTGTAGGAACTGGTCTTGCTAAAAAGATCATCAAGCTTGCTCCTTCTAATTATGCAAACATTGTAGTGAGCAGAATTGTGTCAAGAAATTATGGTGGAGCTCCTCCTACGGTTGGCCACAGTATCACAGTATCGCTTAGGTTGGAAAGGAGTTCGAGGTTCATCGAGTCCAACCTATCAACACAGACCCCATGCCTAGACCATGGCACCAAGTGCCACGTCCAATCTCCCCTTGAACGCCTCCAGGGGCGATGACTCAACCACCTCCCTGGGCAACCCGTTCCAATGACGAATGACTCGCTTGGTGAAGAACTTCCTCCTCACCTCGAGTCTGAACCTCCCCTGGTGCAGCTTAAGACTGTGTCCCCTTGTTCTGGTGCTGGTTGCCTGGGAGAAGAGGCCAACCCCTTCCTGGCTACAACCACCTTTCAGGTAGTTGTAGAGGGCAATGAGGCCACCCCTGAGCCTCCTCTTCTCCAGCCTCCCTCAGCCTCTCCTCATAGGGCTTGTGTTCAAGGCCTCTCACCAGCCTTGTTACCCTTCTATGGACACGTTCAAGTGTTTCGATGTCCTTTTTAAACTGAGGGGCCCAGAACTGGACACAGTACTCAAGGTGTGGCCTAACCAAAGCAGAGTACAGGGGCACTATGACCTCCCTGCTCCTGCTGGCCACACTATTCCAAATGCAGGCCAGGATGCCATTGGCCCTCCTGGCCACCTGGGCACACTGTTGGCTCATATTCAGGTGGCTGTCGATCAGCACACCCAGGTCCCTCTCTGTTTGGGAGCTCTCCAGCCACTCCGACCCCAGCCTGTAGCTCTGCATGGGAGCGGGAGCGGGGAAGGAGCAGCCACTCTTTCACGTGGTCAGACTCGTGATCCCAGCAGCGGGAGCGGCTGAATTTAAAAGGCTCTGCTGCGGCTCGGGGGGTTGACTTCGTCGGGCAGCTTCCTCGAGACAGCACCCAGACCAGCAACCACCGGGGACCAGCCGCTGCTCTCCTTTTCGGGCTGCGGGAATCGCCATCGCTGCCGAGTTTTGCCGCGGGGAAGGAGCAGCCGCTCTTTCACGTGGTCAGACTCATGATCCCAGCGGCGGAAGCGGCTGAATTTAAAAGGCTCTGCTGCGGCTCGGGGGTTTCACTTCGTCGGGCAGCCCGTATTCTCTTGTACTCTCATGCGCCGCCCTTTTTTTTTTTTTTTTTTTTTTTTTTTTTAATTGGTAGTAGGTGCTGTGGCCAGGGACAGCCATGGTTGTAACTCGCAGCAAAATCTCCCTAAAAAAATCAGTGTCGACCCGGACCGAGGTAGAACAGAAGCAGGTAGCTGTCCAGGTATCTGGCTGTAGAGAATGCTGGAGCCTGGCACTTGAGACGCAGGGTAGTGGGGGCAACTCTTGTATAAGGTGTGAGCAGGTTGACTATCTGCTTAATATGGTGGCCAGACTGAAGGATAAGTTTGCTAGCCTTAGAAATGTAAGGAAATGTAGGAAAGAGATGAATCAGAGGAGGAAGGAGATGGACCAAAGGAGGAAAGAGGTGAATCAGAAGAGGAAAGAGTTGAATCGGAGTAAGCAGGCTCTGCAGGCTCCCCCAGCAGAGGCTGGTTATTCAAAAAGCAGAGGGGAATGGACGCAGGTTCCTCTCAAAAGACGCAAAGTTAAACCTCCT
Organism: Melanerpes aurifrons; assembly: GCA_011125475.1. Taxonomy (NCBI): domain Eukaryota; kingdom Metazoa; phylum Chordata; class Aves; order Piciformes; family Picidae; genus Melanerpes; species Melanerpes aurifrons. Next base: position 314,430 of record WWNC01000102.1, on the reverse strand, counting down.
TGCCTCCCCTCACCTTCCCTGCTGCTCTTGGAAAACAGATATGGAGCACTGGAAATTGAGGGTGAGGTGGTCCTGATGCCGGAGGACACACCATCTGGGATTCTCCCTAAGGCTAAGCAGCCTAAGGTTAAACAGCCTAAGGCAAAGCAGCCTAAGGTCAAACAGTCTTCTGCTGGCATCAGGACCTGTTCCCTCAAAAAAAAAGAGGAGGATAATTGTTATTGGTGATTCCCTTCTGAGGGAATGGAGGGCCCTATATGTCGGCCTGACCCATCTCATAGGGAACTCTGTTGTCTGCCAGGAGCCCAAGTTAATGATGTTACCAGTAGGCTGCCTAAACTGGTGCAGCCCTCTGACTACTACCCTTTACTAGTTATGCAGTTAGGGAATGATGATGTTGCAACCAGAACTCCCAGGGCTATCAAAGATGACTTCAGGGCCCTGGGAGACCTGGTTGAGGGGTCAGGGGCACAAATAATTTTTTCATCAATACCCTTAACTGCAGGAGGGAATACAGTAAGGAACAGGTCAGCAGCTATAGTTAACAAGTGGATAAGAGGCTGGTGCAGTCAAAAGAATTTTGGTTTTTTTGATATTGGGAAACTTTCTACTGCACCAGGCCAGCTGGCAACAGATAGAGTACATCTGTCCCAGAGAAGGGGAAAGATCACTGTATATGAGAATGGACTGTCCCCCAAAGGTAAAAAGATCCTGGGTAAGGAACTGGCGGGTCTCATTGACAGGGCTTTCAACTAGTTTCGAAGGGGGAAGGGGCTGAAAATAGTCCTCTCAGACAAGAGTCTGGGGGCGACAAGCTAGAGTCCGAGGTGAAACCAGCAGCCCAGCTGAAGTGCATGTACACTAATGCACGAAGCATGGGTAACAAACAGGAGGAGCTGGAAGCCTTGATGCAGCAGGAAAATTATGATGTAGTTGCCATCACAGAGACGTGGTGGGATGACTCACATGACTGGAGTGCTGCAATTGACGGTTACAAGCTCTTCAGAAGAGACAGGCAAGGAAGAAGGGGTGGAGGGGTGGCCCTTTACATCAGAAAGGCACTAGATGCCATTGAGATGGAGATTAGGGACGATCGGGTTGAATGCTTGTGGATAAGAATTAGAGGGAAGACCAGCAGGGCAGACACCCTGGTTGGAGTCTGTTATAGACCACCCAACCAGGAGGGAGATGTTGACGAAGCATTCTATAGGCAGCTTAGGGCTGTCTCAACATCTCCGGACCTTGTTCTCATGGGCGACTTCAACCTGCCTGACATCTGCTGGGAACTCAACACGGCAGAGAGGAGACAGTCTAGAAGGTTCTTAGAATGCATGGAGGACAGCTTCTTATCCCAGGTGCTGCAAGAGCCTACCAGGGGCAAGGCTATGCTTGACCTCCTCTTCACCAACAGGGAAGGGCTGGTGGGCGATGTGGTGGTTGGAGGGTGTTTGGGGTCCAGTGACCACGAGATAATTGTATTCTCGGTTTTTGGTCAAGCCAAGAGGGGCAGCAAGAAGACCTCCACTCTGGACTTCCGGAGGGCAGACTTCGGGTTACTCAAGGAACTAATTCAGAGGGTTCCTTGGGAACCCACAGTCTCAGGCTGCGCCACGGGAAGTTCAGGCTGGAGGTCAGGAGGAAGTTTTACACGGAGAGAGTGATTGCCCATTGGAATGGGCTGCCTGGGGAGGTGGTGGAGTCACCATCACTGAGGTGTTCAGGAGGAGACTTGACAGGGTGCATGGTTACATGGGTTAGTTGATTGGGTGGTGTTGGGTGATAGGTTGGACGTGATGATCTTGAAGGTCTCTTCCAACCTGGTTTATTCTATTCTATTCTATAAAGCCCTTAAAAACAAAGGGGTCCAGGAGAGCTGGACCTACTTCAAGGAAGAATTGTTGAAGGCTCAGGGACAGGCTGTGCCAACGTGCCGGAAGATGAGCCGCCGGGGCAGATGGCCATCCCGGATGGTTCATGAACTTTTAATGGAACTGAGGGAAAAAAAGAGGGTGTATCACATTTGGAAGAGAGGGGAGGCAACCCACAGAATGTTTAAGGATGTTGCTAGGTCTTGTAGCAAGAGAATTAGGGAGGCAAAAGCACACTTGGAGCTTAAACTGGCCTCTACTGTGAAGGACAACAAAAAGTCTTTCTATAAATCCATTAATAGTAAGAGGAAGGGGAAGGACAACCTCCACTCCTTGGTGGATACGGAGGGGAACATTGTAACAAAGGATGAGGAAAAGGCAGAGATACTTAACACCTTCTTTGCCTCAATTTTTACTAGAAGGACAGAACGTCTTCCTGTCAGCTGGCCTGCAGAGCTGGCAGAAGGAGCAAGGGAGCTGCACAGTTTCCCTATGTTCCATGAGGAGGTGGTTGGAACTCTCCTTAGCAGCTTGGATCCCCACAAGTCCATGGGACCAGATGGGATTCATCCTAGGGTGCTGAGAGAGCTGGCAGATGAGCTGGCCAAGCCACTCTCCATCATTTTCCAGCAGTCCTGGCTCACTGGAGAGGTCCCAGAGGACTGGAAGCTGGCCAACGTGGTGCCCATCCATAAGAAGGGCCGGTTGGATGAGCCAGGGAATTATAGGCCTGTCAGCCTGACCTCAGTGCCAGGCAAGATCATGGAACAGGTCATCCTGAGTGCAATAACACAACACTTACAGGATGGCTAAGGGATAAGGCCTAGCCAGCCACATCCAGCTGGCAGCCAGTCACTAGTGGAGTGCCCCAAGGATCAGTGCTGGGCCCTGTGCTCTTTAACATCTTTATTGATGATCTGGATGAGGGCATTGAGTCCATCATCAGTAAATTTGCTGATGACACCAAGCTGGGGGCAAGAGTTGATCTGCTGGAGGGTAGAGAGGCTCCGCAGAGGGACCTCAACAGGCTGGACAGATGGGTAGAATCCAACGGCATGAGATTGAACACATCCAAGTGCCGGGTTCTGCACATTGGCCACAACAACCCCATGCAGTGCTACAGGCTGGGGTCAGAGTGGCTGGAGAGCAGCCAGGCAGAGAGGGGCCTGGGGGTGCTGGTTAATGGTAGGCTGAACATGAGCCTGCAGTATGCCCAGGCAGCCAAGAGGGCCAATGGCATCCTGGCCTGCATCAGGAACAGTGTGGCCAGCAGGAGCAGAGAGGTCATTCTGCCCCTGTACACTGCACTGGTTAGGCCACACCTCGAGTCCTGTGTCCAGTTCTGGGCCCCTCAGTTTAGGAAGGATGTTGACTTGCTGGAACGAGTCCAGAGAAGAGCAACAAAGTTGGTGAGGGGTTTGGAACACAAGCCCTATGAGGAAAGCCTGAGGGAGCTGGGGTTGCTCAGCCTGGAGAAGAGGAGACTCAGGGGTGACCTTATCACTCTCTACAACTACCTGAAGGGAGGTTGTAGACAGGCGGATGATGGTCTCTTCTCCCAGACAGCCAGTACCAAAACAAGAGGATACAGTCTCAGGCTGCACCAGGGGAGGTTCAGGTTGGATGTTAGCAAGAAGTTCTGTACAGAAAGAGTGATTGCGCTATGGAATGGGTTGCCCGGGGAGGTGGTGGAGTCGCCGTCATTGAAGGTGTTCAGAAGGAGACTTGATGGAGTGGTTGGTGCCATGGGTTAGCTGTTTGGGTGGGTTGGATTGGTTGATGGGTTGGACACGATGATCCTGAAGGTCTCTTCCAACCTGGTTTGGTTTATTGCCATAGCCAAAGTGCAGCACTCGGCACTTGGACTTGTTGAATGACATCCCATTGGACTCTGCCCATCTGACCAGTCGGTCTAGGTCCCTCTGCAGAGCCTTTCTACCCTCTAACTGACTAACATCTGCCCCCAACTTTGTGTCATCTGCAAACTTGCTGATGACTGACTCTACCCCTTCATCCAGATCATCAATGAATATGTTGAAGAGGACAGGGCCCAGCACTGATCCCTGGGGGACACCACTGGTGACTGGCCACCAGCTGGATGTGGCACCGTTCACCACCACTCTGGGCTCGGCCCTCCAGCCAGTTCCTAAACCAGCTCAGAGTGTAGTGGTCCAATCCACGGGCTGACAGCTTAGCCCGCAGTTTGCTGTGGGGGACGGTGTCAAAGGCCTTGCTGAAGTCCAGGTAGACCACATCCACAGGCCTCCCCACATCCATCAGACGGGTCACCTGATCATAGAAAGAGATCAGGTTGGAGAGGCAGGATCTGCCCTTCCTGAATCCATGTTGGCTGGACCTGAGCCCTTGGCCATCCTTCAGGTGCGCAGTTATTGCCGCCAGGATAATCTGCTCCATCACTTTCCCTGGCACTGAGGTCAGGCTGACCGGCCTGTAGTTTCCAGGTTCCTCCATCCGACCCTTCTTGTGGATGGAGACCACGTTGGCCAGTTTCCAGTCATCTGGGACCTCACCGGTGAGCCAGGACTGGAGGAAAATGATGGAGAGTGGCCTAGTCAGCACATCCGCCAGCTCTCTCAGCAATTCAGTGATCAAATGAGACAATTGGAAGATAGCATGACACGTGTTTATTTGGTTTCAGCCATTGAAACTCTGTCCGGTGAAATAAAGAATTGCATGAAAGAGTTGAAGGATGAATTAAAAAATTCCATATCCCAATTGGCACAAAGAGATAATTCCAAGTCTTCCTCCAGGTGGATACAAGTTTCATCTGTGAGGAATACACGTCCTCCAAGAAGGTCATTCCAAAACAGATCAAACCAAAACAGACCACCAAGGCAGTCACGTAGGACCATTTTTATAACTCTGCATGATCAGTTTGGTGAGAACATGAACCGCTGGGATGGCCAACCAACTTCTAATCTTTTCAGGAGACTGAGAGAACTGCAAATTGGCAGAACCCGAGGTAGCAATACCAGAAGGGTAGCTGTTACTTCCACAGTTCCCCAGAACAACTCTAGTAGCTCCAACAGTGGCTCCAGTTATAACACTGCACACTGTGCGTAATGCACATGTGGGCATGTTCCCCATAACTAGGGGTGCCCTGCCTCCCGCCAGGGGGAGGAGAGGGACAATAGAGATAACAGAATCGATTGCGATGTGTACATCCAGTGGCCTGGCACTTCACAATTTTGGAAGTACAGGGCCTTGGTTGACACAGGAGCTCAGTGCACCATAATGCCATCAACTTATCAGGGACCAGAAGAGTTATAGACTCTGAGAGTCACTGGTGGATCTCAAGAGTTAAGTAAGGTGGAGGTTAATATAAGTTTAACTGGTAAACAATGGAGGAAGCATACAGTTGTGACCGGACCTGACGCACCTTGTATTTTGGGAATTGATTTTCTGAGAGAAGGGCATTTCAAAGACCCTAGAGGTTACAAAGGGGCTTTTGGAGTAGCTTCTGTAGAAATTGATGGACAAAAACTGTGGCTATCTGTTAGACCTGAGCTTTCTGATGAATCTGTAGTTGTTGGACAACACAAGATACAGGACAATCCCATGCAGAGCTACAGGCTGGGGTCAGAGTGGCTGGAGAGCAGCTCCGAAACAGAGAGGGACCTGGGGGTAGTGATCGACAGCCACCTGAACATGAGCCAGCAGTGTGCCCAGGTGGCCAAGAGGGCCAATGGCATCCTGGCCTGCATTTGGAATAGTGTTGTCAGCAGGAGCAGGGAAGTCATTGTGCCCCTGTACTCTGCATTGCTTAGGCCGCACCTTGAGTACTGTGTCCAGTTCTGGGCCCCTCAGTTTAAGAAGGACATAGTTTCATAGTTTCATAGTTTCATTCAGGGTTGGAAGGGACCACAAGGATCATCCAGCTCCAACCCCCCTGCCATGGGCAGGGAAACCCCACACTAGATCAGGCTGGACAGAGCCTCATCCAGCCTGCTCTTAAACACCCCCAGGGACGGGGCCTCGACCACCTCCCTGGACAACCCATTCCAGGGTCTCACCACTCTCATGGTGAAGAACCTCCTCCTCACATCTAGCCTGAATCTCCCCACCTCCAGCTTCATTCCATTCCCCCTAGTCCTATCACTACCTGACATCCTGAGAAGTCCTTCCCCAGCCTTCCTGTAGGCCCCCTTCAGATACTGGAAGGCCACAATTAGGTCACCTCGGAGCCTTCTCTTCTGCAGACTGAACAGCCCCAACTCCTTCAGTCTGTCCTCATAGGAGAGGTGCTCCAGCCCTCTGATCATCCTCGTGGCCCTTCTCTGGACACCTTCCAGCACCTCCACATCCCTCTTGTAATAGGGACTCCAGAACTGGACACAGTACTCCAGATGGGGTCTCACCAGGGCTGAGTAGAGGGGGAGGATCACCTCCCTCGACCTGCTAGCCACACTTCTCCTGATGCAGCCCAGGATCTGATTGGCCTTGCGGGCTGCAAGTGCACATTGAGAGCTCATGTTGAGCTTTTTGTCCACCAGTACCCCCAAGTCTCTCTCCTCAGGGCTACTTTCCAGCCAGTCACTGCCCAGCCATCGAAACACTTGAACATGTCCAGAGAAGGGCAGCAAGGCTGGGGAGAAGCCTTGAACACAAGCCCTATGAGGAGAGGCTGAGGGAGCTGGGATTGTTTAGCCTGGAGAAGAGAAGGCTCAGGGGTGACCTCATTGCCCTCTACAACTACCTGAAAGGTGGTTGTAGCCAGGAAGGGGTTGGCCTCTTCTCCCAGGCAACCAGCACCAGAACAAGGGGACACAGTCTCAAGCTGCGCCAGGGGAGGTTTAGACTTGAGGTGAGGAGAAAGTTCTCCACCGAGTCATTCAACACTGGAACGGTCTGCCCAGGGAGGTGGTGGAGTCACTGTCCCTGGAGACGTTCAAGAGGAGATTGGACGTGGCACTTGGTGCAATGGTCTAGTCATGAGGTCTGTGGTGACAGGTTGGACTCGATGATCCTCAAGGTCTCTCCCAACCTTATTTATACTGTGATACTGTGACATTAAATTGCCGGTTGCTTCTCAGACTGTGCATCACAGACAATGCAGAACCAACCATGACGCTTTGTTGCCCATTCAGAATCTGATTCGTCAGTTGGAGAGTCAGAAAGTTGTCAGCAAAACTCATTCACCTCATTCAACTAGTCTTGGTTGCTCAAAACCTCATTCAACCTGCCATCAACACCCCCAGAGAGGAGGTACCCACAGCATCTCTGGGTCACCTATGTGGTGAAGGCACATTATGCCCCAATACTGAATCTTGTCCCAGCATGTGGGCAAGTTCCCCCTCCTCCTGGAGGAAGACAAAAGCCAAGGCATTAGCCAGGCTTGCACGCACCCAGCGCATGCAACGCTCGTGCTGACACCAAGTATGGGCATAATTCTAGCTTCACGCTTTCTATAGGCTGAAGCCAGTTGCTTATGAGAGTGCCCATTGGTCAAGCCCAGCCTCGAGGAATCTATAAGTGTCACCCCAGTTGGTGAACACGTTGCCCCCTCATTTACTTTGTCTCTGTGCTTGCTCGAGAGTAACTCTCGAGCTGCAGCCTTTGCCATTGAGCTTGTTGTTGTTAGCTTCTGTTATACATGCACGCATACTGGAAGCCTCTGCATCGTTGAAGAAGCCCAGAGGGAGGACCTTCGCTGAGCCTGAGGAGCTCAGCATTGCTACAACCAGTCGTGCCGATCGGAAGAGCCCATCGTGCCACCGGAGGACTGGACCAACCCCCGCGGGTAAGATCTGCCCAGTTGCCGGGGAGGAGGGACTTGATCAATACCGAGTCCACGTATGCCTAGCCCCGCCGTAGCGGGAGAGGAGCCGCTGAGTGCCGCTCTGAGGAGCCGACGAGTGCCGCTCTGAGCCCTGTGGATCCCAGGGAAAACCAAAGCATTGTTCGTGCCTATACTGCACCGAATCTGGGACCACTCTGAGAGTCCTGTTGCTCCTTTAACCTCATTAAACGAGAATCCGCCGCCTAACGCAGCTGCACTCTCTCCCCGAGGCTGTTTGCATCAGCCCCGAGAACTGCCGTGGTTGGGCCGACCCCCGTAGCTTCTCCTGCTTCCGTCGTTCGAGCCCACCTACCGGCCACTGTCATCCCGCCCTGCCGTGCGAGCCGACTTTAGAGGGCCGACCCCACGGACCGACCCTGTCCAGGACCGATCCCTGTTGTCTGAAGGGAATTGAATATCGTCCACGTGCTTTCCACCCACTAGCACTCAGTTCAAAGTATCCGCGTCTAGCAGAGTAAGCGCTGACGCATAGAAAGATTGTAATATTGCTGTGTATAGCCAGAAGCCGCCCGCGTCCCGCCGAGTCTCCATCTAGTGGCCAAGCGGCAGAACTGCACCCTTCGTTATATAAATATAGAAAGGGTTTATAGATAGTTCAATTACGTTATAATCATAACACTAAGCCAGTTGTGGAATGTATTTCACGAACGTGCACTAGAACATGTATATAAGTTGGTGATTCATCGGTTATTAATAGTTTGATAATTAATAAAAATTATATTTTCATAATTCATATTTCATATTAATAAATTCAATAACCTCTTCACCACAACCTATTTCAGTCTCACCTCCCTCGTATTGAAGAGCTTCTTCCTAAGATCCAGTCTAAACCTACTCTCCCTCACCTTCAAACCATTCCCCCTTGTCCTATTGCTAAACACCCTTATGAAAAGTCCTTTTTCCAGCCTTCCTGTAGGCTCTCTTCAGATATTGGAAAGTAGCTGTAAGGTTCCCCCAAGAGTCTTCTCCAGGCTGAAAAGCCCCAGCTCCATCAGCCTATCCTCATAATGCCAGGAAAAGCAACAGTGAATAGCTGAACAGAATCATCTCACTCTTCCAGCTGAAATACATCTGTTGTTCAGCACAGAGAATGAATGAGGCTCAAAGGAAAGAGAATAATGGTCCCTTGGAAAACCCAGTCAGAGTCACAAGAACTGAAGAGCAGAATCATGACTGCTCATACTATCTCAAAAGACAGGAAGAAAAATTCTTGCCATGGAGGAAGGGACAGAAGTGTTAAAACAATTCAACCTCTCTGACAGTGGCAGATGGAAAGCCACAAACTACCTTTAACTCATCAGTCAGAGTAACTAAATCCCCATTTCAGAACATCCTTTCCACAACATCCTGACAAGTTACAACTTGGCACTTCTTACTGCCCCTAGATAGTTATTCTAGCTGAGCCAAGCTACACCTCCTTGGGGGAATCTATGCAGACAGATCACAAGTGATTTTCAGCATCTCAAGTGTCTTATGTGGCTCAAGAAGTGAAGGAAATCAGCATTACATACAGAGAATGACCTAAAACGCACAGCACAAATTAAATGAGCAATTAAAATCTTCTGTGACCACAAAAATTACTCTTGGAGACTCTGCATTGTTTTTTTATTCATTATGAAGTTCCTTATCATTCTCCCAAACACCACACTCAAGCCAAACTACTCCTTTACTTCTTAAAGACAGAAAACTTACATTCTCAGGCATGCTGTGGGAATTGCTAGGAATGAAAATGGATAAAAACCCAAGAGGAAAAAAATCCACAGCTGGAGGGCTTTCAAAATCAATGCCCAGTTCTGTCTGGGAGGCTTGCTTTTATGAACATTTGGGTTTGTTTAAAAGTCTTGATACAGACTTTTCAAGATCTGTAGGTGTGACCCTTTGTTTGCCAAAGACCCAGATGTCCCCAAAGAGAGAAATGACCATTTTGGACAACCTTGCAGGGCACACTGCTAAGCATTCTTTGCTTAACCACCCTTACCTGAGCCCACAGCATCATATCTGGGATTCAGCTCTTAACAGAAAACCCTCAAATAAAATCTTCAGTTTGATTAAGAGATGGATTCTGCTGCACAGTCAACAATGCAAAACATCAGACTGAGTTTTCATTGCTGAATTGTGTGTGGCATTGCATTAAACCCCATAGTTTACCTACCTGACTGCAGAATTTTGTGTCAGATCACGCAGCATTGGAACAGGAGACACCACTGGCCTGGTGAAAGAGAAAAACCTCTGTCAAACCATCATACTTCTCACCATTTCCTCTACTCTCTCTGTTGCTAACACTCTTGTTTCTCTGTTCAACTAGGCCTGCAAGCCAGAAAAGAGATTAAAAAATTAACCTGCCTTTCCCCCAAACCAAATACTCCTGTAAGCACTGGAATTACTGAATCCTTATTTCTTAAAGGCATTACTTTTGTGGCTGATCTATGGATTCTCTGGTGCTGAACAGTGGGTTCACACACTTCCCACTGCCCAGCAGCCTCTTCACAAACTTGAGTGCTGTGCACCTTGGCAACCTCCATATACTGCCCGGGTGTGCATGTTTTTAAGAGGACAGGAGAAAACCAGACCCTGACACATATTCAGATACTGTGAGGACACAACATTCCTTTGCTAAGAATAAAAAGTCTTTGAAGCAAAAAAAAAAACAAATTTAGCAGCTGTTTTATGGAGTACTTAGAGTCTCCTTTCTAACAGAGATTTAATAGGCTGACAGGCAGTTACATCTTGGTCCCTTCCAACCCCTAACACCCTGTGATCCTGTGATTTTAACCCTTTGTTATTTCCCTCCAGAAAACTTAACCTCTTCCATTCCAGCAGACCAACAACACACTTGAGAAAAATGACTCTTATTAATCAGAAAGATTTCTTTGCTCAGCTTGTTCACAGAGGATAAGATAGACCATATTGGAAGAGACCTTCAAGATCATCGAGTCCAATCCATCATCCAACACCATCTAATCAACTAAACCATGGCACCAAGCACCCCATCAACTCTCCTCCTAAAAACTTCCAGTGATGGTGACTCCACCACCTCCCTGGACAGCACATTCCAATGGGCAATCTCTCTAGGAAGAATTTCTTCCTAACATCCAGCCTAAACCTCCCCTGGCACAGCTTGAGACTGTGTCCTCTTGTTCTGGTGCTGGTTGTGCAGGAGAAGAGACCAGCCCCCACCTGTCTACAACCTCCCTTCAGGTAGTTGTAGAAAACAATAAGGTCTCCCCTGAGCCTCCTCTTCTCCAGGCTAAGCTGTCACAGACTCATGTTACGCACAGAGGTCACAAGCTGTACAACATGCTGGCACTGGGTTTGATCCAAATTGTTTCAGCCAAGGCAGACTTCTTTTGAAGCAGCAATACAAATCCTGCTCACCTTCACAGAATCCCTAGCAAGCTACTTCTTTAACTAAAAAAAAAAAAGAATAAAGAAACCAACCAACCCCATTTCTCAAGCCCTAAGGAAGAAAATGCCCCAAGTTTTTTTCCCCCTGCAGTGCTATTCCAACAACAACTCTGATTTGGTTATATTGTTCACAATCCATGACAAGAATAAAGAAGTGTACATTAGTGAGTGTGACCTAAGATACATTATCTGTCCAACAAGACCAGAGTTTTTGTGCATTTAATGCAAATGAGTTACTGAACACCTGCTTATGCCTCCAAGCAAAGGTAGAAAAATGAATGCATGCGGCACAATGGGAAGATGACACTGATAATGTCTCAAACTAAAGACATTATCTAGAAAACAAAAAATATTAGCATTTTTTCTGTGCCGGGCTGGTAACAGTTCTGAATTCAGTGCCTAAGTGCAAAACAATAAAATACAGCTCTTTCTGGGGTTTTCTTTAATGAAATGAAGATTTTTCTGCTTTTAGCAGGGAGGTTGGACTCAATGATGTCTGGAGGTCCCTTCCAACCTCCAGCACGCTGGGATTCTGTGCTTTTTGTATTATCATGAAAAAATGCTTGGCAGTTTGTTCTTTTAAACACCAGGCATTGTTGGCAGTTGCAGACTGCACTAAATTAACATCCATGCAACAGCAAAGAGGCCAAACCAACATGGCCCTTACTGAACAAGGTCACTTCTATTATATTCAAGTTAGAATATAACATTACAATAATACTGAAGTTGTAACAACAACAGAGCTGGCAGAAGGAGCCAGGGAGCAGCATAGTTTTCCACTGTTCCAAAATGGGGTAGTTGGTGATCTGCTCAGCCGCCTGGATCCCCACAAGTCCATGGGACCAGATGGGATCCATCCTAGGGTGCTGAGGGAGCTGTCAGAGGTGCTGGCCAAGCCGCTCTCCATCATTTTTCAGCAGTCCTGGCCCACTGGAGAGGTCCCAGAGGACTGGAAGCTGGCCAACGTGGTGCCCATCCACAAGAAGGGCCGGTTGGATGAGCCAGGGAATTATAGGCCTGTCAGCCTGACCTCAGTGCCAGGCAAGATCATGGAACAGGTCATCCTGAGTGCATTAACACAGCACTTAGAGGATGGCCAAGGGATCAGGCTCAGCCAACATGGATTTAGGAAGGGCAGGTCCTGCCTGACCAACCTGATCTCCTTCTATGATCAGGTGACCCGCCTGGTGGATGTGGGGAGGCCTGTGGATGTAGTCTACCTGGACCTCAGCAAGGCCTTTGACACCGTCCCCCATAGCAAACTCCTGGACAAGCTGTCAGCCCATGGCTTGGACAGCAGCACTCTGAGCTGGGTTAGGAACTGGCTGGATGGCTGAACCCAGAGAGTGGTGGTGAATGGTGTCACATCCAGCTGGCAGCCAGTCACTAGTGGTGTGCCCCAGGGATCAGTGCTGGGCCCTGTGCTCTTTAACATCTTTGTTGATGATCTGGATGAGGGCATTGAGTCTATCATCAGTAAATTTGCTGATGACACCAAGCTGGGGACAGGAGTTGATCTGCTAGAGGGTAGAGAGGCTTTGCAGAGAGACCTCGACAGGCTGGACAGATGAACAGAATCCAACAGCATGAGATTTAACGCATCCAAGTGCCGGGTTCTGCACATTGGCCACAACAACCCCATGCAGTGCTACAGGCTGGGGTCAGAGGGGCTGGAGAGCAGCCAGGCAGAGAGGGACCTGGGGGTGCTGGTCGATGGTAGGCTGAACATGAGCCTGCAGTGTGCCCAGGCAGCCAAGAGGGCCAATGGCATCCTGGCCTGCATTAAGAACAGTGTGGTCAGCAGGAGCAGGGAGGTCATTCTGCCCCTGTACACTGCACTGGTTAGGCCACACCTCGAGTACTGTGTCCAGTTCTGGGCCCCTCAGTTTAGGAAGGATGTTGACTTGCTGGAACGAGTCCAGAGAAGGGCAACGAAGTTAGTGAGGGGCTTGGAACACAAGCCCTATGAGGAGAGACTGAGGGAGCTGGGGCTGCTTAGCCTGGAGAGGAGGAGACTCAGGGGTGACCTTATTGCTCTCTACAACTACCTGAAGGAGGGTTGTAGACAGGCAGAGGTTGGTCTCTTCTCCCAGGCAGCCAGCACCAGAACAAGAGGACACAGTCTCAGGCTGCGCCAGGGGAAGTTGAGGCTGGAGGTCAGGAGGAAGTTTTACACGGAGAGAGTGATTGCCCATTGGAATGGGCTGCCCGGGGAGGTGGTGGAGTCGCCGTCACTGGAGGTGTTCAGGAGGAGACTTGACAGGGTGCTTGGTTACGTGGGTTAGTTGATTGGGTGGTGTTGGGCGATAGGTTGGACGTGATGATCTTGAAGGTCTCTTCCAACCTGGTTTATTCTATTCTATTCTATTGATGTTAAAACACAGCAACAACATTGATGTAATATAATATTAAAGTTATACTATAATATATATTAAATATATGCCTATTAAAGTTCAAGCATCATTAATATATAAAAAGTCAGCTTCCATAGATGCAATGACAAACAAAAATTCATCAGCAATTAAACACACACATTAGAGTGCTTGAAAAGTTGCTGATGCTGCTTTAAAAGCATAGTTCTGAAATATCTTGCTTTTTTTGTACATATGCTGGTGATAATAGATACCTCTCAGATTGCATTGGGTTGGAAGGGATAATCAAGAGTCATCTTGTCCAACCCTCCTGCAGTCAGCAGGACAGCTCCAACTACATCAGGGTACCTCCTGTTAAACCTTATGAAAAGTTATGTTTAGTCTCAGAACCAAATGTGTTGCATTAACAGTTTTAGGTCTCTTGTTGAAGGCACAAAGATACTTTTATTCAAATGCAGACATCTCAGAAGGAAAAGTCCTTCAGCATCAAACAACCCACACTCACTGATCTGGAAGAACAGCATTGTCATTGAGTGTAAGCTTTCCCTGGATTCCATGGCACAGCTCTGGGGGCATATCCACTGGCTGTGGAAAAAAGTAGTTTTCCAGCTGAAGCACTCTCTTGGACCTCCATTCTCAGGGTTTACACAATCCCCTAAGAACAAAGTCCAACCTACCTCTGTATTTTTGGTCTTGTACTGTTCCACAATAAAGTCACAAAGAGGATGGTGTTTACCAACAAAGAGAACATCACCACCAAGGCTGTTCCTTCTGCCTAGAAAAGATGAAGAAAACAGGATGAGAGTTCAAAGCAAAGAGGGAAGGAAGAAACACAGAGCAGACCAGCATGCTGCCTTGTTGGCACCTCCACAAAAGAAAAGCTCCACTGTGACTTAAGAGAAAGCTTGAAGAGTGGCTGGGAAGAAAGGGCCTCTGCCCAGAACAAGCTGTCACTGGTCACAAGGGTAGTTGGCAGGCAGTGAAACAAGGAGGATCTTGTGTTTAATAGGAGACATGTTGAATTTAGAACAGAGTAATGGTGAAGGTACAGACGGGCTGGGTAAAAAAACCCAACCAACAAACAAACAAAACCAAAAGCCAACAAAATAAAGCTCCCCTAAAACCCAATACACCTCCTCAGCAGTCTCCCTACAAGAACCAGCTATGATTTTTGTACAGTGGGGAAAGAAACACATACTTTTCCCCAGATAAGTCAAACAAGAAGCTTCACATATCCTAACCGCACACAGCCAGCTGCTGGTCAGAACAGCCAATACACCTGTCAAGCCTTAACATCAGCTCTAGCTTGGAAAGAGTTTCTCCTTCTGATGGCAACATATTCATTAATAATTACTTTTACAGCATATACTGGTAGAAACTTTTCATACCATTAAGCTGCCATATAATTTTCAGCTTAAGTCTTCTGTAGGTCTACTTGAGTAAAAGGAAAGTAAATGAAAGAGCTACAAAACCAAACCCATCAAGGATCATTCCAATCACCAGCACCATCCATGAAGAGGCTACAGCCTGCCATAACTTGAACAATCAAATCTCTATTATACTGGGGCCATTTAGGGTAAACCAATCATAATTCTTACTTTCTTCAGGAGTGAGGTCAGGGTAGACTTCTTCCAGGGCAGCTCTAAGGCGTCGCTCATCAACAAATGGCAATAAGGCAACACCTAATAAAACCAAAACACATGATTATTTCCTCCCCCCCCAACACTTGTTGGAACAAAAAATAAAGACACTAGCAGGGGAAGCTCTAACAGACCCAAGAAACAACTGCTGCACCAGGCAGAGAAAACCTTGTGTTTTCAGGGTTGTGAAACAGGCTGTTTAGAGGTGGGGCAGGATGAAAAGCAAACTCATCTCCAAGCACACCTCCATCCTCATACTCCTCCCCAGTCCTGGGTAGGCACAGGCATGCAGCAACCTCTATCCACATCTGCCTCATTCATAAGCAAGATTCACATTGCATTGGGCTGGAAGGGACCCTCAAAGCACATCTCATCCAACCCCACTGCAGTCAGCAGGGACACCTTGATCTACGTCAGGCTGCCCAGGGACACATCAAGGCTGATCTTGAATGTCTCCAGGGACAGGGCCTCAACCACATCTCTGGGCAACCTGCTCCAGTATTTCACCACTTTCATTGTGAAGAGCTTCCTCCTGATGTCCAACCTACATCTACCCTGATCCAGCTTCAGAGCACTGCCCCTTGTCCTATCACTCCAAGCCCTTCTAAACAGTCCTTCTCCAGACTTCCTGTAGAATGGAATAGAATAGATTTAACCAGGTTGGAAGAGACCTTTGAGATCATCGAGTCCAACCTATGATCCAACACTATCTAATCAACTGGCGACTCCATGTGACCGTTTGAGGCTGTGCCTTTAAGAAAAAGACAGTGCTGGGACACTATGGCTGAATGTTTTGGAATGTTAACGAAAACAACCAGATATTCTAAATTAATTTCATTGGTGGATTGGTAAAAATGCAGTTTTAAGCTTAGGTGCAGCTGGGACATTCCTCAGTTCGCTCCTTTCTTTTCTCCTTTCCGGTTGACGCTGTCCCCTTAAGAAAGGGAATATGGTGGACGGAAGTTGGTAAACGGAAGGAATAGTCTAAACTAATTTTCATTGGTCAGATGGGAGGAAGCACCTTCTGAACGGGAGTGGAAATGGGCATTCCCAGCACTTCTCTGTCACTCTTGCTTCCGCATCTCCTTCGGTGCAGCAGCTTTCTGCCTGTGCTGGGTTTTCTGCCAAGGCTCCGGCCTTGAAAAACTGATAACGGCCTGTATTAACTCCCTTCTAATTAACACAAACTGCTTTTAACTTCTTTCTTTTCTCTTTCTCCCTCTTTTCCGAACTATTCTGGGGAAAGGGGAGAAGAGAGGGGAGAGCGGAGGTGGGGAACTCCCTCGGCCGAGGGGGGTTACTCTCATTTCTGTGTTACTCTGTTGTATATCTTTGTATATATTGTAGATATTGTAAATTTGTAAATATTCCCCTGCAAAATCCTACACTGCTTTGTAAATATAGCTCCACTGCTTTGCTAATTCGGCTGGTGAGTTTTTTTTTCCTTCCCTTCAATTTTTTATTCCTTTTACCTTACAAGGGGGAAGGGAAGAGGCTTCTCGGCCTTACCCTTTCACCCACCACATTTTTTTTATTGGCGTACCCAACGTGTGGCAGATAATTAGTTTAATTTATTACTTGATTGATTTAGTGTTTTCTAGCTGAATTAGCAAACATGAAGGTCTTGTGGTTTGTGGAGCGATTGTTCTTTTCAATTTTTGGGGCTCTGGTTTACAGATATTGTTTGGGTTTGCTTTTGGATTACCTGGGTAAATACTTGGTGCGGACAATTTATATGTGGGTTATGTATAGAGTTAAATTATGGTATGGAAAATGTATTAATTTATTATGGCCAGTGAGATACAGGAATGTTACCTCCACCACTCTCCCAATTGAGATAAAGGGTTTTAAGATTCCGCCTGAGGAGAGAGTAACTTTAGGTGATGCCTGGGATCCAAAAGTGATTTATTTCATGTCTATAATTCTGCTGCTGGTGATAACTAATGTGTATTGTCTATATTCCTGGCGTCGGGAGAAAAAGGTGTCCAGAGCTTGTTTTGTTATTAAAACTAGATCAAAAGAAAACGCCGTGGCTCTGGATCAGTCCAAGTCATCTAGTGATGAGGAAGGTGGAGACTCTCTGTCAGTTAAAAAGAAGGCTAAAAAGTTAATTGGTAAAGCAGCTCTAAATGACTTTGCTGATTCTAGCAAGCAGCCAAGGGCATCGGCTGGTATCAACATGGCACCTACTCCTTCTCCCACTCCTTCTCCTTCTTCTTCTTCTCCATCGGCCGTTAACGGAGCAACGTCACTTCCGCCTACTCCCTCAGTGGGACCGGAAGTCACTGCCCCAGCAGCTGATTTATCTCAGGACCTGTCAGCTTCCATTAAGGTGGCTGTAAATTCAAACACAGCTCCAGTTAAGGTGGCTCCTTTAAAGACTAGAGGTGCAAAGGCCAAAGATGGAGAAGAAGAGGAGCTGGAGACTGATCCTGGTGAGGGGCCCTCTACTCTAAGGGATCCTGCTCAGGAGGAAGAGGTGGTTTGTTTTAAAGATCTAGCTAACCTAGTGAGATCAAAGCAGGATACAGATGAAGCTAGGAAAGCAGCTGGCAAAGGTGGTTCTCAGCTTAAAGAGATCCTTAGGAGAATGACAGCAGGATTATATGGGCAAAGAATTCAGGGAGATGAAGAGCAAGATGATATTTTGGAATGTTCTTCGCCCCGCGAGGAATTGCGTAATGTCCGTAAAGATTTCACCAGGGCGGATAAGGAGCCAGTTCTAGCTTAGCTTAGTAGGTGTTATGATACAGGCGCTCCGGCTCTAACAGTTGGAGACAAGTCAGCAGCTCAGTTAGGAACTCTCTCGAGGGACAATGGAATAGATAGACATCTAGGCAGAGCTCTCGGTAAGGTTAGTCTGTGGATACGCCTTTTAATGGCGGTTGCCCTGAGATACCCTTCCCAAGATGATCTTCCAAGGAATCCTAAACCCTGGACTACCATAGATGAGGGAATTAAGCGCTTGAGAGAATTTGCTGTTAGAGAGCTACTCTATGGTGAACATGAAACTCTGAATCCTGATGACATTCCTGTGGGTATTGGTCTTGCTAAAAAGATCATCAAACTTGCTCCTTCCAATTATGCAAACATTCTGGCAAGCAGAATTGTGTCACGAAGTTATAGTGGAGCTTCTCCCACGGTTGGCCAATTCAGTGATCAAATGAGACAATTGGAGGACAGCATGACACGTGGTTCCTTGGTTTCGGCCATTAAAACGATGTCTGGTGATATTCAGAATTGCATAAGAGAGTTAAAAGATGAATTTAGAAATTCCATATCCCAATTGGCACAAAGGGATAATTTCAATTCTCCCTCCAGGTGGGTACAAGTTTCATCTGTGAGGAATACACGTCCTCCAAGGAGGTCATTCCAGAACAGGTCATTCCAAAACAGGTCGTTCCAAAACAGACCGCCAAGGCAATCACGTAGAACTATTTGGATAACTCTGCGTGATCAGTTTGGTGAGAACATGAACCGCTGGGATGGCCAACCAACTTCTAATCTTTTCAGGAGACTGAGGGAATTGCAAAGTGGCAGAACCTGAGGTAGCAATACCAGAAGGGTAGCTGTTACTTCCACAGTTCCCCAGAATGACTCTTATGGCTCCAACAGTGGCTCCAGTTATAACATGCAAAGTCATAACCCTGCAAACTATGTGCAATGCACATGTGCGCATGTTCCCCATAACTAGGGGTGCCCTGCCTCCCGCCAGGGGGAGGAGAGGGATAACAGAGATAATAGAATCTATTGGGATGTGTACATCCAGTGGCCTGGCACTTCACAATTTTGGAAGTACAGGGCCTTGGTTGACACAGGAGCTCAGTGCACCATAATACCATCAAATTATCAGGGATCAGAGTCTATAACTATTCTGGGAGTCACTGGTGGATCTCAAGAGTTAAGTAAGGTAGAGGTTAATATAAGTTTAACTGGTAAGCAATGGAAGAAGCATACAGTTGTGACCGGACCTGATGCACCTTGTATTTTGGGAATTGATTTTCTGAGAGAAGGGCGTTTCAAAGACCCTAGAGGTTACAAATGGGCTTTTGGAGTAGCTTCAATAGAAATTGATGGACAGAAATTGAAGCTATCTGCTAGACCTGAACTTTCTGATGAATCTGCAGTTGTGGGACAACATAAGATACAGGACATTAAATTGCCGGTTGCTTCTCAGACTGTGCATCACAGACAATACAGAACCAACCGTGACTCTTTGTTGCCCATTCAGAATCTGATTCGTCAGTTGGAGAGTCAGAAAGTCGTCAGCAAAACTCATTTACCTTTCAACAGTCCAGTGTGGCCTGTGCGAAAGCAGAATGGAGACTGGCGTCTAACAGTAGACTACCGAGCCCTAAATGAAGTGACACCACCTATGAGTGCAGCAGTACCAGACATGATGGAGCTACAGTATGAGCTGGAATCCAAAGAGGCCAAATGGTATGCTACCATAGACATTGCTAATGCATTTTTCTCTATTCCCATAGCAGAG
Organism: Melanerpes aurifrons; assembly: GCA_011125475.1. Classification (NCBI taxonomy): domain Eukaryota; kingdom Metazoa; phylum Chordata; class Aves; order Piciformes; family Picidae; genus Melanerpes; species Melanerpes aurifrons. Next base: position 294,832 of record WWNC01000102.1, on the reverse strand, counting down.
GAATGCAGGCCTCAGTTTGCTTTCACCTGGAGAGGAATCCAGTACACTTTCAACAGGCTGCCAATGGGCTGGATCCACAGCTCAAGCATCTGTCATGCAGTGATCCACGATGCTCTGGAGAAAGGCGGTGCTCCAGAACACATCCAGTTCATCGATGATATCATTGTCTGGGGTAAAACTGCTGAGGAAGTCTTCGAGAAAGGTATCAAAATCATTGACATTCTTCTGAATGCAGGTTATGCCATCAAGCGAGACAAGGTGAAAGGGCCTACCACAGAGATTCAGTTTCTTGGAGTGCGATGGCAGGATGGACGCCGACACATTCCAGTGGATGTGGTAAACAGAGTCTCTACCATGGCAAGTCCCACAAACAAGCAAGAGACCCTACGTTTCTTGGGGATAGTGGGATTTTGGAGACTGCACATTCCTGGATACAGTCAGATTGTGAAACCTCTGTATGATGTGACTCGAAAGAGAAACCATTTCCACTGGGGACCTGAACAACAAGCAGCCTTTGACCAGATAAAGCAAGAGGTAATTCAAGCAATGGGTCTGGGACCTGTCCGAGATGGTCCAGACATTAAGAACATTTTGTACACGGCTGCAAGTGACAATGGTCCAACCTGGTGCTTGTGGCAAAAAGCTCCAGGTGAGACACGTGGACGACCTCTTGGTTTCTGGAGTCGAGGTTACAGAGGTTCAGAAGCTAATTATACTCCAACAGAGAAAGAAATCTTAGCTGCCTATGAAGGAGTAAAAGCATCTTCTGAAGTGATTGGAACTGAATCGCAACTTCTTCTAGCTCCCAGATTACCAGTTTTGAATTGGATGTTCAAAGGCAAAGGCTCCACACCACATCATGCCACAGACTCCACATGGTCTAAGTGGATAGCTCTGATAACACAGAGAGCTCGAATGGGAAATCTTGAAAGACCTGGTCTAGTGGAGGTGATCTCAAGTTGGCCTGAAGGTATCAACTGTGCTAAACCTCCAGAGGAGAAAGTAACTCGTGCCGAGGAAGCTCCTCCTTACAATGACCTTTCTGATGATGAGAAGAAATATGCTTTGTTCACAGACGGTTCCTGTCGTCTTGTTGGAAACAAGCGAAGGTGGAAGTCTGCAGTGTGGAGTCCAACACGCCGAGTTGCAGAGGCGAAAGATGGAGAAGGAGAATCCAGTCAGTTCGCAGAGGTAAAAGCTGTCCAGCTAGCTCTCGACGTGGCTGAACGTGAGAGATGGCCAAAGCTTTATCTCTACACCGACTCATGGATGGTAGCCAATGCTCTATGGGGTTGGCTGAAGAACTGGAAGAAGAGTGGTTGGCAGAGGAAAGGAAAACCCATTTGGGCAGCCAACCTATGGCAGGACATTGCTGATCGAATCGAGAGAATTCCAGTGAAAGTGAGACACATCGATGCTCACGTTCCTAAGAGCAAAGCTACTGAGGAACAGCAACACAACCATCAGGCAGATCTAGCTGCAAGAGTTTCTCAAGTAGACATGGACTCTAATCTTGATCTTGACTGGAAACACCGAGGTGAGATATTCTTAGCTCGGTGGGCTCACGATTCGTCAGGACATCAAGGCAGAGATGCAACATACCAATGGGCTCGTGACAGATCCATAGACATTTCCATGGATGCTATCACACAAGTCATCCATGACTGTGACATTTGTGCTGCTATTAAGCAGGCAAAACGACTTAAGCCCTTGTGGTATGGTGACAGATGGGCCAAGTACAAGTATGGTGAAGCTTGGCAGATTGACTACATCACTACCACGTTCTCGTTCTGGTAAGCAATACGTGCTTACTATGGTAGAGGCAAACACTGGATGGTTGGAAACTTATCCAGTTCCACATGCAACTGCACGCAACACCATTCTCGGTCTGGAGAGACAGATCCTGTGGAGACACGGAACTCCAGAGAGGATTGAGTCAGACAACGGAACTCATTTCAAGAACAACCTTGTAAAAAACTGGGCAAAAGAGCACGGTATTGAGTGGATATTCCACATTCCCTACTATGCACCAGCTTCAGGAAGATTGAACGCTACAACGGTTTGTTGAAGACCACTCTTAAAGCCATGGGGGGTGGATCTTTGAAAAACTGGGAAAAACATTTAGCACAAGCAACCTGGCTGGTAAATAGTAGAGGTTCAGTGAACCGAGCTGGACCTGCACATTCAGATTTGCTACGGAAAGTGGAAGGTGATAGAGTTCCTGTTGTTAGAGAAAAGAATCTGTTAGGTAAAACTGTTTGGGTATTTTCACCCTCAGGAGAGGCTAAACCTGTCCGAGGGGTGGTTTCAGCTGAAGGTCCGGGTCACACTTATTGGGTAATGCAAGAGAATGGTGAAATTCAGTGTATTCCACAAAGAAATTTAACTTTAGCTGAAAGAGGTTAACTTCGAACTGCTGTACAGCTACATCGCGCCCAAAGGAAGAATCAACGAGGAATCTACGTTGCACGAACCCTGAGAGCCCTGAGTCAACTAAGAGACCCTGAGATTTCCCTGTTTCCCTTTTCTTTGCTTCGTCGGCGAAGAAAATGAACTGTTTTCCATTTTTCTCATTTTCTGATTTTCTTGGACTTTTGAATCATCTACATCTGAGCATAGCCGGAATGGACTATGAACTCTATTCACGAACTGTAAATATCATCTTGGATTGGATGGACAGTATAAACAGCCAATGAAAATTGTTTAGAAGGGGTGGATTGTGCCCGGTTGACGCTGTCCCCTTAAGAAAGGGAATATGGTGGACGGAAGTTGGTAAACGGAAGGAATAGTCTAAACTAATTTTCATTGGTCAGGTGGGAGGAAGCACCTTCTGAACGGGAGCGGAAATGGGCATTCCCAGCACTTCTCTGTCACTCTTGCTTCCGCATCTCCTTCGGTGCAGCAGCTTTCTGCCTGTGCTGGGTTTTCTGCCAAGGCTCCGGCCTTGAAAAACTGATAACGGCCTGTATTAACTCCCTTCTAATTAACACAAACTGCTTTTAACTTCTTTCTTTTCTCTTTCTCCCTCTTTTCCGAACTATTCTGGGGAAAGGGGGGAAGAGAGGGGAGAGCGGAGGTGGGGAACTCCCTCGGCCGAGGGGGGTTACTCTCATTTCTGTGTTACTCTGTTGTATATCTTTGTATATATTGTAGATATTGTAAATTTGTAAATATTCCCCTGCAAAATCCTACACTGCTTTGTAAATATAGCTCCACTGCTTTGCTAATTCGGCTGGTGAGTTTTTTTTTCCTTCCCCTTCAATTTTTTATTCCCTTTTACCTTACAAGGGGGAAGGGAAGAGGCTTCTCGGCCTTACCCTTTCACCCACCACAAAGCTCGTCTGCTTCTGGACTCCCTGCCAGATTGACCTTGGACAGATAAGCAAACTAAGGCCTACTAACATATTCTGCTCTTTCTAACCCTTTTTGGGGAAAAAGGGGAGAGAAGGGGGTACAGGGGGAAAACCCTCCTCCCGGGGAATTTAGTTCCTGTATTATTGTTTCTTTTTTTTTTTTAACCTTGCTGTATATTTCTGTGTATATATTGTAAATACTGTAAATTGTGTATATATCCTGCATTCCCTAAAAATTGCTTGTAAATACAGCATTTCCCTTTTGCTCCTCCGGTTGGCTAGCTGTGGTTTCTTTTCTTCCTCTTTGTGGGGGGGAGAAGGCTGAGCCTTTCTCTTAAACCCACCACACTCCACCACCTCCCTGGGCAGCCCATTATGGCAGGCTGAACATGAACCTGCAGTGTGCCCAGGCAGCCAAGAGGGCCAATGGCATCCTGGCCTGCATCAAGAACAGTGTGGCCAGCAGGAGCAGGGAGGTCATTCTGCCCCTGTACACTGCACTGGTTAGGCCACACCTCGAGTACTGTGTCCAGTTCTGGGCCCCTCAGTTTAGGAAGGATGTTGACTTGCTGGAACGAGTCCAGAGAAGGGCAACAAAGTTGGTGAGGGGCTTGGAACACAAGCCCTGTGAGGAAAGACTGAGGGAGCTGGGGTTGCTCAGCCTGGAGAGGAGGAGACTCAGGGGTGACCTTATCACTCTCTACAACTACCTGAAGGGAGGTTGTAGACAGGCAGATGATGGTCTCTTCTCCCAGGCAGCCAGTACCAGAACAAGAGGACACAGTCTCAAGCTGCACCAGGGGAGGTTTAGGTTGGATGTTAGGAAGAAGTTCTATACAGAGACAGTGATTGCCCATTGGAATGTGCTGCCCGGGGAGGTGGTGGAGTCACCATCACTGGAGGTGTTCAGGAGGAGACTTGATGGGGTGCTTGGTGCCATGGGTTAGTTGTTTGGGTGGGTTGGATTGGTTGATGGGTTGGACGCGATGATCTTGAAGGTCTCTTCCAACCTGGTTTATTCTATTCTATTATATTCCAATGGCCAATAACTCTTCCTATGAAGAAATTCTTCCTAACATCCAGCCTGTAGGCCTCCTTCAGGTACTAGAAGGCTCCTATAAGGTCTCCCCAGAGCTTTCTTTTCTCCAGGATGAACAGCCCCAATTCTTTCAGCCTGTCCCCATAGTAGCGGTGCTTCAGCCCTCTGATCATCTTTGTAGTCCTCCTCTGAACCTGCTCCAGCAGGTCCATGTCTCTTATGTTGGGGGTCCCATAGCTGGACAAAGTATTACAGGTTAGGTCTCACCAGAGCAAAGGGGCAGAATCACCTGTCTAATACCCTGTGTTCTGTTTTGTGCCCAACCAATTACAGCTGCAATTGAGATGTGACACTGTTGGTTGAAGTGTAACCAGCCACAAAATTTGACAGACCTTCACAATGATCATTCTCTAAAGAAAGAAGCAGTTGCATTAAATACTGCAGCTGGTTTCTCATTCTTTGTATGCATCCAAGTATTTCTCTATTTCCCAAAGCATTTTTCAGAAGGTACTAATGAGCCACTGATTGAACAGAGAAAGATCCATTAATTAAATGCAAAGGAGACAAAAGGTAATTAATTACACAGTAAAGGCTGATAAAAATAGAAAAAAATATTATTCTGGCTCAGGACAAATTAACAAATCTAGAATGATTGCTGAAAGTGCTAATAATCATTGCCAATCCTAAATCAGTTCCTGAAACATAATTTGTACTTCATCCTATTTTCTTCTCCAAAATGTACCTGCTGCAGGGTACTCCTCCCCCACATCAAGCACCACAAGATATCTATGTGACTTTGTGTGTCATTATCTCACTGAGATAACCTTCCTTTTTCTTCCTGTTCTTAAACAGAGTCTGACTAAGGTCAGGTTTCTATAGCTCAATAAAACAAACCACCAAAAACCCCAAAAGGAAGTTGAAACTTCACCTTGCCAAGCATATTTCTTCCCATTTAAATCAATAGCAAAATCTTCAGGGTAGAAGTCAATTATGCTTGATTCCTGCAGTTAAGAAAACAACAAATAAGTCATTAAAAGTAAATTATGAAATGGACTCAGAATGTCATCCAGTACTGCACAGCACAGGGGGGGAGCAAACAGAGCTAAGCAGGATGCAAAGGGCTTTGGCAACGTTTAGGAAATGCCATTCAAACACAAAGTGTGGTAGGGCACTTTCACTACTGATGTTACCAAAACAAGAAATTAATCAGGAGAGAACTGTAGAATCAGTCATAGAATGGCTCAGGTTGGAAAGGAACTTAGAGATCATCTACTCAATCTCTCTGCCATGGACATCTCTCAACTAGACTTGGTTGCTCAGGGCCTAATCTAACCTTGCCTTAAACACCTCCAGGGATGGTGCATCCACAGCCTCCCTGGGCAACCTACTCCACCGTCTACCACCCTTGTACTGAAGAACTTCTTCCCAAGAGGTAGCCTAAACCTGCTCTCCCTTAGCTTCAGAATAGAACAGAAAATAATTAACCAGGTTGGAAAAGACCTTTGAGATCATCGAATCCAACCTATCACCCAACACCATCTAATCAACTAAACAATGGCACCAAGCGTCCCATCCAGCCTCTTCCTAAACACCTCTAGTCCTTCTGCAGCCTTCCTGGAGGATCCCTTCAGGTATTGGAAGGCAGCTCTAAGGTCCCCCCCCAGGTTTCTCCAGAATGAACAATCCCAGCTCCCTCAGTCTATCTTCATAGCAGGGGTACTCCAGCCCTTGGATGATCTTTGTGGCCCTCCTCTGGACTCACTCCAACAGTTCTATGGCCTGCATAATTACAGATAACTGGGTGAAGGTTATCTGCTCCCCAGTTCAGTTTTGCAAGGTTTCTGTACAGCACTAAACAATCTTCCTCAAGTGTCAGAGAGTCACAAAACAATGGTTCTCACTGAAACACCTGAAATCAAAGAATCACTTTCAAGGATCTTTGAAGAATCTCTGCAACCTACCAAAACCATTCCCTCCTAGTCTCCATTAGTTCTCTGCCTGAAGTAAGTCATGCTTACACAACTACAAGACATCACAACCTCACAGAGGGGAAAACAAGGATTCTTACTGGATCTGTCATGAGTTTCCTCCATGTTGGTGGCAGAAAATTTCCACTTGGGGCTGGAAACATTCCCATAAGTTGTTCAAGAGGCTTAAACTGTTGAAATGAAACAAGGAGATGGATGTAGGATACTTCTACCAGGCTGTTAAATCATCAATAGATTAAAGATGCCCTGCCGGTTTGGAGTCCTTCTCAAAATCTGAAGGCATGTCTGCGATACCCTCAAAGTCAGAGGCAAACGGAGAGTAGTGAAAAGGGTAATACCAGTTCCAGGATGCACAGCCCTAGGAGAGGTCAACAAGAGCAGACAAATCAGAAAAGGACAAGAAAACAGTAAGTCACTGTCGAGGGTTGGAAGGGTAAGGCCAAGAAGCCTCCTCCCCTCCCCCTTGTAAAGTAAAGGGAAAGAAAATTGAAGGGAAAGGAAAAAAAAAATGCACAGCTGAATTAGCAAAGCAGTGGAGCTGTATATTTACAAAGCAATGTAGGATATGCAGGGGAATATATACAAATTTACAATATGTACAATATATACAAAGATATACAATAAAGTAACACAGAAATGAGAGTTCCCCCCCCCTTGCTGAGGGGGTTCCCCACCTCCGCTCTCCCCCTCTCTCCCCCTATTCCCCAGAGTGGGTTAGAAAAGAGAGAGAAAGAGAAAAAAAGTTAGAAGCAGTTTGTGTTAATTGGAAAGCAGTTAATACAGGCATTATAGCTTATCGGTTTCAAGGCCGAAGCCTTGGCAGAAAGCCCAGGAGCTGCAAGCTGCTGCCCGAAGGAGAAGCGGAAGCAAGACTGCAGAAAAGTACTGGAAAGCCCAGTATACCTTCCTGCACTCCCAGTTCAGAAGGTGCTTCCTCCCACTTTACCAATGAAATTAGTTTAGATAGCTCTTTTCATTTACCAACTTCCGTCCACCATATTCCCCTTCTTAAAGGCACAGCCTCAAACGGTCACAGTCACACAGCCCAGTCACTAAAGATGAGACTATTCAGGCCAACAGGACAAAAAGGAGTCCCCATGAACAGACACGAGTGCTTGCTTCTAAACGCACTGTGGATGTCAGGGTGGGATTTAACTCTTCATGGACAAACTAGAGAGAGTGAGTGCACAGGGCAGGGAGTGGAGACCACTGGCATTACCACAGGAACTTGAAGGTCATCTAGTTCCAATACCCCTGCCACAGGCAAGGACACCTCCCACTAGCCCAGGTTGCTCAAAGCCTCATCCAGCCTGGTCTTGAACACCTCCAGGGAGGGAGAATCCATGACCTCCCTGGGCAACTTGTTCCAGTGTCTCACCACCCTCACTGGAAAGAATTTCTTCCCAATCTCCAGTCTAAATCTGCCCTCCTCAAGCTTGCTTCAATCCATTTACCCTCATCCTATCACTACAAGCCTTGTCAGAAGTCCCTTTCCAAGCCTTCCTGTAGCCCCCTTCAGGTACCGGAAGGCTCCTATAAGGCCTCCCTGGAGCCTTCTCTTCACTAGGCTGAACAACCCCAACTCTCTCAGCCTGTTCCCATAGGGGAGGTCCTCTGATCATCTTCATGGCCTCCTCTGGACCTGCTCCACCAGTTCCATGTCCCTCTTATGCTAGGGGCAACATAACTAGACACAGTAATCCAGGTGGGGTCACAGGAAAGCAGAGCAGTGGGGGAGAATCACCTCCCTCATCCTGCTGGTCAGAATCATGCCAGATGGAGAGCCAGTACAGAGGCCTCTCAGGAACAGAAGCATTTTTCTGGCAGCACACAATCTGCACTAGTGTTTTTCAATGCAAAGTCCCACCACTAACTTGGGATAACTCTCTGAAAGAATTGGGGCTGTTCATTCTGGACTTTACATTTCAATATCTGAAGGCTGGGGAAGGATTGTTTAGAAAGGCCTGGAGTGATAGGATGGGGGGCAATGGTTTGAATCTGGAGCAGGGGAGATTTAGGTTGGACATCAGGAGGAAGTTCTTTACAAGGAGAATGGTGAAATACTGGAGCAGATTGCCCAGAGATGTAGTTGAGGCCCTGTCCCTGGAGACATTCAAGATCAGCCTTGATGTGTCCCTGGGCAGCCTGATGGAGTTGGAGGTGTCCCTGCTGACTGCAGCGGGGTTGGACAAGATGAGCTTTGAGGGTCCCTTCAAATCCAATGCAATCTGTGGCTGTGTGATATGGGGTATCAGAGAACCCTGATATGACACACTCTACAGGGTGTGAAAGTGTGAATGGTATTTGTTGCAGGTTACAAAGTATTGTGGTTTTAATTGTCACTTCTCCATTCAGTATCAGCACAAATACAAGCTTTGAGTAGCATTTTGCTTTTCCCCTCTCTTATTCTTCTGTCTTGAATGTTGGGAAATCTAAAGTGCCTTCACTTGAAAGAGGCAAAATAACCCTCCAAAAGGAGAAAATAAAGTAAACTCAAAACACATCAGAACACAATGCACTTGGTAAAGGAAATATGGCTCTGGAAGGTCTAAGTCAAGATTTCCCCTCCTCAGCTATTTTTCTTAGTAGTACCACTTGAAACAAAACCCTCCTATTTTGACTTCCAATGTTGAACAAGTTAATGCCAATGAGGCTACTCTAGTGATATTTTTGGTATAAAATTACAGAGACTGTAATTATTGGATGCAATTCTTCAAATGGTTTCAGTATTTTTCAAAAGCCAGGTGGATTCATTTAATCTTTTTTTGCTTTCTTGTTTTGTTTCTCCCCCCCTCTCCAAACAGATGTCCTCCCCACTGAACATGCTCTGCATTACAAGTTTTTTAATCACTCCAGACCAACAGCTTCCCAATCTAACTTCCCTATGGGCAGAAATCCATCTGATTGCTGCTCCACACTGATACAGACTGCCCAGGTACTGCAGGTTACAGCACCTTGCTTACACATTGCTCTGCAGTTCAAGGACAAATAGCAGCATGTGCAAGTCTTTCAGACTACTACCCACTGCTGGTCTTTCAGGTGGGCAGTGACGATGTAACAATGAGAGGCTCACAATCTATTAAAAAAGACTTCAGAACCTTAGGGCAAATGCTAAAGGGATCAGGGGCTCAAGTTGTGTTCTCAGCCATCCCTCTAACGTCAGCAATGGATGAGGACACAGTGAGGAAGGGCCGACAGATCAATTCATGGCTCAGGGGCTGGTGCCATCGACAGGGCTTTGGGTTCCACAATCATGGATTGGTTTTCAAGGCACCTGAGCTGAAAACAACTCATGGGACACACTTGTCCCAGAGGGGGATAAGAATCCTGGGGCAGGAATTGGCAGGGCTCATTGATAGGGCTTTAAACTAGATTTGAAGGGGAAGGGGTTAATAGTTTCCTGCTGGCTGGTGACAAACAGAGGGGCAGCTCACCAGCAGTAGAGAGAAGGAGAGATGGTAAGGGCTCTCAACTTGCTGCCCTGAGGCAAGCCACGAATGATCCAACAGGACATTCTGTGGAAACCGAGGGGATTTGGCACAAGAGGAGGACAGGGCCAGCCCAGCTGAAGTGCTTCTATGCGAATGCGCGCAGCTTGGGCAACAAACAGGATGAGTTAAGGGCCACTGTGCTGCTGGGATGCCACGACATAGTGGCTGTTACTGAAACTTGGTGGGATGAATCCCATGACTGGAATGTAGGCATAGATGGATATAAACTCTTTAGGAAGGATAGGCAGGGAAGGAGAGGAGGAGGTGTTGCCCTCTATGTCAGTAGCCAGTTGGAATCAGTGGAGCTCCAACTGGGGAGGGATGATGAGCTAGTTGAGAGCGTATGGGTTAAAATTAAAGGCAGGACAGGGGAAGGAGATATTACTGTGGGGGTCTCCTACAGGCCACCTGACCAGCAGATCCAAGCAGATGAGGCCCTCCATAGGCAAATAGAAGCGGCTTCCAGGTCACAAGCCCTGGTCCTCATGGGTGATTTCAACCACCCAGACATCTGATGGAGGGCCAACACAGCAAGGCACCAGCAATCCAGGATGTTCCTGGACTGCATAGAAGACAACTTCCTCCTCCAAATGGTAGAGGAACCAACAAGAAATGGTGCTATGCTGGACCTTGTTCTCACCAACAGGGAAGGGCTGGTAAGCAATGTGAGGCTCAGAGACGGCCTTGGCTGCAGTGACCATGAAGCAGTTGAATTTAACATCCTCAGGGCAATCAGGAGGAAGTATTCCAAGCTCACGACCCTAGACTTTAGGCGTGCAGATTTTGATCGCTTCAGGGATCTGCTAGCCAAAGTGTCGTGGGACAAAGCCCTGGAGGAAGAGGGACCCAGGACAGCTGGTCAATATTCAAGGACCACCTCCTCTGTGTCCAGGAGCTCTGTGTACCAACAAAGAGAAAAGCAGGTAAGAATGCTAGGAGGCCTGCCTGGATGGGCAAGGAGCTACTGGACACACTATTACTTAAAAGGAAACTCTACAGGAAGTGGAGAGAAGGACAGGTAGAACAGGGGAATATAAGGAAGCTGCCCGAGCAGCGAGAGTCCTGGTTAGGAAAGCCAAAGCAGAGTTTGAATTGAATCTAGCCAGGGAGATTAGAGGGAACACTAAGAACTTTTACAGGTATATTAATGGGAAGAAGAAGACTAGGGAAGGTGTGGGCCCCCTCAGAAAGGAAAATGGTGACATGGTCACAAGGGATGAGGAAAAGGCTGAGGTACTTAATAACTTCTTTACCTCAGTCTTCACTGCAAGGGCCTCTAGCCACACTCCTGATGTTATGGAAGTCAAAGCCAGGGACGGGAGGAAGAACTGCCCATTGTAAGTGCAGATCAGGTTCGTGATCATCTGAAGAACCTGAAAGTGTTCAAGTCCATGGGACCCAACGGGATACACCCACGGGTGCTGAGAGAACTGGCAGATGAGGTTGCTAAACCCCTCTCTATTATATTTCAAAAGTCATGGCAATCTGGTGAAGTCCCCACGGACTGGAAAAGGGGGAAACATTGCCCCATCTTCAAAAAGGGTAAGAAGGAGGAGCCAGGGAACTACAGGCCAGTCAGTCTCACCTCTGTGCCTGGAAAGATCATGGAGCAGATCCTCCTGGAGTCACTACTCGCTCAAAAGAATAGTGAGGAGGTGATTGGGAACAGTCAGCATGGCTTTGCCAAGGGCAAATCCTGCCTGACCAACCTGGTGGCCTTCTATGAGCAGGTGACAACATTAATAGATGAGGGGCGAGCAACTGATGTCATTTACCTAGACCTGAGCAAAGCCTTCGATACTGTCCCGCACCACATCCTGGTCTCCAAACTGGTGACACATGGGTTTGATGGGTGGACCACTAGATGGATAAGGAACTGGCTTGATGGCCGCACCCAAAGAGTGGCTGTCAATGGGTCCATGTCCCAGTGGAGGCCAGTGACAAGTGGAGTCCCTCAGGGATCAGTCCTGGGACCTGTCTTGTTCAACATCTTTGTGGGTGACATGGACAGTGGCATTGAGTGCACCCTCAGCAAGTTTGCTGATGACACCAAGCTGTGTGGTGCAGCAGACACGCTGGAGGGAAGGGAGGCCATCCAGAGGGACCTTGACAGGCTGGAGAGGTGGGCACAAGCCAACCTCATGAAGTTCAATAAGAGTAAGTGCAGGGTCCTGCATCTGGGTCGAGGCAATCCCAGGCACAAATACAGGCTGGGCAGTGACTGGCTGGAAAGTAGCCCTGAGGAGAGAGACTTGGGGGTACTGGTGGACAAAAAGCTCAACATGAGCTCTCAATGTGCACTTGCAGCCCGCAAGGCCAATCAGATCCTGGGCTGCATCAGGAGAAGTGTGGCTAGCAGGTCGAGGGAGGTGATCCTCCCCCTCTACTCAGCCCTGGTGAGACCCCATCTGGAGTACTGTGTCCAGTTCTGGAGTCCCTATTACAAGAGGGATGTGGAGGTGCTGGAACGTGTCCAGAGAAGGGCCACGAGGATGATCAGAGGGCTGGAGCACCTCTCCTATGGGGACAGACTGAAGGAGTTGGGGCTGTTCAGTCTGCAGAAGAGAAGGCTCCGAGGTGACCTAATTGTGGCCTTCCAGTATCTGAAGGGGGCCTACAGGAAGGCTGGGGAAGGACTTCTCAGGATCTCAGGTAGTGATAGGACTAGGGGAATGGAATGAAGCTGGAGGTGGGGAGATTCAGGCTAGATGTGAGGAGGAGGTTCTTCACCATGAGAGTGGTGAGACCCTGGAATGGGTTGTCCAGGGAGGTGGTCGAGGCCCCGTCCCTGGGGGTGTTTAAGAGCAGGCTGGATGAGGCTCTGTCCAGCCTGATCTAGTGTGGGGTTTCCCTGCCCATGGCAGGGGGGTTGGAGCTGGATGATCCTTGTGGTCCCTTCCAACCCTGAATGAAACTATGAAACTATCTCACTTTTGGGGTTGTTTCCCAAGTATTTTAAGTCTGCAATGCAATTTTCAGAAGGTCTAGAGAGAGATTTGCTGCTTTCTTGAGTAATCTTAATAGGAGGCAAAACAGCAAAGCCTAAACATCACAGGATCACAGAATGTTCGGGGTTGGAAGCATCTTTGAAAGATCATCCAGTCCAACCCCCCTGCCAGAGCAGAGTAGGTCACACAGGAATGCATCCAGGTGGGTTTTTAATGTCACTAGAGAAGGAGACTCCACAGCCTCTCTGGGCAGCCTGCTCCAGGGCTCTGTCACCCTCACACTGAAAAAGTGTTTCCCTATATTCACATGGAACCTCTGCTCCAGCTTGCACTCATTGCTCCTTGTCCTGTCATTGGGCATCACCCAGCAGATCCTGGTTCCATCCTCCCAACACTACCCTTCACATCTTTATACACATGAATGAGGTCACCCTTCAGTCTCCTCTGCTCCAAGCTAGTGAGCCCCAGCTCCCTCAGCCTTTCCTCACAATGGAGATGTTCCACTGCCTTCAGCATCTTTGTAGCTTTGTGCTCAACTCTTTTCAAGCAATTCTTTGAAGTCCTTCTTGAACTGAGTGGCCTAGAACTGGACACAATATTCCAGATGTGGCCTTACCAGGGCAGAGTAGAGGGGGGAGGAGAACCTTTCTTGACCTACTAACCACAGCCCTTCTAATCCACCCCAGGATGCCATTGACCTTCTTGACCACCAGGGCATATCGCTTGGCTCACGGTCATCTTGTCCACCAGTTCTCTTTCCCCTAAGCTGCTCTCCAACAGGTCAGTTCCCAACCTATACTGGTCCATAAGGTTGTTCTTTCCCAGATGCAAGACTCTACACTTGTCCCTGTACTTCATTCAGTTTCTCCCCATCCAACTCTCCAGCCTGTCCAGGTCTTGCACAGCCTGAAGGGATGTTGGTCACTGCTCCCAGTTTGGTGTCATCAGCAATCTTTTTGACAGTGCACTCTGTGCCCTCATCCAGGTCATTGATGAATATATTGAAGAGCACTGATCCCAGTACCAACCTCTGAGGGACTCCACTAGTCCAGGCCTCCAACTAGACTGTGTACTGAACATGTAAACAACTGTGTACTCCCATCAAGTTTTTTTCTTGGAACACTTCTAAACCATAAAATATCTTCTGTGCAGCAACTTTTCCTTGAGGCCTTCTTGGCACTCCTTCTCAATTTTCTTGAGAGTCCTATAATCCTGCCTGAAGTTGTTGTTAACCTCACTGATTTATTTTCTTTGCACCTGAAATCATCTACCATTTCTATATGCATCAGTCACTTCAGCCAGAACATCTACAAACTCCAAAGGACAAGGAGTCACCTACATAAACTTCAATAACTGAAGAGGTTTTTAACCAGCTAAACTGGTGAGTGTTGCAGAGGGACTTGCCCACATGGTTTTAGGTGTGCTGTATGCCTGTCTTCTAGCTCCCATACATTTAAAGCCACAGAACTTGCACCTGCAAACACAGCTCCAGTTTGAACAGGGTGAAAAGCACACAGTGATGTCTGTACAAGGCCACAGCCACCAATCACACAGCAATGAACACACAATGCAGGCACGCTTCTTTGGATAGAAGCCAAACATGACTTCACAACATTCATAGATTTACAGAATGAGTTTGGATTGGAAGGGACCTTGAAGATCATCTAGTTCCAAACTGCCTGCCAAGGGCAGGGACAGCTTCCACTAGCTCAGGTTACTCATGGCTTCATCCAACCTGGCCTTGAACACCTCCAGAGAAGGGGCATCCACAACCTCCCTGGGCAATCTGTTCCAGTGTCTTGCCAGCTTCACTGTAAAGAATTTCTTTCTGATCTCCAGTCTAAATCTGCCTTCCTTCAGCTTCAATCCATTCCCTCTCATTCTATCACTGCAAGACCTTGTAAAAAGGCCCTTCCCAGCTTTCTTGTAGGCCACCTTCAGGTACTTCAAATGAACATAAAAAGTTTGGTCATTTCATCAACATGATCTCAGTTTTGCCTTAACTCCCTTTCTTTAAGCCCCCACATCTTCCTTAAAATCTAGACTTCTGCAGTCACATTGACAGTTTCCCAGCCACAAGACACCTACAGCTAAATCCATGTACACACTTTGGAGACATATGGGCAGACAGGGACATGGTTTGCTTTCAGCAGCCCTGAACTGTGTGCAGTTCTTTACAATAAATGGTAAAATACTACAACAGGTTGCCCTGGAATGTGGTTGAGTCTCCATTCCTGGAGACCTTCAAGATCAGACTTCATGCGGCCCTAGGAAGCCTGATGCAGTAGGAGGTGTCCCTGTTGACTGCAAGAGGGCTGGAGAAGATGACCTTTGAGGGTCCCTTCCAAGCTGATGCAATCTGTGAATCATGGGAGTTTCCACCTATAAAAGTGACCAGGTCACCAGCAAAAAGAGCTACTATCAACTGCAGCAGACTTGAAAACTTTGAACTTCATTCATACCCATCACAACAGGGAAATCAGATCCCAAATTCAACTAATTAATCATAGAATCAATAAGGTTGGAAAAGACCTCAAAGATCAAGTCCAACCTGTCACCCAAGACCTCATGACTACTCAACCATGGCACCAAGTGCCACGTCCAATCCTTTTTTGAACACCTCCAGGGATGGTGACTCCACCACCTCCCCGGGCAGCACTTTCCAATGGCTAACAACTCTCTCTGTGAAGAACTTTCTCCTCACCTCCAGCCTAAATGGGGAAGGGGAATGGGGATGGGACATGGACACACTCTCTTTTTATTCTACAGTTGAGGCAGTTTGGGCTGGGTACCTCCTGCTGCTGCCACACAAGATACACCTCTGGTGTCATAAGTGTCCAGCCCAGTGAGTGGGCACAGGAAGCTGTGTATTCCATACCCATAATGTCCTGCTCCCTATAAATCTATCACCAAGGTCTCACACTTCCTCTTTCTTCCCTTGCTGCTCCTGTGGGAGATGCTCCCTATCTGGTAATGGAGGGGAAGTTATCTCAAGGCCTCTTAGGCCTGGCCAAGCCTAATGCCAGGAGGAGAAGGGGGAAGGGCAATCTCAGATCTGGCCAACTGAGATTAGCCTAACAGCAGAGGCGGGGGGGAAGAAAGAGCCCTGGGGGGTTTGGGTATACCCTCAGGTAGGGAGAAGGAAATGCTGGGATGCTTCTGGGTGTGCTGTAAGGGACTCTGTATGCTTTGGGTTCCTTTTTGTCACTGTGCTTGTAGCATCTGTAAAACAATTCACTGCTTTTCCATTTAAACTTTCTATCACTTCTGCAATCCATTTGTCTTGAGTCTCATTTTTTCTGCCCCAGTGAGAAGCAAGAGAGGATCTGCTTCAACCTGGGACAAAGCCCTGCTGAGAGAGATGAACTTCAGCAACCTGAGCACATTCTGTTCCCAGGTCACACACAAGAGCTAACTCACTTTGTCTTCAGGGCACAGAGCTAGTTATTAACCATGGGTGCAACAACCCCCAATGCCTAACTAATCTCTTGCCAATCTGACATCTCAATTATCAGAAGATTTAAATCAGACACAGATTACTTCAATCACAATACACTTCATAGAACATCATTACAATCTATGGGGGAGACTGACACCTCTATTTCTTTCAAATTCTTGCTAGCATCACGCAGGCTCTGTCCTTTGTTCACTTATTTAGCCATCTGCAATTTTCCTCTGCATGGCTACCTACTGCACAGGAAAAGTAGGCATCAGCCCTGAATAAACTAAAAAGTGCTGTGACTGTATGTGGGAAACAAAGACTGCATTCAAATCTTGAGTGGCCAACAGAATGGACACTCACTTACTGTATATCTTCACAGAATCACAGAGTACCAGGTTAGAAGGATCATCTGGTCTGACTTTTCCAGCTGATAATGTAGTCAAAATGAGCCTCATCCAGGCTCTTCCTAAACATCTCCAGTGATGACGACTCCACCACCTCCCTGGGCAGCACATTCCAATGGCCAATCTCTCTTGCTGGGAAGAACTTCTCCTAACAACCAACCTAAACCTCCCCAGGAGCAGCCTGAGACTGTCCTCTTGTTCTGGTGCTGGTTGCCTGGGAGAAGAGACCAACCCCCACTTGTATACAACCTCCCTTCAGGTAGTTGTAGGCAATAAGGTCTACCCTGAGCCTCCTCTTCTCCAGGCTAAGCAACCCCAGCTCCCTCAGCCTCTCCTCACAGGGCTGTACTCCAGACCTCTCCCCAGCTTTGCTGACCTTCTCAGGACACCTTCCAGCATCTCAACATCTTTCCTAAACTGAGCAGTCCAGAACTGGACACAGGACTCAAGGTGTGGCCTGACCAGTGCTGAGTACAGGAGCAGAACGACTTCCCTGCTCCTGCTGGCCACACTATTCCTGATGCAGGCCAGGATGCCATTGGTCTTCTTGGCCACCTGGGCACACTGCTGGCTCACATTCAGCCTACTGTCAACCAGTACCCCCAGGTCCCTTTCTGCCTAGCTGCTCTCTAACCACTCTGTCCCCAGCTGAAGTTTCAAAGCAGACACTTTGAAGTACCTGGTAATAGTATCTGAGAACCCAGCAGAGGCCTTCCACGTAGGACTGCACAACCTTGCGTCGGAATTTCTCATCGGATGCATTGACATCGAATTTGTTTTTGTAGTAGCGCTGTTTCAAACCTGTCTCCCATAACCTGCAGGGGGAAAAAAACCCCACACCCCCCAAAACAACAACCAACCCACCCCCACCACAAAGAGATGTCAGTACATGGTAATATATGCACACTGATACATCTGCATTCAAATCCGAGCCAAAGTCACTCGCTACTTCAATTCCCACTTGGATACAATTTAAACGAGGGCATAAAAACTGACAGTCAAGTGCAGGGGAATGAAATTTGATGACTGGCATCACAGAAAATCCAGATGAAATTGTGAGGCTACCATCCTCAGAAACATCTCCAAAGTCTTTGTTAGGAGCAGAGTAGATTTTCAATTACAAGTCTGCTGCTGTCAGGATTTTTCAGAACAGTATTGCTCCCAGTGTCCTGATGTCCCTGCCCATGGCAGGGGGGTTGGAACTAGATGATCCTTGTGGTCCCTTCCAACCCTGACTGATTCTGTGATTCTCATCTTTCTGATCAGGAATTTACTACCAAGTCTGCCATTTGAACTTTGTTCTTTAAGTCTTCCAACCACTAGGAAGCAAACATACTCTTCTCCTTCTTTATGTTGTTTTACCTGCCCTAGGCCAAAAATCTTTATCTCCCTGGAATATCTTCTCACAGCAAAGTTCATTCCTCTATCCTTAACCCCCCTCTCAAGCAGAGAAGTGGGATAGTTTCCCTGCTACTCAAAGGGAAAAGTAAGTAAATAAATAAATAAATAAATAAGCAATCAGCAGCAGTTAGATGTATTGCATTGCTGTTCAGACAAGCTGTGATTACCAGCAGAATTATCTGAGCCTCAGGAACCCTGTGCTTGCTGCCTCGTGTCAGACAAGCTCCCTTTTATGCAGGGATCTTCAGTGCCAGAGATGAATACTAGAGTCAAAAAAAGTCATCTCAGACACCATTTATCCTCACTGCACACAGCTCCCCCTTATGCCTGTCTACAGATGGGGCAGGGGAAAACAATCACTTGCTCATCTTTGACTGACAAGCATCTGAATCCTTTGGCTCTGCTGGAGGAGGTTAGGGAAAACAGTGAATAATGTGCTTTACTGTGCCACATTTCAATCACAAATATCCTGTGAAGAATAAAAATAAGCACAGACCATAGGCTCCTTCAAAAGTGACAAGGCATGAGGAATCTGTAAGGTTCCTTGCAACCCAAACCATTCTATGATTCCATGAACACAGCCGTGGTGGGTATGGGCAGCAACATGAATCACAGCCTACAAACTCCAGATCTTTCCTTCCTTGGATGTTTTATTTGCTCTGTTCCCTGTTCACAGGATGTTAGAGGTTGGAAGGTTTGGAGATCATCAGGTCCAAACCCCCTGCCAGAGCAGGACCATAGAATCTAGTGCAGGTCTCACAGGAACACATCCAGACAGAGCTGGAAAGTCTCCAAAGAAAGAGACTCCACAACCCCTTTGGGCAGCCTGTTCCAGTACTCTGTGACCCTTACAGTAAAGAAGTTCTTCCTCATGTTGAGGAGGAACCTCCTGTGCTGTAGTTTACATGCATTGCCCCTTGTCCTACCACAGGATGCAAGTGATTAGAGGCTGTCCCTTCCTTCTTGACCCCCAGCCCTCAGATATTTATAGGCATTTCTTAGATCCCCTCTCAGTCTTCTCCTGAGAAACTGGTTTAAAATCAGATCATCTCTTCATACTGATTATTTCTTTATTATTTTTAATAGAACTTTACTCTCAGCAATTCAAAGCTTTGGCACTGATGATCAGAGCACGTGAGCTCCCTTTCCACAAAGGCTTCAGCCGCTTTAAATTCCACATGGAATCTGAAGCACCAGTTCCTTGTGAGGCCACCTCAAACTGACACTTGTCAGAATCTGGTTTAAGCTAGTTGCCCAGCACAGGGATACTTATTTAAACCTCACCTGAGCTAGTCTGAAGATTATTATGAGTGATGAGGAAATTGAGAAACCAAGAGATGTTTTTAAGACTGAGAAAGCCAGGACAAAGCAAGGACAGAGCTACTTGTGTTGTGTAATGGGTTGGGGCAAACCCCCTCCCCACCACGAGCAGAAACAACGACTCAGACAAAGGGATTGCAAAAAGTGATGGAAAGTTTAAATAGGAAAACAATTTAAAAACAAACAACAATGAAAGCTTTACAGAGAACCACAAGCACCGTGACAAAGAGAGAGATCCCAGAACATACCCAAGAACATCCCATCCCCACCTGGGGGTACACCCAAACCCCCCCAGGTCTCTTTCCTCCCCCCCAACCCAGCCTTGGGCCTGGGCAGGTCCAAGGGAGGCGGTTCACACCATTTTACCTAGGCTGCAGCTGGGGACGAAAGAGGAAGTGAAGACCCCGCATGGGCATTTTATAGGGGAGCAGGGCATTATGGGAAATGGAATACCTGCCTGTGACCACCCCCTGGGCTGGGCCCGCCCCTTGGGACCTCCCAGGTGTGTTCTGTGCAGTGGCATCTGGGCCAGCACCCAGCCTAAACCACCACATGTTGGAAGCCTTAAAGGATGGAGTCAAGAATATCTGCAGCCTATGAGCATCTGACCCTGGTTGCTCTCTGGCAGATACACACTTACATACATTTCACAGATTCACAGATTGCATCAGGTTGGATGACCTCAAAGGTCATCTTGTCCAACCCCCCTGCAGTCAGTAGAGGCACCTTGAGCTATGTCAGGATGCTCAGAGACACATGAAATCTCATTTTTATTATCTCCAGGGAAAGGACCTCAACCACATCCCTGGGCAAGCTGTTCCAGTATTTCACCACTCTCATTGTCCAGAACTTCCTCCTGATGTCCAGCCTAAATCTCCCCTGCTCCAGTTTCAGACCACTGCCTCTCATCCTATCACTCCAAGCCCTTCCAAACTGTCCTTCCCCAGCCTTCCTGTAGGCCACCTTCAGGTACTGGAAGGCTGCTCTTCGGTCTCCCCAGAGCCTTCTTTTCTCCAGGCTGAACAGCCCCAACTCTTTCAGCCTGTTTTCACAGGAGAGGTTCTCCATCCCTCTGATCACCTTTGTGACCCTTCTCTGAATCTGCTCGAGCAGGTCCATGTCCCTCTTGTGTTGGGGGTCCCATAGGTGGACACAGTACACCAAGGGAGGTCTCACCAGAACAGAGCAGAGTGGCAGAATCACCTCTTTCCATCTGCTGGCCATACTTCTTTTGATGCAGCCCAGGATGCCATTGGCCTTCTGGGCTGCAAGTGCCTGTTGCTGGCTCATGTCCAGCTTATCCGCCTGCACCCTCAAGTCCTTTTCTGCAGGGCTGCTCTCAATCTCATCCTCTGCCAGCCTGTGTTGATCTTGAGGGTTGCCCTGACCTAGGTTCAGGACCTTGCACTTGGCCTTATTGCCTTATTAAACACCATAAGATTCTCCTCAGCTAACCCTTATTGTTTTCTCCTGTCCACATATGTACCCTGACTCTACAGAAACAAAAACCTACTGGTTGCATTTATCAGGGCAGAACCTTGAACAAAAAATACTAAGGGCCTTCACCCTTGACTTATAGAGTGATAGCTTGATTTGAACCTTTGATAAATGCAGGCTCACTGGTAATTCACTACCAGTTAATTCCCACAAAATGCCTATCCCTTAATCATCCAGGCTTCAGCCATCTCAAGCAATTTAAAGACCTCAATGCAGACAAAACCAGGGCCTGCTAAAAATCAAAAGTCTGAGGGAAGCCTACTGTGAGAGCCAAGATAACTAATGTGAAGGTAACTGGATTTTATGGGTTACACAGCTCCAAAAATTCCACTGCAAACCAGCAGCACGCAGCTCACATAATCAAAGCTGAGCAGTGGCTGTCTAGCCAATCTAGTGCTTGGTCTCAAAGGGAGCAGTGGCTTGGAGGATGAAAACCTGCACGCATACTAATCTGGCTACTTAGATTTAACAGTTTTAGATTACCCATCTCACCAGAATTCACTGAATATTCTAACCCTCCACGTTAATTACTGGTGGATAAAAAGATCTGTTCGGTCTGCAGAAGAGAAGGCTCCGAGGTGACCTAATTGTGGCCTTCCAGTATCTGAAGGGGGCCTACAGGAAGGCTGGGGAAGGACTTCTCAAGATCTCAGGTAGTGATAGGACTAGGGGGAATGGAATGAAGCTGGAGGTGGGGAGATTCAGGCTGGATGTGAGGAGGAGGTTCTTCACCATGAGAGTGGTGAAACCCTAAAATGGGTTGTCCAGGGAGGTGGTCGAGGCCCCGTCCCTGGGGGTGTTTAAGAGCAGGCTGGATGAGGCTCTGTCCAGCCTGATCTAGTGTGGGGTGTCCCTGCCCATGGCAGGGGGGTTGGAACTAGATGATCCTTGTGGTCCCTTCCAACCCTGAATGAAACTATGAAAGCATCTGAAGGCACTGCTGCTCTAAGCTAAATGGCACTAATTAGACTGCATCTATTTCAGCAATTTGCCAACTAAGTGCTACAGCAGCAACAACAACAAAAACAACACAAAATAGAAATGGCTTCACCTGATGTTATCCTCTGGCTCTGGTTCGCTGTCGCTATCTTCAGCTTTCCGTTTCATTCCTCCTGCCGGGGAAGGGCTGCCATGAGAAGTGAAGCTGGTGTTTGGGGATGGAGTTGTCTAGGGTCAGAATTATCACAGATTAAATAGGGAGGGGAAAGGAGCTATTAGGCATTTTGAATTCAAGTTAAAATGAACAGTTTTGTGATACTTTCATTGGCTGTTCATATGGTCCATCGAATCCAAAACGATATTTACAGTTCGTGAGTAAAGTTCATAGTCCATTCCGGCTATGCTCAGATGTAGATGATTCAAAAGTCCAAGAAAATCAGAAAGTGAGAAAAATGGAAAACAGTTTATTTCTTCACCGACGAAGTGAAGAAAAAGGGAAACAGGGATTCTCAGGGTCTCTTAGTTGACTCAGGGCTCTCAGGGATCTCAGGGTTCGTGCAACGTAGATTCCTCGTTGATTCTTCTTTTGGGCGCGATGTAGCTGTACAGCAGTTCGAAGTTAACCTCTTTCAGCTAAAGTCAAATTTCTTTGTGGAATACACTGAATTTCACCATTCTCTTGCATTACCCAATAAGTGTGACCCGGACCTTCAGCTGAAACCACCCCTCGGACAGGTTTAGCCTCTCCTGAGGGTGAAAATACCCAAACAGTTTTACCTAACAGATTCTTTTCTCTAACAACAGGAACTCTATCACCTTCTACTTTCCGTAGCAAATCTGAATGTGCAGGTCCAGCTCGGTTCACTGAACCTCTACTATTTACCAGCCAGGTTGCTTGTGCTAAATGTTTCTCCCAGTTTTTCAAAGATCCACCCCCCATGGCTTTAAGAGTGGTCTTCAACGAACCGTTGTAGCGTTCAATCTTCCCTGAAGCTGGTGCATAGTAGGGAATGTGGAATATCCACTCAATACCGTGCTCTTTTGCCCAGTTCTTTACAAGGTTGTTCTTGAAATGAGTTCCGTTGTCTGACTCAATCCTCTCTGGAGTTCCGTGTCTCCACAGGATCTGCCTCTCCAGACCGTGAATGGTGTTGCGTGCAGTTGCATGTGGAACTGGATAAGTTTCCAACCATCCAGTGTTTGCCTCTGCCATAGTAAGCACATATTGCTTACCAGAACGAGAACGTGGTAGAGTGATGTAGTCAATCTGCCAAGCTTCACCATACTTGTACTTGGACCATCTGTCACCATACCACAAGGGCTTAAGTCGTTTTGCCTGCTTAATAGCAGCACAAATGTCACAGTCATGGATGACTTGCGTGATAGCATCCATGGAAATGTCTATGGATCTGTCACGAGCCCATTGGTATGTTGCATCTCTGCCTTGATGTCCTGACGAATCGTGAGCCCACCAAGCTAAGAATATCTCACCTCGGTGTTTCCAGTCGAGATCAAGATTAGAGTCCATGTCTACTTGAGAAACTCTTGCAGCTAGATCTGCCTGATGGTTGTGTTGCTGTTCCTCAGTAGCTTTGCTCTTAGGAATGTGAGCATCGATGTGTCTCACTTTCACTGGAATTCTCTCGATTCGATCAGCAATGTCCTGCCATAGGTTGGCTGCCCAAATGGGTTTTCCTTTCCTCTGCCAACCACTCTTCCTCCAGTTCTTTAGCCAACCCCATAGAGCATTGGCCACCATCCATGAGTCGGTGTAGAGATAAAGCTTTGGCCATCTCTCACGTTCAGCCACGTCGAGAGCTAGCTGGACAGCTTTTACCTCTGCGAACTGACTGGATTCTCCTTCTCCATCTTTCGCCTCTGCAACTCGGCGTGTTGGACTCCACACTGCAGACTTCCACCTTCGCTTGTTTCCAACAAGACGACAGGAACCATCTGTGAACAAAGCATATTTCTTTTCATCATCAGAAAGGTCATCGTAAGGAGGAGCTTCCTCAGCACAAGTTACTTTCTCCTCTGGAGGTTTAGCACAGTTGATACCTTCAGGCCAACTTGAGATCACCTCCACTAGACCAGGTCTTTCAAGATTTCCCATTCGAGCTCTCTGTGTTATCAGAGCCATCCACTTGGACCATGTGGAGTCTGTGGCATGATGTGGTGTGGAGCCTTTGCCTTTGAACATCCAATTCAAAACTGGTAATCTGGGAGCTAGAAGAAGTTGTGATTCAGTTCCAATCACTTCAGAAGATGCTTTTACTCCTTCATAGGCAGCTAGAATTTCTTTCTCTGTTGGAGTATAATTAGCCTCTGAACCTCTGTAACCTCGACTCCAGAAACCAAGAGGTCGTCCACGTGTCTCACCTGGAGCTTTTTGCCACAAGCACCAGGCTGGACCATTGTCACTTGTAGCCGTGCACAGAATGTTCTTAATGTCTGGACCATCTCGGACAGGTCCCAGACCCATTGCTTGAATTACCTCTTGCTTTATCTGGTCAAAGGCTGCTTGTTGTTCAGGTCCCCAGTGGAAATGGTTTCTCTTTCGAGTCACATCATACAGAGGTTTCACAATCTGACTGTATCCAGGAATGTGCAGTCTCCAAAATCCCACTATCCCCAAGAAACGTAAGGTCTCTTGCTTATTTGTGGGATTTGCCATGGTAGAGACTCTATTTACCACATCCACTGGAATGTGTCGGCGTCCATCCTGCCATCGCACTCCAAGAAACTGAATCTCTGTGGTAGGTCCTTTCACCTTGTCTCGCTTGATGGCAAAACCTGCATTCAGAAGAATGTCAATGATTTTGTTACCTTTCTCAAAGATTTCCTCAGCAGTTTTACCCCAGACGATGATATCATTGATGAACTGGATGTGTTCTGGAGCACCGCCTTTCTCCAGAGCATCGTGGATCACTGCATGACAGATGCTTGAGCTGTGGATCCAGCCCATTGGCAGTCTGTTGAAAGTGTACTGGATTCCTCTCCATGTGAAAGCGAACTGAGGCCTGCATTCCTCTGCTATGGGAATAGAGAAAAATGCATTAGCAATGTCTATGGTAGCATACCATTTGGCCTCTTCGGATTCCAGCTCATACTGTAGCTCCATCATGTCTGGTACCGCTGCACTCATAGGTGGTGTCACTTCATTCAGGGCTCGGTAGTCTACTGTCAGACGTCAGTCTCCATTCTGCTTCCGCACAGGCCACACTGGACTGTTGAAAGGTGAATGAGTTTTGCTGACGACTTTCTGACTCTCCAACTGACGAATCAGATTCTGAATGGGCAACAAAGAGTCACGGTTGGTTCTGTATTGTCTGTGATGCACAGTCTGAGAAGCAACCGGCAATTTAATGTCCTGTATCTTATGTTGTCCCACAACTGCAGATTCATCAGAAAGTTCAGGTCTAGCAGACAGCTTCAATTTTTGTCCATCAATTTCTATTGAAGCTACTCCAAAAGCCCATTTGTAACCTCTAGGGTCTTTGAAACGCCCTTCTCTCAGAAAATCAATTCCCAGAATACAAGGTGCATCAGGTCCAGTCACAACTGTATGCTTCTTCCATTGCTTACCAGTTAGACTTATATTAACCTCTACCTTACTTAACTCTTGAGATCCACCAGTGACTCCCAGAATAGTTATAGACTCTGATCCCTGATAATTTGATGGTATTATGGTGCACTGAGCTCCTGTGTCAACCAAGGCCCTGTACTTCCGAAATTGCGAAGTGCCAGGCCACTGGATGTACACATCCCAATAGATTCTATTATCTCTGTTATCCCTCTCCTCCCCCTGGCGGGAGGCAGGGCACCCCTAGTTATGGGGAACATGCCCACATGTGCATTGCGCACAGTGTGCAGTGTTATAGCTTTGCATGTTATAACTGGAGCCACTGTTGGAGCCATAAGAGTCGTTCTGGGGAACTGTGGAAGTAACAGCTACCCTTCTGGTATTGCTACCTCGGGTTCTGCCACTTTGCAATTCCCTCAGTCTCCTAAAAAGATTAGAAGTTGGTTGGCCATCCCAGCGGTTCATGTTCTCACCAAACTGATCACGCAGAGTTATCCAAATAGTTCTACGTGATTGCCTTGGTGGTCTGTTTTGGAACGACCTGTTTTGGAATGACCTCCTTGGAGGACGTGTATTCCTCACAGATGAAACTTGTATCCACCTGGAGGAAGAATTGAAATTATCCCTTTGTGCCAATTGGGATATGGAATTTCTAAATTCATCTTTTAACTCTCTTATGCAATTCTGTATATCACCAGACATAGTTTTAATGGCTGAAACCAAAGAACCACGTGTCATGCTATCCTCCAATTGTCTCATTTGATCACTGAATTGGCCAACCGTGGAGAAGCTCCACCATAACTTCTTGACACAATTCTGCTTGCCAGAATGTTTGCATAATTGGAAGGAGCAAGTTTGATGATCTTTTTAGCAAGACCAATACCCACAGGAATGTCATCAGGATTCAGAGTTTCATGTTCACCATAGAGTAGCTCTCTAACAGCAAATTCTCTCAAGCGCTTAATTCCCTCATCTATGGTAGTCCAGGGTTTAGGATTCCATGGAAGATCATCTCGGGAAGGGTATCTCAGGGCAACCGCCATTAAAAGGCGTATCCACAGATTAACCTTACTGAGAGCTCGGCCTAGATGTGTATCTATTCCATTATCCCTTGAGAGAGTCCCTAACTGAGCTGCTGACTTGTCTCCAACTGTTAGAGTTGGAGCACCTGTATCATAACACCTACTAAGCCAAGCTAGAACTGGCTCCTTATCTGCCCTGGTGAAATCTTTACGGACATTTCGCAATTCCTCCCGTGGAGAAGAACACTCCAAAATATCATCTTGCTCTTCGTCTCCCTGAATTTTTTGTCCATATAATCCTGCTGTCATTCTCCTAAGGATCTCTTTAAGCTGAGAACCACCTTTGCCAGCTGCTTTCCTAGCTTCATCTGTATCCTGCTTTGATCTCACTAGGTTAGCTAGATCTTTAAAACAAACCTTCTCTTCTTCCTCAGCAGGATCTTTTAGAGTAGAGGGCCCCTCACCAGGATCAGTCTCCAGCTCCTCTTCTTCTCCATCTTTGGCCTTTGCACCTCTAGTCTTTAAAGGAGCCACCTTAACTGGAGCTGTGTTTGAATTTACAGCCACCTTAATGGAAGCTGACAGGTCCTGAGATAAATCAGCTGCTGGGGCAGTGACTTCCGGTCCCCCCGAGTGTGTGGGTGGAAGTGACGTTGCGCCATTAATGGCCGATGGAGAAGAAGAAGAAGGAGAAGGAGTAGGAGCCATGTTGATACCAGCTGCCGCCTTTGGCAGCTTGCTGGAATCAGAAAAGTCATTTAGAGCTGCTTTACCAATTGACTTTTTAGCCTTCTTTTTAACTGACAGAGAGTCTCCACCTTCCTCATCACTAGATGACTCTGGGACTGATCTAGAGCCACGGCGTTTTCTTTTTGATCTAGTTTTAATAACAAAACACGCCCTGGACACCTTTTTCTCTCGCCACAAGGAATACAGAGAAAACACATTAGTTATCACCAGCAGCAGAATTATACACATCACATAAATCACCTTTGGGTCCCAGGCATCACCTAAAGTTACTCTCTCCTCCGGTGGAATCTTAAAACCCTTTATCTCAATTGGGAGAGTGGTGGAGGTAACATTCCTGTATCTCACTGGCCATAGGAAATTAATACATTTTCCATACCATAATTTAACTCTATACATAACCCACATATAAATTGTCCGCACCAAATATTTACCCAGGTAATCCAAAATCAAACCCAAACAATATCTGTAAACCAGAGCCCCAAAAATTGAAAAGAATAATTGCTCCACAAACCACAATACCTTCATGTTTGCTAATTCAGCTGGAAAACACTAAATCAATCAAGTAATAAATTAAACTAATTATCTGCCCCACGTTGGGCGCCAATAAAAAAAAAATGTGGTGGGTTTGGAAGGGGTAAGGCCAAGAAGCCTCTTCCCTCCCCCCTGTAAGTAAAGGGAAAGAAAAATTTGAAGGGAAAGGAAAAAAAAACTCACCAGCTGAATTAGCAAAGCAGTGGAGCTTATATTTACAAAGCAGTGTAGGATTTTGCAGGGGAATATTTACAAATTTACAATATCTACAATATATACAAAGATATACAACAGAGTAACACAGAAATGAGAGTAACCCCCCTCAGCCGAGGGGTTCCCCACCTCCGCTCTCCCCTCTCTCCCCCCCCTTTCCCCAGAGTAGTTCGGAAAAGAGGGAGAAAGAGAAAAAAAGAAGTTAAAAGTAGTTTGTGTTAATTGGAAGCAGTTAATACAGGCCTGGCTTTTCTTATCTTCAAGGCCGAAGTCTTGGCAGAAAGCCCAGCACAGAAAAGAGTTGCTGCCCAAAGGAAAGGCGGAAGCAAGAATGACCGAGAAGTTCCCGGAGTGCCCAGGATATCTCCCAGTTCAGAAGGTGCTTCCTCCCACTCGTCTAATGAAATTAGTTTAGACTATTCCTTCCGTTTACCAACTTCCGTCCACCATATTCCCTTTCTTAAGGGGGCAACGTCAACCGGCCACAGATACTCACGTGCATTTCTAGTCAGAGAATTGTTAGCGTTGGAAGAGACTTCAAGGAGCATCCAGTTCCAACCCCTCTGCCATGGGCAGGGACAGCTGATACAACAGCAGGTTGCTCAGAGCTACAGACAGCCTGGGGTTAAAAACCTCCAGGGATGGGGCTTCTACCACCTCCCTGGGCAACCTGTGCCAGTCTCTCACCACCCTCATGGGGAAGAACTTCTTCCTAACATCCAATCTCAATCTCCCCACTTCTAGTTTTGCTCCATTCCCCCCAGTCCTATCACTCCTTGACACCTTAAAAAGTCCCTCCCCAGCTTTCTTGTAGGTCCCCTTCAGATACTGGAAGGCCACAAGTAGGTGTCCTGGGAGCCTTCTCTTCTCCAGACTGAACAGCCCCAACTCCCTCAGTCTGTCCTCACAGCGGAGGAGCTCCAGCCCTCTGATCATCCTCATGGTCCTTCTCTGGACATGCTCCAGCACCTCCAGATCCTTCCTGTAATAGAGGCTCCAGAACTGGATGCAGTACTGCAGGTGTGGTCTCACCAGAGCAGAGTAGAGGGGGAGAATCACCTCCCTTGACCTGCTGGCTATGCTTCTCTTGCTGCAGCCCAGGATGCGATTGGCTTTCTGGGTTGCAAGCGCACACTGCTGTCTCTTGTTGAGCTTCTCATCCACCAGCAGCCCCAAGTTCTTTTCTTCAGGGCTGCTCTCAAGCCAGTCCCCCCAAAAAACTTAAGGAACCAGGTACCCAACCCTTGAACTATAAAAGTCAAGTAGCAAAATAAAAGAAGGCAGGTTTTGGATCAGAAGGCAGGAAAAAAGTTTGTGGTATTTGAGAAGAACAAAGGTGCAATAAACAAATACAGCATAAACTGATAAAACATGCCTTTGTAGTATAGATTTCCAGTCGGTATGTTCCCATTGTGGAATGCAACTGTTTTCTCTAGTCCTGCAGCTTCTGCTACAGCTTCATTTTACAGAAACAGTGGAAAATGTAGAGAGAATCATAGAATTGTTTGGGTTGGAAGCCACCTCCAAAGATCATCTAAGTCCACCCCACCGGCAGTGAACAGGGACATCCTCTACTAGATCAGGTTGCTCAGAGCCCTGTTGAGTCTCACCTTGAATATCTCCAGGGATGGGGCCTCAACCAGCTCCTTGAGCAACCTGTTCCAAGTGTTCCAGCACCCTCATAGTGCAGAATTTGTTCTTAAAATCAAATCTAAATCTGCTCTTCTCTAATTTCAAACCATTTCCTCTCATCCTATCACTGCAGGCCTTTGTAAACAGTCCCTCTCTAGCCTTCTTGCAGGCCCCCTTAAGGTACTAGAAGGCCACTATTAGGTCTCTCAGGAGCCTTCTCTTCTCCAAGCTGACCAATCCCAGCTCCCTCAGCCTGTAAACACAGCTTGGGACTCAGAACCTGCAGAAGTATTCTAAGTTTCTTCAAAACACATCTTTGAAACCATTTAAAAACTTATCTATTTTAGTACTGTAGCCTAAACGATACTTCTCTCATTCCATACAGGAACTGATTTGCGTAACCTACCTGTTTCAAAATTAAAAGGGAAGAATAGCAGAAAACACTACTTTGAAAATGATACTGTACATCTTTATGACTGAAAGGACCTTTCATTTGTTCACTGTATGAGGATTAACACCCAGAAAGAAAATATCTGTCCTAATTGTGATTTCAAGCTAACAATCAGGGTTTCTAATGCAGTGCTCGTTTTACTACCAGTTTTCCCTCTTTTAGAATAGAATAGAATTAACCAGGTTGTAAAAGACCTCAGAGATCATCAAGTTCAACCTATCACCCAACACCATCTAATCAACTAAACCATGGCACCAAGTGCCTCAGCCAGTCTCTTCCTAAACACCTCCAGGGATGGTGACTCCACCACCTCCCTGGGCAGCACATTCCAATGGCCAATCTCTCTTTCTATGAAGAACTTCTTCCTAACCTCCAGCCTAAACCTCCCCTGGCACAGTTTGAGACTGTGTCCTCTTGTTCTGGTGCTGGTTCCCTGGGAGAAGAGACCAACCCCTGCCTGGCTACAACTTCCCTTCAGGTAGTTGTAGAGAGCAAGAAGGTCTCCCTTGAGCCTCCTCTTCTCCAGGCTAAACAACCCCAGCTCCCTCCGCCTCTCCTCATCTCCAAAAACTGAATTTAAGGTTCTCCTCCTCCCAGTGAAAATCAATGCTTTGGAAGGCATAAGCAGCTGGCAAGCAGGTAGCTGTGCAAACCACAGATTGCCAGAATACAGATACCTGTGCCTGTATTCCAAAGGGAACATTAAAAGACCTCCAGCTCAGGTACTCCATTTGTGTCTCTCACAAACCTACCGAGGAAGTTCCTAAACCTGACTCCATAAGGACCAAACCAGTGTGGGGAGAAGAGCCTCCATATCTGACTGGGATGCATTCACCTCACACTTGCCTTGCCAGAATTATTTAACAAGCAGCATCATAACATTAAAGAACACAGTTTTATTCAAGTAGTCCGACAAAAACTGGTTATCAAAAGCCACTACCTTGAAAAAATGCAAATTTTTGGTGCTTGCTTTTCAAGAAAGCTTGATGGGACAGAGAAAAAGGCCTCCAGACTAACACAGGATGTGATTATTTCTCCTTCTGTGGGTAAATACCTTGGAACATCTACTTACAGGATTCTGTCTGTCGTGCATCCTCATTTCAAAGGCAGCTTGTCTAGGGTTACTGATTGCCTGAGGGCTAGATCGATTTCCCAGAGCTTGAGGGGAAAATTGTCCACCAGGAATAAAAGAAGGATGATCCCTCTAAAAGATAAACAGAGAGAAGACTAAAAAACGCTGTGTAATCTCCACAGCAGCGTGGTGATGTGCTCTCACCAGTTTCTGATGAGCATGCTCTGGAAAGCAGGAATAATTCACACAGTTTAGCTTCAGTTACTTACATTTAACAATCTCAACCAGACACAAGGTGACACAAGTGAGACCCTAATATGCCTACAAATTATTACATTCTTTTAAAACCAACCCAAACTAATCCTGCATTTTCTGCATGTTCTGTCTGTGTGGGCTGAAAGGCAGGCTTTGGAGGAAGCAAGACTTCATGCACTGGTTTTGGTTGGAAGGGACCTCCAAAGGTCATCTGGTTCGACCCCCCTGCACTCAGCAGGGACATCCACCACTAGATCAAGTTGCTCAGAGCCTCGTTGAGCCTGTCCTTGAATATCTCCAGAGATGAGGTCTCAATTACCTCCCTGGGCAACCTGTTCCAGTGTTCCACCACCCTCATGGTAAAGAACTTGTTCCTAACATCCAATCTAAAGCTCCTCTTCTCAAATTTCAAACCATTACCCCTTGTCCTATCACTACAAGCCCTTCCAAATAGATCTTCCTCAGCCTTCCTGTAGGTCCCCTTCAGATACTGAAATGTAGCTCTAAGGTCTCCCCAGAGGTTTCTCTTCTCCAGGTCGAACAGCCCCAGTTCTTTCAGCCTGTCTTCACAAAAAAAGGTGCTCAACCCTCTGATCTTTGTGGCCCTCCTCTGGACCTGTTACAGCAAGTCCATGTCTGCCTCATGTTGGGGGTCCCATAGCTGGACACAGTACTCCAGGTAAGGTCTCATCAGAGCAGAGAGGCAGAATCAACTCTCTCCATCTGCTGGCCATGCTGTTTTTGATGCAGCCCAGGATGTCCTTGACCTCCTGGGCTGCAAGTGCACATTGTTGGTTTATGTCCAGCTTCTCACCCACCAGTGCCCCCAAAGTCCTATTCTGCAAGGCTGCTCTCAATTTCATCATGCTCCAGCCTGGACTGATGTCAAAAGGGGCTGAGGAGACTTGTGTCAATGCATGGAAAAAGCTATTCCTGTACCAGTGACCATGTTGAAGTATCACCAAATAATCATGGAAGTACAGATCTGTGCACCTTTGAAGGACACAACACAGCTACCATCCAGCACATTCACCACCTTCCCTCCTTTCCCTTTTGAGAACCCTTTAATATGCAATTCCTTCTTTCAAAGTTCCAGTCTACAAAAACCCATGGGGGAAAAAAAAAAAAAACACCACAATAAAAATGGTTTATACAGGCCAAAAAAAAAACCATGCCACAATGACAGATGCAGTTTCAGTCAACACATCAGCTCAAAGCTCCAGTGCACATTTTTAACTCTTGCTACTTTTTGCATTGTGGAAGGAATTAACTTACCTTCATTCTTTTTTTTTTCTCTTTCTGTTGTCTTTTAAAGTTATCCTAAAGAGAAAAAAAAGGGCAGAAGCAGTCAGCTACCCACAGATTTCATGGAGAAATGTTTCATTATAATCTTCCACTGACCAGAAGGCCACCAGGTTTTCATGTAGTGCTCTCAGTAAGACATAACTCAATTCTTGTAGCTGTAAATACAAATGGAAATGGGATCATAGAATCATGGAATTGTTACAGTTGGAAGGGACCTCAAGGAGCATCCAGTTCCAACCCCATGGCAGGAACACCTCACACTAGATCAGGTTGCTCACAGCCACATCCAGCCTGGCTGCAAAAACCTCCAGGGATGAGGCTTCCACCACCTCCCTGGGCAACCTGTGCCAGTCTCTCACCACCCTCATGGGGAAGAACTTCTTCCTAACATCCAATCTGAATCTACCCATTTCTAGTTTTGCTCCATTCCCCCCAGTCCTATCACTCCCTGACACCCTCCAAAGTCCCTCCCCAGCTTTCTTGTAGCCCTCTTCAGATACTGGAAGGCCACAAGTAGGTCTCCTGGAAGCCTTCTCTTCTCCAGACTGAACAGCCCCAACTCCTTCAGTCTGTCCTCATAGCAGAGGTGCTCCAACCCTCTGATCAGTAAAATTTTCTACTCTACCTTGAAACCTTATGGGATTTAAAAAAAAAAAGTAGCTGTGTAATGAAAGCCCCACAGTTCTGGGAGGTATATTTAAGATAGTATAATGAGGTATTTCTTATTCTTGGGGCCATGGAAACTGAAAACCTGAACATCACATTGTTTTTTTTCCAGTTCACCAAATCTCCAGGCTAGAGCAATTATAAACAAAACATTTCTATGACTTAAACAACACTGGTACAGCATTTTTTGAATGGAAAGGAAACACAGTCCTGCTCCTTCATTCACAAGGTGCTTTATGCTCTCTACTTGATGAATAAACTGGAATATGCCTGCAAGAAAGCTGCACAGACTGCTGGGACACGTTAAAAGGACAATTTATGGACACAATTCAAATGGCAGGGGGTACTGCAATGTAAGAATGGAACAGAATCAATGTCGGGTTGGAAGGGACCTCCAAAGGTCATCCAGTCCAAGCCCCCTGCCAGAGCAGGATCACCTAGAGTATTTCAGCCCTGCTGATGGCTTGCACTTCCACAGGTTGCAGCAAACTATAAAACAATTAAGTTCTCACAGCAGCTATTGAAGCAGCTGCAGGCAGTAACAGAACTCACAGAGTTTTCATTTTGCTGTTACTCGAGTAACAGAAAAATAGGTCCTGTAGTCCAGGAAAAGAAAATCAACTGGAGGCATACAATTGAGTGCAATCACTGGAGGTGTTTAGGAGAAGATTTGATGGGGTGCTTGGTGCCATGGTTTAGTTGATTAGATGGTGCTGGGTGATGGGATGGACATGATGATCTCAAAGGTCTCTTCCAACCTGGTCTGGTCTAGTCTAGTCTATTCTATAGAATGGTTTGAGTTGGAAGGGACCTTAAAGATCATCCAGTTCCATGCCCCTGCCATGGGCAGGGACATCTTCCACTACACCAGGTTGCTCAAGACCTCATCCAATCTGCCCTTGAACACCTCCAAGGAGGGGGCATCCAGGAGTAATGTTTGGGTTTTTTGTGCTCTTCAAGGAGTGTCCCAGTCTAACAGTAATGCATAGGGTTCAAACCAAACTCCAAGAATATAAGAGGAAAATTTTACATCATCATCTTTTCTCTTCTTGAAGACACTATCTTCAACTTCTCCAACAGTGAGCATGATTATCTGGACCCTCTGCAGGTTGACAAAACCACTTTCTGTGAGATAGCCCTGCAAATTAGAAAAGAAGAGTTGAAAAAGAAAAAAACAAGCCCCTTTTTTATTTAAGCATCAAACACCCACATATCATGAAGGGAAAAGCAAGAAAAAACAACCAAATCCAAACCCCTTACCCCAGTTTTGTGCACCACGTTTTTGTATATGTTAACCAAGCGATTGATTGCTCCCTCCCTAAAAACAAAGGGAAAAAAGAATACAGAATTAACCAGGTTGGAAAAGAACTTTGAGACCATCAACTCCAACCTGTCACCCAACACCATCTAAGCAACAAAACCATGGCACCAAGTGCCTCAGCCAAGCTCTTTTTAAACATCTCCAGTGATGGTGACTCCACCACCTCCCCAGGCAGCACATTCCAATGGCCAATCTCTTTTTCTCGGAAGAATTTCTTACTAACATATAGCCTAAATGCCCCTGGTGCAGCCTGAGACTGTGTCCTCTTGTTCTGGTGCTGGTTGCCTGGGAGAAGAGACCAACCCCCACCTGGCTACAACCTCCCTTCAGGTAGTTGTAGAGAGCAAGAAGGTCTCCCCTGAGCCTCCTCCTCTCCAGGCTAAGCAACCCCAGCTCCCTCAGCCTCTCCTCATAGGGCTGTGCTCCAGACCCCTCCCCAGCTTTGCTGCCCTTCTCTGGACACAACTCAACATCTTTCTTAAACTGAGGGGCCCAGAACTGGACAAAAGACTCAAGGTGTGGCCTAACCAGTGCTGAGTACAGGGCACAATGCTTCTGCTGCTTCTGCTGGCCACACTGTTCCTGATACAGGCCAGGATGCCATTGGCCTTGTTGGCCACCTGAGCACACTGCTGGCTCATGTTCAGCCTACTGTCAAACAGTACCCCCAGGTCCCTTTCTGCCTGGCATGAGACTGTTACCATTTTACACCACAGTGGGCAGACCTGGGGGAGAACAACACATCTATTGCCATCTACCTGATCTCCAAAGATGGCAGGTGAGGAAGAAAGTCATTTCCCACAAAGAAGCACATGAAGACCCAGTCGTCAACACTTCTTTCGAAATCAAAAGCGAAAGGCACACTGGTCATGGTGAGTTCCCTTTCCAAGTACTGCAATGCACACACAAAAGGGTGTTGGAGAAAGCACCATGTGTGGAATTAAAAAACTACAAAGTCTTACATTCAATATTATTTATCTAAAGCAGATAGGAGCTGCTTCAACCTACCTCTCGCAAAATGCACAGTCGGATGAAGATGAATTCTTGTTCAGAGACAGGAAGAGTGTCAGCAAACTGATCATGCTGAAAGAAAAGAGTTTACATTCAGGCTCACCTTTGAGTTTCTCCAGCTCAATTTCAAAGGCTTCCTTTGAGGACTCAAGAGATGGATAAATTCAGTTTCTAAAGTTCCTACGCCAAGCAAACAATTCGCTGCTTTGTGTGTCTGTTACGCTCATAGACTGGTTTAGGTTGGAAATGAGCTTAAAGATGATCTAGTTCCAACCCCCCTGCCAAAGGCAGGGACATCTTCCACTAGAACAGGTTGCTCAAGGCCTCATCTAACCTGGCCTTGAATGCCTCCAGGAAGAAGGTATCCAAGACCTCCCTGTGTAACCAGTTCCAGTGTCTCACCACCCTGACTGGGAAGAATTTCTTCCTAATCTCCACTCTAAATTTACTCTCCTCAAGCTTCAATCCATTCCCCCTCATCCTATCACTACAAGCCCTTGTCAAAAGTCCCTCCCCAGCTTCCTTGTAGCCCTCTTCAGGTACTGGAAGGCTGCTATAAGGCATACCTGAAGCCTTCTTTTTTCCAGGCTGAGCAGCCCCAGTTTGCTCAGCCTGTCTTCATAGTGGAGGTTCTCCAGCCCACTAATCATCTTCATGGGTCTCCCCTGGACCTGCTCCAGCAGTTCCATATCCTTCTTATGCTGGGGTCACCAGAACTGGACACAGTACTCCAGGCAGGGTCTCACAAGAGCAGAGCAGAGGGGGGGATCACCTTAGTTTCATAGTTTCATTCAGGGTTGGAAGGGACCACAAGGATCATCTAGTTCCAACCCCCCTGCCATGGGCAGGGAAACCCCACACTAGATCAGGCTGGACAGAGCCTCATCCAGCCTGGTCTTAAACACCCCCAGGGACGGGGCCTTGACCACCTCCCTGGACAACCCATTCCAGGGTCTCACCACTCTCATGGTGAAGAACCTCCTCCTCACATCCAGCCTGGATCTCCCCACCTCCAGCTTCATTCCATTCCCCCTAGTCCTATCACCACCTGACATCCTGAGAAGTCCTTCCCCAGCCTTCCTGTAGGCCCCCTTCAGATACTGGAAGGCCACAATTAGGTCACCTCGGAGCCTTCTCTTCTGCAGACTGAACAGCCCCAACTCCTTCAGTCTGTCCCCATAGGAGAGGTGCTCCAGCCCTCTGATCATCCTTGTGGCCCTTCTCTGGACACGTTCCAGCACCTCCACATCCCTCTTGTAATAGGGACTCCAGAACTGGACACAGTACTCCAGATGGGGTCTCACCAGGGCTGAGTAGAGGGGGAGGATCACCTCCCTCGACCTGCTAGCCACACTTCTCCTGATGCAGCCCAGGATCTGATTGGCCTTGCGGGCTGCAAGTGCACATTGAGAGCTCATGTTGAGCTTTTTGTCCACCAGTACCCCCAAGTCTCTCTCCTCAGGGCTACTTTCCAGCCAGTCACTGCCCAGCCTGTATTTGTGCCTGGGATTGCCTCGACCCAGATGCAGGACCCTGCACTTGCTCTTATTGAACTTCATGAGGTTGGCTTGTGCCCACCTCTCCAGCCTGTCAAGGTCCCTCTGGATGACCTCCCTTCCCTCCAGCGTGTCTGCTGCACCACACAGCTTGGCGTCATCAGCAAACTTGCTGAGGGTGCACTCAATGCCACTGTCCATGTCACCCACAAAGATGTTGAACAAGACAGGTCCCAGGACTGATCCCTGAGGGACTCCGCTTGTCACTGGCCTCCACTGGGACATGGAGCCATTGACAGCCACTCTTTGGGTGTGGCCATCAAGCCAGTTCCTTATCCATCTAGTGGTCCGCCCATCAAACCCATGTGTCACCAGTTTGGAGACCAGGATGTGGTGCGGGACAGTGTCGAAGGCTTTGCTCAGGTCTAGGTAAATGACATCAGTTGCTCGCCCCTCATCTATTAATGTTGTCACCTTCCTCATCCTTTTGCTCTCATTTCTTTGGATGCATCCCAGCACAGGGTTGCCTTCTGGGCTGCAAGCGAGCACTGCTGGCTCATGCTGAGTTTTTTGTCAACCAACATTAATTTTGCTGCTTTGTGTGTCTGTTAAGTTACTCATCACTTTCTCTTGCCAGGGAAAACAAGGCACTAAACCCCACAAGTGAGGATGTTAGGTCTGGCAGAATATTTATGTGCTACAGTTTGTACTTATTAGCATAAGAGGAAAGCTAGGAAATTCCAGTAATATAATTTGCATTGTTTCAGCCAAAACCAACAGCAAGAACAATTTGAGGATCTCATTAAAACACAAAGCTTACAGACAAAAAGAATATCCAGAAAAGGGCAGAACTCTTACCTTGCCTTGTTTTTCTCTGGGCAAACCTTGGCAGTCCTTAACCTCGTGACCCAACTGGTTGCAAAGAGCACACGGCCTGGGTTTGTTTGGTTTAAACTCTTCCCTAATGATAGTGAAGTTTGGTTCATGTGTAGCTAATCCAAGCATAATCAGGTCAGCTATCAAACAGAAGAATAAAATGCAATTAAGGATAACCATTATTCAGCTTTTATCAGAACACAGAAGTTTCAAAGCAATGCACATTCTACCTGAAGCAACCGCAAGCATACAGATGTGCTTCCCCACGGGGTACCTGGCACACAGAGCTTTCAAAAACCAACACACACACTGCATTATTGACCCAAAACCAAGTGAAAGCCTAAAAACTACAATCCAGCTCAAGCACAGAGTAGCTTAGGCTGGAAGGGATCTTAAGAGATCCTCTACTCCAATCTTCCTACCATGGGCAGGGATGCCTCTCAACTAGACTTGGTTGCACAAGGCCTCATCCAACCTGACCCTGAACACCTTCAGGGAGGAGGCATCCACAACCTCTCTGGGGAACCTGTTAGAGTCCCACCACCATTGTAATTGTTCTTCAGATACAGTCTAAATCTACTCTCCCTCAGCTTCAAACCATTCCCCCTTGTCCTGTCTCTAGATACCCTTATGAAAAGTCCTTCCTGCAGGTTCCCTTCAGGTATTGGAAGGTAGCTCTAAGGTCCCCCCAGAGACCAGGCTGAAGAACCTCAGCTCGCCCAGCTTATCCTCACAGCAGAAGTGCTTCAGCCCTTGAGGCCCTCCTCTAGACTCACTGCAACAGCCCTATATCATTCTTATGATGGGGACACCAGTATCTGAGGTGGGGCCTGACAAGAGCAAAGAAGAGTAGACTCTCTTGACCACAATCATCTTGATGCAGCCTAGCACAAGAGAGCTTCATAGGACATATTGCCAATTAAAGAGAACTCACCATCAGCCCCACAGAGACAGTGATGAGTGTTTGGATCATGGTTTGGTTGAGCTGTACCAAAAAAACCAACCAAACAAAAAAAAACCACATTTAGTCAGCCAAATTCATGTAGAATAAATTATTACTGACCACATCTTATTTTACCACAAAAATCTTCCTGTTTATATGAATTTTACCTCTTTGCCTTCTAATGTAATCCATGATTTTATGTTCACCTTCACCAGGAGCACTAGCATCAGACAACATAACCTGCAAAACATTTGAACTATGTAAACAATTTATACTGCTACAGTTAAAACAAACAAACAAACTAATGTTTGTTTTAATGGCCATTGGAATGTGCTGCCCAGGGAGGTGGTGGAGTCACCATCCCTGGAGGTGTTCAAGAGGGGACTGGATGTGGCACTTGGTGCCATGGTTTAGTAGTCATGAGATCTTAGGTGACAGGTTGGACTTGGTGATCCTTGGGGTCTCTTCCAACCTTAGTGATTCTATGATATTGATTCAAACACCCAAAAAATAATCATATAATTAACAAATATGTTTGAAGTTTCCTGATAAATTATCACTAGGGTAATCAAAATACAGTATCACAGTATCACTAAGGTTGGAAGAGACTTCGAGGATCATCGAGTCCAACCTGTCACCACAGACCTCATGACTAGACCATGGCACCAAGTGCCACGTCCAATCCCCTCTTGAACGCCTCCAGGGACGGTGACTCCACCACCTCCTCAGGCAGCCCATTCCAATGACGAACGACTCGCTCGGTGAAGAACTTT
This sequence comes from Melanerpes aurifrons, assembly GCA_011125475.1. Taxonomy (NCBI): domain Eukaryota; kingdom Metazoa; phylum Chordata; class Aves; order Piciformes; family Picidae; genus Melanerpes; species Melanerpes aurifrons. The sequence goes on along the minus strand of WWNC01000102.1, from coordinate 255,110 downwards.
CTCCTCACCTCGAGCCTAAACTTCCCCTGGCGCAGCTTGAGACTGTGTCCTCTTGTTCTGGTGCTGGTTGCCTGGGAGAAGAGACCAACCCCCTCCCAGCTACAACCACCTTTCAGGTAGTTGTAGAGGGCAATGAGGTCACCCCTGAGCCTCCTCTTCTCCAGGCTAAACAATCCCAGCTCCCTCAGCCTCTCCTCATAGGGCTTGTGCTCAAGGCCTCTCACCAGCCTTGTTGCCCTTCTCCCACCAGAGAACTAAGAAAGAAAGCAGATGTGCCCACTCCCCTTTGGATCTTCATAGATTCACAGAATGGGTTGGGTCGGAAGGGACTTTAAAGATGTCTAGTTCCAACACCCCTGGCATGGGCAGGAACACCTTCCACTAGCTCAGATTGCTCAAGGCCTCATCCAACCTGGCCTTAAACACTTCCAGGGAGGAGGCATCCACAACTTCCCTGGGCAACCTGTTCCAGTGTCTCACCACTCTCACCGGAAAGAATTTCTTCCTAATCTCCAGTCTAAATCTGCCCTCCTTAAGCTTCAATCCATTCCCTCTCATCCTATCACTACAAGCCCTTGTAAAAGGTCCCTTCCCAGCTTTTTGTAGGTTCCTTTCAGGCACTGGTATCTTCTGAACACATAGGTAGGCCAATACAGGACCACATTATACAATTCCTTCCACTGATGCCCAGATTAGCATTTTTAAAACTGATGTCTGATGGAGTCAAACAGGCAGTCAACTGCCCTCCAATTTACCCACTCTAGCAGTTAACTTGTGGAAAATAAACCAGGTAGGTGTATCTGAGAGGAATGCCTGCTCTGTCCTCTTGTACAGAGCGATCACAGGATTGTCAGAAACAAAACTGAGTGGGAGTGGAGTGGTTGAGGAATGGGAGGAGAGCATTTCCAAGATCAGAAAGGCAAGAAGGCTGCTGCATATTATTTTTGTTGCCTGTTATTGACTGACATTCATTGTTGGGAGCAAGGGAGAAAAATGCAGCCTGAGGTAGCAAATGAGTTGAAACAGAAATGGTGAGAAGAATACAAACAGAATATATCCTGACACTTTTCCCCCCAAAGAAAAGGTATTCCTAAATCTCTCTCCCATTTCATCAAATTGTGGCTCCTACTATCAGATCTCTTCAAGGAGATAAAAACAAATGGTGCTGTTAGATTGTGTTATTAGGGTGAAATGTTACCTCCGAGGTCCCGGCAGAACGGTGCCAGGTGATCCATTATTAACCACAGCACAGTGCCAGAAGATGAGAGACAAATCTGGTAAATTTATACTCTTCAATCATACCCCAAACCCAGCCTAGCAGAGCACCTTCATTTTCCTCAAGTGTCAAAACTGTGCAACTTACTGTCAAATTCTTCCAGCCTGGGTCAGTGTTCAAGCGGTCAGCAATGTAATAACGCAGACACTTAGCCAGATTGTCCATAAACTCAGTTCCTTACAAAGAGGAAGGAAAGAAAATAAATTAAACCTCCATTCAGATACTGCCAATTGCTAGTTGAAGTGCAAGATTACTTACTGGGGTAATGCAGTTGCTGTCAAATCTCTCTTTCACTTCTTCTGGAGGAAGAATGCCACCTAGAGCAATAAAACCATTTCACAGAAGGAAATCAGCATGGGACATGAAAAGCATTTTTGCATGATAAAAAGCCCAGATGACTTCCCCTGGTAACAATCAACACTGACTGAAAATGAGTGAAAAAAAATCAAAACAGCAACAACTAAACCAGCTCTTGCCATCAGATTATGTCCATCTCATAGTAAGGTGTTAGTACATTTACAAATGCTGTTACCTCAGAACAGTGATTGCACTGCCTGTTGTCAAAATACTGAAAGAAATCTCAAAGAAACTAAGCTTGCTAAATGAGATCAAACATTTGGAAAGTTATTTTCTTACATATTCTCCCCTGTGTTTCCACTATCCATTCACCTGAGCTCACAAACAGGGTTACACCAACTTCTCTCATCTCTGAGCTTCATAAAGAGTCTTCATAGTCTAGAAATGCTACAGGAAAACATGTTAAAAGTCTTTGTCCTGCCTTTTTAATCTCTGACTAGGTTACACAATGGCTCTCTCACCTGGGCTACAGCATTCACCACTTCTAGTCACCACAGTTAATTGCTCCAGCCCACTCTGCACCCTTCAGCTACACACACTCCTTTCACTCAAATCATGTCACTGTCACCCTCTGTAAGCTGCACTGACTTGGTTTCCTCTCTGAATTCAGAATTTCCACTGTCAAATAACCACCCTTGCTCACAGTTCATCATTCCTGTGCAGCAGCAGTTTCATTTGATCCTTGCCTTTTAAGCCTCAGCAATGTTTTCACCAAGCCCTACAAATCCGTACTTCCTCCAGAAGAGTTCTGGTTAGTTTCCCACTACTACATTTATCCCTGCTCTTCTGTTCCTTTTTCTTTTCCCCTAAAGGGATTAAGAGTACTCAACACAAATCCATTTCAGGCAAAAGACAGAAGAACCACCAAGCAATATTTTGTTTTATCTTAGTTCTTAACTTGGAAATCAAAGGCTTGCCACCTCTCCTCCTAGTCATACAGAGGTATCTACTAAGGAAGACATCCCTTTTCTAAACCTTACTGGAGCATTCAAGCCCAAGAAGGTGACTCTCACTTGAAAAACCTTGAGATATGGTCACAGTTCTACCTTTTGCCAGAATTTCTTGTCTTATTTTTTTCTTTTCTTCAGCAGCTTCCATGCCTTCCTTTGATGCTCTGAATCTTCTTGACCGTTGTTGATTCATTTTTGCACGTGGAGCCTAGAAAAGGTATCATAGAATGGTTTGGGTTGAAAGGGACCTCCAAAGTCCCTCTCCAGCCTTTCTGTAGGATCAATAAAGGTCTTTCATTAGATCCCCTGACATAATAGGGAGATGAGGATCAGGGACAGAGAAATAGAATAGAATAAACTAGGTGGGAAAAGACCTTTAAGATCATCAACTCCAACCTATCATCCAACATCATCTAAGCAACTAAACCATGGCACCAAGTGCCTCATGCAGTCTCTTCTTAAAACACCTCCAGTGATGGTGACTCCACCACCTCCCTGGGCAGCACATTCCAGTGGCCAATCTCTCTTACTGGGAGAAACTTCTTCCTAATATCCAACCTGGTGTAGCTTGAGACTGTGTCCTCTTGTTCTGGTGCTGCTTGCCTGGCAGAAGAGACCAATCCCCACCTGGCTACAACCTCCCTTCAGGTAGTTGCAGACAGCAACAAGGTCTCCTCTCAGCCTCCTCTTCTCTAGGCTAAGCAACCCCAGCTCCCTCAGCCTCTCCTCATAGGGCTTCTACTCCAAACCTGTCGTAGGGTTGGGGGAAAGGCCGGGCCCTTTCTCCCCCCTGTGAGTAGAGGGAAGAAAATTGAAAGGAAAAAAAAATGCACAGCCGGATTAGCAAAGGAATGTGTGCTATATTTACAAAGCAGTTTAGGAAATGCAGGTTTATGTACAGAATTTACAGTATTTACAATATATACAGAAATATACAACAAAGTAGCACAGAAATGAGAGTTCCCTCCTCTGCTGAGGGGAGGTCCCCACCCCTGTACCCCCTTCTCTCCCCCTTTTCCCCAGAGAGGGTTAGAAAGAGAGAGGGGAAAAAAAAGCAGTTGTTAATTGGAAAGCAGTTAATACAGGCCTTGCAGTTTATCAGTTTCAAGGTCAGTTTGACCGAAAGCCCAGAAAGCTGCAAGCTGCCGCAAGGAAGGAAAAAGAAGAACTGACCAGAAAACTGCTGTACTCCCAGTTCAAAAGGTGCTTCCCCCCAATCTACCAATGAAATTAGTTTAGATCCGTCTTTCGTTTACAAACATTCCACCACAATGTCCCCTTCCTTAAAGGGACAGCCTCAAACGGTCACAAAATCCCTCCCCAGCTTTGTTGCCCTTCTCTGGACACCTTCCAGCAACTCAACATCTTTCCTAAACTGAGGGGCCCAGAACTGGACACAGGACTCAAGGCGTGGCCTGGCCAGTGCTGAGTACAGGAGCAGAATGACTTCCCTGCTCCTGTTGGCCACACTGTTCCTGATGCAGGCCAGTATGCCATTGGCCTTCTTGGCCTGCTGGTTCATGTTCAGCCTACTATCAACCAGTATCCCCAGGTCCCTTTCTGCCTGACCACTCTCCAGCCACTCTAACCCCAGCTTTCTGCCTCAGATGTCCCTTCACTTTAATTTTACAAAGAGCCATTACTGAGAGCTAAAGATCACTACTTACTACTCCATCTATAGCCATGTAAAGAAGCCTCCTTGGCCGTACAATGTTGAAGATTCTGTCAATATACTCAAAAATTGCAACCATCATTTCATCTTCGTTCTTGGGTGCTGGCCTGAAACATAGAGCACTCAGTTTAGCATCTGAAATGCCACCAAATCCTATTTGTACAGAGAGAGACAGATATGCCTTACTTGTCCTCAAGATGTGTACAGGGGTGAATGATACCATTCATATCCAAGTACAGGTTGTCAAACTCCACCTCATTGGGGTTAGGTTTGCTGGTATCAATGGGAGTCTTGATGCCATTGCACTCTTTGGCCTGTGAATGGAGTCAAACCACATCTCTCAGTACTTGATTAGGGAAGTATCACAAATGACCAACAGAGATATTAATCATAGAATCAACCCAGTTGGAAAAGACCTCAGAGATCATCAAGTCCAAGCTATCACCCAACACTTCATGACAACTAAGCCATGGTCCCAAGTGCCACATCCAATCCCTTTTTGAACACCTCCAGGGATGGTGACTCCACCACCTCCTCAGGCAGCCCATTCCAATGGCCAATCTCTCTTTCTGGGAAGAACTTTCTCCTCACCTCCAGCCTAAACCTCCCCTGGCACAGCTTGGGACTGTGTCCTCTTGTTCTGGTGCTGGTTGCCTGGGAGGAGAGACCAACCCCCACCTGGCTACAACCTCCTTTCAGGTAGCTGGAGAGAGCAACAAGGTCTCCCCTGAGCCTCCTCTTCTCCAGGCTAAGCAACCCCAGCTCCCTCAGCCTCTCCTCACAGGGCTGTGCTCCAGACCCATCCCCAGCTTTGTTGCCCTTCTCTGGACACGCTCCAGCAACTCAACATCTTTCTTAACTGAGGGGCCCAGAACTGGACACAGGACTCAAGGTGTGTCCTAACCAGTGCTGAGTACAAAGGCAGAACGACTTCCCTGCTCCTGCTGGCCACACTGTTCCTGATGCAGACCAATGTACAGACTCATAAAAGTTTGGTTTTTCAAAGGTAGTAAGAAAAATGATAGGAACAAGGTCCCCACATAATCATCTGAAGATGCATGCTTACACTATTAAAACAGCACTGCTTGGTTTTAAAGGCTTTCATAAACTAGCACAACTGGAAAAATATTCTCACATTATTCAAGACAATAATTCCTTTTACAGCCAGGACCATACTAATCCCCTCAAAATTTAGCAAAGGGACTTCAAAGTTTATGATATGATGGTCCCTCCCAACCCCTAACATCCTGTGATATGATGCTGCAAGGGGATAAGCAAGAAGATTAAGTAGGAATCTGCTAAAAGAAGAGGTTGGAACACCAGAATGAGTCCCTTTAAAAGGGCTTCCTACAGTCACCCAGTAAACCCTGAGATGTTTACAAACTACTTGACACAGGAAGTTCCACCTCAACATAAGGAAAACCTTCTTTATTGTAAGGGTGACAGAGTACAGGCTGCCCAGAAAGGTTGTGGAGTCTGTTTCTCTGGAGACATTCAAGACCTATCTGGATGTGTTCCTATGTGACCTGCCCTAGGTGATCCTGCTCTGGCAGGAGAGTTGGACTCATTTTTCAGTGGTCCCTTCCAACCCCTACTATTCTGTGACTCTAAGAACCCAAATCCTTCTGCTTTAAACACCTGGCTACCCAGATCTGACTCATCCAAACAAACCTGCACCTCTGCCTTTCCTGACCACAGTTCCTCATGATTACTAAATGCAGAGAGATGGTCAAACCCCTGGACTCTTCAAATCCTGCCCCTGAGTTAGTCTGTGGATACATCTGAAATGCTAAATAACATTCACTCCTTACCTTCCACTTCTGAAAATAAGTAATCTTTTGACTCACTCTCTCTCCATCAGTGCTTTCTCTGCTGCCAGGCTGCTGCCCAAGTGTGACCGTTTGAGGCTACACCTTTAAGAAAGGGACACTGTGACTGAATGTTTTATAATCAAAGGACAGGTCTAAACTAATTTCATTGGTGGATTGGTAGAGTACTGCCTTAAGTTTTGATTCCCGCAGAGACTTTTCTCAGTTTTGCACTTTTTCCTCCTTTCGCAGCTTGCGGCTTCTGGGCTTTCTGCCAGACTGACCTTGAGCTGATAACCGTGAGGCCTGCAAAAAATCTACTAACATTTTGCTCTAATGTATAACTGCTTTTAATTAACAACTGCTTTTTTTTTCTCTCTTTCTAACCCTCTCTGGGGAAAAAGGGAAGAGAAGGGGGGACAGGAGGGAGCCCTCCTCCTGACGGGGGAGGGGAACCTCATTCCTGAGTTGCTTTGTTGTATATATTTCTGTGTATATATTGTAAATACTGTAAATTGTGTGTGTGTATATATATATATATCCTGCAGCCCCGCTTGTAAATACAGCACATTCCTTTGCTCATCCGGCTGTGTTTTTTCTTTCCATTTTTTTTTTTCCCCTTCACTTTGTGGGGGAGAGAAGGCTGAGGCCTTCCCCTCAACCCTCGACACCAAGGAACATGAAACTCAGGCCACAGTGCAGATAAGCTTGATGTGAAATTAAAATTGCCCTAAGCCACCTATTGTCACCTATGTTCCTGTACTACTACAATATTCCTGAACACTTAAAACAGGCTACACAAGCTCAACCCTTGAGTACAAAGAAAACAAACCTAAGCTAAATGGGAAGTAAAAATTAATGCAACATTACTCTGTGTAGGTCAATTACAAGAAACTATCCAGGTTGGACTTGATGATCTTTGAGGTCTCTTCCAACCTTGGTGATTCTGTGAGTTTCTGTGAAGACAACTGTGAGCAACTCAGCATTCCTCCTTGCAAAGCAATACCATCAGCCCAATGTGTAAACCACTGTATCAAACACCAAGGGCATCAGTGATGGAAGAGACATGAGCTGGCCAAGGGTTATAACACATCACAAAGTTAGCATGAAGTGTATTGCTGAACAGCTTGGCATAAAGTGAAGTTAAAAATAGTTAGTATTATGTTATTATGGGAAGGCACTGACCACAGGGTTGCATGAGACAGGAAGGAAAAATGTGATACTTCTGGTTCTCATTCACATGGAGCTTAGAAGCAGCTGATGAATCAACACCAAGCACTTCCCCGGAACTTTCATCTGCAGGCTTGCTGCCTGCAGATAAACGAAATGAGCTTCCCACATCTCTAACACAGAGCTCAAACTATCAGATTCAAAAGGAAAAGAAGAACAAAAACAAATCCAAAACTTACACATCACATTATCAGCTTGTTTAGTTCTCCTGCTAAGAGCAGCAGCAGAACTAGCTGAACTTAGAATCAGAGAATTGTTAGGGTTGGAAGGGACTGCAAGGATCATCCAGTTCCAACCCCCCTGCCATGGGCAGGGACACCCCACACTAGATCAGGCTGGCCAGAGCCTCATACAGCCTGGTCTTTCACACCTCCAAGGACAGCGCCCAAACCACCTCCCTGGACAACCCATTCCAGGGCTTCACCACTCTCATGGTGAAGAACCTCCTCCTCACATCCAGCCTGAATCTCCCCACCTCCTGCTTCATTCCATTCCCCCCCAGTCCTATCATTACCTGAGATCCTGAGAAGTCCCTCCCTTCAACTTTCTAGAAAGCACACACAAAAATCACATGGTTTTAGCACAAACTCATTGTCAGTTGTAGCTCACAGTCACAGAATGCCAGGTTGGAAGGGTCCCCAAGGATCATCTGGTCTAACCTTACTAGGTGATAGTGGAGTTGAAATAGGATGGCCCAGCACTCTGACATGCTAAGTCTTAAACTGTCCAATCACAGAATCACACAGGATCACTAAGGTTGGAAGAGACCTCAAAGATCATCAAGTCCAATGTGCCACCACAGTCCTCATGATTAAACCATGGCACCAAGTGCCACGTCCAATCCCCTCTTGAACACCTCCAGGGATGGTGACTCCACCACCTCCCTGGGCAGCACATTCCAATGGCTAACGACTCTCAGTGAAGGGAATCCACAGTTTCCCAGATATGATTCCCCTGTCTGACTGTTCTTGTGGTGAAACAGTAATAAAGTCACTCTGGGCAGCCAAGACCTACAATTTTAACAGGGAGCATTCCTTCTGCTTTACATCAGATAAGGGGACGAGAAACTTGCCCTGCGTTCTACTTGATCCTCCATCAAACCTCTTGCCAGAGCTAATGGTGACTCAGAAGATATCAAAGGCTTACAACTAAGTGATATGGAAAACAAAACTGCCCCTGTCACAGATCTTATTTTCAGCCTTGAAGGCAAAGCAAAATAAGCATGAGCCCTTGGAAAGCCATTCAGTTGGCATCTGCATACTGCTATGTCAGCAACTTCACTATCACATCCTCATAAACCTATCAGGTTTTTAATGTAACAGCCTTATAAAAGGTTTAAGTATCTGGCAGTGACATCTCCTGTGAGATAACTAAACTGTTCACTTTTAATCTGCAGCCTCTTTTGAAACCATTGAAAACAAATCTTCAAATATGATACTCTAGTTGTAGCTTTATTAATTTGTATGAATTTGATTAAGAATCTTCTCTCCTGGATTTTATATTATCTCCAGGATCTCCCACTTATTCTTCCTGCTCAGCTTAAGAAGATTAGTCAGATTTAAGAAATAAAAAGATATATATATAAAAAAATTCTAGCAAGGTAAGAGAATAAAGATCAATATTTTAATATTTCAAAGACACAAGCCACCAGGAGACACAAAATTTCTGATGAGATAGATTTACAGCAATCCTAAAACAGAGAGCTGATTCCATCGTAAGAAAAGTTTAAATTCACCTACAGGAAGGCAAACTGCAGCTTCTCACAGTATCACAGTATAACTAAGGTTGGAAGAGACCTCGAGGATCATCAAACCCAACCTTCTGCAATTGCAGAAGGGTGACGAACCTGAGTAACCAGGCTCTGCAGGCCCTCCCAGCAGAGGCCAGTTATCCAAGAAGCAGAGGGGAATGGATGCAGGTTCCTCTCAAAAGACGCAAGGTTAAACCTCCTTGCCCCCCCTCACCCCCCCCACTGCCCTTGGAAAACAAGTACGGGACATTGGAGGTTGAGGGTGAGGTAATTCTGATATCGGAGGACACACCATCTGGGGTTTTCCCTGTGGCAAAACAGCCTAAGGTGAAACGACCTAAGGTGAAACAGCCTAAGCTTAAACAGCCTTCCCCCGGCATCAGGACTTGCTCCCATAAAAAAAAGAGGAGGGTAATTGTTATTGGTGATTCCCTCCTGAGGGGAACAGAGGGCCCCATATGTCGGTCAGACCCTACTCACAGGGAGGTTTGTTGCCTTCCAGGAGCCATGGTTGGAGATGTTACCACAAGACTGCCTGGTATGGTGCAGCCCTCTGACTATTATCCCTTGATAGTTATGCAGTTAGGGAATGATGATGTTGCAACCAGAACTCCCAGGGCTATCAAGGATGACTTCAGGACCCTGGGAGATCTGGTTGAGGGATCAGGTGCACAAATAATTTTTTCGTCTATACCCTTAGTTGCAGGTGGGAATATCATAAGGAACAGGTCAGCAGCTGCAGTGAAGAAGTGGCTTAGAGGCTGGTGCAGTCAAAAGAATTTTGGGTTATTTGATCTTGAAAAACTTTCTGCGGCACCAGGCCAGCTGGCAACAGATGGAGCACATCTGTCCCAGAGGAGGGGAAAGATCAGAGTGTACGAGAATGGCCTATCCCTCAAAGGGAAAAAGATTCTAGGGAGGGAATTGGCAGGTCTCATAGATAGGGCTTTAAACTAGTTTCGAAGGGGGAAGGGGTTGAAACCAGTCCCCCCAGGCTGGGGTCTGGGGGTGATAAGCCAGGACCAGTGGTGAAACCAGCAGCCCGGATGAAGTGCATGTACACTAATGCACAAAGCATGGGCAACAAACAAGAGGAGCTGGAAGCCTTGATGCAGCAGGAAAGTTATGATGTAGTTGCCATCACAGAGACGTGGTGGGACGACTCACATGACTGGAGCGCTGCAATTGATGGCTACAGGCTCTTCAGGAGAGACAGGCAAGGAAGAAGGGGTGGAGGGGTGGCCCTGTACATCAGGGAGGCACTAGATGCCATTGAGCTGGAGATTAGGGACGATCGGGTTGAGTGCCTGTGGGTAAGAATTAGAGGGAAGGCCAACAGGGCTGACATCCTGGTTGGAGTCTGTTATAGACCACCCAACCAGGAGGAGGATGTTGATGAGTCATTCTGTAGGCAGCTTAAGGCTGACTCAAGATCGCCTGACCTTGTTCTCATGGGCGACTTCAACTTGCCTAATATCTGCTGGGATCTTAACATAGCAGAGAAGTGGCAATCTAAGAGGTTCTTAGAATGCATGGAGGACAGCTTCTTATCCCAGGTGCTGCGAGAGCCTACCAGGGGCAAGGCTATGCTTGACCTCCTCTTCACCAATAGGGAAGGGTTGGTGGGTGATGTGGTGGTTGGAGGGTGCTTAGCGGCCAGTGACCACGAGATAATTGAATTCTCATTATTTGGTCAAGCTAAGAGGGGCAGCAAGAAGACCTCCACTCTGGATTTCCGGAGGGCGGACTTCAGGCTACTCAAGGAACTAATTCAGAGGGTTCCTTGGGATAAAGCCCTCAAAAACAAAGGGGTCCAGGAGAGCTGGTCCTACTTCCAGGAAGAACTGTTGAAGGCTCAGGGACAGGCCGTGCCAATGTGCCGGAAGATGAGCCGCCGGGGCAGATGGCCAGCCTGGATGGTTCATGAACTTTTAATGGAACTGAGGGAAAAAAAGAGGGTGTATCACCTTTGGAAGAGAGGGAAGGCAACCCGTGAAAAATTTAAGGATGTTGCTAGGTCTTGCAGGAAGAAAATTAGGGAGGCAAAAGCGCATTTGGAGCTTAGACTGGCCTCTGCTGTGAAGGACAACAAAAAGTCCTTCTATAAATACATTAATAGCAAGAGGAAGGGCAGAGACAGCCTCCACTCCTTGGTGGACACGAAGGGGAACGTTGTGATAAGGGATGAGGAAAAGGCAGAGATACTTAACACCTTCTTTGCTTCAATTTTTACTAGCAGGATAGAATGTCTTCCAGACAGCTGGCCTGCAGAGCTGGCAGAAGGAGCCAGGGAGCAGCATAGTTTTCCTCTGTTCCAGAATGGGGTAGTTGGTGATCTGCTCAGCCGCCTGGATCCCCACAAGTCCATGGGACCAGATGGGATCCATCCTAGGGTGCTGAGGGAGCTGTCAGAGGAGCTGGCCAAGCCGCTCTCCATCATTTTTCAGCAGTCCTGGCTCACTGGAGATGTCCCAGAGGACTGGAAGCTGGCCAACGTGGTGCCCATCCACAAGAAGGGCCGGTTGGATGAGCCAGGGAATTATAGGCCTGTCAGCCTGACCTCAGTGCCAGGCAAGATCATGGAACAGGTCATCCTGAGTGCATTAACACAGCACTTAGAGGATGGTCAAGGGATCAGGCTCAGCCAACATGGATTTAGGAAGGGCAGGTCCTGCCTGACCAACCTGATCTCCTTCTACAAGCAGGTGACCAGCCTGGTGGATGTGGGGAGGCCTGTGGATGTAGGTTACCTGGACTTCAGCAAGGCCTCTGACACCGTCCCCCATAGCAAACTCCTGGCCAACCTGTCAGCCCATGGCTTGGACAGCAGTACTCTGAGCTGGGTTAGGAACTGGCTGGATGGCCAAGCCCAGAGAGTGGTAGTGAATGGTGTCACATCCGGCTGGCGGCCAGTCAGTAGTGGAGTCCCCCAGGGATCAGTGCTGGGCCCCATCCTCTTTAACATCTTTATTGATGATCTGGGTGAGGGCATTGAGTCTATCATCAGTAAATTTGCTGATGACACCAAGCTGGGGGCAGGAGTTGATCTGCTGGAGGGTAGAGAGGCTCTGCAGAGGGACCTCGACAGGTTGGACAGATGGACAGAGTCCAACAGCATGAGATTTAACACATCCAAGTGCCGGGTTCTGCACATTGGCCACAACAACCCCATGCAGTGCTACAGGCTGGGGTCAGAGGGGCTGGAGAGCAGCCAGGCAGAGAGGGACCTGGGGGTGCTGGTCGATGGTAGGATGAACACGAGCCTGCAGTGTGCCCAGGCAGCCAAGAGGGCCAATGGTATCCTGGCCTGCATTAAGAACAGTGTGGCCAGCAGGAGCAGGGAGGTCATTCTGCCCCTGTACACTGCACTGGTTAGGCCACACCTCAAGTACTGTGTCCAGTTCTGGGCCCCTCAGTTTAGGAAGGATGTTGACTTGCTGGAACGAGTCCAGAGAAGGGCAACGAAGTTAGTGAGGGGCTTGGAACACAAGCCCTATGAGGAGAGGCTGAGGGAGCTGGGGCTGCTTAGCCTGGAGAGGAGGAGACTCAGGGGTGACCTTATTGCTCTCTACAACTACCTGAAGGGGGGTTGTAAACAGGTAGAGGTTGGTCTCTCCTCCCAGGCAGCCAGCACCAGAACAAGAGGACACAGTCTCAGGCTGCGCCAGGGGAAGTTCAGGCTGGAGGTCAGGAGGAAGTTTTACACGGAGAGAGTGATTGCCCATTGGAATGGACTGCCCGGGGAGGTGGTGGAGTCGCCGTCACTGGAGGTGTTCAGGAGGAGACTTGACAGGGTGCTTGGTTGCATGGGTTAGTTGATTAGACAGTGCTGGGTGATAGGTTGGACACGATGATCTTGAAGGTCTCTTCCAACCTGGTTTATTCTATTCTATTCTATCAACACAGACCCTATGACTAGACCATGGCACCAAGTGCCACGTCCAATCCCCTCTTAAACAGATGCAGGGATGGTGACTGCACCACCTCCTCAGGCAGCCCATTCCAATGGGCAATCACTCTCTGTGTGTAAAACTTCCTCCTAAACCTCCCCTGGCACAGCTTGAGACTGTGTTCCCTCGTTCTGGTGCTGGTTGCCTGGGAGAAGAGGCCAACCCCTTCCCGGCTACAACCACCTTTCAGGTAGTTGTAGAGGGCAATGAGGTCACCCCTGAGCCTCCTCTTCTCCAGGCTAAACAATCCCAGCTCCCTCAGCCTCTCCTCATAGGGCTTGTGTTCAAGGCCTCTCCCCAGCCTTGTTGCCCTTCTCTGGACACGCTCAAGTGTTTCAATGTCCTTCTTAAACTGAGGGGCCCAGAACTGGACACAGTACTCAAGGTGCGGCCTAACCAAAGCAGAGTACAGGGGCACAATGACTTCCCTGCTCCTGCTGGCCACACTATTCCTAATGCAGGCCAGGATGCCATTGGCCCTCTTGGCCACCTGGGCACACTGCTGGCTCATATTCAGGCGATTGTCAATCAGTACCCCCAGGTCCCTCTCTGTTTGGGAGCTCTCCAGCCACTCCGACCCCAGCCTGTAGCTCTGCATGGGATTGCAGTAGCCAAAGTGCAGCATCCGGCACTTGGACTTGTTAAATGCCATCCCATTGGATTCTGCCCATCTCTCCAGTCGGTCGAGGTCCCTCTGCAGAGCCTTTCTACCCTCTAACTGACTAACATCTGCTCCTTCTCCCTACTGTCCTAGCGTGCTCTCCCAATTTATCACCAGATTTGAATGCAGAAAAGCAGTAGTGAACAGGATTCATCCATGTGCTGTCCTTACTGCAACTGCCATGTGCTCTTAGGTTGGAACAAAAGCCAGCTTGGATGAGGATGTCAAGATCTGACAGTTCAGTTTCCTAAATAGAACAGAACAGAATAAACCAGGTTGAAAGAGACCTTCAAGATCATCGCATCCAACCCATCAACCAATCCAACCCACCTAAACAACTAACCCATGGCACCAAGCACCCCATCAAGTCTCCTCCTGCACACCTCCAGTGATGGTGACTCCACCACCTCCTCAGGCAGCCCATTCCAATGGGCAATCACTCTCTCTGTATAGAACTTCTTCCTAACATCCAATCTAAACCTCCCCTGGTGCAGCCTGAGACTGTGTCCTCTTGTTCTGGTACTGGGTGCCTGGGAGAAGAGACCATCATCTGCCTGTCTACAACCTCCCTTCAGGTAGTTCTGGAGAGCGATAAGGTCACCCCTGAGCCTCTTCCTCTCCAGGCTAAGCAACCCCAGCTCCCTCAGCCTCTCCTCATAGGGCTTGTATTCCAAACCCCTCACCAAATTTGTTGCTCTTCTCTGGACACGCTCCAGCAAGTCAACATCCTTCCTAAACTGAGGGGCCCAGAACTGGACACAGTACTCGAGGTGTGGCCTAACCAGGGCACTGTACAGGGGCAGAATGACCTCCCTGCTCCTGCTGGTCACACTGTTCCTGATGCAGGCCAGGATGCCATTGGCCCTCTTGGTTGCCTGGGCACACTGCAGGCTCATGTTCATCCTACCATCGGCCAGTATCCCCAAGTCCCTCTCTGCCTGGCTGCTCTCCAGCCACTCTGACCCCAGCCTGTAGCACTGCATGGGGTTGTTGTGGCCAATGTGCAGAACCCGGCACTTGGATGTGTTAAATCTCATGCCGTTGGATTCTGCCCAGCAAGTTGGCCCAGTGGAATTTGTTGCATCCTTCCATTTCCTTTCATTAAACAAACAAAAACCATTTGCTGTTACAAGCTCAATTATTAGAGACCAAAAAAGACACATAATGACAGGCTTAGTGTGATCCAGGCTATGCAAACCTTTCTTTTACGTAAACATTAGAGCAATTTGATTATATAAAGATGAATCTTTTTATAAATGTGATGGAAAAGCTGCCTTCTGCTCTTACAGAAAACTGAGTTATGACAGACTGCAGATATATTTGCTGTTGAAACTGTCATCAGTTTTAATACAGCATCCACAAACACTTGGACAAGCTTGTAAGACAAAACCATAAATTCATAGCCAAGACAAAGCTGTAAAAAAAGAACCTGCTTGATATTGTCAAAACTCCATCTGCACTCTTGATCAAGGCACTGCTTGAGAACATGACAACTGAACTGCACCTCGTGGTTGCTGAGGGAATAAAGCAAATCAGCTGATGGGAGTTGAAGACAACAGGCTGCCCAGAGCATCAGAAGATGATCAGAGATAACACAACAGCCCAGGGTTTGCTGAAGTGACCAGAACTACCACTGCTGGCTGCCAACAGCTTCTTTGAGTAAGCACTCATATGGGTGGTTATTGAGCTACACTGTAAGGCCATAGACCACCTTTTTTTACACCACCCCAGCAAGTAAATCCTCAAATTTTATCTGTCCATTGGAGTAAAAAAAAAATCCACTGCTTTCAGCTACAGCTAAAACTCACTTGACACATCGTGCTGAGAGAGGCTAACTGAAACCACAGCTGAAGTAGAATCACAGAGTGACAACTCACAGCCTTAGCAAGAGTAACAACTGGCACCAACTGTGCACCATTTGATTCATTCAAATCTGCGATTCTGTTTCACTGCCTGCATCTGAAAAGCTGTAGCAGGAACGGGACCCTAAACCTGATCTGCCTGCCACACGCCCGCTGAAATCTTGCTGCTGAAAGCAGGCAAAAGAAAACAGTGTCAAGAAGTAATTCAACCATGCCCCCGCACTTTTTTAACCCCTTCTCTTCTCCACCTTGCCCACACATCTCCACCTCCTCCAGAGTACAATGTTTCCCAAACATGAGGAAAGTCTTTCCCAGGGAAGGAGAGGAGGTGGCAAAAGGGTAGCAGTCACAGCATGGGGTCATGAACTTTCACTGAACATGATTATGAAGAACAGAAAGCAGCTTGTACAACCTGACAGAAAATGATACAAATTATGCAGAAAAGCACACAGGAAAAACAGTTTTGGAAGCAAGACCTCAAGAGTTTGTCTTCTATGGAAAGCTCTAGCTAAGACGACAGCAACTTGCCACGTTCACTGCCCTGCAAAGCTACCACAGTTCAACAGATCCAACACAAGCCTGAGCTGTAGTTGAAGGAGACACCTCCATATCCCCTGTCACATTCCACCTCCCCTTGAGTCCTTTAGGATGGCACATTGTGACCGTTTGAGGCTGTCCCCTTAAGAAAGGGAATATTGTAGTCGGATGTTTGTAAACGAAAGACAGATCTAAACTAATTTCATTGGTAGATTGGGAGGAAGCACCTTCTGAACTGGGAGTGCAGCAAGGTATCCTGGGCATTCCTGCACTTTTCTGGTCAGTCTTCCCCCTCCTTCTGTGGCAGCAGCTCGCTGTTTCTGGGCTTTCGGCCAAGGCTTGACCTTGAAACTGATAAACTGCAAGGCCTGTATTAACTGCTTTCCAATTAACACATAACTGCTTTTAACTTTTTTCTCTTTTCTCTCTTTCTAACCCTCTCTGGGGAAAGGGGGAGAGAAGGGGGAGCAGAGGTGGGGAACCCCCTCGGCAGAGGGGGGAACTCTCATTTCTGTGCTACTTTATTGTATATTTTTGTATATATTGTAAATATTGTAGATTCTGTACATAAACCTGCATTCCCTAAATTGCTTTGTAAATATACAGCACCCATTGCTTTGCTAATTCAGCTGTGAGTTTTTTTTCCTTTCACTTTTCCGGGGGGGGGAGGCCTTTCCCTTCCAACCCTACGACACACATGACAGGACTGGAAAGGCTGAGAGAAATGAGCTTGTTCAGCCTTGAGAAGGCTTAGGGGAGACCTTATTACCATGGACCAGGAAATAAGGGGTGGCTACCAGGAGGATGGAGACTACCTTTTTACAAGGAGTCACATGGAAAAGACAAGGGGTGATGGGGACAAGTTACTGCTGGGGAGATTCCCATTGGAATCCAGAAGAAAATGTTTCCCCATGAGAACAGTTAGAGATTGGAATCATCTCCCAAGGGAAGTAGTGGATTGGTCAGTTTCAAGACTGACTTCACAGGGTGCTGGGCCAGCTCATTTCAACTCCATTATCACCTAGAAAGGTTGGACCAGGTGATCCTTGGGGTCCCTTCCAACCTGGCATTCTGTGATTTATGTGGCTACACTGATGTGTACAAAGCAACCAGCCTAGCAAAACCACAGGAATGTTATTTCTGCTGTGTTACTTCCCAGATAACCCACATAGCCCTCCCTGCAGGTACAAGGAAGAGGACAATCACAAGCCACCAGCTGAAGGCAGTGACCAGCCAGCATAAAGCAACCCACAACCTGTGCCCACTACCAGCTGTGGGTTACCAAAGACCGCCCAGGGAGCCCAGCAGCTAGGCTGTGACTAAGACTTCACTAAGAAGCATCTACTGGTAGGCAAAATCAGGGGTTTCTTTTGAAAACTCAAGCCCCTGCTTGGGCAGAACATATTTTTCCTACACTAGAAAATACCAGCAGTCAGACAAACAAAGCCGAAGCTGCTCGGGGTTAAAGAGGACAACTGCAGACTTGTTTTAAGTCTTGGATGCAAGTGTGACACCCTGTGTTGGTGAAGGCATTAACAAAAAATATCAGAGTAAAATAGGGGGCTGAGGAAAGATTAATATGTGAAAGAAAAATCTGGCAAAAATAAGATACAAAAATGTTACAGTTGTGAGGTATTCAAATGCTAGGAGAATTAGAGCCCAAGGAAGGATATAACCACACATACAGCACAGTGTAGTGAAGGATGCTTATGGTCAGGATTGTGCCCCAAACATTTGTGTAGGATATATTTCTCTGTGTGTTAACCCTCCTTTGTTCCCCCTCCTTTCTGGAGGCGGCAGGGGGGATCCTGGCGCCACTGAGTCCAGGTAAACAGCCTACCTGGGCGTGGTCCCACCCCTGTAGTATACAAGAGGCAGCCTATATGTTTGTTTCCCTGGGTATAGCATATACTTAGGCCATATTTGGTAGGTGTCAGTTCATTGGTTAATCTTTGCGTTAGCAACAGATGCTTATTGGACCAGTATTCACTGGGGCAAATGGTAAATAGGGGTCGTTTGGTAAATGAGCCCCCCACCTTGGTGTTGGAGCCTGTGTGTGTGCGTGCGTGCCAGTGCTTCAAGAGGTCTCGTGGTCCTTTGCCACCGTCACCCAGCTGCGTGCAGTGCCGTGGACAGCACTCCGTGGGATCAACCGCTGCGTGATCCATCGTTGTAGGAGAAAACCTGGTAGACCGTGTGAACCAGCGTTGCTGACCTGCCACTGCCCCCCTCCGAGCGAGGAACCTTTTGTATCCTGGGAGAGAACAGCAGAGCCACGCGGTGCGGCCACGCAGCCGGCGCCATTTCCTGTCTCCTTATTACGGCACATCCGTGCCACGTTCTCTGGACTATAAACATTATTAAGGAAAGACTTCACGAAGTTCTCAGCTTATGAGTAAGCCAAGCCCTTCTTTATAAAGCTTCAGTCAGGGTAGCGTTTAAATTGCTCCGGGTGGAGGGTTGCTGGTCACTGACCAACCCCTCCCCCGCCACTCTCTGACTCAGTTTTGATTATAAGTTCTGTGAATCATTTGATTTAAGTGCCCATACATAACATTCTGTAAAGATAGTTCCACTAACCGAATATTGATACCTGTGAAGGGTGACTGTAAATACCCTGTTACAGAGTTTGTATACATATATAAATAAACTTATATTTTCATTGATACATCTGCCACTCACTTCTGAGGGCATATCCACCACACATGGTACTGTTCCAATCTTACAAAAACCCTCTGTAGCTATAAAAAACAGCCCAGTTTCACCTCAAATGTCTCATTCCTGCTCTCAGCTTTCCTGAGCCCACATCACAAGCAGCATCTCTGTACCAATCCACTTGCAAACAGGGTGGTCTCACAGAAACGGGGAGTTTCCAGACCCACATTACTTTTTACACCCTTTACACTTGCATTTCCTTACTCTTTTCAAGACAGGGAGCTTCACCTCAGTTTTCAACAAGTCCTACAGCCTGTTGCATCTTGTAATCTACAAACGAAGTCTTTGAAAAACAGGGATTACAAAGAACATACCCAAACCCAAGAAACGGAAGCAAACAGCCCTACTGCCCGCTATGCGCCTTAAATTTTACCAAACACCTCACTAAACCTACTTTTTCTTCCTGAAACACCAGAGAGAGTGAAGCCACCCCGCAGGATGGGCTCGGATTTGAATATAACGCCTGAAGGCTTGAAAATCGTAGGAACAAACCGATTCCTTTCTCCATAACCGCACTCCTCCCCAACCGCTGTACCTCACCCAGCAGGCAAATTAACTTCCCTGCAACACCGACTGCTTTCACCGAGATTAAAAGCACCCAGTCCTCAAAACGCCTCCTGAAAGCCTTGAAAGAGCACCTCGAGCACCCGAGAGTGTAAAGAGGTGTTTGGAAGCGGCACAGCACGGGCAGGCGCTAATTACCAGCGGACAATGCTTTCCACACCGCCCTGATCCCCCTTCGGCGTCCCCCTGGCCCACAGCCAACACGGAGTCGTGGGGCGGCCCTCAGGGTGCCCAGCCCTGACCCGGGACAGGAGGCAAAAGCGCGTTTCACCTTCTCCTCCACACAATTGACGATGATGGAGGGATACTTGCGGCTAAGCCAGCGGAAGAAGGCCGGGACTCCCATAGCGGGCCGGGGAAGCGGCGGGGTAGGGGTAGCCGAACCACGACTCGCAGGAGCAGCGGCGGCGGCACTTCCGGGGGCAAAGGGCAGCGCGGGGCACTGTGGGGGGAGCCCGCGCGCTCGCAGAGGAGGTGCGGGAGCGGTGTTGGTGGGTCATGTGAGGCGCGGCCGCCATCTTAGCGGCGCTGTGCGCAGGCCCGGGCCTGAGCGTTGCGTGGCTGTGGGGGGGCGGGGGCACAGGCTGGCCGCGGAGCACGGGTCGCGGCTGTGAGGGTGCTCACGAAACCTTCTGCTCCGCTGAGCCCTCGCCTACAGTGCTGTGTTAAGCACTGGCGCCCTCAGCACAAGACATGGACCGGTCCGAGCGCATCCGGAGGAGGACACACCAGTGATTCCAGGGGTGGAGTCCCTCTGCTGCGAGGACAGGCTGAGAGAGTTGCGGTCGTGCAGCTTGGAGAGGAGAAGGCTCTGGGGAGACCATAAGTGCGGCTTCTCAGTACTTAAAGGGGCATATAAGGAAGATGGGGACAGACCTTGGCAGGGCCTGTTGTGACAGGACAAGGAGTGATGGTTTTAGCCTAGAAGAGGGAGATTGAGATTACAGAGAAGCATCTGTTACACAGAGGGTGGAAATGCCCTGGCCCAGGTTTCCCAGAGAGAGGGGATGCCCCATCCCTGAAAACAGTCCTGCTCAGGTTGCTTGGGGCTCTAAGCAACCTGATGTAGTTGCAGATGTCCTTCTTGACTGCTGGAGGCTGGACTAGATGAGCTTTAAAGGTCCTTTCCCAGCCAAACCATTTGTTGGTTATATAACAGAAAAGCCTCCAACCAGACTGAGGTCTGAGGCTGCAGCACATAGAACCAAGGAGGTTAGAAAAGACCTCAGAGATCATCAAGTCCAACATATTACCTAACACCTCATGACTAACTAAACCATGGCTTCAAGTGCATGTTCTCAGGGCTGTGTGAAAACTTCCCTGGGTTAAAAGTCTTGTTAAAAAGTAGCTTGTCATGGTAGGATGGTGTAGGCAGAAGACACATGCCAAGGTCATCCAGGGTGTAGTTGCACTCCTGGACTGCTTGCTCCACAACTGGGAGACAGACTAAGGGCTGCGTCTCTTTCTCCCAGTGGGAAGAAGAGAGGGAGCTGCTAGCAGCTGTTTAAAAGGCACAGGAGGGTGGAAGAGCAGCAGAAGCTGAGGGGACATTGCCAGAAGCAGCAGGTGTAAAAACTACTCTGTGCAATGCTTAGCAGTGACAAGAGGGAGGGCAAGGAAACCCTGTCCCATGGCTGTGTCTGGTGCATAAGCAAATAGCATTAAGTTGGTCGTTGGGCGCTGTTGAAATGGAATTAAACCTTCGAGTATTAAAGGGGATTAACGGGAGGAAGATTTTATGCTCTGCTGTGTCCTGCCACCATACACCAACTATATTAGGAGGGCAGCCATGGGGGTGAGGATATGGAAAAAAAGCAGCCTGGGAATCATTAGCAAAAATAACAAAATCTTAGGGAGCCACTGCTGCCAGGCTGGGGAGGGGAGAGGAACCTTGGTACCTTGCTAATTTGCTGTAGAACAAATTAACCCAATATTGTATTTCTCATTATTCTTAGCCTCACTTGGCTGTTGTTAAGCCATTTCTCTGTTGTCACTTCTCTTATGAAAGCTGTGACTTGAATAAATTTCCCCAGCAAGTTTTGTGTTGGCACCACCACATCTGTGGTATCGGCTGAAGACTGTCCTTTCTCCGTTCCTTAACAAAGCATCCCCCCCCAAATGAAGTTCCCTATCTTGGAGCTTCTCCTCTTGGAATTTATCATGGAGTGAGACAGCTTAGCACTAACATTTTGTTTCAATTGATGGGCAATCAGTTGTTTGTGGGGGTTTTTTGTATGATAATGCCAAAGAAAACAGAAGACAGCAGTACTGGCACATGCAAATGGAGTGTGATCATCTTATAGTTACTTGGGTAAACAAGTGCTGAAAAAAAATTTATAATCTAACAAACATTTGTTTGAGAAGTCTATTAAATTTTGCTAGAAAAATAAGAACAAAGAAGCTCCCCAAACCTTTACAGATATCTTAAAGCAAAACTCGTGCTGTAGAAACGGCTGATCTGGAATCCATCAGTGCCTGGTACCTGCTAGAAGGCAGCACAGCGGCCAGTCAGTAGTGGTGTGCCCCAGGGATCAGTGCTGGGATCAGTGCTGGGCCCTGTGCTCTTTAACATCTTTATTGATGATCAGGATGAGGGCATTGAGTCCATCATCAGTAAATTTGCTGACGACACCAAGCTGGGGGCAGGAGTTGATCTGCTGGAGGGTAGAGAGGCTCTGCAGAGGGACCTTGACAGGCTGGACAGATGGGCAGAGTCCAACGGCATGAGATTTAACACATCCAAGCGCCGAGTTCTGCACATGGGCCACAACAACCCCATGCAGTGCTACAGGCTGGGGTCAGAGTGGCTGGAGAGCAGCCAGGTCGAGAGGGACCTGGGGGTACTGGTCGATGGTAGGTTGAACATGAGCCTGCAGTGTGCCCAGGCAGCCAAGAGGGCCAATGGCATGCTGGCCTGCATCAGGAACAGTGTGGCCAGGAGGAGCAGGGAGGTCATTCTGCCCCTGTACACTGCACTGGTTAGGCCACACCTCGAGTACTGTGTCCAGTTCTGGGCCCCTCAGTTTAGGAAGGATGTTGACTTGCTGGAGCGTGTCCAGAGAAGGGCAACAAAGTTGGTGAGGGGCTTGGAACACAAGCCCTATGAGGAGAGGCTGAGGGAGCTGGGGTTGCTTAGCCTGGAGAGGAGGAGACTCAGGGGTGACCTTATCACTCTCTACAACTACCTGAAGGGGGGTTGTAGACAGGCAGATGTTGGTCTCTTCTCCCAGGCAGCCAGCACCAGAACAAGAGGACACAGTCTCAGGCTGCGCCAGGGGAGTTTTAGGCTGGAGGTCAGGAGGAAGTTTTACACGGAGAGAGTGATTGCCCATTGGAATGGGCTGCCTGAGGAGGTGGTGGAGTCACCATCACTGGAGGTGTTCAGGAGGAGACTTGATAGGGTGCTTGGTTGCATGGGTTAGTTGATTAGGTGGAGTTGGATGATAGTTTGGACACGATGATCTTGAAGGTCTCTTCCAACCTGGTCCTATTCTATTCTATTCTATTCTATTCTATTCTATTCTATTCTATTCTATTCTATTCTATTCTATTCTATACAGGCAAGTCAGTGGCAGATGAGCAAGCAGGTGGCTGTTGTGCCAGGTGTGCACCAGCAAACTGAGGAAAGATTTCTTGCCAGGGAGGGTTCTCAAACATTGGAATGGTCTGCCCAGGGTAGTGCTGGAGTCACCATCCCTCGAGGTGTTTAAGCAGCAGGCAGACCTGCTACTTAGGAACATGGTTTAGTGTTGCCCCTTCAGTGCTGGGTTGGGGGTTGGACTGGATGATCTTTGAGGTGTCTTCCAACCAGATGTTTTCTGTGATTCTGAGAAACACAAAGCCTTCTTTTGCACTGTTTTAGAGAAAAACAGCCTCGCTGGCAAGCTGCAAGCGGTGAAGGTTTCAGGGTAACGTGTGATTTGGAGAGGGGGATGTGTTTGTTCCTCACTGTGATCTTTGCTCCTGGAAGTGACTGCCAGCTCCCATCAGTTTCCCTGGTTCCCAGCCTCTGAGGACAGCCAGCAGTGTGCTCAAGTGGCCGAGAAGGCAATAGCATCCTAGCCTGGATCAGATGCAGTGTGGTCAGCAGGAGTAGGGAAGTGATGTGCCCAGTGTCAAGGTCTGGAGACATTAAATGTCTCGGACCAGAGACACAGTTCTTTTAAATATTCCCGTGTTGTGAAATTAGAGGCACAAACGAGGCCAAAGTATCAACAGATAGACTATTTATTAGATAAATAAAGTGGACATAAGAAGGGGAGAGGGAGAGAGAAAAGAGGAAGAAGGGGAGAGGGAGAAAAGAGAGAGGGAGAGAGAGAGAAGAGGAAAGGAATTATATTACCACACCCCTCATCCCCCCCAAGACAGTTAAAGTCTATGGAGGAAAGGTACTGCAGGAGATGTTGGGTTTGTAGGGAAACGGTGCTGAGGCTTTTGCTGGAGAACAGCTGTGGTCCTCTGGGAAGATGTTGGATTGATACAGGAACGGTGCTGAGGCTCCTCTGGGCAGCCTGGGTCTGTAGAGAAAGGGTGCTGAGGCTTTGGCTGTAGCTGTGGTCCTCCGGGCAGCTTCTTTTCTCCGGAGCAGCATTGTCCCGGCTTTCTCTTCTCAGCGGCCTGGCCCGTCTCCTGTGTTTTCCTTCATCTCCGTTTTTCTCCCCGTTTTTCTCCTCTGTTTCTCTCCTCTGTTCCTCTCTACAAACCAGTAGTTGCTCCAGTCTTTTATACAGTTTTTAGTCCTTAGGTATGTATTCAAATATTCATTTCCCCGGAAATCTTTCTGTGTATTGCTGTGTGTTTGGGCAAGATTTTTGGATGGGGGGGGGGAATCTCCGTCTCCCCCGTCTACAAGCCCCCCACATTCCTTACACAGCAGGAAACAGGTGGTAAAAACCATTGTGTTACCCTGCCCAGGGTACTTGATGGGTGGAGATTATCTTGCCCTAAAGGCATGATGGCTGGGTCCTTGGGTCCATTGTTGTAGTCCCGTGTTATCACGATGCAATCACAAGCTGATTTGCATCCAGGATTGGTAGACAGGATTCTTTCCACTTTCTTTCCAGTGGCTCTGCTATCAGTTTATCTTTGTTGACTCACATCAAAAGAGACAAACTTATTAGACTCTCACACCCAGGTACTCAGCACTTGGAAGGTTGCACCTCAAATACCAGGTTCAGTTTTGGACTCTTCAAAAAAGACAGTGAGGTGCTGGAGCAGGACCAGAGAAGGGCAGCAAAGCTGGTGAAGGGTCTGGAGAACAAGGCTGGTGAAGAGTGGCTGAGGGAACTGGGATTGTTTAGTCTGGAGAAGAGAAGGCTGAAGGGAGACCTTCCAGCTCTCCACAACTTCCAGAGTGTTGGTCTCTTCTCCCTAGTATCAGGTGGTAGGGTGAGAGGAAATGGCCTGAAATTGTTCGAGGGGAGGTTTAGGTTAGATATTAGGAAAAATTTCTTTTCTGCAAGAGTAGTCAGGCATTGGAACATGCTGCACAGGGAGGTGGTGGAGTTGCCATGCCTGGAGGCATTCAAGAAACCTGCGGACATGGCACTCTGGGACATGGTTTAGTGGTCAGGGTAGTGTTAGGTTGGTGGTTGGACTTGATCTTAGAAGTCTTTCCCAACCCAAACAATTCTTTGATTCTCTCTGGAGGGTCTCAGAGTGAGGCAGGCTCTATTTCACCTCACCAGGTAAGAGCACTCACCCTGCATTTTTGGTCACCCCTCTATGCTAACTTGGTTTTGGTCACGGTATGGGGGGCACAAGCCAAGGTTTCACCTCACAACTCTGTGTATGACATGTGCTAACGTAGCACTGAGTCATTACACACAGCAGGAACAGAGGAGGACTTTTCCTTAGGGTGTTTTCCAGAGATGAGTGGCATGCTGATTGAAATCTGTTACAGCTGTATTGATCATGCTCCTCCTGTCCATCATCATCATCTGCCATCATCTTCAGGCTGTCAGGGTGACAGCTGTGAAGGAGCAGAATAAATTTGACTGGCAGAATGTTTTGCATGGGGATCGTTCGGGCTCCCTGCATGCCGTGGCAGTTTAAAAGCCAGCGGCAGCTCGTGGGCGGTTCTGTTTCAGTGGTAAGCTCCATCGGGAACACACCGAGACCAGGAGCCTCGGCGAAGCACGAGCTGCTCCCTTTTCAACCTGCGGGACCCGTGCAGAATCTCTACACTCGGCTAGGATCGGCTCTCACCATTTCTCCACGTGCTCGGTGTCGTAGGGTTGGAAGGGTAAGGCCCAAAAGCCTCCTCCCTCCCCCCTGTAATGTAAAGGGAAAGAAAATTGAAGGGAAAGGGGAAAAAAAACTCACAGCTGAATTAGCAAAGCAGTGGAGCTGTATATTTACAAAGCAATGTAGGATATGCAGGGGAATATATACAAATTTACAATATTTACAATATATACAAAGATATACAATAAAGTAACACAGAAATGAGAGTTCCCCCCCCTTGCTGAGGGGGTTCCCCACCTCCGCTCTCCCCCTCTCTCCCCTATTCCCCAGAGTGGGTTAGAAAAGAGAGAGAAAGAGAAAAAAAAGTTAGAAGCAGTTTGTGTTAATTGGAAAGGAGTTAATACAGGCCTTTATCAGTTCAAGGCCAAAGCCTTGGCCGAAAGCCCAGGAGCTGCAAGCTGCTGCCCGAAGGAGAAGCGGAAGCAAGACTGAAGATAAAGGTGCCGGAGTGCCCAGGATACCTTCCTGCACTCCCAGTTCAGAAGGTGCTTCCTCCCACTTTACCAATGAAATTAGTTTAGATTGTTCTTTTCATTTACCAACTTCCGTCCACCATATTCCCTTTCTTAAGGGGACAGCCCCAACCGGTGACACTCGGGATCATTTGGGCTCCCTGCATGCCACGGCACTTTAAAAAGCCGGCGGCAGCACGCAGGCGGTTCCGTTTCAGCCCGTGGCTTCTCACTCGGACGCGCGCGCCGCCACACTTTTTCTAAAACTTTCCCCAGTAGGTCCTGTGGGCAGGGCTAGCCATGGTGGTAACTCGCCGCAATAACTCCTTTGAAAAGTCAGTCTCGACTCAGACTGAGGGGAAATATAAGCAGGTAGGTAGGTGTCATAAGCAAGAGGTAGGTGTCCAGGCATCTAGCTGCAGACGGTGCTGGAGCCTGGCACTTGAGATGCAGGGTAGGGGGGACAACTCCTGCATTAGGTGTTAGCAGATCGACTGTCTGCTTAGCCTGGTGGCCGGACTGAAGGACGAGGTTGCTAGACTTAGAGATGTAAGCGATTGTAGGGTGACGAACCCGAGTAACCAGGCTCTGCAGGCCCCCCCAGCAGAGGCTGGTTATCCAAAAAGCAGAGGGTAATGGACGCAGGTTCCTCTCAAAAGACGCAAGGTTAAACCTCCTTGCCTCCCCTCACCCCCCCCACTGCCCTTGGAAAACAAGTACGGGACATTGGAGGTTGAGGTTGAGGTGATTCTGATATCGGAGGACACACCATCTGGGGTTTTCCCTTTGGCAAAACAGCCTAAGGTTAAACAGCCTTCCCCCAGCATCAGGACTTGCTCCCATAAAAAAAAGAGGAGGGTAATTGTTATTGGCGATTCCCTCCTGAGGGGAACAGAGGGCCCCATATGTCGGCCAGACCCTACTCACAGGGAGGTTTGTTGCCTTCCAGGAGCCATGGTTGGAGATGTTACCAGAAGACTGCCTGGTATGGTGCAGCCCTTTGACTATTATCCCTTGATAGTTATGCAGTTAGGGAATGATGATGTTGCAACCAGAACTCCCAGGGCTATCAAAGATGACTTCAGGGCCCTGGGAGATCTGGTTGAGGGGTCAGGTGCGCGAATAATTTTTTCGTGAATAGAATAGAACAGAATAGACCAGGTTGGAAGAGACCTTCAAGATCATCGCGTCCAACCTATCATCCAACACCACCTAATCAACTAAACCATGCAACCAAGCACCCTATCAAGTCTCCTCCTGAGCATCTCCAGCAATGGCGAGTCCACCACCTCCCCGGGCAGCCCATTCCAATGGGCAATCACTCTCTCTGTGTATGTGCTGGGTTGAGGCAGCCCCCTTCCCCACCCCTGGCAACAATAAACACTCAGACATGTGGTGGGTGAAAGGGTAAGGCCGAGAAGCCTCTTCCCTTCCCCCTTGTAAGGTAAAAGAAAAAAAAAAAAAAAATTGAAGGGAAAGAAAAAAAAACTCACCAGCTGAATTAGCAAAGCAGTGGAGCTATATTTACAAAGCAGTGTAGGGTTTTGCAGGGGAATATTTACAAATTTACAATATCTACAATATATACAAAGATATACAACAGAGTAACACAGAAATGAGAGTAACCCCCCTCGGCCGAGGGGTTTCCCCACCTCCGCTCTCCCCTCTCTTCCCCCCTTTCCCCAGAATAGTTCGGAAAAGAGGGAGAAAGAGAAAAGAAAGAAGTTAAAAGCAGTTTGTGTTAATTGAAAGCAGTTAATATAGACCTGGTTATCTTATCCTCAAGGCCGAGGCCTTGGCAGAAAGCCCAGCACAGAGAAGAGTTCCTGCACCCTGGAGAAGCGGAAGCAAGAGTGACAGAGAAGTGCTGGGAATGCCCACTTCACTCTCAGGCCAGATAGTGCTTCCTCCCACTCGCCCAATGAAATTGTTTAGAATATTCCTTCCGTTTACCAACTTCCGTCCACCATATTCCCTTTCTTAAGGGGACAGCGTCAACCGGGCACAGTGTAAAACTTCCTCCTGACCTCCAGCCTCAACCTCCCCTGGCACCCTTAGTTGCAGGAGGGAATACCATAAGGAACAGGTCAGCAGCTGCAGTGAAGAAGTGGCTTAGAGGCTGGTGCAGTCAAAAGAATTTTGGGTTTTCGATCTTGAAAAACTTTCTGCTGCACCAGGCCAACTGGCAACAGATGGAGCACATCTGTCCCAGACGAGGGGAAAGATCAGAATGTACGAGAATGGCCTACCCCTCAAAGGGAAAGAGATTCTAGGAAGGGAATTGGCAGGTCTCATAGATAGGGCTATAAACTAGTTTTGAAGAGGGAAGGGGCTGAAACCAGTCCCCCCAGTCTGGGGTCTGGGGGTGATAAGCCAGGACCAGTGGTGAAACCAGCAGCCCGGATGAAGTGCATATACACTAATGCACAAAGCATGGGCAACAAACAAGAGGAGCTGGAAGCCTTGATGCAGCAGGAAAGTTATGATGTAGTTGCCATCACAGAGACGTGGTGGGATGACTCACATGACTGGAGCGCTGCAATTGATGGCTACAGGCTCTTCAGGAGAGACAGGCAAGGAAGAAGGGGTGGAGGGGTGGCCCTGTACATCAGGAAGGCACTAGATGCCATTGAGCTAGAGATCACGGACCATCAGGTTGAGTGCCTGTGGGTGAGAATTAGAGGGAAGGCCAACAGGGCTGACATCCTGGTTGGAGTCTGTTATAGACCGCCTAACCAGGAGGAGGATGTTGATGAGTCATTCTGTAGGCAGCTTAAGGCTGTCTCAAGATTGCCTGACCTTGTTCTCATGGGCGACTTCAACTTGCCTGATATCTGCTGGGATCTTAACATAGCAGAGAAGAGGCAATCTAGGAGGTTCTTAGAATGCATGGAGGACAGCTTCTTATCCCAGGTGCTGCGAGAGCCTGCCAGGGGCAAGGCTATGCTTGACCTCCTCTTCACCAATAGGGAAGGACTGGTGGGTGATGTGGTGGTCGGAGGGTGCTTAGCGGCCAGTGACCACGAGATAATTGAATTCTCATTATTTGGTCAAGCTAAGAGGGGCAGCAAGAAGACCTCCACGCTGGACTTCCAGAGGGCGGACTTCAGGCTACTCAAGGAACTAATTCAGAGGGTTCCTTGGGATAAAGCCCTTAAAAACAAAGGGGTCCAGGAGAGCTGGACCTACTTCAAGGAAGAATTGTTGAAGGCTCAGGGACAGGCTGTGCCAATGTGCCAGAAGATGAGCCGCCGGGCCAGACGGCCAGCCTGGATGGGTAATGAACTTTTAATGGAACTAAGGGAGAAAAAGAGGGTGTATGATCTTTGGAAGAAAGGTGAGGCAACCCGTGAAAAATTTAAGGATGTTGCTAGGACTTGTAGGAAGAAAATTAGGGCAGAAAAGCACATTTGGAGCTTAGACTGGCCTCTGCTGTGAAGGACAACAAAAAGTCCTTCTATAAATACATTAATAGCAAGAGGAAGGGCAAGGACAACGTCCACTCCTTGGTGGACATGGAGGGGAATGTTGTAACAAAGGATGAGGAAAAGGCAGAGATACTTACCACCTTCTTTGCCTCAATTTTTACTAGCAGGACAGAATGTCCTCCAGACAGCTGGCCTGCAAAGCTGGCAGAAGGAACCAGGGAGCAGCATAGTTTTCCACTGTTCCAGAATGGGGTAGTTGGTGATCTGCTCAGCCGCCTGGATCCCCACAAGTCCATGGGACCAGATGGGATCCATCCTAGGGTGCTGAGAGAGCTGTCAGAGGAAACAGGAGACAGGAAAGGCAGAAGTGCGTAGCAAGGCAACTGCTACAACTTATATAAACTCGGAGTGCCCTGTTGGCATAGCTCCATTGGTTCCCTATGAGTGACCACACATTGCACTATTACAGATTATTGGTCCAACTACTAATGACATAACGAGGTTGTTGATGCAGGTGCATGTCCTGTTGTCCCAAGATAACTGTCCATGTTTATAGCTACCAGTGGCTTGTTTTAGTTACATGCTGCAGGCACAGCACTGTTTTGCTCCACTGCTAGCTGACTCTGCATTTATGCTGAGCGTGGCCTACCATCATGTCAGGCTCTAGGCCTGCACTGCCAGATTGCTCACACTGCTCGTCGCTGGCATTGCCACAAATCCCCCTTTTTGTTTTTGTGAGCAATCTGGTCATGGGAGTTGTTCTCATCCCATACAAGATGCTACTGCAAACACAGAAGCAAGCAAGGTAAAGCTAAGCTGTGTAGGAAAAGCAAGAGTTCTGTAGTGCAGCATGTCTAACAGACTGGTGTAACCCATACAAGGCACAAAGCTTAAGTTGAACTAGTTACAATGCTCTACAGAGTTGGCATAATACATGGACAAAGATAACAAACATGGTCAAAGATAACTAGCAGGACAGAATGTCTTCCAGACAGCTGGCCTGCAGAGCTGGCAGAAGGAGCCAGGGAGCAGCATAGTTTTCCACTGTTCCAAAATGTGGTGGTTGGTGATCTGCTCAGCCGCCTGGATCCCCACAAGTCCATGGGACCAGATGGGATCCATCCTAGGGTGCTGAGGGAGTTGTCAGAGGAACTGGCCAAACCGCTCTCCATCATTTTTCAGCAGTCCTGGCTCACTGGAGATGTCCCAGAGGACTGGAAGCTGGCCAACGTGGTGCCCATCCACAAGAAGGGCCGGTTGGATGAGCCAGGGAATTATATGCCTGTCAGCCTGACCTCAGTGCCAGGCAAGATCATGGAACAGGTCATCCTGAGTGCAATCACACAGCACTTAGAGGATGGCCAAGGGATCAGGCTCAGCCAGCATGGATTTAGGAAGGGCAGGTCCTGCCTGACCAACCTGATCTCCTTCTACGATCAGGTGACCCGCCTGGTGGATGTGGGGAGGCCTGTGGATGTAGTCTACCTGGACTTCAGCAAGGCCTTTGACACTGTCCCCCATAGCAAACTGCTGGCCAAGCTGTCAGCCCATGGCTTGGACGGGAGTACACTGCGATGGGTTAGGAACTGGCTGGATGGCCGAGCCCAGAGAGTGGTGGTGAATGGTGTCACATCCAGCTGGCGGCCAGTCAGTAGTGGAGTCCCCCAGGGATCAGTGCTGGCCCCCATCCTCTTTAACATCTTTATTGATGATCTGGGTGAGGGCATTGAGTCCATCATCAGTAAATTTGCACACGACACCAAGCTGGGGGCAGGAGTTGATCTGCTGGCGGGTAGAGAGGCTCTGCAGAGAGACCTCGACAGGCTGGACAGATGGGCAGAATCCAACGGCATGAGATTTAACACATCCAAGTGCCGGGTTCTGCACATTGGCCACAACAACCCCATGCAGTGCTACAGGCTGGGGTCAGAGTGGCTGGAGAGCAGGCAGGCAGAGAGGGACCTGGAGGTGCTGGTTGATGGTAGGCTGAACATGAGCCTGCAGTGTGCCCAGGTGGCCAGGAGGGCCAATGGCATCCTGGCCTGCATCAGGAACAGTGTGGCCAGCAGGAGCAGGGAGGTCATTCTGCCCCTGTACAGTGCACTGGTTTGGCCACACCTCGAATACTGTGTCCAGTTCTGGGCCCCTCAGTTTAGGAAGGATGTTGACTTGCTGGAGCGTGTCCAGAGAAGGGCAACAAAGTTGGTGAGGGGCTTGGAACACAAGCCCTATGAGGAGAGGCTGAGGGAGCTGGGGCTGCTTAGCCTGGAGAGGAGGAGACTCAGGGGTGACCTTATCGCTCTCTACAACTACCTGAAGGGGGGTTGTAGACAGGCAGATGTTGGTCTCTTCTCCCAGGCAGCCAGTACCAGAACAAGAGGACACAGTCTCAGGCTGCGCCAGGGGATGTTCAGGCTGGAGGTCAGGAGGAAGTTTCACACAGAGAGAGTGATTACCCATTGGAATGGGCTGCCCAAGGAAGTGGTGGAATCGCCATCACTGGAGGTGTTCAGGAGACTTGACAGGGTGCTTGGTTGCATGGGTTAGTTGATTAGGTGGTGTTGTATGATAGGTTGGACGCGATGATCTTGAAGGTCTCTTCCAACCTGGTCTATTCTATTCTATTCTATTCTATTCTATTCTATTCTATTCTAATGAGTCTGTGCACAATAAGAGTGCAATAAATAATGCTCCAGAGGAACTTGGCTATCACTGAAACACCAAAAGGAAGATACTGCCTGAGCAGAAGCTCCCAAAACCATCTGTCACCTGTCAGGAGCTGCATGTCTGCATCAGATCTGGACTGAGGGAACAGAAAGCACCAAGGACTGGTGATGAGCACCTCATGTCATGTGAGGAGATACAAAGTGGGCTGACATCCACAACCCAGAATCCCTCAGGAGGAGCTCAAAACTCCAAAGGCAAAGGAAATTTGATGCAGTGTCCCTTCCCATGGCAATGGAGTTTGAACTAGATATCTTTGAAGTCCCTTCCAACCCAAACCATTTTATGATTCTATGCAGGTCTTCCTGAGCAGCATTGAGCCATTCAGGCCTTTGACACCGTCCCCCACAGTAAACTGCTGTCTAGGCTGTCAGCTCGTGGCTTGGACTGCAACACTCTGTTCTGGGTTTGGAACTGGCTGGAGGGCCGAGCCCAGAGAGTGGTGGTGAATGGTGCCACATCCAGCTGGCGGCCAGTCACCAGTGGCGTCCCCCAGGGATCAGTACTGGGCCCCGTCCTCTTTAACATCTTCATTGATGATCTGGATGAGGGGATTGAGTCAGTCATCAGCAAGTTTGCAGATGACACCAAGTTAGGGGCAGATGTTAGTCAGTAAGAGGGTAGAAAGGCTCTGCAGAGGGACCTCGACCGACTGGACAGATGGGCAGAATCCAATAGAATGGCATTTAACAAGTCCAAGTGCCGGGTGCTGCACTTTGGCTACGGCAATCCCATGCAGAGCTACAGGCTGGGGTCAGAGTGGCTGGAGAGCTCCCAAACAGAGAGGGACCTGGGGGTACTGATTGACAATCGCCTGAATATGAGCCAGCAGTGTGCCCAGGTGGCCAAGAGGGCCAATGGCATCCTGGCCTGCATTAGGAATAGTGTGGCCAGCAGGAGCAGGGACGTCATTCGAAGTGTCTTCCAACCTTAGTTATACTGTGATACTGTGAGCCTGCAACACACAAAGAACAATAAGCCTCTGACATGCTGCTAGAGAATTGTTGAGGAGCCCCTCAACCTACCTGCTGGTCTTCCCTGGGCTGCCTTCTTCCTGTGTGTCTCCCATCCCATGACCAACTTGCCCAGCACACAGTACAGAAACTTCTCTGCAGGACTGAGGTCCCACAGGACACAGTGAGCCTGGACAGTAAAAACTGGGAAGTGCAGTGAGATCTTTGCTGTTTGTCTGGCCAAAGCTGTGTCAGCTCAACAGGTGTGAAGGGAGGGAGCACAGGAGCCCTCATCCAATATTCCCTGTAGTCAAACAGGCACAGAAACCCCTGCACAGCGAGGAAGGCAGTGGAGCCTCCAGTTAAGTATCTTTAGCTGAGTCCAGCTGTCTGGCATGACATCAGCTTGGCCACACACACACACACCCAGCTCCTACACCTGAGCATCCAGTTGCTGGAACATCCAACGTCAGACTGGAAACTGTGAGATGAAGCAAGCCAGCAGACATTGCACTGAGGGCTTCTCATTTTCAAGCTTTTATTTCACGAGCTGCAGGCTTGTTTGATGAAACTCAAGGTTGTTACCATTTTAAAGCTGTTTTCATGGGCCAGGCCCAAAGCCTGGTGACTGCCTTCCAAGGCACTTTGCAGAGCAGTTTAATTGGGGTGCTGGGTTTGTTTTGGGTTTTTGCTTTTGAACTTCTCATCATTATGAACAGATCTTTTATTTTCTCCTTTTTTAATGTGTCCCACTGGTTTCTCCCTTTGAAGGGTGTAATGGGTTGGGGCAAACCCCCTCCCCACCACGGGCAGAAACAACGACTCAGACAAAGGGATTGCAAAAGTGATGGAAAGTTTAAATAGGAAAACAATTTAAAAAAAAACAAACACCAATGAAAGCTTTACAGAGAACCACAAGCACCGTGACAAAGAGAGAGATCCCAGAAACATACTCAAGAACATCCCATCCCCACCTGGGGGTACACCCAAACCCCCCCCCCAGGGCTCTTTCCTCCCCCCCAACCCAGCCTTGGGCCTGGGCAGGCCCAAGGGAGGTGGCTCACACCATTTTACCTAGGCTGCAGCTGGGGACAAAAGAGAGAGTGGAGACCCCGCATGGGCATTTTATAGGGGAGCAGGGCATTATGGGATTGAATACCTGCCTGTGACCACCCCCTGGGCTGGGCCCACCCGTAGGGACCTCCCAGGTGTGTTCTGTGCAGTGGCAGCCGGGCCAGCACCCAGCCTAAACCACCACAAAGGGAAATCTCCTGCTTAATGAACTTAATTTTAGATAAAAGGCATTAAAAGAAGAAAAATTAAAAATGCATGAAGCTCCCCCCACACACACACTCATCCAATTACTGTGATGTCCACACAGCAATGGCAGCGTGGATTTCACAAAGCAAGCAGAAGCAGCAAAGCACAGGGGCTTGCCACATGTAAATGCTGCTGTGTTCCAAAATGTGGCCAATTAGAAATGTACATTTTATGCATTTCTTCTTGATCTGTTGCAGGAGGAGATAAGGATCAAACATGCCAGCCCACCCCGAGCAGCAGATGTATGCATACCCAGAGTGCTTTCTGTTTCAAGCACCACAGCTCTGCAGGCAGAATGCTGGAATACAGAATGAGCATCAAGATCGGCTTGGCACTCACAGCTCAGCAGCAGCAGTGGTCAGGCTGGGCAGAGGATGTGTCATCACCAAGCAGCTCTCAGCAAAGCTGCAGCCAGGCTGGTTTGGCCATCAAATCCTGCCATGAATTCCAGATGGCTACCAATTGTCTATGACTCCTTGAAAGGAGGTTAGAGTCAGGTGGGTGTTGGTCTCTTCTCCCTAGGAGCAAGGGACAGGATAAGAGGAAATGGCCTCAAGTTGTACCGGGGGAGGTTGAGGTTGGACAACAGCAGAAATGCCTTCCCTGAAAGGATTCTCAAAGACTGGAAGAGGCTCCCCAGGGAGGTGGTTGAATCCCTGTCTCTGGAGGTGTTTCAAAGAGGCAGAGATGTGGTGCTGAGAGACATGGTTTAGCACCAGCCTTGGTAGAGTTAGATATTTTTGGACTTAATGATCTTGAAGATCTCTTCCAACCAAAACAATTCTATGTGTCTGTGAGTCTATAACTGCCTGCCAGCCTCTTCATCTACCAGACACAGGGGTCACTTGTCACTTCACCTGCTAGCACCAGGCAGGGGACTGTGGACAAGCATCTCTCAGCCTCACTGACAAACAAACAGGGCACTATCTGGAGGGACGCAGCTCCTCCCTGAGGAAAAGATTGTTTTATCACACTCTGAGGTGATAACACTCAAGGCCAAACACTGTGCAAGCATGCCAGAGCAAGCGGGCATCCAAGAATCTTCATTGGTTCCCCAAACAGATCACCAAAAAGCTCAGTCTCACAGGGCAGGAACCCAGCCCTTGAGAGAAAGCACACAGAGAGGAGGCTGTGCCCAGCACCAGGTCATATTTATTCTGTATTTAAATGTTCTTGGACTGCAAAGTGAAGAGCTGTGCTTCAGGCAGCAGCACTCTCGCTACGTACAAGATGAAGTTGTTTGTTTCTTCCCAGAGGTGAGCAGGGGAATTTTAGTCATAGAAGTCATCAAAGTCATCTTCTTCTGGACTGCCGGTTTGGGGGCACAGAGCAGCCTCAATCTCAGAGCTGCTGTTGTCAGATTCGCCCCAGAAAGCTGAGGGTGAGGAGAAAGAATTAATTACAGAATCTTTTCCATGTTTCTGTCATTTCTATCACAGACATGATCATTTCTCAGGAATCTTGTGACCAGCAGAGCCAGGGAAGTGATTGTCCCCCTATGCTCAGCACTGAGGAGGCTACACCTTGAGCACTGTACACCTTGAGGTGCTGAAGCAGGTCCAGAGAAAGACTGTGCAGCTAATGAAGGATCTGGAGAACAGATCTTCTGATGAGTGGCTGAGGGAACTGGGGTTGTTTAGTCTAGAGAAAAGGAGGCTAAGGGGAGACCTCATGGCTCCCTCCAACTGCTGACAGGAGACTGGAGTGAGGTGGAGGTCAGTCTCTTCTCTCTAGTTACAAGTAATAGGATGAGAGGAAATGGCCTCAGTCTGCAGCAGGGGAAATGTAAGGTTTAGATTGGATAGCAGAAGAAACATTGACTGAAAGGGTTCTCTAACACTTCAACAGGCTCCCCAGGGAGGTGCTTGAATCACCATTTTGTGATTTTACAGCCCTCTGGGGGCAGCCAGACCTCACACTGTAGACGACGGAGATGGGAATCAATATGGCTGACCAATGTGATCGAGTATTGTTCCTTTATTGTTCCAGTGTTGCAGGCCGATGGTGTAGCCCTGAGGTGCAGGCCTATGGAGCAGGCCTGTAGTGCAAGTATAGCACTGTAAACTGTAGAAGAAACAGGAGACAGGAAAGGCAGAAGTGCGTAGCAAGGCAACTGCTACAACTTATATAAACTCGGAGTGCCCTGTTGGCATAGCTCCATTGGTTCCCTATGAGTGACCACACATTGCACTATTACAGATTATTGGTCCAACTACTAATGACATAACGAGGTTGTTGATGCAGGTGCATGTCCTGTTATCCCAAGATAACTGTCCATGTTTATAGCTACCAGGGCCTTGTTTTAGTTACATGCTGCAGGCACAGCACTGTTTTGCTCCACTGCTAGCTGATTCTGCATTTATGCTGAGCGTGGGCTACCATCATGTCAGGCTCTAGGCCTGCACTGCCAGATTGCTCACACTGCTCGTCGCTGGCATTGCCACAAATCCCCCTTTTTGTTTTTGTGAGCAATCTGGTCATGGGAGTTGTTCTCATCCCATACAAGATGCTACTGCAAACACAGAAGCAAGCAAGGTAAAGCTAAGCTGTGTAGGAAAAGCAAGAGTTCTGTAGTGCAGCATGTCTAACAGACTGGTGTAACCCATACAAGGCACAAAGCTTAAGTTGAACTACAGTACCAGTACCACCACAGTACCACTTAGGTTGGAAAGGACCTCGGGGATCATCGAGTCCAACCTATCAACACAGATCCCATGCCTAGACCATGGCACCAAGTGCCACGTCCAATCTCCCCTTGAACGCCTCCAGGGTCGATGACTCAACCACCTCCCTGGGCAACCCGTTCCAATGCCGAATGACTCGCTCGGTGAAGAACTTCCTCCTCACCTCGAGTCTGAACCTCCCCTGGCGCAGCTTGAGACTGTGTCCCCTTGTTCTGGTGCTGGCTGCCTGGGAGAAGAGGCCAACCCCTCCTGGCTACAACCACCCTTCAGGTAGTTGTAGAGGGCAATGAGGTCACCCCTGAGCCTCCTCTTCTCCAGGCTAAACAATCCCAGCTCCCTCAGCCTCTCCTCATAGGGCTTGTGTTCAAGGCCTCTCCCCAGCCTTGTTGCCCTTCTCTGGACACGCTCAAGTGTTTCAATGTCCTTCTTAAACTGAGGGGCCCAGAACTGGACACAGTACTCAAGGTGCGGCCTAACCAAAGCAGAGTACAGGGGCACTATGACCTCCCTGCTCCTGCTGGCCACACTATTCCTAATGCAGGCCAGGATGCCATTGGCCCTCCTGGCCACCTGGGCACACTGCTGGCTCATATTCAGGTGGCTGTCAATCAGCACACCCAGGTCCCTCTCTGTTTGGGAGCTCTCCAGCCACTCCGACCCCAGCCTATAGCTCTGCATGGGATTGCCGTAGCCAAAGTGCAGCACTCGGCACTTGGACTTGTTGAATGACATCCCATTGGACTCTGCCCATCTGTCCAGTCGGTCGAGATCCCTCTGCAGAGCCTTTCTACCCTCTAACTGACTAACATCTGCCCCTAACTTGGTGTCATCTGCAAACTTGCTGATGACTGACTCTACCCCTTCATCCAGATCATCAATGAATATGTTGAAGAGGACAGGGCCCAGCACTGATCCCTGGGGGACACCACTGGTGACTGACCTCCAGCTGGATGTGGCACCGTTCACTACCACTCTCTGGGCCCGGCCCTCCAGCCAGTTCCTAACCCAGCACATAGTGTAATGGTCCAATCCACGGCCTGACAGCTTAGTCAGCAGTTTGCTGTGGGGGACGGTGTCAAAGGCCTTGCTGAAGTCTAGGTAGACCACATCCACAGGCCTCCCCACATCCACCAGACGGGTCACCTGATCATAGAAAGAGATCAGGTTGGAGAGGCAGGACCTGCCCTTCCTGAATCCATGTTGGCTGGACCTGAGCCCTTGGCCATCCTTCAGGTGCGCAGTTATTGCCGCCAGGATAATCTGCTCCATCACTTTCCCTGGTACTGAGGTCAGGCTGACCGGCCTGTAGTTTCCAGGTTCCTCCATCCGACCCTTCTTGTGGATGGGGACCACGTTGGCCAGTTTTCAGTCATCTGGGACCTCACCTGTGAGCCAGGACTGGAGGAAAATGATGGAGAGTGGCCTAGGTAGCACATCTGCCAGCTCTCTCAGCACCCTAGGATGGATCCCATCCGGTCCCGTGGACTTGTGAATATCCAAGTGGCTCAGCAGGTCCTGAACTAACTCCTCATGGATTTCCGGGGCATTACACTGCTCCCCGACCCCATCGCCCAGCTCCGGAGGCCACTCGTCCTGAACTCCTGCCTTGCTGTTAAAAATTGAGGCAAAGAAGGTGTTCAGGACCTCAGCTTTCTCCTCATCCTCAGTCACCGTGTTCCCCTCCAGGTCCACTAGGGAGTGCAGGTTCTTCCTGCCCCTCTTCTTATTGTTAAAATATTTATAAAAATGCTTTTTATTGTCTTTGACAGAGGTGGCCAGCTTCAGTTCCAGCTGGGCCTTAGCCTCCCTAATTTTATTCCTACATAATCTAACAGCTTCCTTGAACATACCTCGAGAAGCCTTCCCCTCCTTCCAAAGGTGATACAGCCTCCTCTTCCCCCTTAAATCCTCCAGGAGCTGCTTGCTCATCCAGGCCGGTCGCCTTCCCCGCCGGCTTGCCTTCCGGCACGTGGGAACCGCCAATTCCTGTGCCTTCAAGAGCTCCCGTTTGAAGTAGGTCCAACCCTCCTGAACCCCTTGGTTCATGAGGGCTGGTACCCAGGGGACTTTACAAACAAGTTTCTTAAATAGGCTGAAGTTCGCCCTTCGGAAGTCCAAGGTGAAGGTTCTGTTGGTGCTCCTCCCTATCTCCCTGCATATTGAAAACTTCACTATCCCGTGGTCACTGCACCTAGGCAGCCTCCCACGATCACGTCTCCCACCAGCCCTTCCCTATTGCAGAACAGCAGGTCAAGCAGAGCCTCTCCCTGGTAGGCTCGCTTAACAGCTGTGTCAGGAAGCAGTCCTCCATTCACTCCAGGAATCTTCTGGACTGCCTCCTCCCTGCTGAATTAAGTTCCCAGCAGATATCTGGGAGGTTGAAGTCACCAACAAGGACAAGATCTGATGATCTTGAGACAGCCTCCAGTTGCTTGTAGAACAACTCATCAGCCGCCTCATCCTGGTTGGGTGGTCTGTAACAGATTCAATCAGGATGTCAGACTTGTGAGGTTGTCCTCTGATTTTGACCCACAGGCTCTCAACTACCTCATCTTCCACCTCAAGTTGTGTGGCAGAGATTGACTCTCTAATATACAGAGCCACCCCTCCTCCTCTTCTCCCTTGCCTGTCTCTCCTAAAGAGCCTGTAACCCCCCATTGTAGCACTCCAATCGTGGGTGCTGTCCCACCAAGTTTCTGAGATGGCGACTACATCATAGTCGCCCTGATGGATTAGGACCTCCAACTCCTCTTGCTTGTTGCCCAGGCTGCGTGCATTGGTGTACATGCATCGCAGCTGGGTTCCTGACTTCTCAACTGACCCTACCTTGCGCCCTACTCTTACCTCTGCAGAGGGACCGATTGCCTCACCCACCCCCTTCAGACCTAGTTTAAAGCCCTCCTAATGAGCCCTGCCAACTCCAGTGCCAGGACTCTCTTACCCCTTCTAGACAGATGCACCCCATCAGGACCCAGCAGGTCAGGTGCAGTGAAAGTTGCCCCATGGTCATAGAACCCAAAGTTCTGCCTCTGGCACCATCCCCTGAGCCAATTGTTGATGGTATGGGTTCTCCCATTCCTCTCAGTGTACACCCCTGACACTGAGGGAACTGAGCAGAACACCACTTGAGCTCCTGCCCCATCAATCAATTGTCCAAGGGCCCTGAATTCCTTCTTAATTGCCCTGGTACCCTTCCTGTCAATCTCATCACTCCCAGCCTGTATTACCATCAGAGGGTAATAGTCAGTGGGCTGGATTAATTTAGGGATTCTCTCCGCAATGTCCCTAACCCCTGCCCCTGGTAGGGAGCAGCCCTCCCTGTGGGATGGGTCGGGACGACATATGGGTCCCTCAGTACCCCCCAGGAGAGAGTCCCCTACAACTATAACCCTTCTCCTTTTCTTTGTGGAGCTGGTTGTTATAGCTGGTGGGGACTGCTTGGGCTTAGGCTTCCCCCCGGAGCTGGTCGTTACAGCTGGTGGGGTCCGCTTGGCCTTAGGCTCCCCTCTGGATGGCTGCTCCTCAGCCTCAGCCCTCTCTTCCTTACTGCCCTCAGCCTGCAGGGCCTCATACTTATTATGCAAGGGCAGCGGAGAAGGAGGAGAGGCAGGGACCTGTATCCATCCCTCTCCTCCTCCAGGAACCCTTCCCTCAGCAGGGGAGATCTGCAGAGCCTTCTCCCACAAATCTAACTCCCTTTCACTTTCCCTTATGGTCCTTAGCCCAGCTACCTCCTCCTTCAGCTCGGCCACTTCATCCTTCAGCTCTGCCACCATGCTGAGGAGAAAATTCACCTGCTCACACCGGACACAGGTGTCCTCTCCCTCCCCCTCTATTCCAAGTGCCAGGCTGAAGCACTCTCTGCAGCTGACAGCCTGGACTCCAGCATGTTGGTAAAACAGCTCTGTCTGGGCAGATGCTGCTTTTTTACCCCTCGTCCGAGTGACGACCATGATGCAACGTTTAAAGTTTGGGTTTTCTGTTTGGGCTTTTTTTTTTTTTTTTTTTTTTTTTTTTTTTTTTTTTTTTGTCCCCCAGCTGCTAGACAGCTACCGAGCCAAAATGGCGCCGCGCGCACAGCCTGGGCAGCTTTTAAAACTGCCGCGGCTGACGTCAGGCTCCCATGACCCGTGCAGGCTCTCGTGAGCACGATCCTACCGGCTCCTCCCCCTACCAGCAGTCCTCCCAACCCGCGAAGCCCCGAAAGGAAAGCAAAAGACAAACCCCGAGAAACTCACAGCTTAAGCGGAGCGGTTCCGGACGAGCGGTCCCGATCAGCTACCGAGCCAAAATGGCCAGTTACAATGCTCTACAGAGTTGGTATAATACATAGACAAAGATAACAAACATGGTCAAAGATAACTAGCAGGACAGAATGTCTTCCAGACAGCTGGCCTGCAGAGCTGGCAGAAGGAGCCAGGGAGCAGCATAGTTTTCCACTGTTCCAAAATGTGGTGGTTGGTGATCTGCTCAGCCGCCTGGATCCCCACAAGTCCATGGGACCAGATGGGATCCATCCTAGGGTGCTGAGGGAGCTGTCAGAGGAGCTGGCCAAGCCGCTCTCCATCATTTTTCAGCAGTCCTGGCTCACTGGCGAGGTCCCAGAGGACTGGAAGCTGGCCAACGTGGTGCCCATCCACAAGAAGGGCCGGTTGGATGAGCCAGGGAATTATAGGCCTGTCAGCCTGACCTCAGTGCCAGGCAAGATCATGGAACAGGACATCCTGAGTGCATTAACACAGCACTTAGAGGATGGCCAAGGGATCAGGCTCAGCCAACATGGATTTAGGAAGGGCAGGTCCTGCCTGACCAACCTGATCTCCTTCTACGATCAGGTGACCCGCCTGGTGGATGTGGGGAGGCCTGTGGATGTAGTCTACCTGGACTTCAGCAAGGCCTTTGACACCGTCCCCCATAGCAAACTCCTGGCCAAGCTGTCAGCCCATGGCTTGGACAGCAGCACACTGCGATGGGTTAGGAACTGGCTGGATGGCCGAACCCAGAGAGTGGTGGTGAATGGTGTCACATCCGGCTGGCGGCCAGTCAGTAGTGGAGTCCCCCAGGGATCAGTGCTGGGCCCCATCCTCTTTAACATCTTTATTGATGATCTGGGTGAGGGCATTGAGTCTATCATCAGTAAATTTGCTGATGACACCAAGCTGGGGACAGGAGTTGATCTGCTAGAGGGTAGAGAGGCTTTGCAGAGAGACCTCGACAGGCTGGACAGATGGGCAGAATCCAACGGCATGAGATTTAACACATCCAAGTGCCGGGTTCTGCACATTGGCCACAACAACCCCGTGCAGTGCTACAGGCTGGGGTCAGAGTGGCTGGAGAGCAGGCAGGTGGAGAGGCACCTGGGGGTGCTGGTTGATGGTAGGCTGAACATGAGCCTGCAGTGTGCCCAGGTGGCCAGGAGGGCCAATGGCATCCTGGCCTGCATCAGGAACAGTGTGGCCAGCAGGAGCAGGGAGGTCATTCTGCCCCTGTACAGTGCCCTGGTTTGGCCACACCTCGAGTACTGTGTCCAGTTCTGGGCCCCTCAGTTTAGGAAGGATGTTGACTTGCTGGAGCGTGT
This sequence comes from Melanerpes aurifrons, assembly GCA_011125475.1. NCBI lineage: Eukaryota > Metazoa > Chordata > Aves > Piciformes > Picidae > Melanerpes > Melanerpes aurifrons. Next base: position 212,393 of record WWNC01000102.1, on the reverse strand, counting down.
CCAGAGAAGGGCAACAAAGTTGGTGAGGGGCTTGGAACACAAGCCCTATGAGGAGAGGCTGAGGGAGCTGGGGCTGCTTAGCCTGGAGAGGAGGAGACTCAGGGGTGACCTTATTGCTCTCTACAACTACCTGAAGGGGGGTTGTAGACAGGCAGATGTTGGTCTCTTCTCCCAGGCAGCCAGTACCAGAACAAGAGGACACAGTCTCAGGCTGCGCCAGGGGATGTTCAGGCTGGAGGTCAGGAGGAAGTTTCACACAGAGAGAGTGATTGCCCATTGGAATGGGCTGCCCAAGGAAGTGGTGGAATCGCCATCACTGGAGGTGTTCAGGAGACTTGACAGGGTGCTTGGTTGCATGGGTTAGTTGATTAGGTGGTGTTGTATGATAGGTTGGACGCGATGATCTTGAAGGTCTCTTCCAACCTGGTCTATTCTATTCTATTCTATTCTATTCTATTCTATTCTATTCTAATGAGTCTGTGCACAATAAGAGTGCAATAAATAATGCTCCAGAGGAACTTGGCTATCACTGAAACACCAAAAGGAAGATACTGCCTGAGCAGAAGCTCCCAAAGCCATCTGTCACCTGTCAGGAGCTTCATGTCTGCATCAGATCTGGACTGAGGGAACAGAAAGCACCAAGGACTGGTGATGAGCACCTCATGTCATGTGAGGAGATACAAAGTGGGCTGACATCCACAACCCAGAATCCCTCAGGAGGAGCTCAAAACTCCAAAGGCAAAGGAAATTTGATGCAGTGTCCCTTCCCATGGCAATGGGGTTTGAACTAGATATCTTTGAAGTCCCTTCCAACCCAAACCATTTTATGATTCTATGCAGGTCTTCCTGAGCAGCATTGAGCCATTCAGGCCTTTGACACCGTCCCCCACAGTAAACTGCAACAACGTCATGAGAAGATTTCTGATTTAATGATGTGTTTGGGTGCAAAGATTATGGTATGAAATAAGGGGTGGCGTGTTGCAGTTTGAGCTGGGTGCCCCCCTGCAATGTTTACTTCCTGTCTCCAGAGATCCAGCCCAGAGGGGTGGACACAGGAAATTATGTAGTATTTCCTGCCACAATCCTTTGCACCACTATAAGATCCAGTGCGGAGTCTAGCACTGTCTCTTTTCATCCTCCTCCGTCAGCCGGTAACTGGGGAGATGTCTCCTGGCTTTGGGCCTGGCTAGGCTCAAGGCCACGGGGGGATGGGCAGTCTCAGATCTGGCCAGCTGAGACTAGCCTAGCAGTGGGAGGGGGAAGAAGGAGCCCTGGGGGTCTCCGGTGTACCCTCAGGTGGGGATGGAATCTCTCTGGGTCTGCTTTGGGATTTTTCTTTCTCACTGTGCTTTTGGCTTTTCTGTAAAAGTTCACTGCTTTCTATTTAAACTTTCCATCACTTTTGCAATCCGTTTGTCTGAGTGTTTATTGTTGCCAGGGGTGGGGAAGGGGGCTGCCTCCACCCAGCACACTAGGGTTGATATTTCTAGGGTTACAGCATTTCTAGGGTTGCCATGAAGTAATTTTTTGCTATGGGGTATTGGGTATTCTCTCTTCCCCCTTTTTTTTTTTTTTTTTTTTTTTTTTTTGTTCATAATCTCTACTGAGCAAAATGTAAAGATGAAACTGTATCCTCTAGGATGTCTACATTCAGAGGCACACTTATATAACAAGAGAGAATACAAAGTTATCAAGCAATCACAATATTCAGTCCTAATTCACATGATGCTGTGGTACATTCTTCTGAGTGATGCTGTTTGATCCCCGATTATCATGGCAGTTATTGTGATCGATGTTCGACTGCATGGGAAATGCTGTGTCCTTGTGGTCTTGATTCTTCCGCCGTTGTTTGTTGCGATGATTGAAGTTAGAAAAGAAGGCTCGAGGTGACCTGATCGTGGCCACCCAGTATCTCTTTTATTATTTTTTTTTTTCATTTTGTTATTTTATTTCATTTTTAGTTATTGTTTTCTATTGTGAATTTTTTATTTTGATATGTTTAATATTTTTACTTTTAATCTAGTTCTCTATTTAATCTTTAATTCATTTTAATTTTTGTTTTTAAATTATTTTCATACTGTTTTAATGTGTTTTTTTCTTCATTGCATTTTATTATATTTTTTTTTGTCTGCACTTTTTAGTTATTCTGTTAACTTTTTGTTTGTTTTGTTAATTTTATATATATTTTATTCAATTAATTTTTGTTATTTTGTATTTTAATTTTCTTTGTTCTTTAAATTTTTTTTATTATTATTTTTAACTTACTTTTTGTAATTTTTAATTTATTTCTTTTTTACCCTCTTTATTATAATTTTTATTTTGTTATTGTAATTTTTTAATCTGTATTTTAATTTGTTATTCTAATCAATTTTTTCTTTTTCAATTTCTTTTATTTTTGTAATTTCTATTTTTTCTTTTTATCTAGTGTTTAATCTTTTATTTTTTATCTTATATTCTTTTTTGTAATTATTTTTTATTTTGCATGTTTGTTTTATTTAATCTATTTTCCATTTTAATTTTAATTTTTACTTTTGTATTTTTTTTAACCTTCTTTTCTATCAATTCTTTTTTTATTATCATTTTTCATTTTAATCTTCTCAACTTTTTCTTTGTATAATTTTTTGTTTGTTTTAATCTAGTAGTCTTGATAATCCTCATTTTCATTTTTTGCTAACAATTCTTATGTTTTTTTTGTTAATAGTTATTTTGTATTAGTAATCCTTATGATTTTTCAGTGTGTCATATTAGTTTTTAATATTTTGTTTTTATTGTTGCTCTTTTTTATTACTATTCTGTTATTTAGTACTCTATGTTTTGTATCCAGAGTTTTTGTGCTTTTGTTATATATTTCTATGTTTAACTTTTTTCTTTGCGCATGTTACCTTTTTGTTTACTTTTTTTTTTTTCATTTTTTGTATTTTTTCTAGTCTATGTCTAAGAAGGAAATATAAAGACATTACCTTAGCTAAGGAATACTTTTTAAAATGAATACCTATTTACTACAAGTCTTAACTATATTACATGGAGCTCCTTTGAAATGCCATGGCACACAACTAAGAAGGTTCGAACCAAAAGAAATCCTACAATGTGAACTCATTACTAAGTACTTACACCTTACTACAATTACTAGGTATCTATAAATATCAAATGCTTACCATTCATTATGCTTACCAGGAAAACTTAGCAAATATCTAAATAACAAATCTCTTAAGGACATTGCAATCAGAAATTAAGAAATTAGCACTGTAACTTTAAATCAAAGCAGAGCTTTGGTTGGCAGGAGTAGTACTAGAAAATCCTCCCTTTTCTGGGGGTGGGGGTAGTAGGGGTGGGTGGCTAGCAAGGCGTGACCTAGTTGCTATTGTTTCTGTATTGGGGTGCTAACGACTTGCAGCCTATCGTGTCTGAACGACCATTGTTCCACCCATACTGGATTATGTGTTTTCCATTTTAATTTGAGGGTTGGTTGCTGACTAGTAGCCACTACAAAGAAGGAACGGTAACAAGTTTTGCTCCTAGTTGATTTAAGGCATATCAGCCCAATAGAGCAACTGGAAGGGTTAACATGTATGGTCTTACAGTGATTGATTTGCTGTAGTTAAAAGCTAATTGCACTGGCTCTTTGCTAACCCAGGTTGTTTGGATACCTTTTAAACACATGACTTCAACATTTGCCATGAGCAATGACTAGTGACCATTCCATTTATGACTAGGTATAATGATGACATCGTCTCCAGTATCCATAATAATTGAAAATTGTATAATTTGTCCACAAGGGTGTCTGACAGATAAAATCTGTTCCAGTTTTCCCTTTTGGATTTCTAGGGCTAATAAGGTATTAGGCATATCGGTGGAACCCGAGACTTCTTGCCCTTGGATCCTGTTAGAAGTTTTAGGCACTCGGGACTGAGATGGTATTAGCTGAGCAATTTCTGTCCCAACAAGAGTGCTAACAGGAGAGGCAATGGTATAGAGCATAATTTTCATAGCCCAGTCATAATCAGAATGTATTGAACCAGGAATTATAATGATGCCCTGTCTAAAGGTAGACGATCTGCCAATTAACAGAGCAGAGGGTCTGTGACCCAAAGGACCATGCCGGTTAAACTTGACAACGCTTTGTGGATTCAAAAGGTGATATGCGGCTGTTGTTAGGTCCACGATGCGCTGCCAGAGGGGAAGGGAGGGAAGGGGGAGGGGAAGGTGGGGGGCGCGGTCCAAGGACCCTGGTTTGGTGTCGTCGTGCGGGGTATATTCACGCTGCAGGAGCAGCTTCTGCGACGATCTCGAGTAAAATGATTAGATCTGTGACCATTTCGAGTCTGTCCAGCAGTCAGACACTTTGATATAAGGTACCTAGGTTTCTCAGAGGCACGATGATTTCAGGACTGCTTCTATGGCCGTGGCTAGATACATTGCTGCTTGTCGATGCCTTCATCCGTTGTGGTCCTGCAGTCATGAGGCAGTGGCACCTGTTGATAAAATGCTGAGAACCTGTTTAGTTTCTTCATTAGCATTGTCAAATGCCAAAATATCCACATTTCTACCTTCATATCGTGAGTCAGGTCTGAATTAGTATTGAATGCCGTATGTAAGGGATGGTATTGACAAAGAAACCAAGTGTCCCTGTTAGACCCTGCTCAGTAATAAGAAACACAGGATCAGAGTTATTGTCCTGGATGGTGGACCACCCTTTGATCAGTAAATCCTGATTTAATTGCAAAGCCTTCTCAGGAAGCTGCAATTGCTGGTAAGATCTGGCAAAGATCTCGCCCCAACAAGATGGTTAATGGTGACACCTCGTAGAGTCTGCTGGCTGCCGGGGCATGGCTTCCCAGGCATTTGCAAGTGAATTGTCAGTTAATTGAGAAGTTGCAAGGTCTACAGATTACCATAGTCATTGTTAACCTTCTCCATCTGTGACTACATTTCCCACAATACCTTTCCACCAGCGCAGCGGGACAGTTCCGTGTCCCTCCCACCTCCCGATCACCCCATCGGGACTCAATTGAAATCTCCGTCCGAGGCTATACTCTGCTGATAATGACTGGAATGTAGGAGACGGGGGGTGCAGCGCAGCTGAAACCACTGGGGGAAAGGGGCCGCTAGGGCCGTTCCTGCCGCTGACGTGGGGGTGGTTGGTATCGGTGGTGCGTCAGTCGATGCCGCTTGATCGGAGCAGCCGGTACTCACGGGGGCCATGGGGGATCGCGGGAGGCGTCGTCAGGAGAACTGCCAGGGGGTGGGGCGCTGTTGGGGTGGGTGCCGCCAGGCTGAGGGCTGCCAGGCTGAGCGCTGCTGGGGTGGTGGGGGCCACCATCGGGGCGGCCGGGGCTCGCGGCGGGGCGGGGGTGCAAAAATGCTGTGATCGCAAGCCTGCAAGCGCTCCAGGAGTTCTAGGGCAGAGTTTGCACTGTCCGGCTTCCAAGCCCAAGCCATCGCTGGTGGTATCAGGAAGATGTTCATGAAGGGGATCGAAAACGCCGAGCCGCAGGTTTCGCCGCTTTTTTGCTTTTTTTTTTTTTTTTTTTTTTAATGGGCTTCTCCGCTGAGCACGGGCGGCTGTAGTGGTGTGTTAATAAACACGGTGTGCTAATAAACACGGTGTGCTTGCCAAGATGGCGGAGGTGGCGTTTCCTTTGTCTAATTCTTAATGCGTAGCGACCTCCATTTTGATTTCGCGCGCCTTATCAGTTCGATCAGGATTCACTTCTGCCGCTATTGACGTGGCAGGAGCAGATTTTTCCGCGCAAAAGGACGGTAATAGAGAGCTGTGATTCGTGTAGAAGGAGTAGCGGGCAATTGAAATTGAGGAGGATGCTGACGGAGCGGCAGACGATGTGCAGGGAGAGAGAAGGGGGGCGGAGGGCGGGGAGTGCCTTCCGAGTCTCTCTTTCTTGTCTCGGTTAGAACCAAACGCCGCAGCAGCTGAATCGGGAGTAGCCTGCTCTGCTTTTTTCGATTGCAATGTCCGTGATGATCCGTCACACGGTGCTATAGGGAAAAGCTGCTTTTTTAAGCATTTAGCACCTCATCCCACAGCTGGGCTGCAATTTCGTCCCATGCTTCGGAAGTAAAAGCTTATTGCCATGGGTATGACTCTGGGAACAGGCTAATAGCCCTTTTAAGATCCCAGAATTGCCAGTAATACCTCTCATGGAGAGGATAGGTGGAGGGCGTTTAGCACAGCCTCTTCTGTGGTGGCGTGCTTCCCCTTGCCTCTCCCCGGTCGCTCACCGGGCCAGGGTGAGATTCACTTCCTTTGTGAGCGCGCGCTGCTAATTTTTCCAGCACCGGGGCAGTGCTGTTCGACCGGCTTTCCGTATCGCTCGGACGTACCTCTCTGTGCTGAGTCGATCAGTATGGTACTCCAAGGATCCCTTGTCCATGAGTTCAGGTTTATTCGGGCGCCAGATGTAGATGACGGAGATGGGAATCAATACGGCTGACCAATGTGATCGAGTATTGTTCCTTTATTGTTCCAGTGCTGCAGGCCTATGGTGTAGGCCTGTAGTGCAAGTATAGCACTGTAAACTGTAGAAGAAACAGGAGACAGGAAAGGCAGAAGTGCGTAGCAAGGCAACTGCTACAACTTATATAAACTCGGAGTGCCCTGTTGGCATAGCTCCATTGGTTCCCTATGAGTGACCACACATTGCACTATTACAGATTATTGGTCCAACTACTAATGACACAACGAGGTTGTTGATGCAGGTGCATGTCCTGTTGTCCCAAGATAACTGTCCATGTTTATAGCTACCAGTGTCTTGTTTTAGTTACATGCTGCAGGCACAGCACTGTTTTGCTCCACTGCTAGTTGACTCTGCATTTATGCTGAGCGTGGCCTACCATCATGTCAGGCTCTAGGCCTGCACTGCCAGATTGCTCACACTGCTCGTCGCTGGCATTGCCACATCACACCTTATGGAGAAGCTCTGAGATTTGAGAGCCACAGACGTAGGTGTGGACACTGCTGTCGATGCCTCGTGGTGTCCAGCATAGGCACAGCTGTAGCCAAACACTGGGCTCATTCAGGGCCCCACTTCATTGTTCCTCAAGGTGGCTTGAGAGAACATTTCCACTCCAAGCAATTTACTTGAGCAGCTGCTGCCTGAATTACAGCTTTGTCTATTACTGTCCCCCACTTTCTCCCTCTACTCGACCCTGTGGTGAAGTCACACTCAGAGCATGGCATCACAGAGTTGGCTTTAAAATGGCAATGACATCACAAAGGAAGAAAAATCACCACTGTGTGACAAGACCAAATACAGACTGACCCCAAAGAAGCCTGTGGCCTCCACAAACAGCTCTAGGAAAACAGCTCACAGGAATAAAGAGAACTATGGATATCGGCGACGGAGATTGGAATTAATACGGCTGACCAATATGATCGAGTATTGTTCCTTTATTGTTCCGGTGTTGCAGGCCGATGGTGCAGGCCTGTAGTGCAAGTATAGCATAGTAAAGTCAAGTGTAGAAGAAGAGGAGACAGGAAAGGCAGAAGTGCGTAGCAAGGCAACTGCTACAACTTATATAAACTCAGAGTGCCTTGTTGGCATGGCTTCATTGGTTCCCTATGATGACCACACATTGCACTATTATAGATTCTTGGTCTAACTACTAATGACACAACGAGGTTTGTTGATGCAGGTGCATGTCCTGTTATCCCAAGATAACTGTCCATGTTTATAGCTACCAGGGCCTTGTTTTAGTTACATGCTGCAGGCACAGCACTGTTTTGCTACACTGCTAGCTGGCTCTGCATTTATGCTGAGCATGGCCTACCACCATGTCAGGCTCTAGGCCTGCACTGCCAGATTGCTCACACTGCTCGTCGCTGGCATTGCCACAGAGAACCACATTTAAATTCTGAGAGATTAATCAACAAGTCAAGTCAGGTTTGACTTGTGGAAAAAGAAGTGGGAAGCAGGGCACAGGAAGAAGCATCAGTCAAGCCCAAACTCATCTGTCTGCCTGTTCCTGACCCCCGACAGAGGGCTGCTGTTTGTCTACGACTAGCGCAACAGCTACAATGCCCCAGACAAGGCACGAGATGCAGAAACAGGGACTGAGGCAGCAGGGGAGAGGAAATTTCAGCTCATGTCTGAGGCATTCAGTTAATGCCTTTGGTGCTTTAGATGGCACCAGTCACATAAACATCTTATCTACAAATGCAGCAGCTGCATCTTTCATCCTATATCCCCAGCCCCCTGGACTGCAGGTTTGTGCTTGGCTGGGAACATCAGAGTGGTGCCAGCTGCGTCCCATGCTCATCCCGCCCTTGACACCTGGGAAGAGGCTGAAAGGCTCCAAAAAAAGAATGAAGGAAAGGGGCTGGGGATGTAAGAAAGCCTTTCAACTGGCACCAAAGCAGCCACCTTTGATGGCATCCTTAAATCAGCTCAGATGCCACACCTCTAGAACATCTGAGGCTGTGCCTGAAGCCGAGCTCCAGGCAAAGAGCTCACTGCTTCTGGCACTGAGACTCCCATCACAGGTGACTTCAGACACCATTGGTCCTTATGGTGGTTTTTAAGGGAAAAACAAAATGCAGAGGGGAAAGAAAACATGCAGGGCCCAAACACCAATATAACACAACTCCTGCTTGCTTGTGGAAAACAAAAGCGTTCCCGATTTTTAGTTCTAGATGCGCGTTTGTGCACCTCCTAATTGAGCTGTGGAAGCACAGCTGCTGCTCACCCACATTTCAAAGGGAAGATGAAGGAAATATTGGGGGTTTCCTTCTCTAGGTACTCTCCTATCTGCTCCTCACTACTCTTTGATTTAAGCCCTGAAGCAAAGATCATGACTCCTTCCACACCATATCTGTGTACTATGAAAAATGTCCCCTTTGCTTCTGGCTTTGTCATCATCAACTATTTGCTGGCTCCTGTTTTGAGACAGGGGAGTTGCACCCTTTCCCATCTCCTTATGCCCACCTTGGAAGTTCCCTATAATATAAACTACACTTAGATTTTTTTTTAAGGAGCACAACATTGGCTTCCTACTTTTAAATTTTATGGCTGTTTTGACTCTTCTGATTTCAGGCCTGCAAGAGAGAAAGATTTCAAATAATCAGCACAGTGTCATACAAGAACTCCATAATGTCACAAAAATCAAAGAATTTAGGGCAATTCTTTATAGTGAGGGTGGGGAGACACTGCAACAGGTTGCCCAGAGAGGTCATGGATGCCTCATTCCCTGGAAGTGTTCAAGGCCGGGCTGGATGAGGCCTTGAGCAACCTGGTCTAGTAGGAAGTGTCCCTGCTCATGGCAGGGGGGTTGGAACTGGATGATCTTAAAGGTCTCTTCCAACCCAACCCATTCTATGAATCCATGAATTTCTTTTGCAGACACTGTGACATGGTTCAGAATAATAGCACTGCCTTCTGGAACTCTTATTTTTTATTTCATTTTACCTTATTTTTTAATAACTATTTTGTCAAGAGTTTCTTCACTTTTATACCCTTTAAATAGTGGAGAATTATCATGCAGCAGGGCTGCTGGCCCAGATGTTCAGGCAGTATGCACTAGAGTCATTCCCTAGTCACAGCACCGATTTCCACCAGCAGTGAATTAAGGGCAGGAAGGAGCAGAGCTCCATCTATCTCTTGCAGCCTTTCAGATAATGCAGAGAAAAGAAAGAAAATAAAAATAAAATCCAAACACAACTCAAAACACCCCACGTGGATGCTCCCTGAACCTCCTTGTCCCCTGTCCTGCCAGCATCCTCCTCCAGCCCAGCTCCTGGGTTCCCATCACATCCTACTCACCCCTATGTAAATGCATGCTTGCCCAGCTGCCTTTGATCTACCTTGATGTCTATGCAGTGGCAACTCTGCTCTGTTAAATGACTGCTCTTGTGTCTGGAGCATCACAGGCCCTTTTGAATCCCTCAAACAAGCTGGAATCATTTTGATCTTTTGTGTGTAGTGTGTATATTGTGTGGGTGCTGTGAAATAATCACATGGGGGCAATGATGCAGGAGAATTAACTGTTATACCAACAGTACTGCAAGAAGCTCTGAAAGTAAAGCTTCAGCTGATTTTAATAAGGAAGATCAAATGGGAGAGATTTGTGACATTGCTGTGCAAACTAGTAAAACACAAGCAAATGTCAGGCTGCAAGTGTAAGCTGTTGCCACAGTCAAAACAGGACTCAATCAGCTATTAAAAACATCACACAGTTTGATTCATTGCACGTACAGACACAGCAGCCAATGTGGAATTGCTTAAAGAGGGCAGTTAAAAATAACCTGGCTCTTACTAGGGAGTAATTTGTGAAGAAGGGGGGGGGGGGAAGAGAGATGATTCATGGCTTGTCTTACACCACTGTATGCAGTGAGGATTCAGGATTGCAGCTGGAAAGCTGAACTTGGAGCAGGGGGAAGTTTCTTTATGTTACAGCAATCTCTGTTATAGAAACTCTGCCTTTTCAATATAAGAAAGCTTAGAATGTTCCTTCCAACCTAACCCATTCTATGGTTGTTTAAACTATTCCTTTGCTACAAGTTGTGACTGCCATGAGCATGCAGCTAATATACCAAAAAATTCCAGAAACAGAACATTAAGTTTAACCAAGACACCAAACTGAGGCTGAAGTCACAGAATTGTCAGGGTTGGAAGAGACCTCAAGGATCACCCAGTTCCAACCCCCCTGCCATGGGCAGGGACACCTTCCACTAGATCAGGTTGCCCAGAGACACATCCAGCTTGGCCTTAAAAACTTCCAGGGATGGGGCTTCCACCACGACCTCTTTGGGCAACCTGTTCCAGTGTCTCACCACCCTTATGGTGAAGAACTCCTTCCTAACATCAAATCTAAATCTACCCTCCTCTAGCTTGGATCCATTCCCCCAAGTCTTAGTAACAACACTAGCTGACAGTGACATAACTAATTATTATCTCTCTAAGCAACACACTTCAAAATGTTGGCCTTAAATGTTTACCTGAGGTTCTGTTGAGGTGCCCCCCAAATGACTTCCTGTTTGCTCAGTGTGGTGAAGAGGTTATTAAATTTATGAACATGAAATATGAATTATGAAAATATAATTTTTATTAATTATCAAACTATTAATAACCGATGAATCACCAACTTATATACATGTTCTAGTGCACGTTCGTGAAATACATTCCACAACTGGCTTAGTGTTATGATTATAACGTAATTGAACTATCTATAAACCCTTTCTATATTTATATAACGAAGGGTGCAGTTCTGCCGCTTGGCCACTAGATGGAGACTCGGCGGGACGCGGGCGGCTTCTGGCTATACACAGCAATATTACAATCTGTCTATGCGTCAGCGCTTACTCTGCTAGACGCGGATACTTTGAACTGAGTGCTAGTGGGTGGAAAGCACGTGGACGATATTCAATCCCCTTCAGACAACAGGGATCGGTCCTGGTCGGGGTCAGTCCGTGGGATCGGTCCGTGGGGTCGGCCCTCTAAAGTCGGCTCGCACGGCAGGGCGGGACGACGGTGGCCGGTAGGTGGGCTCGAACGACAGAAGCAGGCGAAGCTACGGGGATTGGCCCAACCACGGCGGTTCTCGGGGCTGATGCAAACAGCCTCGGGGAGAGAATGCGGCTGCGTTAGGCGGCGGATTCTCTTTACCGAGCTTAAAGGAGCAACAGGACTCTCGTAGTGGTCCTGGGTTCAGTGCAGTATAAGCACGAACAATGCTTTGGTTTTCCCTGGGATTCACAGGGCTCAGAGTGGCACTCGGCGGCTCCTCAGAGCGGCACTCGGTGGCTCCTCTCCTGCTACGGCGGGGCTAGGCATACGTGGACTCGGTATTGATCAAGTCCCTTCTCCCCGGCAACTGGGTAGATCTTACCCGCGGGGGTTGGTCCAGTCCTCCGGTGGCACGATGGGCTCTTCCGATCGGCACGACTGGTTGTAGCAATGCTGAGCTCCTCAGGCTCAGCGAAGGTCCTCCCTCTGGGCTTCTTCAACGATGCAGAGGCTTCCAGTATGCGTGCATGTATAACAGAAGCTAACAACAATAAACTCAATGGCAAAGGCTGCAGCTCGAGAGTTACTCTCGAGCAAGCACAGAGACAAAGTAAATGAGGGGGCAACATGTTCACCAACTGGGGTGACACTTATAGATTCCTCAAGGCTGGGCTTGACCAATGGGCACTCTCATAAACAACTGGCTTCAGCCTATAGAAAGTGTGAAGCTAGAATTATGCCCATACTTGGGTGTCAGCACGAGCACTGCATGCGCTGGGTGCGTGCAAGCCTGGCTAATGCCTTGGCTTTTGTCTTCCTCCAGGAGGAGGGGGAACTTGTCCACATGCTGGGACAAGATTCAGTATCGGGGCATAATGTGCCTTCACCACACTCAGTCAGCCCCTGCCCTGCAGTACACTTCAACTCCTCATTCAAAGATGTTTCCAAGGGGATTTCCAGCAAGTATTTTAAGCTGGAGCCTTTGGGTTGAGTTCTGCCATACACTGAATGGCCCTAATTCCTGCTCACTTTGGTGTGATTTCATGACCCTCAGCATCTTCCAGGAGGTGCTCCACATACCCCAGGCTTAGTCTGTAAAGATGCACTCATGAGGCTGCAGCTCAGAATACCACCTTGGTTTTTCCCAGAGTTTAGAAACCACTTTTTGCTGAGCTACAGATTGTGAGGTGACTTCCATGGCAGGCTGCAGAAGAACCATTTTATTTTCAAGCAGTTCAGTAAAACATGCTCAGGTGGCTGGCAGGTATCAATTCCAGTGCCTGGAAGGGAGGTTTGTGTGTGTTGTGTTGCTCAGCCATGCCAGGAGGTCCCCAAAAAGTACTTTTCTCAACAGCTCAAGCCAGATTGAACACAAGAGGGTTAGTCATGGGAGCCCAGAGGACTACCACACACAACATGCCCAGGTCACCCACAGCAGGACACACCGCCAGGGCAGCTTACTCCTCTTGCACACCTTGAAGCACTGCAATGTGCTCCAGGGTCTGGTTGAAGGCCACTGGTCTCATGAAGAAGGTGTGGTGGTCAAAGGCCACCAGGACTGTAGCAGGGTCAGGAAACCTTCCCTCTTCTGCCTCAGCTTCCAGTGAAGAAATAAAGGTCAATGCCAACAGGAAAGAGAGAAGACAAATGTTTGCATTCTACCCTAACCCACCAGTTTGCAGGACTAATCCACCACACATTAAATGGCCTTCACCCCAAGACTGCACTCCAGGAGCTGTGACAGGAGCCCATAGAATCAATAAGGTTGGAAAAGACCTCAAAGATCATCAAGTTCAACCTGCCACCTAAGAGCTCATGACTATTAAACCATGGCTTCAAGGGAGAGAGGTAGAAAGGGACGTCAGCAAAGGCTGGGCATGAAAGCTGTCAGCACACAAATAAACACTGGGGAAATGGGGAAATGGCCATGCTGGACATCACAGCTCTGCCAAACCAAGCCTGGAAAATGCTGCAAGATAGCTTTGTAACGGAGAATAAAATCCTTCGGTTGGGTCTGAAGCATTAGTCAAGGCTGGTAAGATGCAGGAAAAGCTGGACACTGCAAAACATTCCCATTCAGGAATCAGCAAATTCAATCATGGAAGTTATCATCTGGTGCAGTGAGCACACAATAAGCACACAGACCTCCCAGAGAAATTTTAGGAGTATAAGTGAAGTAAGGCCAGTTTCACCTCCTCGACTAATCCCCTGCCATGACCCTTCCATATCCATTTACACATTTGCTTATTCCCTAAAATTATTCCAAACTGAACCCAGGCTCTGACAAAGAAAAAACCCAAACCAGTTTAACTTCAAAGGGTCTTTTAATCTCTCCTTTATTCTGATGAAATAGGCTTTGTGTATTGAAGATGCTGCAAAAGTAAGAAATGGAAAAGCTCCCGGAAAGTATTTTTCCCTCTGTAAAGAAAAGTAATATTAAGAGGGGAAGGAAAAAAACCCAAACCACCACAAAACAAAACCAGACCAACAAGAGCCAAGTTAATCAATAAAGGTGGCTCACTGAAAAACAGCAGAAATTGTTTACTTTAGCCTAAGTATCTTCCAAAAGCACCTGTTGAATTTCTGGGTTAGTGTCAAGTGAAAGAGACACCTAAATGCTGAGGAGAAGGAGGAAAAAAAAATCAAGGGAGACACCCAACTGCCAAAAAAATAGAGAGACACAGAAAATTGCCCAAACATAAAAGGGAAGGGGGGGAAAATCCCAAACCAACCAACCCATGAAAAACACCCCAGAGAAAGAACCACCCTGCAACCGCAAGGTTTGATCAGAAAACCAACCAGAACGGCAGCGTGTAGAGAGCTGGAAGCCTGTGCCTGTCCTGCACTGCGTCAACTTGCTGTCAAAAACAATCCCTCACAGAAAGGCACTGGAGCTTCTCCCCAGCAATCCATGAGGATACAGAGCCACAGATCCAGCTTCAAAAGCTTTTTTTGGAGAACATCTGAAAGCCTCCTCACCAAAGGTGAGCCAGGGCTCGGTGGCTGTGCCTCTGATGTGGCACTCTCAGCTGGGTTACCCCTATGATCCCACGCTTCCCTGCTGGCTCCTGCTGCAGCCTGACAGCTCTATCATTTCCTGCTGGTTGTTGACTACAACTTGAGCATCACAGACGATTTCTCCAGCTTAGAAAGTCAGGGTAAATGAGCCAATCCACTCATCACACCAGAAATGGAGTAATAGTGCTGCATTTAATTACACTGCAAATAGGATGAGCTTCATTTTTAGAAACCCTTGTATCCTACCAAGCTACATTTAAGAGTGTTCTGTTTAGCTACACTGTGCTGAAGAAGAACAGGGTCCTTGCCTAGAGAAACCATTGGCATAAAGCCTGCAGCAGAGTGCTGCAAGGAAGCTGTGGAACAAGAGCAAGAATAAACTATATCCTCCACATTACAAAGGCAGCGTGTTTAAGAGACATGTTGCTGCCTCTCCCCTCAACCCACTGTTTGCAGAGCACCACCACCACATGACTATTTCTGCAACAGCTGGGTGTTAAGATTTAGGAAACAAAGCTTGCAGATCATAGTTAGAAAAAAATGTGCTGGAACTGAGAATCACCTTCCTAGAGATGTGATTTTGACACCTCAAAGTATGGCAGGAGAAGAAAAGAATCATACGCAGGCCGGTTTCAGGGGGCATCTCTCAGGAGTGTGAATTTCCTGACCAATCCCAACTCCAAACCTTTGGAATCTCTCCTTCGAGTGAAGTTCCCCCAAGTCAGGAGGTTTGGAAGGTGGGGCTGAAGGGGACGCAGGGATGGATGCACGGAGCCGGAGTGCCCCCCGATGGCTGGTCCGCCTTGGTACGAAGAGCAGCAGCAGCGGGGCTGGTGGTAAAACATCAGTCCCGAGCGTAATGAAAAGGACGAATTATCATCTGCTAACTTTTATTTGCACAGCATTACAGCTGCGTTTGTTAAAGGCAGCTTTCGAATCAAAAACAGCCTCCAGAGACCAGCCCGGATTACATCTAGAAGACAGATCCATCCCACTTTAAAACACTTTGCACTGTCTTTAATGTCCTGACAAATTAAAATCACCCTTTGGTATTCAGCCGACAACGCATCTTCAACCTCCAGATGACTGTGAAATGAGACAGCACAAACAGGTCACTGAAAAATAAGCTGTTTGCACCCAAAAATTCAGTGTTCCCTACCCAAACTGGGGACCTCCACCGGCTGCCTCCGCGCCATGCGGTGCCACACACAGTGCCTGGCCCCCGCCCTCGCCCAGGCGTTCCCCTCCTGACTTCTGATACCTTTCCCTCGCACAAGGCTGTGATTTAATGCGCTCTTCCCTACTCCTCAACGCTAAAGCTGCATCTCCAGGTATGGAAATATTCCTAAGTAAAGGAAGGCAGGGAAAAGTGGGTTTGGAGCTGAAGGCAGGCCGAGACGATATTTGCAGGAGGAGAGGAAGCTCTGGCATGCACCCCCGAACAAAAGGGAACAAGTGGTCTTTACTCAGAGAGCAGCTTCCTATTAAGACTCACTCCGTCGTACATTATGCCTTTCATCCCCACTCAACCACAAAATTATTTTGCTGTAGGAAATACAATGGCAGAAAAAGATTTACATTGAAAGAATCTTTAATAATAAACTGTTGCACATCTGTCTACTTCCCCGTGATTTATAATACAATAAACATTGGATTCTATTAAGGCTCATGCACTGAAGACATGCACTGAAAAAAACGAATATGAAAGCCCTCAATTCTTCCCATCTCCAGTACCATAATAGTGAAATGAGCATGGATAAATGTGCTAAGAGTATCTCTTTGCATCTTTTATAGATTGTGTGTATTAATCTGTAAAGCTTATTAAGAAAGTCATTGCTATGCAAAGCAGCACCCAATCCCTTTCTCTCCCTTTTCAACAGCGTGCAGCGTCAAGCCAATGGGACCGGTCCCCGGCCCCTCATTCCGCATTCATAACATACAACATTTGCACAATGTACCTCTCAAAGGCCACTGAATAGAAAGCCTTAATACTCATGTAAACAACTGCAAACCAATTACTTAATGAATCAGGCCCACACATAATGAGGTGCCAGACAAAGAGCTATAAATGCATTTTTGCGCCCCAGCCTCCGCTTTAAAGTGAAATCCCTCAGCTGTAGTTTGGGCTTAACCGGCGCATCGTAATTATTGTCTGGGGGACGCACATCAGAGGAAGCCATGTTTTCTATCTGGGTCCGGCGGGGTCCTCCGCAAGGTCACTCATCAGCTCGGTGACAAAACGCAGCCGCAGAAGAATTCACAGAAAGTCCCCCGGCAGCGCCACGCAGTTATGTTGATTCTCAAGTAGTGGGTTCCAAGACCACTTGTGAAAGCAATAAAGCCCCAGAAGTGACTGCGGTAAGTGGGAGCGCTCCAGTGCGAGCTGTGCCTGGCCACGGCCATCCAGCCCTCCGCTTTCTCACTGCTCTTGCTGCTCTCTGGCTCTGTGGAGCTGGTGCCAAGTGGCCCAAAGCAAGGGCTGGCAAGAAATTTCATGGGGGCTACAGTGTTTTCGACTCAGACTGATTTTGAGCTTGTCTAAGAGATCTGGGGGATTTTTAAAGCAACATCGTGAAGTGCATGTGCCTCTCATCACTAGAAGGCATGAAATTTTAGGGAAGAGTGAATTATTTTTAAATCTATCACAAATAATATGAAAACCTAATTTAAAAACCCCATACAGGATAGGAACACTGCCTGAATAGTGCAGGAGTAACCAAGCTGTCAATAAAGTTGATGTTTGGGGGGTGCTGCAGTATCTTCAACTCATTCAGACTACCTTTAAATTGATGATTTGGCTTGTTTAAAGCAGCATCATGGTGGATCAGCACGTGAAGTGCACTTGCTTCTCAGCACTAGAAGGTATGAAATGGAAAATTTACTCACTCTGCCCTAAAATCTACCACAAATAATTTGAAAACCTAATAAAACCAAACCAAACATGCACCTTATGAACAGTACCTGGTAAAATGCACAAGTAACCAAGCACATTGTTAACAAGCAGTGTTAATACCAAAAGAGGGGAACTAGCTTGGAGACTTTTTCTTCTTAAATTAAACAAAACCAAAAAATAGCCCATTTTATACTCCACATATTTTATTCAGATGCTGTAAGCAAGCTCTTCAGGGCCGGATCCTTCTTTTCCCTCCCCCACCCCCTGCTGTCCTGGGCTCCAGTGACTGACTAAAAGGTAGCATTTATTTAAAAATCCATCTGTGGGAGCACCCTAGCATTTCACAGCAGTAGGCAGTGTGACTTGCAACATCAAAGTTCCAGAAGATTTAAAAAGAAAGAAAAAGGAATTGAGGAAAAAAAAAAAGAAAGTTTGAGCATAAGAATTCATTCTGTTGTGTTACAGCCTGGCCTGGCTTTACTGTACTTGAGGAGTATGGGGCGACGGAGATTGGAATCAATACGGCTGACCAATATAATCGAGTATTGCTGCTTTATTGTTCCAGTGTTGCAGGCCGATGGTGCAGGCCTGTAGTGCAGGCCTATGGTGAGGCCTGTAGTGCAGGTATAGCACAGTAAAGTGTAGAAGAAGAAGAGACAGGAAAGGCAGAAGTGCATAGCAAGGCAACTGCTACAACTTATATAAACTCGGAGTGCCTTGTTGGCATGGCTTCATTGGTTCCCAATTGGTCCAACCACTAATGACACAACGAGGTTTGTTGATGCAGATGCATGTCCTGTTGTCCCAAGATAACTGTCCATGTTTATAGCTACCAGTGCCTTGTTTTAGTTACATGCTGCAGGCACAGCACTGTTTTGCTACACTGCTAGCTGGCTCTGCATTTATGCTGAGCATGGCCTACCACCATGTCAGGCTCTAGGCCTGCACTGCCAGATTGCTCACGCTGCTCGTCACTGGCATTGCCACAGAGTTACAGAAATGCCACCATTTTAGCCCAAAAAGCAGGACACCACTTGCAGAATTGGAACTGTCTCTCCTATTATAACAGGCCTCACTAATAACACCACAAAACACAGCTACAGGAAGAGCATGATGTGCTACAAACAGAAGCAGTTAAACATTTATCAGGCTGCTTCCAGCCTCTTCCCGAGGGCTGCTGATGGCAGCTTGCAGGGCTGGAGCCACGTGGCTGCGGCACCCACTCGCTGGGCTGCTCTAATAAGGGCAGGTAAGATCTAAAGCCCAACCAATAGACCACGAGATGGCTGTGTTACATCCCATTTTCTGCTGCTTCTTGGCCACTAATTTGATTGCTGCACTTTGATTGCTATTACAGGTCAGTGAGGAGTACAAGAAACACCCAAGAGGATGGCTCAGGGACCCAATAGGAACTGCTGCAGCTTAAGGAAAATCCACAAATCAGCTTTTTCCTTCTTTTAAAACAAACTAACCCCTTTAGGTGCAAGTAAGACCATTAACTAAACATGCTTAGTTGAAAGCAAGAAAGGCTTGTTGTAAATACCTCAGTATCAAATATAAACACCACCACCCTCCCCCAAACCTTAAGGCCATGAAAAGTATTATCCAGTCACAGCTCGTTCACATCTCAGAGGGAGAACTCCTCCACTACTTGATTTCTGGGAGACTTTTCTGTTTCATGCCTGCCCCTCTCCTGACAAGTCCTATTGTCTGGCCCAGGAGCAGCCCTACTGAGAGCAGCTGTACACGCTAATTTGTGGTTCACTGAGATGTCAATTGAGTCTTAAAATGAGAAAACAACAGCTGCAAAAAAATACTTGGCCTGGGCACAAATATTTTGTAAGGTGTACACCAAAGCTGAAGATGTTTTTGTGAAGTAAACAAAAATACAAACCTTAACCCTAGACCAGGTGAAAGAGACGAAACTAAGGAGAGTTTCGGTCCTTTTCTGCCAGCATTTCTCACTCTACAGAAGCATTTCAATTGGGACTGGGTTTAACATTTTTACCTTGAGAAGGGAAGACTTCTTTCCTTCAATGAAGAACTGGTTTGTGAATGCTTTTCTTGGCTTGCTTTTGATTTGGAACTGTTATCATCACTCTCCCCACCTGTTAAGTCAAAAACAAGAAACAAATTCTTAGATAAAAGTGGCTGCACTTTACCACAGCTCATGATTAAGTGCTAATTAGTTAAAACTGCAGGAAAAAAAGACTCCCTCCCTATCAGTTAAGTTCCCTGGTGATGATTTCTTCTGAATAGTGACATTTATGCATGTTTTACCTCATTTTAGGGAAAAGCTGAGATTCTTGTAAGGGCTGTATCAAATCATGGCAACTGAAAGGATTTCCGGGTTTTTTTCTCCCCCTCTTCTTTCATATCCAAGTTCTCACATATTTTAGTTAATCAGAAAACAAGGCTGTTGTTATTATTTCTTCCCTGAAATGGGGATTTACTTTGGACAGCTCCAATTCTCAACATTATTTGACACGTCAATATTTTCAACCCTTCTCTTGAAGCAGAGCTGCATTTGAGAGAGACAGATCTTAGGGGTTTTGTAGGACTTAGCCAAACACTCAACTGTTTCAAAATCTTTTACATACACTTTCCTTTCACCCCAGTCTGTCTCTCTCATGTCCCATCTGTAGAGGCTGATTTAAGCAAAGGAAGAGGTAAATGAATTAATTCACTGGAACAATACAATTGCTCATCTTTGCACTTGTTTCCAGTGAATGTGATACTCAAACCCCACTTTAAAAGGCTACTTTGCATGTATTTATAGTACTGAAATCATTAACCAGCTCTAACTGTTACCAATATGATTCCAGTTTAGTGTTTCTGTATATCTTGGACACTGTACCTTCTAACTGGCTGTCTAATCAAGTTAGAATTCCCAGGAACTGCTTTGACTCCAGCAGTAAAGCACTTAGCACAAGTGTATTATTCAGGGTATAGATTCAAACTACAGCACACAATGTGGCCAAGATGATGAGCTCTGCTCTTGCTTTGCTCCAGGAGAGCATCCCTGAAACCCTGCAAACCCTGGAATGGGTTGTCCAGGGAGGTGGTTGAGGCCCCATCCCTGGAGATGTTTAAGCCCAGGCTGGATGAGGCTCTGGCCAGCCTGATCTAGTGTGGGGTGTCCCTGCCCATGGCAGGGGGGGTTGGAACTAGATGATCCTTGTGGTCCCTTCCAACCCTGACTGATTCTATGATCCCCCTGCCTCAGGAAAGCCTTGCAACAGAGCCAGTTGTGCTTGGGAGAAGAGAATGCCACAGACCATGGATTCTGCAAACATGCAAACCCCAGTGACACCTGCCCTTAGATGACACATGTGTGACAGGGAGCCCATCTTTCATCCAGGCATACCTGCCTCACCTGCCAGGTGGCACTTCAAAATCTAGGACTTTTCCAGCTCTACCTAAACTCAAACCAGACCACAGTGGTTGTGCTCATGGCTTTTGTATGCACACTAGCCTCAGAAGAACACTTCTCCATGCTTTCTGTGCCTGCATTGGCTCCCCTTCCTGCACAAAATCAAACAATTAACACAAACTACTTGTTCTTCACCTTTAAGGCCCTTCAGAGCCCAGCTTTACCCTACCTGTCAATTACAATACAATGCTGGGCTACCAATCCCCACTTCTGCCTCACTGACATCAGACTGCCTTGCCAATTAGTCCAGCTGCTTCCCTCCAGCACCTCTGTGCTGACTAACATCCTACATGCCCTACAGAAATGTGAGGTCCTTCTAGGACCTTCTGAGCACACCAGCTCTGGTGATTCCTCTGGGCTGTTGCACCCATGAAGCCACATGTAAGTAGTCAGTGTGTGGTGACTGCTGCTTAGTGTGCTGAGCAACCACCTCACCTCCTCTCAACTTGCTCACCCACTTCATCCTCAGGCCTTCAACAGCATGTAAGGAAGACTCTTGGTTCTAGATGTGCACTGATGACAAAAGCAGCCCAACCTGGGCACAGGGCAATACATGCTTCATGGCTGCAAGAAAGCACCAGCACTTGGTGCAATGTAGAGGGCAGAGAGGATACAAGAAATACATTGCCAAGAGAAAAAGTTCTTAAGCACTTTGCTCCTCACAGAACTGCACTGTGTATTTCCTTCATAAAACCAATCCTCATGTTTGAGATTAAATGCAGCTTAGTTCAAGAAGACACTTTCATTCTGAGGAGCATGTTTCTGTTGTGTGTTTCATCAGAAGCAGAACTTGGCATGCCATGCTGTAACAGCCAGGGCTTGGGACCCTGACAGGCATGCTGTGCTGAAACACAAATGTTTTCTCTTGAGCAGAGAAAGCAGGAGGGGAGAGCAGGGGAAGAACTAAAGATGGGTTTAGAGCACATCAGCAGACTGAAAAACTTGAATGGAAGAGTTGCCAGCAGCATAGAAACCAGAAGTTGGGGAGGGACTTTGTAGGGTGTCAGGTAGTGACAGGACTAGGGGGAATGGAGCAATACTGGAAATGGGAAGAAGTTCTTCACCATGAGGGTGGTGAGACATTGGAACAGATTGCACAGAGAGGTGAGGGAAGCCCAGTCCCTGGAAGTTTTTAAGGCCAGGCTGGATGTGGCTCTGGGCAACCTGCTGTAGTGTGAGGTGTCTCTGAGGAGACCCTATTGTGGCCTTCCAGGATCTGAAGGGGGCTACAAGAAAGCTGGGGAGGGACTTTTGAGGGTATCAGGGTGTGATAGGACTGCACACAGTATTCAAGGTGTGGCCTGGCCAGTGCATTGTGCAGGGGCAGAATGGCCTCCCTGCTCCTGCTGGCCACGCTGTTCCTGGTGCAGGCCAGGATGCCAGTGGCATCCATTGGATAGGACTGGGGGCAACAGAGCAAAACTAGAAATGGGGAGATTGAGATTGGATGTTAGGAAGAAGTTGTTCCCCAGGAGGGAGGTGAGAGCCTGGCACAGGTTGCCCAGGGAGGTGGTGGCAGCCTCATCCCTGGAGGTTTTTGCAGCCAGGCTGGATGTGGCTGTGAGCAACCTGCTGTAGTGTGAAGTGTCCCTGCCCATGGCAGGGGGGTTGGAACTGGCTGATCCTTGAGGTCCCTTCCAACCCTGACAATTCTATACTTCTATAACTATTATTTGTGTAAATCCTAAGCACAGTGGTAAACGATTAGTGTAAGAAAACACAATATACCCTATTCATTATGATCTAGTTTGATGAGGCAGTCAGACCTGTGGTCTTGTGAAGAGAAAAAAAAAAAAAAAAAAAAAAAAACATTGCCCTCTACAGCTACCTGAAGGGTGGTTGTAGCCAGGAGGGGGTTGGCCTCTTCTCCCAGGCAGCCAGCACCAGAACGAGGGGACACAGTCTCAGGCTGTGCCAGGGGAAGTTCAGACTCGAGGTGAGGAGGAAGTTCTTCACCGAGCGAGTCATTCGGCATTGGAACAGGTTGCCCGGGGAGGTGGTTGAGTCATCGACCCTGGAGGCGTTCAAGGGGAGATTGGACGTGGCACTTGGTGCCATGGTCTAGGCATGGGGTCTGTGTTGATAGGTTGGACTCGATGATCCCCGAGGTCCTTTCCAACCTAAGTGATACTGTGATACTGTGATACTGTGATACTGTGTCCCTGCCCATGGCAGGGGGGTTGGAACTGGGTGATCATTGAGATCCCTTCCAACCCTGACAATTCTGTGATTTAGCAGAGAGCAGCAGTTTTGGGAGACAGAAGCAGAGGTGAGAGGAAGGCTGGGACAGTGCAGGAAAGCTGCAGCTCCTGACAGCAGCCTGGTGATGCCTTGCTAGAAAAGCAGCTGTCCCTTCCCATCTGAATTCAGCAAATGCTTGCTAAAAGACAGATACCATCTGCTTGATGTTCTCCTCCTACACAGTTTTTGAAAGGAGTGACTTGAGCACACCACCAGCTCTTGTGCACCAGAAAGTCCCCAGAAGCAGCACAGGCATGCAGGGTGAAGCTATCTGGATGGGGCACTTGGAGCATTCACTCAGTCTGCACAGCCAGCCCAGAACATGCAGACAACTGAATGAGCTCAGCCTTTAAACTGGGGCTGGGATGTTCACAACAAAGTCCTTAATGAAATCATTGGAGCAATGCTGCAGCAGAACAGGAGCTGCTGCGCCCAAGGTGACACAGCCCTCCTGGTGCCTTGTTCCTTCCACTCAGGCCCAGCAAAGGCTCTACCATGCCACTGTTAATTAAAAGCACTCCACACTTTTTGACTTCACATCCACAGCCATCAGGGAGGAAAGCAGCTTTCATGTCAGCTTTTACAATGCAGTTCTCAACAAATGGGTGTAGTTTTCTTCATTAGCCAACAATTCCAGGGGAAAAAACCCAGAATGTTGCTGCATAATGAACTGCTATTATTTTGTTCTGCTGCACACTCAAAGTGATCTTTAACTCAAGACATGCTGTAGCAGCACAGAACTAAAGAGAGGGGATTTTACTCCATGGCCTACATTGCAGCATCTACCAGTTTATAGCCAAACACCTCAGTGGCTAATGAAGTGATGTGATTTTCTGCAAATGAAGAGGTAAGAAACTCTTGGCCTCGTAATGAGCAGCATTTACATCTTGCCAATTGTATTGCCTCTCAGAGAAGGGCTCATTATTTCCAATAACAATCAATAATCCTCTGTGCAAGCAGAGAGAGTTGAAGGACAAGAATGCTTTTGAGGACTCAACCAAGGCACATATCTGCATCTTCCATACACAAGATGATCAGAGGGCTGCAGAACCTCCCCTATGGGGAGAGGCTGAGAGAGTTGGAGCTGTTCAGGCTGGAGAAGAGAAGGTTCTGGGGAGACCTTATAGTGGCCTTCAAGTACCTGAAGGGAGCCTACAAGAAAGCTGGGAAGGGACTTCTTACAAGGGCTTGAAGTGATAGGATGAGAAGGAATGGATTGAAGCTTGAGCAGGGCAGATTTAGGCTGGATATTACATGGAAATTCTTTCCAGTGAGGGTGGTAACACACTGGAGCAGGTTGCCCAGGGAGGTCATGGATGCCCCCTCCCTGAGGTGTTCAAGGCCAAGCTGGATGAGGCCTTGAGCACCTTGGTCTAGTGGAAGGTGTCCCTACCCATGGCCAGGAGGTTGGAACTAGATGATCTTTAAGTTCCCTTCCAACCCAATCCACTCTATGAATCTATGAATAAGTGAGAGCCTGCACCAAAGGGAACTTTACTTTTTCTGGGTGCTTTTATCACCAATAAAATAGTTAGTAGCTTGGATATTTAAGCTGTCACTGGTCTTCAAAGCCAATAATGCCTTCAAAGGGATATTATCTGGGTGAGTGGAGCCTGCAAGCTGTGTACTTCTACAGTTACCTTGGTAATAGTTACTGCACTCACATTCACCTCTAGGCTTGGTAGCTGCTGTACCAAATAGCTGACAATGGCTTGTGTTCAGAGAAACTGTGAATTGGAACAAGATCCTCCATCACTTCAGCACTAATTACCAGGCTTGCTGATAATCTACAAAGAGGTAGGGGAATCCCAGGTGGTCTGTTAGCTGCTGTGCCAGTGCCAGCATACAGGGCACACCTCTGCTTTGGGACCAGAGGTGCAAGTGCTTGCTGTACACAGGCTCTCACATACATTTCCCCTGCAGTAAAGCAAACATCTTGCCTACAGAGAGAAGATAAAGGCTACCTGCAAATCCAACAGAAGGATTTGCTCTCTGGAGAACAAACAGATGGAAGAGATCTCCAAATTGAAACCTGACAGAACACTGCAGTAACCAGCACCCAGAAGTAGGTCAAATACCAGCAAATCTCTCCCCCTCCCTTTAAATAAATAAATTATCTTGTAATATACCAACATATGATGCTTTCCTCTCAAGAGCAGACATTTGTATGCCCAGGGGGCTTGGGACACCCCAGTGGAGCAAGCCACCCAGGGAGAACACTTCTAGAAGCTGCTGCTGCTGTTTAAAGATGGAAGAATTTTCACCCAGAATTCATAACTATGAAAAGACTCTGAGGTCTTTCACAGATTGCATTGGGTTGAAAGGGACCCTCAAAAGTCATCTTGTCCAACTGCCCTGTAGCCAGCAAGGACACCCCCATCAGGCTGCCCAGGGCCACACTGAGTCTGACATTGAATGTCTCTAGGGACAGGGCCTCAAGCAATTCCCCGGGCAACCTGGTCCAGTATTTCACCACTCTCATTGTCAAGAACAGAATAGCATAAACCAGGTTGGAAGACACCTTCAAGATCATCCAGTCCAACCTATCATCCAACACCATCTAATCAAGCACCCCGTCCAGTCTCCTCCTCCTTGCAGACTTCAGGTTACTCAAGGAACTAATTCAGAGGGTTCCTTGGGATAAAGCACTTAAAAACAAAGGGGTCCAGGAGAGCTGGACCTACTTCAAGGAAGAATTGTTGAAGGCTCAGGGACAGGCTGTGCCAATGTGCCGGAAGATGAGCTGCCGGGGCAGACGGCCAGCCTGGATGGTTCATGAACTTTTAATAGAACTAAGGGAAAAAAAGAGGGTGTATCACCTTTGGAAGAGAGGGGAGGCAACCCACGGAATGTTTAAGGATGTTGCCAAATCATGTAGGAAGAAAATTAGGGAGGCAAAAGCACATTTGGAGCTTAAACTGGCCTCTGCTGTGAAGGACAACAAAAAGTCCTTCTATAAATATATTAATAGCAAGAGGAAGGGCAAGGACAACCTCCACTCCTTGGTTGACATGGAAGGAAATGTTGTATCAAAGGATGAGGAAAAGGCAGAGGTACTTAACACCTTCTTTGCCTTAATTTTTACTAGAAGGACAGAACGTCTTCCTGACAGCTGGCCTTCAGAGCTGGCAGAAGGAGCCAGGGAGCTGCACAGTTTCCCTATGTTCCATGAGGAGGTGGTTGGAACTCTCCTCAGCAGCTTGGATCCCCACAAGTCCATGGGACCGGATGGGATCCATCCTAGGGTGCTGAGAGAGCTGGCAGATGAGCTGGCCAAGCCAGTATCCATCATTTTCCAGCAGTCCTGGCTCACTGGAGAGGTCCCAGAGGACTGGAAGCTGGCCCATCCACAAGAAGGGCCGGTTGGATGAGCCAGGGAATTATAGACCTGTCAGCCTGACCTCAGTGCCAGGCAAGATTATGGAACAGGTCATCCTGGGTGCAATCACACAGCACTTACAGGATGGCCAAGGGATCAGGCCTAGCCAGCATGGATTTAGGAAGGGCAGGCCCTGCCTGACCAACCTGATCTCCTTCTATGATCAGGTGACCCGCCTGGTGGATGGGGAGAGGCCTGTGGATGTAGTCTACCTGGACCTCAGCAAGGCCTTTGACACCATCCCCCATAGCAAACTCCTGGCCAAGCTGTCAGCTCATGGCTTGGACGGGAGCACACTGCGATGGGTTAGGAACTGGCTGGAGGGCCGAGCCCAGAGAGTGGTGGTGAATGGTGCCACATCCAGCTGGCAGCCAGTCACTACTGGTGTGCCCCAGGGATCAGTGCTGGGCCCCATCCTCTGACATCTTTATTGATGATCAGGATGAGGGCATTGAGTCTATCATCAGTAAATTTGCTGACGACACCAAACTGGGGGCAGGAGTTGATCTGCTGGAGGGTAGAGAGGCTCTGCAGAGGGACCTCGACAGGCTGGACAGATGGGCAGAGTCCAACGGCATGAGATTTAACACATCCAAGTGCCGGGTTCTGTACATTGGCCACAACAACCCCATGCAGTGCTACAGGCTGGGGTCAGAGTGGCTGGAGAGCAGCCAGGTCGAGAGGGACCTGGGGGTACTGGTCGATGGTAGGCTGAACATGAGCCTGCAGTGTGCCCAGGCAGCCAAGAGGGCCAATGGCATCCTGGCCTGCATCAGGGACAGTGTGGCCAGCAGGAGCAGGGAGGTCATTCTGCCCCTGTACACTGCACTGGTTAGGCCACACCTCGAGTCCTGTGTCCAGTTCTGGGCCCCTCAGTTTAGGAAGGATGTTGACTTGCTGGAACGAGTCCAGAGAAGGGCAACGAAGTTGGTGAGGGGTTTGGAACACAAGCCCTATGAGGAAAGACTGAGGGAGCTGGGATTGCTCAGCCTGGAGAGGAGGAGACTCAGGGGTGACCTTATCACTCTCTACAACTACCTGAAGGGAGGTTGTAGATAGCCGGATGATGGTCTCTTCTCCCAGGCAGCCAGTACCAGAACAAGAGGACACAGTCTCAGGCTGCGCCAGGGGAGGTTCAGGTTGGATATTAGGAAGAAGTTCTATACAGAAAGAGTGATTGCCCATTGGAATGGGCTTCCTGGGGAGGTGGTGGAGTCGCCGTCATTGGAGGTGTTCAGGAGGAGACTTGATGGGGTGCTTGGTGCCATGGGTTAGTTGTTTAGGTGGGTTGGATTGGTTGATGGGTTGGACACGATGATCTTGAAGGTCTCTTCCAACCTGGTTTGGTTTATCCTAAATAAATAAAGGTTTATTCTCCTACAACACTTCCAGTGATGGTGACTCCACCACCTCCCTGGGCAGCACATTCCAATGAGCAGTCACTCTCTCAATGAAGAATTTCTTCCTAACATCCATCCTAAAGTTCCCCTGATGCAGCTTGAGACTGTGTCCTCTTGTTCTGGTGCTGGTTGCTTGAGAGAAGAGACCAACTCCTTCCTGGCTACAACCACCCTTCAGGGAGTTGTAGAGAGCAATGAGGTCTCCCCTGAGCCTCCTCTTCTCCAGGCTAAACAATCCCAGCTCCCTCAGCCTCTCCTCATAGGGCTTCTTCCTGATGACACAGAACTTCCTCCTGATGTCCAACCTAAGTCTACCCTGCTCCAGTTTCAAAACATTGTCTTTCAGGAACTCAAGTTGGCAGCATAAAAAAACCAAAAAAATCACCTACTGAAGTACAGAATCCAAAGTGATCTAAGAAAACCACAACACCTCGTGCTGGGCCAAGGTTCTTCCAGACCATGACAGAGATTAGTCACCTACAGATGAACTTTTCTTCCACCAGAGCAGTTATGATTGGGTTGATATGAAACCAAGAGGAAAGGTGGGTGCACTTATTAACACCTTTATTAGCACACTCCAAAGTAGAACCTCAGGAACCTTTAACTGCAAGCTCAAAGGAGGACCTCACAGGGAATGATGTGTAGGCATGGGAAGAAGATCATTGTCTCATTAAAGGTGACTTAAAAAGGAAAGCTGAACTGCATTTGTGCTCTTTCATGTCCCCTTCTGATAGTTAAAGAAGGGCTATTTTATTTTTTTCTTAAGAGGGTTATTCCTCCCTATTCCTACCTTAGAGATTTTCTACCTGGAAGCTAACACTCAAGATGCTATGAAAGCAAAGCCCAAATGAGTGGAGAAGTGACACTGTTCTTACTCAAATGCTTCATAGCTTTAACATTTACTTAAATCAAAGACCTGGTTTTGTTACAGATTTAACAAACCTGCCCCTTCAATAAAATCAGCAGCTTCCTGCTTGTAAGTGAGACTCTTAAACAGTCACCCAGCAAAACAAGAAAGAGTAGATGTTATCCTTTCTTTTTAATCTCACATTATTCTCCTGCCTCAGGAACAACGATAAAAAAAAGCACTGAACAATTTCTCTCACATGTCTTCCCATGATAAAAAACAAAGCATCTGTGAAGGAAATGAGCATGGAGGATCCACAGATCCTCCTCTATCCTCACACAACCTGGTATAATACAAGATTGCTATTAATAGCTAACGCCTCACTGGGGGAACCTGTACACCAGAACCCTTTTCAAGGCAGTCCTCACAATGTGGCCTTCCACAAGATTAGGACAAGGCTCTAGGAAAGGAACTACCTTTATGCCATGAGCTACATTGCCCCTGGGCCTCCGCAGCTGGCTCTGGGTAGCTTGCCACTGATGGGAACAGCTCAGCAGATGCTTCAGTCCAAGCCTCTGTTTGGAAGGGCAACGAGGCTGGTGAGAGGCCTTGAGCACAAGCCCTATGAGGAGAGGCTGAGGGAGCTGGGATTGTTTAGCCTGGAGAAGAGGAGGCTCAGGGGAGACCTCATTGCTCTCTACAACTCCCTGAAGGGTGGTTGTAGCCAGGAAGGAGTTGGTCTCTTCTCTCAAGCAACCAGCACCAGAACAAGAGGATACAGTCTCAAGCTGCACCAGGGGAAGTTTAGGCTCAAGGTGAGAAGAAAGTTCTTCACTGAGAGAGTCGTTCACCATTCGAATGTGCTGCCCAGGGAGGTGGTGGAGTCACTGTCCCTGGAGGGGTTCAAGAGGAGATTGGATGTGGCACTTAGTGCCATGGTCTAGTCATGAGGTCTGTGGTGACAGGTTGGACTTGATGATCTTTGAGGTCTCTTCTAACCTTGGTGATACTGTGAAGAGCTCTGGATGTAGTCAGTCCTTGCCTGAGTGGCTTCAAGTACCAACATAGGCTAAGGGACATCTCACACCCTAAGTTCATAGAATGGTTTGGGTTGGAGGTGACCTCAAAGACCATCTAGTTCCAACCACCCTGCTATGGGTAGGGACACCTTCCACTAGACCAGTTTGCTCAAGGCCTCATCCAGCTTGCCCTTGAACACCTCCAGGGAGGGGCATCCACAGCCTCTCTGGACAACCTCTTCTAGTGTCTTACCACCCTCATTATGAAGAATTTCTTTCATATCTCCAATCTAAATCTGCCCTCCTCAAGCTTCAATCCATTCCTGTCCATCCTATCGCTACAAGCCCTTGTGAGAAGTCCCTTCCCAGCTTTCTTGCAGGCCCCCTTCAGGTACTGGAAGGCTGCTATAAGGTCTCCCTGGAGCCTTCTCTTCTCCAGACTGAACAGTCCTAACCCTCCCAGACTGTCCCCATAGAGGAGGGTCTCCAGCCCTCTGATCATCTTCATGTCCTCCTCTGTACCTGCTCAAGCAATTAGATGACCACATGAGCAAATATGACCACATCAGCTACCACTCTAAAGCTCTTATTCCCCACAGCCACACAGCTGTCCCCTTTCTCCCCCACTACAGGAATTAAGGAAGAAATACAAATACTTCAGAAATATTTACAGAATATTCAAATAAAACAAAAAAAAAAAACCCAGTATTTGGGGCCTTGTGCTATCACAGCAGGCTGCTCACAAGGACATCCACCCACTTCTCACACTGAAGTCTATCAAAACCTTAAAGCCCCAAAGCTTCACCATTTCAAACCAACACTAAAGTCCTTAAAGAGTGCAGCAGGTACTGAAAAAAATTATATTTGTTATTACTTAAGCTTAGAAAAAGTTGTACAGCAGATTACTTACAGGATGGACACTCAATATTATTTCATCTAAGAACATGAAGCCAAACCCTCAAAGAAGTCACCTGAGCCCCTGAGACAGCGCACAGAGATGCTGCTTCTCTTTCAGACACAGAATAATTTCACAGCTCCAGGACCAGTCCACAGCAAATAATGAGCAAAAAAAACCCAAAAGTGACAAGCTGGATGTGCTGGGTTGAGGCAGCCCCCTTCCCCACCCCTGGCAACAATAAACACTCAGACAAACGGATTGCAAAAGTGATGGAAAGTTTAAATAGAAAGCAGTGAACTTTTACAGAAAAGCAAAAGCACAGCGACAAAGAAAAATCCCAAAACAGACCCAGAGAGATCCCATCCCCACCTGAGGGTACACCAGAGACCCCCAGGGCTCCTTCTTCCCCCTCCCACTGCTAGGCTAGTCTCAGCTGGCCAGATCTGAGACTGCCCATCCCCCCATGGCCTTGGGCCTAGCCAGGCCCAAAGCCAGGAGACATCTCCCCCAGTTACCGGCTGACGGAGGAGGAAGAAAAGGGAGCGTGCTAGACTCCGCACTGGATCTTATAGTGGTGCTAAGAATTGTGGTAGGAAATACTACATAATTTCCTGTGTCCACCCCTCTGGGCTGGACTTTTGGACACAGGAAGTAAACATTGCAGGGGGGCACCCAGCTCAAACTGTAACACTGGAAGGGCCAGGAGCCAGAAGAGAGCAAGAAGCCCAGAGAAGATCATGGGCTGAGGATGAAACAGCTGAAAGGAGCAACTTTGCTTTTAAGTGAGATGTGAAAAGCCTCTCTCAGAGACGATGTGGCCGTGGGCTACTGGGAGACATGCTGCCACAAACTAGTAAATAATGCAGGCTCAGGAGAAATGGATTTGACACAGAAGTTCCTGGTTGTAGTGTGCTGGGAGAGCTTCTCAGTATTATTACAGGCAGGAAGAGCAGCTATTTGCATGGCTGTTCAATTAGAAGGCTACAGGAGAAGAGGGGAAGGGGAATATTATCTATCTTGGCCTGGCTTTTACCTCGCTTACCTCTAATGCAGCAGCCAGCTACATGGACTGTTAGGGTCCCCAGCAAGTAAACTGCAACAGAATTGCCTGACAAACTGGTATGCAAAATCACAGCTGAAAACCAAAAGCATCGGCAGCTACAGAGAGCCAAACTCAAGAGGCAGCATTCTCCTTAAAAAAACAAGCCACAGGATCAGTGATGGCATCAGTTGGGAGGCAGTCACCACTCCCAACATGGCTCAGCATAGATTCATAGAATGGTTTGGGTTGGAAGGGAACTTAAAGATCATCTAGTTCCAACCCCCTGGCCATGAGCAGGGACATCTTCCACTAGACTGGACTGCTCAAGGCCTCATCCAACCTGGCCCTGAACACCTCCAGGGAGGAGGCATCCATGACGTCCCTGGGTAACCTGTTCCAGTGTCTCCCTACCCTCACTGGAAAGAATTTCTTCCTAATCTCCAGTCTAAATCTGCCCTCCTCAAGCTTCAATCCATTCCCTCTCATCCTATCACTACAAGCCCTTGTCAAAAGTCCCTCCCCAGCCTTCTTGTAGGTCCCTTCAGGTATTAGAAGGTTGCTATAAGGTCTCCTCTTCCCAGAGCCTTCTCTTCTCCAAGCTGAACAGCCCCAACTCTCTCAGCCTGTCCCCACAGAGGAGGTTCTGCAGCCCTCTGATCATCTTCATGGCCCTCTTCTGGACCTGCTCCAGCAGTTCCATGTCCCTCTTGTGCTGGGGGCACCAGAACTAGATGCAGAGCAAAGCAGAAGGGGAACGGCATTCTCTGCAGTGAGGGAATTTAAATGCCAATCCTTCAAGTTTGAATCCTCTTTAGAAAAAATAAATAAATGAGTTCCAAGATTTGCAAAACTTGTGATGGACTTTCAAAAGAGAAGTGTGGTTTGTTTCACAGACACTTAATTGGGTTTCAGAGGAATTAAAAGCCAATTAATTAGGTCTAAAGAACAGGTCTTCCAAGGAGCAGCCAAAGGAACTGGGATTGATTCGCCTGGAGAGTCAGAGGATGAGTGGAGACCTGATTGCTCTCTACAATTGCCTGAAAGGAGGCTGAAGCGATGGAACAAGAAGAAATGGCCTGAAATTGTGCCAGGAAAGGCTTAGGTTGGGTATTAGGAAAAATTTCTCTATGGAAAGAGAGGTCAGGCATTGCAAAAGGCTACCAGGGTGGTGGAGTCACCAACCCTGGAGCTGTTCAAGAAACCTGTGGACATGGCACTTTGGGACATGGTTTAATGGCCATGGTGGTGTTAGGTCAATGGTTGGCCTCAATGATCATTGAGGGCTTTACCAATCAAAGCAATTCTATGAATTCATGCTCTAAAATAGGTTGCCACGAGTGACAGAGATATTTTAAGGAGCAGGAAAATGGAAAGCGTTCGACTTGATGGGAAAAAAAGGTACATCTAAGTTTTCCTAACACAGGACTATTATTGCTGCAGTAGAATTCAAGAATTTTTTATATTTCAGCTGCCAATTAGGCTTCACAAGCAGCAGAGGAAAACCTCTGCAGAGAAGTTAATTGCCCTCCCAAAGACCTTTATTTAGAATAAACCTTTAGAATAAACCTTTATTTAGAATAAACCAAACCAGGTTGGAAGAGACCTTCAAGATCGTCGCGTCCAACCCATCAACCAATCCAACCCACCCAAACAGCTAACCCATGGCACCAAGTACCCCATCAAGTCTCCTCCTGAACACCTCCAATGACGGCGACTCCACCACCTCCCCAGGAAGCCCATTCCAATGGGCAATCACTCTCTCTGTGTGAAACTTCTTCCTAACATCCAACCTGAACCTCCCCTGGTGCAGCCTGAGACTGTGTCCTCTTGTTCTAGTACTGGCTGCCTGGGAGAAGAGACCATCATCCGCCTGTCTACAACCTCCCTTCAGGTAGTTGTAGAGAGTGATAAGGTCACCCCTGAGTCTCCTCTTCTCCAGACTGAGCAATCCCAGCTCCCTCAGTCTTTCCTCATAGGGCTTGTGTTCCAAACCCCTCACCAACTTCGTTGCCCTTCTCTGGACTCGTTCCAGCAAGTCAACATCCTTCCTAAACTGAGGGGCCCAGAACTGGACACAGTACTCGAGGTGTGGCCTAACCAGTGCAGTATACAGGGGCAGAATGACCTCCCTGCTCCTGCTGGCCACACTGTTCCTGATGCAGGCCAGGATGCCATTGGCCCTCTTGGCTGCCTGGGCACACTGCAGGCTCATGTTCAGCCTGCCATCGACCAGTACCCCCAGGTCCCTCTCTGCCTGGCTGCTCTCCAGCCACTCTGACCCCAGCCTGTAGCACTGCATGGGATTGTTGTGGCCAATGTGCAGAACCCGGCACTTGGATGTGTTAAATCTCATGCCGTTGGATTCTGTTCATCTGTCCAGCCTGTCGTGGTCCCTCTGCAGAGCCTCTCTACCCTCCAGCAGATCAACTCTTGCCCCCAGCTTGGTGTCGTCAGCAAATTTACTGATGATGGACTCAATGCCCTCATCCAGATCATCAATAAAGATGTTAAAGAGCACAGGGCCCAGCACTGATCCCTGGGGGACTCCACTACTGACTGGCCACCAGCTGGATGTGGCACCATTCACCACCACTCTCTGGGCTTGGCCATCCAGCCAGTTCCTAACCCATCGCAGTGTGCTCCCGTCCAAGCCATGGGCTGACAGCTTGGCCGGCAGTTTGCTATGGGGAACAGTGTCAAAGGCCTTGCTGAGGTCCAGGTAAACTACATCCACAGGCCTCCCCACATCCACCAGGCAGGTCACCTGATCATAGAAGGAGATCAGGTTGGTCAGGCAGGACCTGCCCTTCCTAAATCCATGCTGGCTAGGCCTGATCCCTTGGCCATCCTGTAAGTGCTGTGTTAATGCACTCAGGATGACCTGTTCCATGATCTTGCCTGGCACTGAGGTCAGGCTCACAGGCCTGTAATTCCCTGGCTCATCCAACCGGCCCTTCTGTAGATGGCCACCACGTTGGCCAGTTTCCAGTCCTCTGGGACCTCTCCAGTGAGCCAGGACTGCTGGAAAATGATGAAGAGTGGCTTGGCCACTTCTAGTAAAAATTGAGGCAAAGAACGTGTTAAGTATCTCTGCCTTTTCCTCATCCCTTGATACAACATTTCCCTCCATGTCCACCAAGGAGTGGAGGTTGTCCTTGCCCTTCCTCTTGCTATTAATGTATTTATAGAAGGACTTTTTGTTGTCCTTCACAGTAGAGGCCAGTTTAAGCTCCAAATGTGCTTTTGCCTCCCTAATTTTCTTCCTACATGATTTGGCAACATCCTTAAACATTCCGTGGGTTGCCTCCCCTCTCTTCCAAAGGTGATACACCCTCTTTTTTTCCCTTAGTTCCATTAAAAGTTCATTAACCATCCAGGCTGGCCGTCTGCCCCAGCAGCTCATCTTCCAGCACATTGGCACAGCCTGTCCCTGAGCCTTCAACAATTCTTCCTTGAAGTAGGTCCAGCTCTCCTGGACCCCTTTATTATTAAGGGCTTTATCCCAAGGAACCCTCTGAATTAGTTCCTTGAGTAGCCTGAAGTCTGCCCTCCGGAAGTCCAGAGTGGAGGTCTTCTTGCTGCCCCTCTTAGCTTGACCAAAAACCGAGAATACAATTATCTCGTGGTCACTGGACCCCAAACACCCTCCAACCACCACATCACCCACCAGCCCTTCCCTGTTGGTGAAGAGGAGATCAAGCATAGCCTTGCCCCTGGTAGGCTCTCGCAGCACCTGGGATAAGAAGCTGGTTTATTCTGTATTCTATGTAAAATTAGCCTAAATCAAAGTCTCCCTCTCCTCCACGGATTGAAGCTGGGTGAATTTAGGAGGCCTGAAGCAGTTTGCTTACATTTGCTGTGCAAAGAGCAGCGTGACCTAACTGCCTGGCTCTCCTGGGCTTTGATGTGAGGGATGCTGCCAGAGCAGACCAAGCACATCACCGGACTACTGGATTACTTCCTTCTCTACAGAAATTAACTGAGTTCTCACAAGGCCTGAAGCAGTATCACACACTTTCCCTCCACATCACCCCTTTTGGATTTCCTAGACACATAGAACAGTTGGGTTGGAAGGGACCTTAAAGACCATCTAGTTCCAATATCCCCCTGCCATGGGCAGGGACGCATTCCACTAGACCAGACTGATCAAGGCCTCATCCAACCTGGCTCCAGGAAGGGGGCATCCATGACCTTCTTGGGCAACCTGTTCCGGTGCCTCACCACCCTCCCTGTAAAGAATTTCTTCCTAATTGCCAGTCTAAATCTGCCCTCCTCAAGCTTCAATCCATTCCCTCTCATCCTATCACTACAAGCCCTTGTGAAAAGTCCCTTCCAAGCCTTCTTGTAGGCCCCCTTCAGGTACTGGAAGGCAACTATAAGGTCTCCTCTCCCTGGAGCCTTCTCTTCTCCAGGCTGTCCCAAGTCTCTCAGCCTGTCCCCACAGGGGAGGTTCTCCAGCCAGGATCATCTTCATGGCCTCTGCTGGACCTGCTCCAGCAGCTCCATGTCCCTCTTATGCTGGGGCACCAGAACTGGACACAGTACTCCAGGTGGGGTCTCATGAGTGCAAAGGAGCAGAATCACCTCTCTTGTCCTGCTGGTCTGTAGTCTGACTCTGTATTAAAAGGCACTGACTACACCCTGCAATTTCTACACTGAAAATAGTTTCTAGATACAAGTACACCTAGAAACCTGGTTTGAACAACAGCCACAAGGCTCACTTCTGTCCTGCAGGGGAAAAACAAGAGTCACAAAAGGCATCACTCATGTTGAGAGGTAAGAGGAATTACAAACACGACTGAGATTCAGGAAAATACCCTAAAGTTCATTACTAATGCACATTAATTCACCTGTCACTGCAACACAGTATCCTGCAGATGTAGATAGAGAACAGGGACATGTAGAAGAACAATGAGTACCCAGCCAGACCTTCTCACACTTGTTACCTTCTCCTCCAGCGCCAGGAACATGTTTTGCCTGCTTGATTTCCCCTCTGTCGTTTGGAACCTCTGGGAAGCTGTAAGATGATTCATGACTCTGAAGAGATGACCTATACCCACGCTCTTCTGGAAGCACACCTCTCAACACTGGGAGAGCCTGCAGCATTAAAATGAATAAAAACAGCCAGGACACCATTATCTTTCCAACATTCATTTAGGCCAATCTTTACTTCATGGTGTAATCTGTTTCCAGGGTGGCTTTGTTAGATGTTAAATCACCTCAGAGTTAAGTCAGTGCTAGCTCTGGAATTGTGTTCTGCCTTCATGTGACACAGACTGAGTTACTCTTTTAATCATGAGGTTATTCTGGGAGTTGTCACCATTCCCTGCCTTATGTGTTCAGAGTAAGCAAAACAGAAAGCATCTGTGTTCCAGTGTGCCTCCTGGAGTGGGTCCAGAGGAAGGCCACAAAGACATGAGAGGGCTTCAGCACCCCTCCTGTGAGGATAGGCTGAAAGATTGGGACTGTTCAGTCTGGAGAAGGGAAAGCTCTGGAGAGACCTTATAACTACATTTCATTATCTGAAGGGGACCTACAGGAAGGCTGGGGAAGGACTGTTTAGAAGGGCTTGGAATGATAGGATGAGGGGCAATGGTTTGAAACTGGAGCAGGGGAGATTTAGGTTGGACATCAGGAGGAAGTTCTTGACAGTGAGAGTGGTGAAATACTGGAACAGCTTGCCCAGGGATGTGGTTGAGGCCCCATCCCTGGAGAAATTCAAGAAAAAGCCATCACATTTTGTCCTTAATTCCCACTTTCTTTTAGAAGTGGCCAAAGCAGAAAGGTAAGGAGCCCCTTGTGACTTCTGCAGACACAGGGAAGGTAAGCACAACCAGTCATCATCATCTCTCTCACCCAGGTCTGTCCTGACACTCAGGACAAATGAAACCTTTTCTGAAGCCCCTGGTCTCAGCTTTGGGCAGACCTCACTCACTCCATCAGATGCTCTGCTGGGCATCCACTTCCCATGCTTGTCAGGCTGGGTTCCCCCCACCAAGAACTCTTGATTATTTTTGAGCAAAAATGCCTTTTGAATGCAGAAAGTATAAATACTGCTATCTTGTTCACCAAAGATGTTTGTTTTTCCAGTTGCTCCAATGAAGTTTCATAAACAGAGGAGTGAATTCCAATTAACTCCACAAGTGTTTGTCCCCAAGAAACCATTCAGGAAATACAACAAGGTATTAGTGCTTGCAGGCGTATCAGCCTCATGAGGAGAACCAGGTATAGTTAAATAGACCATTCTTCAGCGCTCACAAGTGCCCAGATCCTGCTAACACTTGAGCACTGCTGAGCCTCTAACAGGGAGGAAGGTCTAGACAGAAGCTAAGCAAGAAAACAATTTCCATTCTTTCATTACTGTATTAAAAGAGACCTAAAAAAAAACCCAAACCCAACAAACTAAATCAATTCTCACTTGTCCTTGTGGCACACGCATAGGAAAGGGGGGGGGGAAAAGTCATTTTGAATAACTGTGGTTTATTGTTTTTAAAGGCCATATGCATCATTTGCTTCACAGAAGCATAATTTTCTCCTCAAAATTACATTCCTCATCCTTAGGTGCCCGAGACTCACACTGAAGATCACAGAAATTACTGCCTAAGAGATTTCTGCAGTTAATACATTTTCCTCCCTGCCAGAGCAGCCTGGGGTGTGACGTGCTGTGAACTGAGGGAGACTGGGAGGACTTGGCCAGAATAAGTAAATAAGTGAATGAAAAGGAAAACAAATCAATTTGCTTAATGCTTTAATTTCCAGTCTCTCAGCTGCTGTCAAGATGTGTAAAGATCAACACCGAGACATCTTTATTGTCCGGCGTGATCAGAGATCTGGCCCCAGGCTGCTTTCGCTGCACCAGAGAGAGGCAGAGCTGACTTGAGGAAGAAAGCAAAGAATGTTCATCACACCCACACCCAAGTTTTGCGTTGGTGATACCTGGTTTGCTTTTCATCCACCGCTGTACCTTTAGCATCAAGTGTTTCCTTAGGTAGGAGGCATCCATTCAGCCTGCTCTGCAATAAAGCCCACAGCTGATGAAGGACAACTGCTTCGCATGCTTCAAGGTCAACTTCTTTCAGGCTGTCAGCTCGATGACAAAAGCTACAAAATAAAGCAGGTATTACATGCAAGCTTTATTCAAAGCCCACACAGCCAGCATTGGGCTGGAAGCAGAATCTGCAACACTTCTCCTGGCTAATGGGATAACCGGTGGGACAGCCCGGAGGGACGAACAGGCGCTCTGCCGAAGATGCACAACAGAAGAGGGATGTCAAAGCCAGCACTTTGAAAATGCCAGGTCTGATCTCCCACCTTTGCTCTTGACAGAGAGAGGGAAATCTGTGCATGGCCACTTGGTGAAACTGCTTCTCGGTGAGGCAGCCCCAGCAGTCTATGTCACAGGAACTCATCCTCAGTAGAAGGGCTGGAGAGGCCAGTTTGGGTTGGGAACCTCCTAATTCCCTAGGAATCCTCTAACCATCAGGTGCCTAAGGGAATCCTAGGGTATGGATGCTGACATCCAACCTTAAATGAAATTAAAAAGCCATTTCCAGTTCTTGTAATTGAGGGTGCATGCTGGGGGAGGACAGTGAGGCCTCTCTGCCCCTGGTTCTGCTAACACATGGGGTCTGGTGAGGCTCTTTGTTCTTTAACCTCGAAGAAGAAATAATTTTTCTGGTTATTGTTGTCTATCATAGCAGCTCTCATTCTTGGAAAGAAGCATTTCCCTCACCTAAGGGATCTGTGGAGCAAGGCTGCAAAAAGCACGACAATTGTGGAAGCCATTTGGGTATGTAGTTCTGAGTGCCATATTTCACCTTCCTCATGACATCAACACGGTGGAAGGGGAGGCAGACCTCTTAGCAACTGGCAATGTTTGTTTGCAGGAGACCTCATGCTCTTTGCACTGGTCATTTGTCACCGCAGGAGCCAGGACCCCGGCTTGAATCTCAACAGGCTCCTGCAAAGCTGCTCAGCAACAGCCTCTCGCCATTGCTCGCTTGAATTCAATTAGAAGCTTGTAAGCAATCAACAACAGAATGATTACAAGTGCTGCATGGATGTAGGGCAGCAAGCAAATAAGAACAGAGGGGATGGGGATGGGGCTGAGGTGTAGGCGGCTCACAGGGAAGAGGTATTAACCTGAGCAGCTCTGCTGTCCCCATTGTCTCCACGTCCTGGTACAACGCCCGGTACTGTAGGCTCATCCTCACCGCAGCGTCTTCGATCAATTGCAGCACCAGGGAGGGTCCCACCAGCGTCCTGTTGTGCCTATGAGCAGACAACAAACAGCTTGAAGCGACCCGAGCTGGGGCAGGTATTTTAACTGCATTCCCATTGCACCAGTTGGGAAATAAACACTTCATCTTAGTTTTTCAAAACAAACAACAGCAAAACTCGAGATCTGTAGGAAGAAGCAAAAAAGCAGAGGAGCAAACAATTCAGAGCCTGAGAGGCTTCACTGAAATTATCCTGCTCCAAGTAGTATAATTCCTTCACCTCCATAATCGAAAGAAATCTGGTGACCACCTACAGGTACGGGGACATAACTGGGACCTCAGAGAGGTTCTGATGAAGCTGCACCTCTATAATGATGCAAATTAGGACTTAACCACTGAAACAATGCAGCAGGCTAATCCTTCAACAGAGGTGTAAATGGCTATTCAGGTCCAGGCTGGCTGCCTGCTTTGGTGGGGACTTTCCAGGCCAGGTCTCCACCAGCAAATGCCCCAGCTGGGCCTGTGCCTGCATAGTTCCACAGGCAGTATAAAAAAACAAACCCAAACAAACAACAAAATACATAACCAACAAAGCAACCTTCCCCCCCGCCTCCTCTTTTGCTATACACAGCTGACATGTTTATACATTTAATCTTGGTTTACCTTCCCCCTCAAGGGAACAGCTCTGTGCGTAACAATTCCCATCGATTTTGCAGTCCTGTTGAGCTGCACCAAAAGTTCTGTTTTCCATCGGACTGTTGGGAAACAGTGAATGATTTCAGTGGGGAGCGGGGAGCTGCTGCACATTTAGTCAAGTTTCTGAGACATTTAATAAGCAAAACAATGCCAAGGGGATCACATATGCAGTTAAATAGTGCTTTTTCTTTCCCCCCCAGTCTTACAAGCCCTGTATTTTAGCGGCAGGCTCCTTTCCCATTGTTTTTCTCCTGCTGGGTGGTCCTTCCAGGGTGCCACTCGAGAGGGATACAATAATAAAAAGGGAAGGGGAAGGAAGGGACACCAACATAAAGAAAACCAAAATGTATGACAATCTGCAGCAGGCTACGGATCAGAGGTCAGCAAACAAGAGGTCCTTCTCTTTTACAGGTTGCTTCCTGGAAACAGTCTGATTAAGCTGACAGCTTGAATTATGTGTTACATTTTGTAATGCACAATCCATCTGTGCTAAGTCCTCTTCAATGCAGCTGAAGCAGCACAGGCATAAGCTCTGCCTTTTTCCACCCCCCTCAGCACAGGCCTTAAAACAGTCATCATCTTTCTCTGCACTAATTCTCAGAGACCCTCTCCCCCTCTTCAGCTGCCACTCCCCGGGTTTAAGCCCCAAAAGAAAGGGCTGGGAGCTGGAAGGAATGGTAAGAGGATACAGAGCCTTTCACCTCTGCTTCAGCAGCTCAGAGCAGCAACAAGGAGCTACAGACTGGAGCTACTGGGGAGCTTCACCTGGCAGAAGGGAAGATGGGGTGCCCTGACCTGCTGCTTGAGCCACCTGGGCAAGCCCCTGGCCCACCAGCAGGCTCCCAGGCTGCAAGAAAATACACAGCCCAGGCTCTCATGTGGGTCTGAGCTGGCAGAGTGAGCCTGATAATGCCTCTGTACAGCCTCTCATCAATGCACCCACCCCACAATGCTCTGAAACACTGAAGCCATTTGCCAAAAATCTTAATTTTTAGTAATTACAGTAGCAAAACTGCAGCACCCTACTGTGAACTGCACCCAAGGCACAAACCTTACACTAAATGACCTTCCCTGGCACCATCACCTTTATTTGGTTAACAGCTCGAGGATGTTATCATGATGGATAACCATCCTAGATGGAGAGTTTGAAACTAGGCTGAGCTACCCAGAGGTAAAACACAACCTGCAAACACTTAGAGGGAAAAAAAAAACAAACAACCCCAAACTCTCTTAAAAGGAGAGGTAGAAAAGGCATTTTCTCCAAAAACAGAAGCTTGTGACTTCCCACAACAAGGATTTTGTTTTGCCTTTCATACAATAGGCTGCCTGGGGAGGTGGTGGAGTCGCCGTCATTGGAGGTGTTCAGGAGGAGACTTGATGGGGTACTTGGTGCCATGGGTTAGCTGTTTGGGTGGGTTGGATTGGTTGATGGGTTGGACACAATGATCTTAAAGGTCTCTTCCAACCTGGTTTGGTTTATTCTAAATAAAGTTTATTCTAAACAAGATGTGGTCTCTGCACATGAGAGCTCCTTTCAGCTCCATCACTCATCCTACTTTCACATTAACACACTAAAAATGCAGGAGTGGCCCAAAGACAACAGGTGAGGGAATGGCACTTCTCCAGATGTTCAGCCAGTGACTCTGCTGCATTCAAGGAGGGCAAGCTTCAGATATTTCAACTGAAGGTAACAAATACACAGTTTTGCATAATTTCAGCATATTTCTATTCAGCCATCATAGGAGTTTCCTAAAAGAAAAAAAACACACAGACTGAAGGGACATGAAGCCTAAAAATAAGGGACATGGCAGGGATCTGGGCAATCTGATCTAGTTGAGGATGTCCCTGTTTACTGCAGAGGGGGTTGGATTAGATGACCTTTGGAGATGCCTTCCAACCTAGACCATGCTATGATTCTAAAACCTGTGGTATCATTAATTTTGTACATCTGTGTCATGATATATTCAGACCAAAAGAAGTTGCATTCTCACACTTTGTGGAATTTATTTAATTGAAGTTTATGTGTCAATGTCTTGGAAACTTCTCCCCAAGAAGCTCAGGCATTCCTTTGCAAGGCTCAAGGGTGCAAGCTGAATTTCACAGACCCACAGAATACCAGGTTGGAAGGGAACCCAAGGTCCAACCTTTCTAGGTGATAAGTCTAGTTGAAATGAGATGGCCTAGCACCCTGACAGGTTTAGTTTTAAAACTGTACAGTGTAGGGAGGGCAGATTTTGACTGGGTATTAAAAAGAAATTCTTTACAGTGAGGGTGGGGAGACACTGGAACAGGTTGCCAAGGGAGGTTGTGGATGCCTCCTCCCTGGAGGTGTTTAATGCCAGGTTGGATGGGGCCTTGAGCAACCTGGTCTAGTGGAAGTTGTCCCTGCCTATGGCCAGGGGGTTTGGAATTAGATAATCTTTAAGGTGCCTTCCAACTAAAACCATTCTGTGGATCTATGAATCCACTACTTCTCCTGGGAGATGATTCCAATGTCTAAGTGCATTTCACATGTGGTGGAAAGGTGGAGGTGGAAAGCCCATCTAGTTGTAAGCACAACAGCAGAGAGGCTGCTCACCTCACCACGAAATGTTTAATTTCTCCTGTAAAACAAATTAAAATTCATCTCTTTTCCAGAGGAACAGCCAGCAGTGGCAATCCTGCTGCCATGGCCTTGAGAAACAGGCATTCATCTCTGCATAATGCAGGAGGAAACCTCCACCTCCACATTCTGGTTTTGAGTCGTGCTCCGGAGAAGGCAAGCAGTGAAACCCTTGGTATAATTTAGCCAGGCTTGAAGAGCACTGGACAAGATTTTCATCAGTTCATGAAAAGCAAGGCACCACAGGCAGAACAAAAGGTTAAATCACCATCACTCAGCTATGGCTTCTCCAGCTAAGGCTGGCACTCCATGCAGCTCCCCTCCAAAGGGTGCTGATTAACAGGTGTTCTACAAAAGGAAAACTGGGTGAAAGCTATTTACATGCAAATTAGATGATGTTTCCATAGCAAACAACAGTCAGATGCAAATGTGAAATGATAAAG
The DNA here is from genome assembly GCA_011125475.1 of Melanerpes aurifrons. Taxonomy (NCBI): domain Eukaryota; kingdom Metazoa; phylum Chordata; class Aves; order Piciformes; family Picidae; genus Melanerpes; species Melanerpes aurifrons. Next base: position 168,807 of record WWNC01000102.1, on the reverse strand, counting down.
TTACAGAAGTGTATATTGATGGCCACTAGTTTCTGCTCAACTCTCCTCTATTAAAAAGCACAAACTAATATTGGAATCAGTACCCCAGGCATGGCCACAAATTTAGGAAGAATAGATGCATTAAGCAGATTAAAAAGCTGCAAACAACCAAAATGACATAAAAAAACCCAACCAAACTACCAAACCCAAACAATCAGCAGAGGAGGGCTCCTCACTCTGCAGGAGCGAAAATGCTGGCAAATAGGCTTTCAGAAGAACTGGGACAAGAGATAGAGGTGGGAGGAAGATAAGTCATGGGGAATCAAGAAGGGATGACAATAAAGAAGTCATTGTGCCACTCTACTCAGCACTTGTCAGGCCACACCTGGAACACTGCCTGCAGTTTTGGTCCCCACTAGACAAAAAGATGAAGACAGGCTGGAAAGTGTCCAGAGAAGGGCCATAAGAATGGTGAGAGGACTGGAAGCCCTGCTGTATGAGGAAAGGCTGAGAGAACTGGGTTTGTTCAGCCCTCAGAAGGCTTAGGGGAGAACTTATTACCATGGACCAGTATATAAAAGGTGGCTACCAGGAGAATGGAGACTCTTTTTACAAGGAGTCCCATGGAAGGGACAAGAGGCAGTGGGTACAAGTTACTGCCTGGGAGATTCCCTTTGGAATCCAGAAGAAAATGTTTCCCTGTGAGAACAGTCAAGCATTGGAACAGTTTGCCCAGGGAGGTTGTGGATGCACCCTCTCCTGGAGGTGTTCAAGGCCAGGCAGGATGAGGCTTTGAGCAACCAAGTCTAGTTGAGAGGTATCCCTGCCCATGGTAGGGAGGCTAGAGTAGAGGATCTAGGGTCCCTTCCAATCTAAGCCATGTATCTCTCTATTGCACCTTCCTCATTCTCCCTCTGCTATTTCCAAACAGAATGCTCAAAGAATTTGACTGGAAATTTTAATTGACACAAACAAAAGATGTTGTTTAGTTAAGTTAGAGGTACTATTAAACTTGTTGAAATAACATTTGCTTACCTTTAATGAATGTCTCACAGAAAGAGTTATTGGCCATTAGAATGTGCTGCCCAGGTAGGTGGAGTCACCATCCCTGGAGGTGTTCAAAAAAGGATTGGACATGGCATTTGGAGCCATGGTTTAGTTAGTCATGAGGTCTTGGGTGATAGGTTGGACTTGATGATCTCTGAGGTCTTTTCCAACCTTACTGATTCTATGATTTTATCAACATACTTACCTTAGTATCATAGAATCATTTAGGCTGGAAAAGACCTTTAAGATCATCAAGTCTGACCATTAACCTCACACTACCAAGTCTGCTGCTGAACCATGTCCCTCTGCACCACATCTACACAGCTTTTAAACCCCCTCAGAGATAGTGACTCCATCACTTCCCTTGGCAGCCTCTTCCAGGGCTTGACAACCCTTTTGGGGAAGAAATTATTCCTAATATCCAACCTAAACCTCCTCTGGTATAAATTGAGGCTGCTTCCTCTCATCCTGGCACCTCTTCTCCAAGTCTAACCTCAAAGAGCTACCTGAAGCCACTTAACCATTAGCACAGCAAGAATTTTGCCCACCTGTATGTAAGCTTCAATGCCATGTCTCAGCCAAGCTGTGAAAACAGCCTCCAGGGCATATGCTAACAAATGAGTAGTGGCAGAGAAAAAGTACCTAAGGACATACCCATCTGGTGCTTCACTAACTGAGGGCTCCTCCTGCCCCATGGGAGGGGTTGGTGGTTGCAGTGGGGAGCCCTCTGTGGTGTGGGCATCCTTGTCCTGCTCCCCACTGGCTGCTGCCGAGGTCATTCCCTGTGGCAGGTCAGGAGCGCTCAGCATCACTCCCTCAGCACTCGTGGGGACTGGGAGCTCGTTGCTGCTCTCCCTGCTTGCCTCCTTACAAGCCCACCAGTCACTCTGGTGAGGCTTGGGTCCTGTAAAAAGAATAATAAATTATTCCCAAAACATCAGCAGGACCAAGACTACATCAGTGTAGGAAATTACACTAAGATTACACAGAATTCCAGCCTGAGGGAAGTTGGAAGGGGCCTCTGGAGATTATCTAGTCAAACCCCCCTGCTAAAGCAGGTTCACCCGTGCTGTTTGTTCATCTCTTAACACATATTCAGGAACATCTCCTCTGCTCTTTCCTTCATTTTGGAATTCCCTGCCCACAGCCCCATATCCTTCTGCACTCCCCTCACAAGGGGGAGTCTGGAGAGGCTTCAGCCTTTCAGGTCTGCAGCCCTGGGTAGATGGGATACTAACCTGGCACGTCCCAAAAACCATCACCCCCAAAGGCCTGCTACTTCACTAAATCATCTCTGGAGGAATGCCAAAACCAAAAAAGCTGGGAAAAGCTTTTCTTAGGGGGGAAAAAATGTGCACATGACGAGGCTACTATCATTTTTTTATTTTTTTTTTTTTCAGCGGTGAGCTCCTTCGGGGACACACATCGACCAGGGGCCTCGGAAAAGCACGGACTGCTGCTGGTTTTGACCAGAAGGACCCGCACACAGCCTCTGCGCTCGGCAGGAATCGGCTTTCACCGATTCTCCACGTGTTCGGCATCGTTTGGGTCCCTGCGTGCCGCGGCAGTTTCAAAGCCCGCGGCAGCTTGCGGCAGCTTCCATTTCAGCCGCTCTTCTCGCTCGGACGCGCGCGCCGCCACATTTTTTTTTAAAAAAAAAAAACATTCTCCAGTAGGTTCCGTGGGCAGGGCTGGCCATGGTGGTAACTCGCCGCAATAACTCCTTTAAAAAGTCAGTCTCGACCCAGACTGAGGGGGAATATAAGCAGATAAGCAGGTGTCATAAGCAAGAGGTAGGTGTCCAGGCATCTAGCTGCAGACAGTGCTGGAACCTGGCACTTGAGGTGCAGGGTGGAGGGGACGGCTCCTGCTTTAGGTGTGAGCAGGTTGACTGTCTGCTTAGCCTGGTGGCTGGACTGAAGGATAAGGTTGCTAGATTTAGAGATGTATGCAATTGCAGAAGGGTGACGAACCTGAGTAACCAGGCTCTGCAGGCCCCCCCAGCGGAGGCCAGTCATCCAAAAAGAAGAGGGCAATGGATGCAGGTTCCTATCAAAAGATGCAAGGTTAAACCTCCTTGCCCCCCCTCACCCCCCCCACTGCCCTTGGAAAACAAGTACGGGGCATTGGAGGTTGAGGGTGAGGTGATTCTGATATCGGAGGGCACGCCATCTGGGGTTTTCCTGTGGCAAAAACAGCCTAAGGTGAAACGACCTAAGGTGAAACGACCTAAGGTGAAACAGCCTAAGCTTAAACAGCCTTCCCCTGGCATTAGGACTTGCTCCCTTAAAAAAAAGAGGAGGGTAATTGTTATTGGTGATTCCCTCCTGAGAGGAACGGAGGGCCCCATATGTCGGCCAGACCCTACTCACAGGGAGGTTTGTTCCCTTCCAGGAGCCGTGGTTGGAGATGTTACCACAAGACTGCCTGGTATGGTGCAGCCCTCTGACTATTATCCCTTGATAGTTATGCAGTTAGGGAATGATGATGTTGCAACCAGAACTCCCAGGGCTATCAAAGATGACTTCAGGGCCCTGGGAGATCTGGTTGAGGGATCAGGGGCACAAATAATTTTTTCGTCTATACCCTTAGTTGCAGGTGGGAATACCATAAGGAACAGGTCAGCAGCTGAAGTCAACAAGTGGCTTAGAGGCTGGTGCAGGGAAAAGAATTTTGGGTTTTTTGATCTTGATAAACTTTCTGCTGCACCAGGCCAGCTGGCAACAGATGGAGCACATCTGTCCCAGAGGAGGGGTAAGATCAGAGTGTATGAGAATGGCCTATCCCTCAAAGGGAAAAAGATTCTGGGGAGGGAATTGGCAGGTCTCATAGATAGGACTTTAAACTAGTTTCGAAGGGGGAAGGGGTTGAAACCAGTCCCCCAGGCTGGGGTCTGGGGGTGATAAGCCAGAGCCAGAGGTGAAACCAGCAGCCCGGATGAAGTGCATGTACACTAATGCACGAAGCATGGGCAACAAACAAGAGGAGCTGGAAGCCTTGCTGCGGCAAGAAAGTTATGATGTAGTTGCCATCACAGAGACGTGGTGGGATGACTCACATGACTGGAGCGCTGCAATTGATGGCTACAGGCTCTTCAGGAGAGACAGGCAAGGAAGAAGGGGTGGAGGGGTGGCCCTGTACGTCAGGGAGACACTAGATGCCATTGAGACGGAGATTAGGGACGATCGGGTTGAGTGCCTGTGGGTAAGAATTAGAGGGAAGGCCAACAGGGCTGACATCCTGGTTGGAGTCTGTTATAGACCACCCAACCAGGAGGAGGATGTTGATGAGTCATTCTATAGGCAGCTTAAGGCTGTCTCAAGATCGTCTGACCTTGTTCTCATGGGCGACTTCAACTTGCCTGATATCTGCTGGGATCTTAACATAGCAGAGAAGTGGCAATCTAGGAGGTTCTTAGAATGCATGGAGGACAGCTTCTTATCCCAGGTGCTGCGAGAGCCTACCAGGGGCAAGGCTATGCTTGACCTCCTCTTCACCAATAGGGAAGGGTTGGTGGGTGATGTGGTGGTCGGAGGGTGCTTAGGGGCCAGTGATCACGAGATAATTGAATTCTCATTATTTGGTCAAGCTAAGAGGGGTAGCAAGAAGACCTTCACTCTGGATTTCCGGAGGGCGGACTTCAGGCTACTCAAGGAACTAATTCAGAGGGTTCCTTGGGATAAAGCCCTTAAAAACAAAGGGGTCCAGGAGAGCTGGTCCTACTTCAAGGAAGAACTGTTGAAGGCTCAGGGACAGGCTGTGCCAATGTGCCGGAAGATGAGCCGCCGGGGCAGACGGCCAGCCTGGATGGTTAAAGAGCTTTAATGGAACTAAGGGAAAAAAAAGAGGGTGTATCACCTTTGGAAGAGAGGGGAGGCAACCCGTGAAAAATTTAAGGATGTTGCTAGGTCTTGCAGGAAGAAAATTAGGGAGGCAAAAGCGCATTTGGAGCTTAGTCTGGCCTCTGTTGTGAAGGACAACAAAAAGTCCTTCTATAAATACATTAATAGTAAGAGGAAGGGAAAGGACAACCTCCACTCCTTGGTGGACACGGAGGGGAACATTGTATCAAGGGATGAGGAAAAGGCAGAGATACTTAACACCTTCTTTGCCTCAATTTTTACTAGCAGGACAGAATGTCTTCCAGACAGCTGGCCTCCAGAGCTGGCAGAAGGAGCCAGGGAGCAGCATAGTTTTCCACTGTTCCAAAATGGGGTAGTTGGTGATTTGCTCAGCCGCCTGGATCCCCACAAGTCCATGGGACCAGATGGGATCCATCCTAGGGTGCTGAGGGAGCTGTCAGAGGAGCTGGCCAAGCCGCTCTCCATCATTTTTCAGCAGTCCTGGCTCACTGGAGAGGTCCCAGAGGACTGGAAGCTGGCCAACGTGGTGCCCATCCATAAGAAGGGCCAGTTGGATGAGCCAGGGAATTACAGGCCTGTGAGCCTGACCTCAGTGCCAGGCAAGATCATGGAACAGGTCATCCTGAGTGCATTAACACAGCACTTAGAGGATGGCCAAGGGATCAGGCTCAGCCAACATGGATTTAGGAAGGGCAGGTCCTGCCTGACCAACCTGATCTTCTTCTACGATCAGGTGACCCGCCTGGTGGATGTGGGGAGGCCTGTGGATGTAGTTTACCTGGACCTCAGCAAGGCCTTTGACACCGTCCCCCATAGCAAACTCCTGGCCAAGATGTCAGCCCATGGCTTGGACAGCAGCACTCTGAGCTGGGTTAGGAACTGGCTGGATGGCCGAACCCAGAGAGTGGTGGTGAATGGTGTCACATCCGGCTGGCGGCCAGTCAGTAGTGGAGTCCCCCAGGGATCAGTGCTGGGCCCCATCCTCTTTAACATCTTTGTTGATGATCTGGATGAGGGCATTGAGTCTATCATCAGTAAATTTGCAGATGACACCAAGCTGGGGACAGGAGTTGATCTGCTAGAGGGTAGAGAGGCTTTGCAGAGAGACCTCGACAGGCTGGACAGATGGGCAGAGTCCAACGGCATGAAATTTAATGCATCCAAGTGCCGGGTTCTGCACATTGGCCACAACAACCCCAGGCAGTGCTACAGGCTGGGGTCAGAGTGGCTGGAGAGCAGCCAGGCAGAGAGGGACCTGGGAGTGCTGGTTGATGGTAGGCTGAACATGAGCCTGCAGTGTGCCCAGGCAGCCAAGAGGGCCAATGGCATCCTGGCCTGCATTAAGAACAGTGTGGCCAGCAGGAACAGGGAGGTCATTCTGCCCCTGTACACTGCACTGGTTAGGCCACACCTCGAGTACTGTGTCCAGTTCTGGGCTCCTCAGTTTAGGAAGGATGTTGACTTGCTGGAACGAGTCCAGAGAAGGGCAACAAAGTTAGTGAGGGGCTTGGAACACAAGCCGTATGAGGAGAGACTGAGGGAGCTGGGGCTGCTTAGCCTGGAGGGGAGGAGACTCAGGGGTGACCTCATTACTCTCTACAACTACCTGAAGGGGGGTTGTAAACAGGCAGAGGTTGGTCTCTTCTCCCAGGCAGCCAGCACCAGAACAAGAGGACACAGTCTCAGGCTGCGCCAGGGGAAGTTCAGGCTGGAGGTCAGGAGGAAGTTTTACACGGAGAGAGTGATTGCCCATTGGAATGGGCTGCCTGGGGAGGTGGTGGAGTCGCCGTCACTGGAGGTGTTCAGGAGGAGACTTGACAGGGTGCTTGGTTACATGGGTTATTTGATTAGGTGGTGTTGGGTGATAGGTTGGACGTGATGATCTTGAAGGTCTCTTCCAACCTGGTTTATTGTATTGTATTGTATTGTATTGTATATGCTCTTTTTAAGCCTTGCAGAAGAAATACATGCCTGGAGGCTTTGAAACTCTGAACATGATCGCTTTCTTTAGAAGAGGTAAATATGTGGCTGAATCATGCTTCTAAGACAACAGAAAAAGGCTGCTTAGCTTTTCATAGGATGCCAAAAGTTAAACGGGCCAGCTAGTGCTGTGACAAATCAGTACTGCTACAGAAATTCCCAGTTTTCCATAACATTCACCACAGGTTTAAATTAGCCAGTACTCACACACCTGCTGACACTACAGCACCCAGCATTCCTGCTCAGCTTGGTCATGGGGGGAATCATGGAACCAAATCACTTTGGGTTTGTGCCAAATAGGAGCTGGTGCCAGGATGGCCTCTCTCAGCCTTATTTGCTGTGTCATGTGCCACAGAAATGTCCCTCCTTCACCTGCTGGGATATGGAATGGAAGAGGAATGGAAGTTTTGGGGTTTTTTCCCCCTTCTCTTCCTACATTTTGTGCTGCTGAGCAGTGCCCAGGGAGCAGCAGGAGAGGGTGGTGAGCAGGAGAACCTGGTATGACACAGCCAGGTATCTTCATCAGCTCCCATCATTCTCTGTAGAGGAGAGAACAAGCTAGGGGGAGATAGAATAGGATGAAATAAGGGAAGACACCATAAGAGTACTGGAAAGAAAATGACAACCAGGTCTACTGGCAATCAGGGCAATCAGGGCTGTAGGTTGGACTTAGGAATTTACTTTGTAACCCTCAGGGAGGTACAATCCTGAAACAACAGGCTCTCTGCAGGTACCATGATATCCATTTCATTCTAGGATGTACCAAAGACCTACCTGTCCCTTCCTCAGCACACAACAGGCAGACCTGAGACTAATCTATTCACTTGTTTTCTCTTTTATTTTTGGACCTTGCACCCTGAAAGCAAAAGGTACAAGACAAACATGCCAGTGACACCCTTTAGAAAGCACGTGCTTTGGATGTTCCAAGAAGATTCTTTAATGTGCTTGAATTGGTCATTGTTCTAAAACCCCTACCCAGAACCCTGGTGGAGGCCCCATGTCTGGACACATTCAAGCTCAAACTTGATGGGGCTCTGGGCAACCTGATCTAGCAAAATATGTCCCTGCTCACTTCAGGGGAGTTGGACAAGATGACCTTCAAGGGTCCCTTCCAACCTGATGCATTCTATGACTATTTGCAGCACTGAAAGTCAAGCTCAGGAAGGCTGGAACAAGCCTGTCCCCTCCACACATTCAAGCCTGGATGGCATTAGGCTGTTCACTTTGCAACCTGCATCTGGCAGCAGACAGACATGCAAAGCCCCTCAGGCAGTCTGGGGTGATTACCATGGTGTGTGACAAAGCTCATTTTGTATTTGAACTCGACTGTGCTGCTTCTCTGAGGACAGCGATATTGCATGCCAGAAATTAAATGGGTATTTCTTTCCCAGACACGATGCTGGCCACCTCAGCTTTTCCCACAGGGAAGAAGCAGCGCAGAGCTTTCTTGGTAAGCCAGGCTGGACTGGTCTCCTTCCAGCACCAGTAAAAACAGGCCTTCATTAGAACACAGAGGTGGCAAATGCATCAGATGACAGAAAATGAGAGGGAAATAAATTCCTTAGAGAAACAAAAAGGAATGGGAAAAAAAAAAGACCTCATAAAGAGGATGCCAGAAAACCCCAAGAAGGAACATCTGGTAAGGATGCCAGGAGCACAGAAGAACATCTGATGGAGATGCCAGCTTTGCTCTACAAAGCAACCCACAGACCTTACAGGGGAGCAGAATTCTCTCCATCATTAAGGCTGCCACCAGTTGCCATGATAAATAGCTCCATTTCAGCAATTGTTATGGGGATTGGAAACCTAGTTTAAGTTGAAAACGGCTATGTTAATGTCGTGGGGTTAGAAGGGTAAGGCCAAGAAGCCTCTTCCCTCCCCCCTGTAGAGTAAGGGGAAAGAAAATTGAAGGGAAAGGGAAAAAAAACTCACAAGATGAATTAGCAAAGCAGTGGAGCTGTATATTTACAAAGCAATGTAGGATATGCAGGGGAATATATACAAATTTACAATATTTACAATATATACAAAGATATACAATAAAGTACCACAGAAATGAGAGCTCCCCCCTCACCAGAGGGGGTTCCCCACCTCCGCTCTCCCCTCTCTCCCCCCCCTTTCCCCAGAGTAGGTCAGAAAAGAGAGAGAAAGAGAGAGAAAGAAGTTAAAAGCAGTTTTGTGTAAATTGGAAAGGAGTTAATACAGGCCTTATCAGGTTTGCAGTTTGAAGGCCGAAGCCTTGGCAGAAAGCCCAGCACAGAGAGAGCTGCTGCACTGTGGAGGAGCGGAAGCAAGACTGATAGAGAAGTGCTGGAATGCCCAGGATACTTTCTCCGGCACTCCCAGTTCAGAAGGTGCTTCCTCCCACTTCACCAATGAAATTAGTTTAGATTATTCTTTCCGTTTACCAACGTCCGTCCACCATATTCCCTTTCTTAAGGGGACAACGTCAACCGGTCACAGTTAACTGGCCAGGCAGGGGAGAGTATTCCTGCAAGTCCTTAAAAGCGGAATAAACTGTTACTTAACAACAAATCCTTGTCACTGTGTGACCGGTTGACGCAAAGTGGCAGAACCCATGGTAGCAATACCAGAAGGGTAGCTGTTACTTCCACAGTTCCCCAGAACGACTCTTGTGGCTCCAACAATGGCTCCAGTTATAACATGCAAAGTTATAACCCTGCAAACTATGTGCAATGCACATGTGCGCATGTTCCCCATAACTAGGGGTGCCCTGCCTCCCGCCAGGGGGAGGAGAGGGATAACAGAGATAATAGAATCTATTGGGATGTGTACATCCAGTGGCCTGGCACTTCACAATTTCGGAAGTACAGTACCTTGGTTGACACAGGAGCTCAGTGCACCATAATACCATCAAATTATCAGGGATCAGAGTCTATAACTATTCTGGGAGTCACTGGTGGACCTCAAGAGTTAAGTAAGGTGGAGGTTAATATAAGTCTAACTGGTAAACAATGGAGGAAGCATACAGTTGTGACTGGACCTGATGCACCTTGTATTTTGGGAATTGATTTTCTGAGAGAAGGGCATTTCAAAGACCCAAGAGGTTACAAATGGGCTTTTGGAGTAGCTTCAATAGAAATTGATGGACAAAAATTGAAGCTGTCTGCTAGACCTGAACTTTCTGATGAATCTGCAGTTGTGGGACAACATAAGATACAGGACATTAAATTGCCGGTTGCTTCTCAGACTGTGCATCACAGACAATACAGACTGGCGTCTGACAGTGGACTACCGAGCCCTAAATGAAGTGATACCACCTATGAGTGCAGCAGTGCCAGACATGATGGAGCTACAGTATGAGCTGGAATCCAAAGAGGCCAAATGGTACGCTACCATAGACATTGCTAATGCATTTTTCTCTATTCCCATAGCAGAGGAATGCAGGCCTCAGTTTGCTTTCACCTGGAGAGGAATCCAGTACACTTTCAACAGACTGCCAATGGGCTGGATCCACAGCTCCAGCATCTGTTATGCAGTGATCCACGATGCTCTGGAGAAAGGCGGTGCTCCAGAACACATCCAGTTCATCGATGATGTCATCATCTGGGGGAAAACTGCTGAGGAAGTCTTCGAGAAAGGTAACAAAATCATTGACATTCTTCTGGATGCAGGTTTTGCCATCAAGCGAGACAAGGTGAAAGGACCTACCACAGAGATTCAGTTTCTGGGAGTGCGGTGGCAGGATGGACGCCGACACATTCCAGTGGATGTGGTAAATAGAGTCTCTACCATGGCAAGTCCCACAAACAAGCAAGAGACCCTACGTTTCTTGGGGATAGTGGGATTTTGGAGACTGCACATTCCTGGATACAGTCAGATTGTGAAACCTCTGTATGATGTGACTCGAAAGAGAAACCATTTCCACTAGGGACCTGAACAACAAGCAGCCTTTGACCAGATAAAGCAAGAGGTAGTCCAAGCAATGGGTCTGGGACCTGTCCGAGATGGTCCAGACATTAAGAACATTTTGTACACGGCTGCAAGTGACAATGGTCCAACCTGGTGCTTGTGGCAAAAAGCTCCAGGTGAGACACGTGGACGACCTCTTGGTTTCTGGAGTCGAGGTTACAGAGGTTCAGAGGCTAATTATACTCCAACAGAGAAAGAAATCTTAGCTGCCTATGAAGGAGTAAAGGCATCTTCTGAAGTGATTGGAACTGAATCACAACTTCTTCTAGCTCCCAGATTACCAGTTTTGAATTGGATGTTCAAAGGTAAACGTTCCACACCGCATCATGCCACAGACTCACCATGGTCTAAGTGGATGGCTCTGATAACACAGAGAGCTTGAATGGGAAATCCTGAAAGACCTGGTCTAGTGGAGGTGATCTCAAGTTGGTCTGAAGGTATCAACTGTGCTAAACCTCCAGAGGAGAAAGTAACTCGTGCTGAGGAAGCTCCTCCTTACAATGACCTTCCTGATGATGAAAAGAAATATGCTTTGTTCACAGACGGTTCCTGTCGTCTTGTTGGAAACAAGCGAAGGTGGAAGTCTGCAGTGTGGAGTCCAACACGCCGAGTTGCAGAGGCGAAAGATGGAGAAGGAGAATCCAGTCAGTTTGCAGAGGTAAAAGCTGTCCAGCTAGCTCTCGACGTAGCTGAACGTGAGAGATGGCCAAAGCTTTATCTCTACACTGACTCATGGATGGTAGCCAATGCTCTATGGGGTTGGCTAAAGAACTGGAAGAAGAGTGGCTGGCAGAGGAAAGGAAAACCCATTTGGGCAGCAGACCTGTGGCAGGACATTGCTGATCGAATCGAGAGAATTCCAGTGAAAGTGAGACACATTGATGCTCACATTCCTAAGAGCAAAGCTACTGAGGAACAGCAACACAACCATCAGGCAGATCTAGCTGCAAGAGTTTCTCAAGTAGACATGGACTCTAATCTTGATCTCGACTGGAAACACCGAGGTGAGATATTCTTAGCTCGGTGGGCTCATGATTCGTCAGGACATCAAGGCAGAGATGCAACATACCAATGGGCTCGTGACAGATCCATAGACATTTCCATGGATGCTATCACACAAGTCATCCATGACTGTGACATTTGTGCTGCTATTAAGCAGGCAAAACGACTTAAGCCCTTGTGGTATGGTGACAGATGGTCCAAGTACAAGTATGGTGAAGCTTGTCAGATTGACTACATCACTCTACCACGTTCTCGTTCTGGTAAGCAATATGTGCTTACTATGGTAGAGGCGAACACTGGATGGTTGGAAACTTATCCAGTTCCACATGCAACTGCACGCAACACCATTCTCGGTCTGGAGAGACAGATCCTGTGGAGACACGGAACTCCAGAGAGGATTGAGTCAGACAACGGAACTCATTTCAAGAACAACCTTGTAAAGAACTGGGCAAAAGAGCATGGAATTGAGTGGATATTCCACATTCCCTACTATGCACCAGCTTCAGGGAAGATTGAACGCTACAACGGTTTGTTGAAGACCACTCTTAAAGACATGGGGGGTGGATCTTTGAAAAACTGGGAAAAACACTTAGCACAAGCAACCTGGCTGGTAAATAGTAGAGGTTCAGTGAACCGAGCTGGACCTGCACATTCAGATTTGCTACAGAAAGTAGAAGGTGATAGAGTTCCTGTTATTAGAGAAAAGAATCTGTTAGGTAAAACTGTTTGGGTATTTTCACCCTCAGGAGAGGCTAAACCTGTCCGAGGGGTGGTTTGAGCTGAAGGTCCGGGTCACACTTATTGGGTAATGCAAGAGAATGGTGAAATTCAGTGTATTCCACAGAGAAATTTAACTTTAGCTGAAAGAGGTTAATTTCGAACTGTTGTACAGCTACATTGCGTCCAAAGGAAGAATCAATGAGGAATCTACGGTGCACGAACCCTAAGATCCCTGAGAGCCCTGAGTCAACTAAGAGACCCTGAGATTTCCCTGTTTCCCTTTTCTTCGCTTTGTCGGTGAAGAAACGAACTGTTTTCCATTTTTCTCACTTTCTGATTTTCTTGGACTTTTGAATCATCTACATCTGAGCATAGCCGGAATGGACTATGAACTTTACTCATGAACTGTAAATATCGTTTTGGATTGGATGGACAGTATGAACAGCCAATGAAATTGTTTTGAAGGGGTGGATTGTGACCGGTTGACGTTGTCCCCTTAAGAAAGGGAATATGGTGGACGGAAGTTGGTAAACAGAAAGAATAATCTAAACTATTTCATTGGTGAAGTGGGAGGAAGCACCTTCTGAACTGGGAGTGCAGGAAAGGTATACTGGGCATCCCAGCACTTTATCTTCAGTCTTGTTTCCGCTTGTCCTTCGGGCAGCAGCTTGCAGCTCCTGGGCTTTCTGCCAAGGCTTCGGCCTTGAAAACTGATAAGGCCTGTATTAACTCCTTTCCAATTAACACAAGTGCTTCTAACATTTTTTTTTTTCCTCTCTTTTCTTTCTCTTTCTAACCCACTCTGGGGAAAGGGGGAAAGAGGGGAGAGCAGAGGTGGAAAACCCCCCTCAGTAGAGGGGGGAACTCTCATTTCTGTGGTACTTTGTTGTATATCTTTGTATATATTGTACATATTGTAAATTTGTATATATTCCCCTGGATATCCTACATTGCTTTGTAAATACACAGGTCCACTGCTTTGCTAATTCAGCTTGTGAGTTTTTTTTTCCTTTCCCTTCAATTTTTTTTCTTTCCCCTTACTTTACAGGGGGGAGGGAAGAGGCTTCTTGGCCTTACCCTTCCAACCCACCACACACTGTGACTTCAAAAAGAAGTCCATCAGATTACTTCAAAGTAACTGACCCAGCCACTACAATGGGAGAGAACAAATTTTGCCTAGATGGAGGGCAGAGGGGAAATAGGAACGAGAACTTGGAAAGTTGGAATACAGCCTTTGAGGGCTGCATATCTCATCCCAGACCAAGAGCATCTCAGCTAGGAGAATCTGTACCACCTTCCTCAGGAAAGTCTAGAACAAGGCAGAGGAGCCCACCAAGCAGGAGTCAAACCAGTCACACATGGGGACATGCCAATCCCCAGATCAACTATTGTACATCAGCACCTGAGAGAGAAGAAAATCAACCTGAAACAAAAGTGATGCAGTGAAGCAGGTTCACATTAAACCTCTTGGAGCAAGACTCAGACCAACATGGGAAAGCAGTTAAGAAGAACCTGAACAGGACCAGATCCAGCAAGTCCACAAAACAAAATAAACCAAAGAAGAGTGCCACCATGCTTCAACCAATCCCACTGTACCTGGGACTCCTCCTCGTGGCTGTTCCTCCTCATGAGTGGCTGGTTTAGGACTGGATGCTGAGGAGATGAGCTGCTCAGAGCTTTCCTCACTGTCAGCCAGATCCCCATGTTTCACTGCTTCCTCCACTGATGCATCATTTGTTAAAGCAGTGCTTCTGCTCTCTGGACCTAGTCTTTCAGGTGATGGAGAGCACAAAGGCAGATCTGATTCCAGGAAACTACTTCTGATCTGGAGGGGCTTCTGCTGCATGCCCAAACCTCCAGCATCCAAGACAGTTGATGTCTGGTGAGCCATAAAGACTGCTGCTGGATGATACAGTCCTCTTGACATGGCTGGCTGGGTGCTAATTCTTGTCGGTCTTCCAATCTGCAGCATCTGAAGAAACATAGGGTGGGAAATGGCTTAAGGAAACAAACAGGCAGTGTGCTGCAAACTGAGTTCCTAGAGGATGGCACATTGGTTTCTGGAGAGAAAAGTGTCACACGATTCAAGTATTTTCTATATCATTATCATTATACAAACACCTGACATTCATTTCTTGGATCCTACTGTGAAACCAAGGGCTCAGACCTCAGCTGAAGCAACATGAGCTTAAAAAAAAACAGGCACTGCATCCCCAACCTGACTAAAAGGGACTGAGTTTCATGAAGGACTCAAACTAATCTGAACAGTAACTGGGTTTTGTGGGGATTGAAGACCTTAATATGCCACAGGTTTTTACTTTAAGATTAGACCTGCTGTGGTGGGTGGAAGGGTAAAGCCAAGAAGCCTCCTCCCTTCCCCCTTGTAAGGTAAAAGGGAAAAGAAAAATTGAAGGGAAAGGAAAAAAAAACTCACCAGCCGAATTAGCAAAGCAGTGGAGCTATATTTACAAAGCAATGAAGGATATGCAGGGGAATATTTACAAATTTACAATATCTACAATATATACAAAGATATACAACAGAGTAACACAGCAATGAGAGTAACCCCCCTCGGCAGAGGGGTTTCCCCACCTCCGCTCTCCCCTCTCTTTCCCCCCTTTCCCCAGAATAGTTTGGAAAAGAGGGAGAAAGAAGAAAGAAAGAAGTTAAAAGCAGTTTGTGTTAATTGGAAGCAGTTAATACAGGTCTGGTTATCTTATCTTCAAAGCCGAAGTCTTGGCAGAAAGCCCAGCACAGAGATAGTTGCCCAAAGGAAAGGCGGAAGCAAGACTGACCGAGAAGTGCTGGAAATGCTCATTTCCACTCCCGTTCAGAAGGTGCTTCCTCCCACCTGACCAATGAAAATTAGTTTAGACTATTCCTTCCGTTTACCAACTTCCGTCCACCATATTCCCTTTCTTAAGGGCACACCGTCAACCGGCCACAGTCCACCCCTTCTAAACAATTTCATTGGCTGTTCATACTGTCCATCCAATCCAAAACGATATTTACAGTTTGTGAGTAAAGTTCATAGTCCATTCCGGCTATGCTCAGATGTGGATGATTCAAAAGTCCGAGAAAATCAGAAAGTGAGAAAAATGGAAAACAGTTTATTTCTTCACCGACGAAGCGAAGAAAAGGGAAACAGGGAAATCTCAGGGTCTCTTAGTTGACTCAGGGCTCTCAGGGACCTCAGGGTTCGTGCACCGTAGATTCCTCGTTGATTCTTCTTTTGGGTGCGATGTAGCTGTACAACAGTTCGAAGTTAACCTCTTTCAGCTAAAGTTAAATTTCTTTGTGGAATACACTGAATTTCACCATTCTCTTGCATTACCCAATAAGTGTGACCCGGACCTTCAGCTGAAACCACCCCTCGGACAGGTTTAGCCTCTCCTGAGGGTGAAAATACCCAAACAGTTTTACCTCACAGATTCTTTTCTTTAACAACAGGAACTCTATCACCTTCTACTTTCCGTAGCAAATCTGAATGTGCAGGTCAAGCTCGGTTCACTGAACCTCTACTATTTACCAGCCAGGTTGCTTGTGCTAAATGTTTTTCCCAGTTTTTCAAAGATCCACCCCCCATGGCTTTAAGAGTGGTCTTCACCAAACCGTTGTAGCGTTCAATCTTCCCTGAAGCTGGTGCATAGTAGGGAATATGGAATATCCACTCAATACCGTGCTCTTTTGCCCAGTTCTTTACAAGGTTGTTCTTGAAATGAGTTCCGTTGTCTGACTCAATCCTCTCTGGAGTTCCGTGTCTCCACAGGATCTGTCTCTCCAGACCGAGAATGGTGTTGCGTGCAGTTGCATGTGGAACTGGATAAGTTTCCAACCATCCAGTGTTTGCCTCTACCATAGTAAGCACGTACTGCTTACCAGAACGAGAACGTGGTAGAGTGATGTAGTCAATCTGACAAGCTTCACCATACTTGTACTTGGACCATCTGTCACCATACCACAAGGGCTTAAGTCGTTTTGCCTGCTTAATAGCAGCACAAATGTCACAGTCATGGATGACTTGTGTGATAGCATCCATGGAAATGTCTATGGATCTGTCACGAGCCCATTGGTATGTTGCATCTCTGCCTTGATGTCCTGACGAATCATGAGCCCACCGAGCTAAGAATATCTCACCTCGGTGTTTCCAGTCGAGATCAAGATTAGAGTCCATGTCTACTTGAGAAACTCTTGCAGCTAGATCTGCCTGATGGTTGTGTTGCTGTTCCTCAGTAGCTTTGCTCTTAGGAATGTGAGCATCAATGTGTCTCACTTTCACTGGAATTCTCTCGATTCGATCAGCAATGTCCTGCCACAGGTCTGCTGCCCAAATGGGTTTTCCTTTCCTCTGCCAGCCACTCTTCTTCCAGTTCTTTAGCCAACCCCATAGAGCATTGGCTACCATCCATGAGTCGGTGTAGAGATAAAGCTTTGGCCATCTCTCACGTTCAGCTACGCGAGAGCTAGCTGGACAGCTTTACCTCTGCAAACTGACTGGATTCTCCTTCTCCATCTTTCGCCTCTGCAACTCGGCGTGTTGGACTCCACACTGCAGACTTCCACCTTCGCTTGTTTCCAACAAGACGACAGGAACCGTCTGTGAACAAAGCATATTTCTTTTCATCATCAGACAGGTCATTGTAAGGAGGAGCTTCCTCAGCACGAGTTACTTTCTCCTCTGGAGGTTTAGCGCAGTTGATACCTTCAGGCCAACTTGAGATCACCTCCACTAGACCAGGTCTTTCAAGATTTCCCATTCGAGCTCTCTGTGTTATCAGAGCCATCCACTTAGACCATGTGGAGTCTGTGGCATGATGTGGTGTTGAACCTTTGCCTTTGAACATCCAATTCAAAACTGGTAATCTGGGAGCTAAGAGAAGTTGTGATTCAGTTCCAATCACTTCAGAAGATGCTTTTACTCCTTCATAGGCAGCTAGAATCTCTTTCTCTGTTGGAGTGTAGTTAGCCTCTAAACCTCTGTAACCTCGACTCCAGAAACCAAGAGGTCGTCCACGTGTCTCACCTGGAGCTTTTTGCCACAAGCACCAGGTTGGACCATTGTCACTTGCAGCCGTGTACAAAATGTTCTTAATGTCTGGACCATCTCGGACAGGTCCCAGACCCATTGCTTGAATTACCTCTTGCTTTATCTGGTCAAAGGCTGCTTGTTGTTCAGGTCCCCAGTGGAAATGGTTTCTCTTTCGAGTCACATCATACAGAGGTTTCACAATCTGACTGTATCCAGGAATGTGCAGTCTCCAAAATCCCACTATCCCCAAGAAACGTAAGGTCTCTTGCTTGTTTGTGGGACTTGCCATGGTAGAGACTCTATTGACCACATCCACTGGAATGTGTCGGCGTCCATCCTGCCATCGCACTCCCAGAAACTGAATCTCTGTGGTAGGTCCTTTCACCTTGTCTCGCTTGATGGCAAAACCTGCATCCAGAAGAATGTCAATGATTTTGTTACCTTTCTCGAAGACTTCCTCAGCAGTTTTACCCCAGACGATGATGTCATCGATGAACTGGATGTGTTCTGGAGCACCGCCTTTCTGCAGAGCATCGTGGATCACTGCATGACAGATGCTTGAGCTGTGGATCCAGCCCATTGGCAGCCTGTTGAAAGTGTACTGGATTCCTCTCCAGGTGAAAGCAAACTGAGGCCTGCATTCCTCTGCTATGGGAATAGAGAAAAATGCATTAGCAATGTCTATGGTAGCATACCATTTGGCCTCTTTGGATTCCAGCTCATACTGTAGCTCCATCATGTCTGGTACTGCTGCACTCATAGGTGGTGTCACTTCATTTAGGGCTCGGTAGTCTTCCGTCAGACGCCAGTCTCCATTCTGCTTTCGCACAGGCCACACTGGACTGTTGAAAGGTGAATGAGTTTTGCTGACGACTTTCTGACTCTCCAACTGACGAATCAGATTCTGAATGGGCAACAAAGAGTCACAGTTGGTTCTGTATTGTCTGTGATGTACAGTCTGAGAAGCAACCGGCAATTTAATGTCCTGTATCTTATGTTGTCCCACAACTGCAGATTCATCAGAAAGTTCAGGTCTAGCAGACAGCTTCAATTTTTGTCCATCAATTTCTATTGAAGCTACTCCAAAAGCCCATTTGTAACCTCTTGGGTCTTTGAAACGCCCTTCTCTCAGAAAATCAATTCCCAAAATACAAGGTGCATCAGGTCCGGTCACAACTGTATGCTTCCTCCATTGTTTACCAGTTAAACTTATATTAACCTCTACCTTACTTAACTCTTGAGATCCACCAGTGACTCCCAGAATAGTTATAGACTCTGATCCCTGATAATTCAATGGTATTATGGTGCACTGAGCTCCTGTGTCAACCAAGGCCCTGTACTTCCGAAATTGTGAAGTGCCAGGCCACTGGATGTACACATCCCAATAGATTCTATTATCTCTGTTATCCCTCTCCTCCCCCTGGCGGGAGGCAGGGCACCCCTAGTTATGGGGAACATGCGCAGATGTGCATTGCACATAGTTTGCAGGGTTATAAATTTGCATGTTATAACTGGAGCCACTGTTGGAGCCATAAGAGTCGTTCTGGGGAACTGTGGAAGTAACAGCTACACTTCTGGTATTGCTACCTTGGGTTCTGCCACTTTGCAATTCCCTCAGTCTCCTGAAAAGATTAGAAGTTGGTTGGCCATCCCAGCGGTTCATGTTCTCACCAAACTGATCACGCAGAGTTATCCAAATAGTTCTACGTGATTGCCTTGGCGGTCTGTTTTGGAATGACCTGTTCTGGAATGACCTGTTTTGGAATGACCTCCTTGGAGGACGTGTATTCCTCACAGATGAAACTTGTATCCACCTGGAGGGAGAATTGAAATTATCCCTTTGTGCCAATTGGGATATGGAATTTCTAAATTCATTTTTTAACTCTCTTATGCAATTCTGTATATCTCCAGACATAGTTTTAATGGCCGAAACCAAAGAACCACGTGTCATGCTATCCTCCAATTGTCTCATTTGATCACTGAATTGGCCAACCGTAGGAGAAGCTCCACCATAACTTCTTGACACAATTCTGCTTGCCAGAATGTTTGCATAATTAGAAGGAGCAAGTTTGATGATCTTTTTAGCAAGACCAATACCCACAGGAATGTCATCAGGATTCAGAGTTTCATGTTCACCATAGAGTAGCTCTCTAACAGCAAATTCTCTCAAGCGCTTAATTCCCTCATCTATGGTAGTCCAGGGTTTAGGATTCCATGGAAGATCATCTCGGGAAGGGTATCTCAGGGCAACCGCCATTAAAAGGCGTATCCACAGATTAACCTTACCGAGAGCTCTGCCTAGATGTCTATCTATTCCATTGTCCCTTGAGAGAGTTCCTAACTGAGCTGCTGACTTGTCTCCAACTGTTAGAGCTGGAGCGCCTGTATCATAACACCTACTGAGCCAAGCTAGAATTGGTTCCTTATCTGCCCTGGTGAAATCTTTACGGACATCACACAATTCCTCCCGTGGAGAAGAACATTCCAAAATATCATCTTCATCTTCGTCTCCCTGAACTTTTTTTCCATATAATCCTGCTGTCATTCTCCTAAGGATCTCTTTAAGCTGAGAACCACCTTTGCCAGCTGCTTTCCTAGCTTCATCTGTGTCCTGCTTTGATCTCACTAGGTTAGCTAGATCTTTAAAACAAACCACCTCTTCCTCCTGAGCAGGATCTCTTAGAGTAGAGGGCCCCTCACCAGGATCAGTCTCCAGCTCCTCTTCTTCTCCATCTTTGGCCTTTGCACCTCTAGTCTTTAAAGGAGCCACCTTAACTGGAGCTGTGTTTGAATTTACAGCCACCTCAATGGAAGCTGACAGGTCCTGAGATAAATCAGCTGCTGGGGCAGTGACTTCCGGACCCACCGAGGGATTGGGTGAAAGTGACGTTGCTCCGTTAATGGCCGACGGAGAAGAAAAAGAAGGAGAAGGAGTAGGAGCCATGTTGATACCAGCTGCCGCCTTTGGCAGCTTGCTGGAATCAGCAAAGTCATTTAGAGCTGCTTTACCAATTAACCTTTTAGCCTTCTTTTTAACTGACGGAGATTCTGCACACTCTTCGTCACTAGATGACTCTGGGACTGATCTCGAGCCACGGCGTTTTCTTTTTGATCAAGTTTTAATAACAAAACATGCCCTGGACACCTTTCTTTCTCGCCGTAAAGAAATCAGGAGATACACAATAATTATCACCAGTAGCAGAATTATAGTCACCAAGTAAACCACTTTTGGATCCCAGGCATCACCTAAAGTTACTCTCTCCTCAGGCAGAATCTTAAAACCCTTTATCTCAATTGGGAGAGTGGTGGAGGTAACATTCCTGTATCTCACTGGCCATAGGAAATTAATACATTTTCCATACCATAATTTAACTCTATACATAACCCACATATAAATTGTCCGCACCAAATATTTACCCAGGTAATCCAAAAGCAAACCCAAACAATATCTGTAAACCAGAGCCCCAAAAATTGAAAAGAACAATCGCTCCACAAACCACAATACCTTCATGTTTGCTAATTCAGCTGGAAAACACTAAATCAATCAAGTAATAAATTAAACTAATTAGCTGCCCCACGTTGGGCGCCAATAAAAAAAATGTGGTGGGTGGAAGGGTAAAGCCAAGAAGCCTCCTCCCTTCCCCCTTGTAAGGTAAAAGGGAAAAGAAAAATTGAAGGGAAAGGGAAAAAAAACTCACCAGCCGAATTAGCAAAGCAGTGGAGCTATATTTACAAAGCAATGAAGGATATGCAGGGGAATATTTACAAATTTACAATATCTACAATATATACAAAGATATACAACAGAGTAACACAGCAATGAGAGTAACCCCCCTCGGCAGAGGGGTTTCCCCACCTCCGCTCTCCCCTCCCTTTCCCCCCTTTCCCCAGAATAGTTCGGAAAAGAGGGAGAAAGAAGAAAGAAAGAAGTTAAAAGCAGTTTGTGTTAATTGGAAGCAGTTAATACAGGTCTGGTTATCTTATCTTCAAAGCCGAAGTCTTGGCAGAAAGCCCAGCACAGAGATAGTTGCCCAAAGGAAAGGCGGAAGCAAGACTGACCGAGAAGTGCTGGAAATGCTCATTTCCACTCCCGTTCAGAAGGTGCTTCCTCCCACCTGACCAATGAAAATTAGTTTAGACTATTCCTTCCGTTTACCAACTTCCGTCCACCATATTCCCTTTCTTAAGGGGACACCGTCAACCGGCCACACCTGCAAAGGTTTATAAGCCCCTTGACCAAAGAACAGTGTTCAGAGCTAGCCACCAAAGTCACTGAAAATGCCTGTGTGAGAAACTGATTATAATATTTGGCTTTCACAAGGGGAATTACTGGGGACCATTGGGTTCGATCGTTGGGCTGATTGGTTGGTTACGGTCTGTATTGTGTGGGGTATTGGGAGAGAAAGGTGAGGCGCCAACAGGTCTAAAGACTGGCCAGGTCAAAAGTGCAGGTTTTGTCTCAGTCCTGATGGAGAGGGGTGGGAGTGTGCTGGGGAATATATGAATATGTACGTTTTAATATATTAATATGTATGTTTGCTGTCTATATAAATTCAATTCGTGTTGTTAGGGTGTGCCTCTAGCAAACTCGCTATGCGCCCAGCACTGTGTTGCCTTTATTCTATAATAAACTGGTTATAAATTTCAGCAGTGAGTTTGTTTCTCACACCTGGAAGCTACTGACCCCAGAGGAACCACTGTGCTCTACTTGTGCATGACTGTACAGCAGTTAGCAGCCTGTAGTGCAGGCACCACAGCATCTCAAAGCCAAGGCAGGATCCCTCAGACCCCTGCTGCAGTGTCCTTGGTATAGCTGGCCTTTCTGTACCCACACACATTAGCTGCTCCAAGCTACCTCCTCATGGACTTCTCCAGAAGGCAAGAGGACAAGGAAAGGTTCTGCCTATATAAGTTGCTGTCTATATAAGTTCAACTCGTGTTGTTAGGGTGGCCTCTAGCAAACTCGCTATGCGCCCAGCGCTGTTGCCTTTATTTTATAATAAACTGGTTATAAATTTCAGCAGTGAGTTCGGTTCTCACAATTTGGTGACCCGTACGTGATTGCCCTGTCTGCAACGGCTTTCAGGGCCCTTCAGAAGGGGGGGCGCCCCTGCCGATTTCAGCAGCCCAGAAGGAGGACCCTGGAAGCCTCTCGGAACACGGGTAGATCCAGCCAACATTATAAGATAAAGGCAAGGGAAGGAGCTCCCGGAAGTTGCCTGCAATTCTTGTGCACAAAGACCCGGGCAAGAAAAGGACTGTAAGAATTGTCCGGTTGGGCGGGTATTGAGGTCAGTGAGAGTGTGTGCGTGCGTGAGGCGTGGGCTGGACAGTCCGGATCCACGAAGCGAGCATGGATTCCTTCTAACTGCGTTTCCAATGTCCCGCGTGAGACTTGGCCAGTGAAGGGACGAAGCGGTTGGTGATGGAAAGCGTGGACCTCGGGAAATGGGGCAAGGGTCAGGTGTAGAGCAGCCCCGGGAAACATGGGAGCAACAAGGGTACCCAGAGATATACCCCCAGACAGTCCTCTGGGGATAGCGTATTGGAGGCACAATACGCAGGATAAGGATAAGGCAAAAAGGATAATGGAGGAAGGGCCTAGAGAGAAAAGTAGATTGTGGGAAGGTTGGGCATTTGAAATGAGAGTGTCCAAGGAGAAGAGAGATCTTAAGGTTTTTTTAAGCTTAGTTGGATCGGCTCCGGGCGGGCCTGGAGCCGGGGCCATTAGGGTAGGGGCTGCGCGTAGAGCAGCCAGAGCTGCAAGGTCAGTGTCAGTGTTTGCACCAGCACCTGCAGTAGTGCGGCGGGCGAGGCACTGGCACAGACGAAGGCGGAGCAGGAGCTGTTGCGGGGAGAGCTACAGTGGCTGAGCCGTGCCCACCAGGGACTGGTAAAGGATCAGGCCAAGGAGGTGGCCAGGCTCAGGTCGGAGAAGGAGGGTTACTCATGTTACCAAGGTTCCTAGAGGGGGTGTGGAGAGCGAGTTTTAGGGGCAAAAGGGGAAAGGTTTAAAGTCGCAGTAGCTAAGGATGTTAAATTGGAGAATGAAGCTAGAATTGGGCTAGGGTATATTTTAGTGTAGTACCAAGTGCAAGATCTAATTTGCTAGGGAGAGATAGTTCAATTGGACATAAGGGTAATTCTGGAAGAGGGGCAGATGACGGTCAGAAGAAAATACAGGGGGGTTAGGTGTAGATAACCTGTTGATCTCGGGAGAAGTGGCAATTGGGGTTGGAAGGAGGAGGATTGTGTCTTTTAAAGCCCCAAGGCAAGGATTGTTGGGATATTGTGGATTGTGGATAGTCAGTTGTTTTTTTTTCTGAAGAAT
The DNA here is from genome assembly GCA_011125475.1 of Melanerpes aurifrons. Classification (NCBI taxonomy): domain Eukaryota; kingdom Metazoa; phylum Chordata; class Aves; order Piciformes; family Picidae; genus Melanerpes; species Melanerpes aurifrons. The sequence goes on along the minus strand of WWNC01000102.1, from coordinate 144,923 downwards.
TGGTGGGTGTGATGTATGGAGTAATAATTTGTGTCAATCAGGATGCATAGGATACAGGCCGTTTGGTGAGTTTTGCCTGGGTAGGGGTCCTGGCTATGGGGTCCCAGAATTTCACTGTGGGTGGGGATTCCAGGTTTCTGGATGGTAGTCAGGTGGTCTTCACAGTCCTGGAGAATTCGGACTGTGAAGGGGCAGCGTTGTTTCTACGGTCTAGGGGCTGTGGAGACTGGTCGTCCGTAGGGATCGGGCGACCAGCGCTGCGTCCCGGTGTCTGGCGTCCCGGTGGTGAGGGACCCGGTTTCGGGAGTTTTGGTATCCTGCAGTCTGGTTTCTAGAGGGGCCTGGGCCGTGGGGGCCCGCGTCGCGGTGGCGGTCGCGGGTTTGACATCCTGGTTTCCGGTGTTCCAGCGGTGGGGGACCCGGGTTCAGGAGTTTTTCGTATCCTGTGGTCGGTTCCTTAGGGGGGCCCGTGTTGCGGTCATGCTCGCGGGTCTGACATCTCGGTTTCTAGGGGGGGACCTCGGTTTGAGGAAACCTGGTTCGGAAAGTTTTTTTTCCGTGGTTTCAGGTTTCCGCAGGAGGGCAGGGACCTGGGCTGCGGCATGTGAGGGTTTTTTTTTTGCGGTTTGACTTTTTGCAAGGGATCGGCACAGTGAGGGGGGGCTTGGTCCTTCACAGGGAGCAGGCTAGTGGTTCAGAGTCGCGCTTCCAAGTGCCGCCGGTCGGTCTTGATCCCCGGGCAGTGATTAGTGATCAGAAGAATGGGACAAAAGAAAGTCATCAGAACTCCCTCCCATTCCCATCCCAGAGAGCACGTTACGGATCATATTACAGTAGTGGGATGATGACGAGTTGAGAAAAGGAAAATCAAAGATCTTTTGATGCTGTTTGGATTAGGGCTTCATGCCCTACCACTGTTCCCATATTTACACTAACAACTGAGAATAAGGACAAAGACAAGGAAAAGGCAGACAGGCTGGCATGAGAATATGGGAGAGGTAAAATCAGAGGAGGGGGCCACCAGGAAATCAGAAGTGGTGTCGAGGGTTGAGGGGAAGGCCTCAGCCTTCTCCCCGCCCTGTGAGTGAAGGGGAAAAAAAAAAATGAAAGAAAAACCACAGCCGGATGAGCAAAGGATTGTGCTGTATTTACAAGTGGAGCTGCAACATATATATATGTACACAATTTACACTATTTACAATATATATACAGAAATATGCAACAAAGTAACACAGGAATGAGATTCCCCTCCCCCACCAGGAGGAAGGGTTTTCCCCCCCCATACCCCCTTCTCTCCCCCTTTTCCCAAGAGAGGGTTAGAAAGAGAGAAAAGGAATAATTGTTAATTAAAAGCAGTTATAATTAGAGCAAGTGTGTTAGTAAGTTTTACAGGCCTCACGCTTTATCAGTTCCAAGGTCAGTCTGGCCGAAAGCCCAGAAACCGCAAGATGCAAAAGGAGGGGGGAAGAAGTGCAAGACTTAGACTAGTCTCTGCTGAACTCAGAGTTTAAAGTTGCTTTCTACCAATCCACCAATGAAATTAGTTTAGACCTGTCCTTTGTTTATAAAACATTCAGTCACAATGTGCCTCTTCTTAAAGGCACAACCTCAAACGGTCACAAGTGGCCTAATCAAGATCCTCAGTGGGGCTATCAACAGCTTCAAGGGAGACAGAACAAGGAATTAAAGAAGCTGTGCCCAGAAATTTTGATAAAGCCTATAGTGAGCATCAGAGGAAGCCTCCTATGGAGTGGATGGTAAGATTAAAGAGAAAAGATTGAGGATTGGCAAGACAGAGGTTTACGTGAAGCTCAGAAGGTGTTTGCAAGGAGGGATGAAGAGAAAAAGCTAGAATGTTGGTAACTGCTGTAAGGGAAGGTCAGAAATTGGGCAGCTGGTCAGATTTCTGGGGTACTGTTGATAGTAATATTAAATGGAGTCCAGAAGATGATGAGTGATTTGATAAATAAAAAGAATGTTGATTGATGCTCTGTTTTAAATTTGCCTGACATGGACAAATCATTTGATCTTTTTGTACATCTATATGGGATGTTGACCCAGAACTGGACTGGAAGTAAAAATCCTGTTGGACATTGTTCCAAGTTATTAGATTCTGTAAGTAGGTGAGGGCCAATTTGCTTATCAGCAGCCCTTATTAGTAGAGGAGGCCCAGAAAGCAACTTTTTATTTTGTTCTGGTCTCAGATCCCACCTTTGGGATTCCCGATATATAGAAAATTAAAGCTGGGGGTAAAGTGTTAATAAAAACTTGGAAAATCACTAATTTTCCCCTGGGAAGGATCTTTTCTTGTTTTTGTTAACAAGAGCAAGTGCAGGGTCCTGCATCTGGGTTGAGGCAATCCCAGGCACAAATCCAGGCTGGGCAGTGACTGGCTGGAAAGCAGCCCTGAGGAAAGAGACTTGGGGGTGCTGGTGGACAAAAAGCTCAACATGAGCTCTCAATGTGCACTTGCAGCCCGCAAAGTCAATCAGATCCTGGGCTGCACCAAGAGAAATATGGTCAGCAGGTCAAGGGAGGTGATCCTCCCCCTCTACTCAGCTCTGGTGAGACCCCACCTGGAGTACTGTGTCCAGTTCTGGAGCCCCTATTACAAGAGGGATATGGACGTGCTGGAACGGGTCCAGAGAAGGGCCATGAGGATGATCAGAGGGCTGGAGCACCTCTCCTATGAGGGCAGACTGAAGGAGTTGGGGCTGTTCAGTCTGCAGAAGAGAAGGCTCCGAGGTGACCTAATTGTGGCCTTCCAGTATCTGAAGGGGGCCTATAAGAAGGCTGGGGAGGGACTTCTCAGGATCTCAGGTAGTGATAGGAGTAGGGGGAATGGAATGAAGCTGGAGGTGGGGAGATTCAGGCTGGATGTGAGGAGGAGGTTCTTCACCATGAGGGTGGTGAAGCCCTGGAATGTGTTGTCCAGGGAGGTGGTTGAGGCCTCGTCCCTGGAGGTGTTTAAGACCAGGCTGGATGAGGCTCTGGCCAACCTGATCTAGTGTGGGGTGTCCCTGCCCATGGCAGGGGGGTTGGAACTAGATGATCCTTGTGGTCCCTTCCAACCCTGACTGATACTATGATACTAACAACAGATACAGCTGTTCGTACTGCAGAAAAAGGGTGGACACATGCTTCGTGAGTAAAAGGACCACTACAGGAACACCTTGGTCTGAAGGCTCTGGAGCTAGCAAGACAAACCCACCTTTTGCAACATCTGACATTGTGTGACATTGAAAACATCGAGGAATAAAACATCCTGGGACTTGATGTCATTGGGGATGGGTAAAGCGTAATAGTAATCAAATATAAATTGGCTTGTTGGATGTGGTTATAATTTGAAGTGATTAGGACAGAGGATTCATCTGCGTTCTTTGTGTTAATGTAAGAAAAACTGCGTTCGGCTAGTGGGAGCACAGAGACTGCAATACAGACAGCCAACAAAGGACTGGTGGATCCATCCACTGACTGGACTGTGGTACCCCAAATGGAGGACATAAAGATGGTCATGAGATGAGTTCCAGTATCAGAATAGGAGTGGTAATGGTCCTTGCCTGAAAACATCACAAACTAGAAACAGGTCAGGGTTCGAAATTGGTACAACCTCCCTGGGCAAGGGAAGGGGACATGGTCTGAGCAGAGCATTGGTGGGGATTGAAGGAGGCAAGACCCGGTAGACCTTTGTAATTGCCACGAAGAAGATCTAGAACCATGGCTGTGGGCAGCAACCCCATAGGCCATGTGAGTGGAGTTGCAAGTCAAACCGGACTCCTAATTCCCAGGATTAACCACGCAGAGGGAGAAAGTTGTCACCCAGATATTGGTATATACCATAGCCACTCACTGTGTATGGTGCCTATTAAAGTAAAAGAGGAAATATTTTCAGGCAAGAAACATCAGTTGTTATCCTATTCCTTTTACCGGGAAGTTTAAACTGGAATCCTTTTGCTTGTTGTAGAATTGTTGCCAAGTTAGGTTATTATGGCTCAAGCCAAATGTAGTAGAAAGAAGGGGAGGGACTGTAGGAATTACTGGGGATCATTGGGTTCGATCGTTGGGCTGATGGTCTGTATTGTGTGGGGTATTGGGAGAGAAAGGTGAGGCGCCAAGAGGTCTAAAGACTGGCCAGGTCAAAAGTGCAGATTTTGTCTGTCCTGATGGAGAGGGGTGGGAGCGTGTTGGGGAATATTCAGTATTCCTAAGGTTGGAAGAGACCTCAAAGATCATCGAGTCCAACCTGTCACCACAGACTACATGACTAGAGTAGGGAAGACACTACTGCCCACTGCAGGCTTGAACTCACGACCTTCCCATTAAGGGTCTGATGCACTACCAAGCTGAGCCATTTGCAGGGATGAATATGTACGTTTTAATATATTAATATGTATGTTTGCTGTCTATATAAATTCAATTCGTGTTGTTAGGGTGTGCCTCTAGCAAACTCGCTATGCGCCCAGCACTGTGTTGCCTTTATTCTATAATAAACTGGTTATAAATTTCAGCAGTGAGTTTGTTTCTCACACCTGGAAGCTACTGACCCCAGAGGAACCACTGTGCTCTACTTGTGCATGACTGTACAGCAGTTAGCAGCCTGTAGTGCAGGCACCACAGCATCTCAAAGCTAAGGCAGGATCCCTCAGACCCCTGCTGCAGTGTCCTTGGTATAGCTGGCCTTTCTGTACCCACACACATTAGCTGCTCCAAGCTACCTCCTCATGGACTTCTCCAGAAGGCAAGAGGACAAGGAAAGGTTCTCCAGAATCTGAAACACACTTCTGCCATCATTTACTTGTCCATATATCCATCTTTCCTCATAGCATGTCAACAAAGCAACTAAAAAGAAGGCAAAAAAAAACACCCCATTACATTGTCTTCCTCCTGCTCTCTCCTGTTAAGTCATAGTAAAGAAGACGACCAACTACTCAAGCCAACACCACCCACATGAAATCACATTTTCCACAAGGCAACTTTGGGCACCAAGCAGAAACACTTTAAATGGCTCTTTCCTCCAAGAACTGTTGAACTTGCATAAAGATAGGTCCCAACAGCATAACCACTGTGCTTCTAAACCCCAATGGTTTAACACTTGCCTTTTTCTCTTTGCAGACCTACTCAATCAGAACAATTTAGGAGGAGTGGCTACTGCCACTACTACTACAGAAAGGTCACTACCAGTTTATACAAAGCCGAAATTAGCTATCTTAAGACCATTGTTTGTACTAAGCAGGGTTTACTTTACAGCCTCAAATCACAGCAGGACAATTTACAGTCACCTCCACATCTCTCTCCTCTTTCATTGCCTGACCTCTTCCTCCCATACAAAGTCAGCTGCCAAGCTCATCTTAAAGGAAACAAAGGCATCCTGTCTAGTCTGTGACCAAGTTCCATTAAAAAAGCTCAAATTCCACCTAACAAGAAGCAGAACAAAAAGCCATGAAGTAATTTTTAAGAAGGAGTAAAGGTTTGCTGCTCAGATTAAGTTCACAGCTTATTCCATCCCCACTGCTCTCAGGTTCCTCCTAATTACTTTTTGGGTCTTGGATTGGCTGCTTTAAACTGCATCTAGCAAAAGTACTTTATGGCTTTAGCAGTTCCTGGATGTACAGTTGCAAACCCAATGCAATTCAAACAGGTACAAGTGCTTGGCAGAGTCACAGCAGATGCACATCTCTGAAGTTCCTCCTTGCAGGAAAAAAAGAAATAAAATAAAATAAAAATCATCACTTCATCCCCTTTGCACTCTCAAAGGAACAGTATGATGTGTGACATGGCTCTAGGTGCTATTTTTACCACCAATACAGTAAAAACATGTAGATGGCTTCTCTAAAACAGTCAATAAAATGACAGAACTTCAAGGCACTCTAGCTGAGAGTTAAATGAAGTCTCTGCACAAAGCACACTTGCAATCCTCTTTTGGGTTGTGGAGTGTAGGCTCACACTCCTTCCTCCAGTGACAAATAGAATCTTTTTACCATTAGAGTGTTTTAAAGAGGAAAAGATAAGAAAAACAAAACAAAACCAAAATACCTTCCATTAGGCCTTACCAAAGAGCCTGGTCTTCCCCAGCAGCATATGACCAGGTGAATGCTGGGGAGGTAAAGTCCAGCCAGAGGCTTGTGCCTTCAGTGCTGAACATAGAATCGTAGAATTGTCAGGGTTGGAAAGGACCTCAAGGATGATCTAGTTCCATGGGCAGGGACACCTCACACTAGATCAGGTTGCTCAGAGCCCTATCCAGCCTGGCCTTAAAAACTTCCAGGGAAGGTGCTTCTACCACCTCCCTGGGCAACCTGTTCCAGTGTCTCACCACCCTCATGGTGAAGAAACATGCTGTAATGGGTTGGGGCAAACCCCCCTCCCCACCACGGGCAGAAACAACGACTCAGACAAAGGGATTGCAAAAGTGATGGAAAGTTTAAATAGGAAAACAATTTAAAAAAAAAAACAAACACCAATGAAAGCTTTACAGAGAACCACAAGCACCGTGACAAAGAGAGAGATCCCAGAAACATACTCAAGAACATCCCATCCCCACCTGGGGGTACACCCAAACCCCCCCCCAGGGCTCTTTCCTCCCCCCCAACCCAGCCTTGGGCCTGGGCAGGCCCAAGGGAGGTGGCTCACACCATTTTACCTAGGCTGCAGCTGGGGACAAAAGAGAAAGTGGAGACCCCGCATGGGCATTTTATAGGGGAGCAGGGCATTATGGGATTGAATACCTGCCTGTGACCACCCCCTGGGCTGGGCCCACCCGTGGGACCTCCCAGGTGTGTTCTGTGCAGTGGCAGCCGGGCCAGCACCCAGCCTAAACCACCACACGCCACCCCTTATTCAAGACCATAATCCCTGCACCCAGAACATATCATCAAACTAGAACTCTTCTGATGACATGTCTAGCAACAGTCCAGGTCTTCATCTGGGCGTCCTTCCACACAGTCTCTCATTCAGGCTCAAGTATCAGTCCATTCCAGTTCTTCTTCCTCATATGATGGAACCTCCCAGCGACACAGTCATTCTCCTGCAGTGTGAATTCCTTGTGGACTCGTTGGGACATCCTGGTCACCTGGCAATACCTCACAACTTCTCAGCCGAGCCTTTGTTTGCTTTTACAGTTAATCAGCGGCTTTTTCCACCCCTGGGGCAAGCCGGTCGGAGCAACGACCACTTTTCTCCATCCCTCCAGGGAGCCTCAGCCGACCGCTTCCAGCTGCGGTCCGAAACTACACAAAGGCACATCGCCGGCACATCACAGGCACATCGCCGGCACATCACAGGCACATCACCTCCCCCCGGGGGTTTTGCGTACCGAGGCATCACCGCATCCGATTCACAGCCTTCCCCCGGCAGAGGGGCGGCTGCAGCACAACTCGCTGAGAAGAGGCGGAGCCAGGTGCTTGGCGCCATTCTCGGAGCATGTCCGAAAACACCAGGGAAAGTTTTACAGCTGCCGCCGCCACTTGAACACAGCCCGGCTCAGCAGTGCCACCGCAGCTTGAATGCAGCCGGCCCGGCCCCCGCCGTCTCTGTCGCCGCGATGCAGAGTCCAAGTCACCTCCACCCCCTCGGGTTTCGGAAGCCGTCGCTTGCCCGCTCGCCGCGGGAGGCCATCCCCCGCAGCGGCCGCGGGCCGACCCTGCTCTGCTTGCCGCTGCCCCCTCCTCCGCTCCGCTCCCTGCCGCTCGTCGCTCCGCAGAGAACGAGGAGGAGAAGGCAGGTCTCGCCTTCTTAGGCTAGTTGAGCATTTTTAAGCCACCCCGGGCAGAAAGTCACAGAAAGAGCCACCCCTCGCTGTTCCCAAGCAACACGAGGGACTTCCATGCTATCAGCACACACCAGGAGTCCTTCTGCAGTCCACAGGAGAGATCACACAGTCGCCCCGGCAACAAAACTTGAGCCCCCAACTTGCAAACCCAAACCGACGCCCAGAACTAAATTTAAACTCTCCATCTTTTGCAATCGATCTGCAGAGTGGGCACCACAGCCAGCCCCACGTTGGTGCGCCAAAATGTAATGGGTTGGGGCAAACCCCCTCCCCACCACGGGCAGAAACAACGACTCAGACAAAGGGATTGCAAAAGTGATGGAAAGTTTAAATAGGAAAACAATTTAAAAAAAAAACAAACACCAATGAAAGCTTTACAGAGAACCACAAGCACCGTGACAAAGAGAGAGATCCCAGAAACATACTCAAGAACATCCCATCCCCACCTGGGGGTACACCCAAACCCCCCCAGGGCTCTTTCCTCCCCCCCAACCCAGCCTTGGGCCTGGGCAGGCCCAAGGGAGGTGGCTCACACCATTTTACCTAGGCTGCAGCTGGGGACAAAAGAGAAAGTGGAGACCCCGCATGGGCATTTTATAGGGGAGCAGGGCATTATGGGATTGAATACCTGCCTGTGACCACCCCCTGGGCTGGGCCCACCCGTAGGGACCTCCCAGGTGTGTTCTGTGCAGTGGCAGCCGGGCCAGCATCCAGCCTAAACCACCACACATGCCAAGTCCCAAATCTTCAGAATACTTCAAGGAAGTGCTTTGAAGTTGAATAAGCCATGGCATAAAGCCCAGGGTCTCTGGCTCTGCCATCTGAGAAAGGTCTCTTCAATTACAAGACATTTCCTCCAACTTGCAACACAGCACTGCTCTCACACTGGGCTTCAGAAGACTCTCTTCCATGGAGAGTCATGGGCTTTCTAGACAAACACCATTTGGGTACATGACTTCTGAGTTGAAGAATTCCCATAAAAACTGAGAGTCCAAATAGGTTCATATCCCAAGGCTCTCAGAAGTACCAAATACTCACACCCATTTTATGGGCATCAAGTTCTGACCATCTCTAGAAGATTGGTTCAAGGAATGTCCATCTTGGTCTCCAGGACACGTCATTGAGGAGGTGACAGACCATCACCTGCATCCTGACTAGCCTGAAGGAAACCATTGTGGTACCAGTGCTGGAAAACAGAACCAGTTCCAAGCTGCAATGATGTGCATCCTGGATACACCCTCTTGTGACCATTTGAGGCTACGCCTTTAAGAAAGGGACACTGTGACTGAATGTTTTATAAACAAAGGACAGGTCTAAACTAATTTAATTGGTGGATTGGTAGAAAGCAACTTTAAGTTCTGAGCCCGGCAGAGATTTCGGGCAGTCTTGCACTTTTTCCCCCTCCTTTCGCAGCTTACAGCTTCTGGGCTTTCTGCCAGACTGACCTTGGACTGATAAAGCGTGAGGCCTGCAAAAAAAACCAACCTACTAACATTTTTGCTCTAATTATAACTGCTTTTAATTAACAATTGTTCCTTTTCTCTCTTTCTAACCCTCTCTGGGGAAAAAGGGGAGAGAAGGGGGTACAGGGGGAAACCCTCCTCCTAGCAGAGGAGGGGAATCTCATTCCTGTGTTACTTTGTTGTATATTTCTGTGTATATATTGTAAATACTGTAAATTGTGTACATATATATATCTATATCTCCTGCAGCCCCTAAAAACCGCTTGTAAATACAGCACATTCCTTTGCTCATCTGGCTGTGGTTTTCTTTCATTTTTTTTTCCCTTCACTTTGTGGGGGGGAGAAGGCTGAGGCCTTCCCCTCAACCCGGGACACCTCTGCTCACAATGACTCAGTGCTACATCTCCAGGAACAAACTCCCATATGCTGGGCATAATGATAAACAGATTTTAATCCAGGTGGAGTTGGTGGAAAACTGGCACAATCCATCAAAAACCAAAATAATAAAGGGAGTCACAGAGTAAGATCTGAGACAATTTAGGCACAGTTTAGCTGAAGATACCTTTGTATTTATGGAGGGAAATGAGAAAGGAGGGAACAGGGGATGAAAGAATCCATAATCAAGCTATTAACCAACTCAACATAAAGTGACACATTTGGGTACACGCCAAGTCCTTGCACTGCCCAAAAACCTGCCAACACTTTTAAAAGCAACTCTAACTCATGCCACGAGCCTTTGAGATCTAGCATTTAGGCAAACTTCTCCAGAGGTTAGAAATGACATCTCCTACACAGGCTGCTTTTAATTGAAGAATCATGTGAAAAAAACTCACCTCTCCACATGTGGCTGGATTAAAAACGTGACTCACTGGCTGCTGGGGGCCTGCTTATATAGGTCAAGGTTGCTCAGGTTCATTGCTTTGTGTATTACAGTTTAAAGAATGCTCTAAATTCAAGGTTTTTAACTTTTTAATCTGTGAGGAAAAACTTCCTATAAACTCATCTTAACAACCGCTAATGCACTGAAGAAAGAAAACCACAAACCTTCCTCCTACTATAAAAACAAAATAGTGGGGCCTCTGTTTCTTTTCTGATAAGAGTCTTAAATACCAAACATTTAACTGCATAATAACATTTACTGGCAGCCAGGCAGCCTGCTTAGATATATAAAGCAGGTAAAAGGAAAAAAAGTTAATTTCTTGGCTGAATGATTCCATCGGTAGCTATAGGGCAAACTAGAAAGTCTTTTAGTAAAGTAGCAGTTGATTCTTCTATCAATCTGCAGCACACATACTCTTCCAAGGAATGCATTAAATATGAAAATCATATCCTGTTATCATCTGTTTCCAGCTTTCAGCCCAGTAAGCTTTCCTTAATGAATGCTGTAGCCTAAGGGACAAGCATGCTGTTGGTTTCTCTGAATAATGGAGTGATGTGACCGTTGCCGCTTATTACAATATTGGCTGGCTGAGGGGGTTTCACACACAGTCACAAGTGACTACTCTTGCCAGCATGCTCCACGTTGTTATGAGATGTTTTTAGACATTTCATCTAAAAGAGCTTTACTGCTTTTAGTGAAGAAAACAGCTATGGTCTTGAACTGTATCATTTATATGGAGATAGGAGGAGGGATTAGAGGCCTGCATTACTGCAGATATATAGCAGAATATATTTAAGTATTCCTTGTCAGTCTTTTTTGTCTGTTCCTGAGATAGGCAATCTCTTTCTGCTGCTTCTGAGAAAAGGTCAAAACATACAAAATTATAAATACACCATCTGAGTGGACTGCTACATCTTAACAAATATCAGTCATTAGGAAGATCTCCTCCTCGGTCAAGACCATTTTCACACCATTTGGCACAGGAATCGTCAAAACCAACAGGAGAAGGAACATAAACACTCAGGGCTCTCACCGCTTTTTAATTCTAGCTCTGTGGCTGAAGTAATTGCACATTTTACCTAGGTGATTCTACTTCACTCAGGCACTAAACAATATTTCACACTACAAATGCCACAGCAAAATTCCCACACAGAGAGCGCTTCAGCTCTGCCTGCCTCTTCAGGCAGCGGCACGGCGGAAAGCCCAGCAAGGGAATAAAACACATTTCCCTCCCTGCCCCCTTCCTTCGCATTACCTGCTCACTGGATTCTTCTTGCTCATCACCTTCTGCTGACAAGTTACCCTCTTGAAGTGATAACACTTTTAATTTCCCTTCCATACCATGCCTAAACGTGAACAAACCCATTATGTAAAACAGAAGGCAAAAAATCAGCTGCCACAAACCAACACATTTCACTCCGCAGCTCATGCACTTTTAAACGGAACCTCCAAGTGCTATTTTTCAGTCTGACTGTATTTAAAAAGCCTGAGATCACTTCTTTCTCCTATTTTCCCCCCCCACTCCCCTTAACAAATGATGTGGCCTGCACAGAGTTTTAACACACATCTATTCATTTGTGTAATTTAGCATCCTACAAAACACTAATAATTCGCTGCCTTCAGTCGATTTTTGTCCCAACTGGCATTTTTAACGTCAAATTATTGCTGCTGCATCCAGACAATGGCTCTGGCTGCTTTGGGATGAGATGAGTGTCACCAGTTGAGGATGTCCCCTTAAGAAAGGCAATATGGTGGTCGGAAGTTGGTAAACTAAAAGATGGATCTAAACTAATTTCATTGGTAGAGTGGGAGGAAGCACCTTCTGAACTGGGAGTGCAGGAGGGTATCCTGGGAATTCCAGCACTTTTATCTTCAGTCTTGCTTCCGCTCATCCTTAGGGCAGCAGCTCTCTGTTCTGGGCTTTCGGCCAAGGCTCGACCTTGAAAAATTGATAAAACTGCAAGGCCTGTATTAACTGCTTTCCAATTAACACATAACTGCTTCTAACCTTTTTTCTCTTTCTCTCTCTTTCTAACCCGCTTCTGGGGAAAGGGGAAGAGAGGGGGGAGCAGAGGTGGGGAACCCCCTCAGCAGAGGGGGGAACTCTCATTTCTGTGCTACTTTGTTGTATATCTTTGTGTATATTGTAAATTTGTATATATTTCCCTGCGTTTCCCTGCTTTGTAAATATACAGCTCCCACTGCTTTGCTAATTCAGCTGTGAGGTTTTTTTTCCTTTCCCTTCAATTTTTCCTTCCCTTTACTTTACAGGGGGGAGGGAGAAGGCTTTTTGGCCTTACCCTTCCAACCCTACGACAATGAGCTTTAGAGTTTGTTTTACAAACATCATCTTGCATCTCACTGAGCTATTCTAAGGACAAAAAAAAAATACATGGCAGATGTACAAAGAGCAGCCCAGCATGAAGGTAACTTGCCGTAGTGTGACTAACAAACAACTGCACAGAACGTCCTCACCTCCACTCCACTGTTTAATTGACCAGATGTAATGCATTCAGAGGAGGAACCACTGCTTAAAAGCCAAGCACATGCAGCAGCACCTATAATTAATCCTGTTTGTTAGTAATTGTAAACCCCAATAACAAGTTACAGCAGCCCTGAATGAAAGCACTTCAATACCTATTCTGCATCAGGTAATATGCATGAAAATAAATCTTCAAAACAATTAACTTCAGCAGCTCTGCACTCCACTGGTGCATTCAGCAACATTTTCCCAGGTAATAGCAGCTGTTCAGAAAATTGGAAGCATCAAATTTTAAGAAACAAACAAAATACATGTAAATTCAAATCAAAAGAAAATTCAGCCACGTGAAAATTAAAGGCATGCAAAATAAACTCAAATGGAACCAACTACTGGATTTTCCTGACAGCTGAAGTGAATTTACTTACACTCCCCAAAATTACTGAACAAATTGGAAATACACAAATACAGGGTTAAAAAAAAAAAATTAAAAAAAATAGGAGTTTGGTCATCTACAGCCACATAAACTGTGCACATATTTATGATAAAGCACTCCTAAAGGGCATTTTCTCACTATAAAAAGAGTAATAATTTATTTCCATGTACTTCCATGATAGATTAAACTATTACACACTCCATAATTCTTACCCAATCCCCAACAAGGGGGCTTTTCATAACCACAGCACAGGGGATATGTAAGCTGTGCTTTGTTGAACAGCCCAGAATAAAAACTCTTAACTTTGGCCAAAAAAAAGAAGGATGGCACAGAAACATCAAAATGGAAGCAATGAATGGAAGCTGCATGCAGATCAACCCATGGCAAAACTGGCACTTGCACCAGGATATCAGCATAGAGCACTAAGCAAAATGTTGTGTGTTAGGGCTGCTCAGAACACCAAAAAAATACCCCTAAAAACAAGGGGAAATAGAGTATCACAACATAACTCCAGTTCCACTGTCTGAAACAGAAGTAATATAAAAAACACCCAAATAATAAAAAAGGGAGGATGGAAAATAAGAATTAAAAAAAAAAATTAAAGATGACAAGGGAGATAAAAAGTAATCATAAAAGAAAAAAAGAAAAAGGGAAGATGGAAAATAAGAATTTTAAAAAATATATACATTTCAAACCAAAAATTCACATACCCAATCCAGGACACTGTCTAAACTCTGTTACTAAGCTGGAGCAAGGAAAAGCTGCTCTCTGAATGTCACCAGACCCAACTGGCTTAAAAGAAAAGAATTACCAGGCAGTAGCTGAGCTCTAGTTGAGTGGGGAATTACTCTCTGTACATTCATGTTTTCTGTACCCTGAACACAGGCTTTTTAAGACAGCTCCTTCTAAGAGCATCCCAGAGTAAACTTTACTGACTCAGATCAAGCTGTGAGTGCCCCTGAACAGAGGCAAAGCAGTACAGGGAACACTGCTCCTGTTTTAATTCAGACTGCATTTCAGAGAAGTAAAAGCCAGTCACAAGTGAGTTCTAGATAGCCACATAAAAGTGTTGTGTCAGTACCACATCACAGGGGCTCAGAATGTCTCAACTAGTTTTCTTCCCTCCTGCCTTCCAGCAAGTTAAAGGGGAGTGTCAGAGGAACAGAAATAGTCTGAAGAATGCCACTGCTCCCAAAGCAGGTATTAACATTTCCCCCCGAGATTTTACGTCCCTGAAATTATCAGCACATCACAATTCTTGTTTCTTTAACCTGAGATAATTACCAACCTGGTGTCATTTTGCAACACCCCAGATTGCTCTGCAGTGTGTAGCAAGACAACATGTTAAGTTTAAAAATCCTCAAATCAAGGCTTTGAAACAGCCAGTTAAATGGGAAGCACTTCAGCTATAAGTTATGATAAAAGATTCCTATTATATAGCCTTAAAAATGGATCCTAAGCAAGTTTAGCTTTTTATCTCTACACAATGGAACTACTAGAAATGCCTCTTTTAGTTCCACAACTTTTTTTTCCCTCCTATACTATTTTAAAATATCAAGGCAGACTGACTACATACTGGAGGTACTGAAATCCCCAATTTCTTAGGTCTAGTCAGTGTGGGGAAAGATTCTAGCAGGGGCTTGCTGGAAGGCAAACACTTCTCTCCCAGAAGAAATCACTGCACAGTCAGGATGACTTTTGAAAACTGTTCCTGCAGACCAAAACAACAACAGTGCAGTTGTTGGATGGACAGATTCATTTGTGTCCAGAGAAGGGCCACGAGGATGATCAGAGGGCTGGAGCACCTCTCCTATGAGGACAGACTGAGGGAGTTGTGGCTGTTCAGTCTGGAAAGGAGAAGGGTCCCAGGAGACCTTATTGTGGCCTTCCAGTATATTAAGGGGGCCTACAAGAAAGCTGAGGAGGGACTTTTTAGGGTGTCAGGGAGTGATAGGACTAGGGGGAATGGAAAAGAAACTAGAAACAGGTAGATTGAGATTGGATGTTAGGAAGAAGTTCTTCCCCATGAGGGTGGTGAGACACTGGAACAGGTGGCCCAGGGAGGCAGTAGAAGCTTCATCCGTGAGAGTTTCTAAGGCCAGGCTCGATGTGGTTGTGAGGAACCTGATCTAGAGTGAAGGGTCCCTGCCCATGGCAGGGGGATTGGAACTAGATGATCCTTGAAGTCCCTTCCATCCCTAACAATTCTGATTCCATGATTTGTCCTCATGAGAGTTTCTTTTTTCCTTTTAGAACTTAATGACCAGGCACATTTTCCACCTGTTGTGGTAAATTTAAAGAAATGAGTTATGTGAGAACTAGAACAGGGGTGTATTTGATACTACCACACTCCTACCATGTCAGTTATGACACACAACTCAGATACACAAGGGACAGAACACCCCTTGGGCTTTACTTAATCATCCCAGAAGGAAACTTCAAAGTATCCAACTCTGAAGGTACATTCAGAGATTGCATTGGGTTGGAAGGGACCCTCAAGGATCATGTTGTCCAACCCCCCTGCAGTCAGCAGTGACACCTCCAACTACCTCAGGCTGTCCAGGGCCACATCAAGACTTATCTTGAATGTCTGCAGGGATGGAACCTCAACCACATCCCTGGGCAACCTATTCCAGTATTTCACCACTCTCATTGTGAGTAACTTCAGTCTCTCCTAGTAAACACAAAATTTTACCAAAAGCAAAGACCCAAGTGATGCTAGGGAGGATGCATTTTTTTCCCTTACCACACTGTTCAGGAATTGCTAGGGGACTGTTTAGTAGTAGAACTAAAGGTGACCTTATTTGAGCTCAGCTTTAGTCCAGATAGTTCAAACAACTGCTTCTTGTCTCAGAATTTATTTACTCTCACACTTCCTGTGCTGACAGAGACAGAGCAATAAGCAGAGGCAAAACAATGGCTATTTAGAGTGTTAAAACCAGAAGTATGTCCTGAAACCACTTCTCTGAGATGCACTTCAGTAATAAAATCCTTACTAAAACAGTTTAGTAACAAAGTTTTACAAATCTACTACAATTTCAGTCTTTTTGTCTTAACATGGCTACCACTGGTTTATTCCTTTAGCACATGATCCATATGTGTGTTTTAAATCTCAGTTCTCCCTCACATCCAAGGGACTTAGGAGACTGTAGATCATATGAAGAGCTCTGTGAAGTATTGCTGACTATCTGTGTTTCGTCATGTATCAGCAGAGTTTGGGTTCACTCCAAACACCTTAAGCACTCCAAAACATACAGAATCATAGAAGGGATTGGGTTGGAAGTGACCTTAAAGACCATCTAGTTCTAAACCCCCTGCCATGGGCAAGGACACTTTCCACTATTGTGAGTTTTAACTGGCACCTGAAGTTTTGATGCACTCAGAAAGCACCAATTTAGCAGCCCTGTAGCAGCAGTAAACACTAACATATTAGGTCTTATAGAAAGTTACTTCCATCTTCTGGATCATTGCTGAACCTGAAGTTTTCAGATGAGTTTCCAGCTGGTCCAACTCCTCTGAAGAGCTTGATTCTGTTGTTCAACTATGTGACCGTTTGAGGCTGTCCCCTTAAGGAAGGGAATATTGTGGTTGGATGTTTGTAAACGAAAGACGGATCTAAACTAATTTCATTGGTAGACTGGGAGGAAGCACCTTCTGAACTGGGAGTGCAGCAGAGTATCCTGGGCATTCCTGCACTTTTCTGGTCAGTCTGTCTTCCCCCTCCTTCGGTGGCTTGCAGCTCGCTGCTTCTGGGCTTTCGGCCAGGCTTGACCTTGAAACTGATAAGCTGCAAGGCCTGTATTAACCGCTTTCCAATTAACACATAACTGCTTTTAATTTTTTTCTCTTTTCTCTCTTTCTAACCCTCTCTGGGGAAAGGGGGAGAGAAGGGGGAGCAGAGTTGGGGAACCCCCTCAGCAGAGGGGGGAACTCTTATTTCTGTGCTACTTTGTTGTATATTTCTGTATATATTGTAAATACTGTAAATTCTGTATATATTTCCCTGCATTTCCCTGCTTTGTAAATATACAGCACCCACTGCTTTGCTAATTCAGCTGTGAGGTTTTTGGTTTTTTTCCCCTTCACTTTCCGGGGGGAGGAGAAGGTCCGGCCTTTCCCTTCCAACCCTACGACAAACTACTTCTCTCAAGTAGTTTTTCAGCTTCATGTATTTTAGTTTCATCCTACAGGAGACAAAGAAACTGTATTTCAAGAGTGTGAAAAGAAAGCAAAATGCACCTCTTGTACAGACTGTCCAAAGCCGCATCATACAACTGACAGGATGTCTGCAGCTTTAAACAGAAGGGTTGGGCTTCAAAAATAAGTATATTTAAACATTCTTGCAGAATTGTTTTCTGATTTATGTTTTAGTTACTTAAACCACAATAAATGAAAGTTGAAATTGTATTTAGAAGGGCATCCTCCTAAAGTCATACAAAGCCTAACACTATGGCTGCAGTTTCACAGCTGCTTTAAGACAACCCCAAGCCATGCTGCCATCAAAAGGGGCATCTCACTCCAAGCCATTCTCCTTCTGTATCATACTATCAATCAGGGTTGGAAGGGACCACAAAGACCATCTAGTTCCAACCCCCCTGCCATGGGCAGGGACACCCCACACTAGATCAGGCTGGACAGAGCCTCATCCAGCCTGGTCTTAAACACCTCCAGGGATGGGGCCTCGACCACCTCCCTGGACAACCCATTCCAGGGTCTCACCACTCTCATGGTGAAGAACCTCCTCCTCACATCCAGCCTGAATCTCCTCGCCTCCAGCTTCATTCCATTCCCCCTAGTCCTATCACTACCTGACATCCTGAGAAGTCCCTCCCCAGCCTTCCTGTAGGCCCCCTTCAGATACTGGAAGGCCACAATTAGGTCACCTCGGAGCCTCCTCTTCTCCAGACTGAACAGCCCCAACTCCTTCAGTCTGTCCTCATAGGAGAGGTGCTCCAACCCTCTGCTCATCAGTTAGAGGGCAGAAAGGCTCTGCAGAGGGACCTTGACCAACTGGACAGATGGGCAGAGTCCAACGGGATGTCATTCAACAAATCTAAGTGCCAGGTACTGCACTTTGGCCACGGCAACCCCATGCAGAGATACAGGCTGGGGTCAGAGTGGCTGGAGAGCTCCCAAACAGAGAGGGACCTGGGGGTGCTGATCGACAGCCACCTGAATATGAGCCAGCAGGGTGCCCAGGTGGCCAAGAGGGCCAATGGCATCCTGGTCTGCATTAGGAATAGTGTGGCCAGCAGGAGCAGGGAAGTCATTGTGCCCCTGTACTCTGCATTGGTTAGGCCACACCTTGAGTACTGTGTCCAGTTCTGGGCCCCTCAGTTTAAGAAGGACATTGAGACACTTGAACGTGTCCAGAGAAGGGCAACAAGGCTGGTGAGAGGCCTTGAACACAAGCCCTATGAGGAGAGGCTGAGGGAGCTGGGATTGTTCAGCCTGGAGAAGAGGAAGCTCAGGGGTGACCTCATTGCCCTCTACAACTACCTGAAAGGTGGTTGTAGCCAGGAAGGGGTTGGTCTCTTCTCCCAGGCAACCAGTACCAGAACAAGGGGACACAGTCTCAAGCTGAGCCAGGGGAGCTTTAGACTCGAGGTGAGGAGAAAGTTCTTCACCGAGCGAGTCATTAGTCATTGGAACAGGCTGCCCAGGGAGGTGGTTGAGTCACCGTCCCTGGAGGCGTTCAAGAGGGGATTGGACGTGGCACTTGGTGCCATGGTCTAGTCATGGGGTCTGTGTTGATAGGTTGGACTCGATGATCCTCGAAGTCTCTTCCAACCTTAGTGATACTGTGATATGTTTGTGCCAGTGCTATCTGCTATATGGCCACATGGCAAATTAGGTCAAGAGTAATCCAGCTGAAAAGTCATCTAAACCAGTTCTCACCCACCCTAAACACAGACTCATTTTCAGACAGACATATTTGCTTATCTGATTACAGGGCAAGCCTTAGTGCCAACAAAGGGGAAATATGAACTAAGGGCACCCAGAAGCATCTTTAAGTCTCACTCTGCCTGCTTAAATCACCACTCAAAATGCAACTCAAATCCCCCAAAACTGCCAAAATTCTCAGAGAAACTTCAGTTCAAAACCTGTTACATTAAAAGAAATCATAGTAAAACAGAAAAAGTGCCTGGGATGCTTCTCTACCTCTTCACACATTCTCCTCTTTAATCTCCACTTTCATTTTATAACCCAAAGATTTTTATTTTTTTTTAAACAGACTGTGTATTCAATTTACACTTAGAATATTTAGAATAAACCAAACCAGGTTAGAAGAGACCTTCAAGATCATCGTGTCCAACCCATCAACCAATTGAACCCACCCAAACAACTAACCCATGGCACCAAGTACCCCATCAAGTCTCCTCCTGAACACCTCCAATGACGGCGACTCCACCACCTCCCCAGGAAGCCCATTCCAATGGGCAATCACTCTTTCTGTATAGAACTTCTTCCTAACATCCAACCTGAACCTCCCCTGGTGCAGCCTGAGACTGTGTCCTCTTCTTCTGGTACTGGCTGCCTGGGAGAAGAGACCATCATCTGCCTGTCTACAACCTCCCTTCAGGTAGTTGTAGAGAGTGATAAGGTCACCCCTGAGTCTCTTCTTTTACCAATTAATTTTACCAATTAAAATTGGTAATATAGAAACTGGCCAAGGAGCAAGAACTAGAACCTAAAATATCTTATAGGACCTCCTCACTTTCAGACTTTCTACAACCCTAGGACACCGATTGTGTGAAAGCTGCACAAAACCAAGCTGCACATTAGTTTTGACCAGGACAACATTTCAGGATTAGAGTAAGGTAGTTAAGTTATTGCTGAAGTTATTTCATCAACAACTTAAGAGACCTGAATCCTGCATTATATTTAAACACTTTAATATAAATCTATTGTTACTAAAAAAAACCTTCAAGATAACATTCTAAAAGCATTCCATGATACCAGTCTTTTGTAAGTACAAGAAAAGAAGCTTTTAAGTAGCTTACAGGTATGCATCAGACTTCTTGTACTCCATCAGTTTTCTTTCTAATTCCAGCCTTTTGGTTTCACTGGAAGGAAACAAAAAACACATAGTAAGATAAGACTGTTTAATAATTTAAATTCTCACAATGAAAGACACGAAGCAGTTTACAAAGTGTAACCTTTCCAGAAAAGAGAGCATGTTTTTGCTAGATTGGTAGCCTTACAAAGTGGTCTGCTAGCTGAGCTTAGCACAAATAAAGCAACCTCAAAAGCTTCCACTTCTCTTTGTTCCTCACTGGAACAAAAGCTGGGTTATTTTACCAGGAAAAATGGCTTGAACAGCTAGACATCCACACAAGACCTACTGGAGGTGTTTAAGAAGAGACTGGATGAGGCATTTGGTGCCATGGTTTAGTTGATTGGATGGTGTTGGGTGATAGGTTAGACTTGATGATCTTGAAGGTCTTTTCCAACTTGGTTAATTCTATTCTAGATGGTCAGAGACTTCTGCCCAAGTTCCCAATACTTTCTCCAGAAGCCCCAGGATGAGCTCTACATCCAGGAATGGCAGTTCCAGGACTTATCTCTCCCTTTTTAACCCCCAACTCCATGTCCCAAAGCAGAGCACTTCCAATGCAAGACATACTCAGCTGAACTTGTTCAAATGGAGGGCTCCCCAGAACTTCTCATAGGAACATGGCAACACCTTAAAAGAGATTTCCAAAAAGCCCCAACTCTTTCCTAACTTACAGGCTCAAGATGCTACCCAAGTATGCAACAATTTAAATTTAAAATTTAGTACATATTTCATACTTAGGCATTAAAGACAAGTACACCTACAGATATGGCAGGGTTACCTTCAAGAACCTACTAAAGGGTAGTATATAATTACCCATCATAAATATTTATGGTTGTGCAAAAGCTGTGGGGCCATCTGTTGTGTTGCTGTCAAAAGCAACACATAGGATGGTCAGAATGCTCATGAATAAGCTCTATTCCTCTGTCGTAGGGTTGGAAGGGTAAGGCCAAGAAGCCTCCTCCCTCCCCCCTGTAAAGTAAAGGGAAAGAAAAATTGAAGGGAAAGGGAAAAAAAACTCACAGCTGAATTAGCAAAGCAATGGGTGCTGTATATTTACAAAGCAATGTAGGATATGCAGGGGAATATATACAAATTTACAATATTTACAATATATACAAAGATATACAATAAAGTAGCGCAGAAATGAGAGTTCTCCCCTCTGCTGAGGGGGTTCCCCACCTCCACTTCCCCTTCTCTCCCCCTTTCCCCAGAAGCGGGTTAGAAAGAAAGAGAAAAAAAAGTTAAAAGCAGTTATGTCTTAATTGGAAAGCAGTTAATACAGGCCTTGCAGTTTATCGGATTTTCAAGGCCAAAGCCTTGGCCGAAAGCCCAGCACAGAGAGCTGCTGCACTGTGGAGGAGCGGAAGCAAGACTGACAGAAAAGTGTTGGAATGCCCAGGATACCCTCCTGCACTCCCAGTTCAGAAGGTGCTTCCTCCCACTCTACCAATTAAATTAGTTTAGATCCTTCTTTTCGTTTACCAACTTCCGTCCACCATATTCCCTTTCTTAAGGGGACAGTCCCAAATGGTCACATCCTCCCCCACAATCTGTTTCAAGGAGAATCTATTTGCAGGAAAAGAAAAGAACAAAGCTGATAGTACTTAATAACTGCAAAACACATCTGAAGATGAAAAGCCACCCCATAAGCAGAACAAACAAACAAAAAAGTAATCAACTGACAAGATTGCGGCTTCCAGCAGATTCATATTATAACAATTAAAGATGATCAGAGGGCTGGAGCATCTCTCCTATGAAGACAGGCTGAAAGAATTGGGACTGTTCAGCCTGGAGAAGAGAAGGCTCCAGGGAGATCTTATAGCAGCCTCCCAGTACCTGAAGGGGGCCTGCAAGAAAGGAGACCTATAGGAAGGATGGCAAAGGACTGTTTAGAAGGGCTTGGAGTGATAGGATGAGGGGCAATGGTCTGAAAGTGGAGCAGGGGAGATTTAGGTCGGACATCAGCAGAAGCTCTTCACAATGAGAGTGGTGAAATACTGGAATAGGTTGCCCAGGGATGTGGTTGAGGTTACATCCCTGCAGACATTCAAGATTAGACTTGATGTAGCCCTGGGCAGCCTGAGGTAGTTGGAGGTGTCACTGCTGACTGCAGGGGGGTTGGACAACATGATCCTTGAGGGTCCCTTCCAACCCAATGCAATCTCTGAATGTGCCTTCAGAGTTGGATACTTTGAAGTTTCCTTCTGGGCTGATTAAGTAAAGCCCAAGGGGTATTCTATCCTTTGTGTATCTGAGTTGTGTGTCATAACTGAGGTGTCCCTGCTGCCTGCAGGTGGATTGGACAAGATGACCTTTGATGTTCCTTTCCAACCTAATGCAAGCTGTGACTGTAAAAAAAAAAAAGAACCTGAAATTCTCATTTGCTAGGAAGGTTGCACCTGTGTGAGTGACAGAAACAGATCCGTGGGATTGCACATGCCCATATTGCTATGGATGTTTACCTATGGATTTGTGCACTGCCCATGTCACAGCCACACACAGTTGCCTCCTCCCAGTTGCCCTGCACAGGGAAAAGCCAGAAAAGAGGAAAATAAATAAATAATAAAAATAAAATCACCCTCTCTACTGCTTAGCCTGAAAGATCAAGGCATCCATTTTACCCATCCGTTCCTGCCACTGTCTGAAACAAGATTAGGTTTTAATAATAATAAACCAGGATGGAAGAGACCTTCAAGATCATCGTGTCCAACCCATCAACCAATCCAACCCACCTAAACAACTAACCCATGGCACCAAGCACCCCATCAAATCTCCTCCTGAAAACCTCCAATGATGGCGACTCCACCACCTCCCCAGGCAGCCCATTCCAATGGGCAATCACTCTCTCTGTATAGAACTTCTCCCTAACATCCAACCTAAACCTCCCCTGGCGCAGCCTGAGACTGTGTCCTCTTGTCCTGGTACTTGCTGCCTGGGAGAAGAGACCAAAATCCACCTGTCTACAACTTCCCTTCAGGTAGTTGTAGACAGCAATAAGGTCACCACTGAGTCTCCTCCTCTCCAGGCTAAGCAACCCCAGCTCCCTCAGCCTCTCCTCATAGGGCTTGTGTTCCAAACCCCTCACCAACTTTGTTGCCCTTCTCTGGACTCGTTCCAGCAAGTCAACATCCTTCCTAAACTGAGGGGCCTAGAACTGGACACAGTACTCGAGGTGCGGCCTAACCAGTGCAGTGTACAGGGGCAGAATGACCTCCCTGTTAGGGTTTGTTTTGAGCAAGAGGGGACTTGGGTCCCAGGAACACCTGTGCAATTCAGGCCTTGGAGAATTCTCTGTTGATAATATAGTGGTGGAGTAAGATGTGAGAAAGTGCTGATTGCTTGGTATGCTGAAGTCCAGCTGCCCCTGAGAAGGGAGGCAAGCAAGATAAGGAGGAGGCGAGATCTGGGAAAGAGAGCAATTAGGCCGGATAGAAGAATTCCACAGAGTTGTGAAAACAATGATGTAACCTTTTAGAGAGTAACCAATAATATGTTGCCAAGTGGGCATAATTATAGTAATCTGTATATAAGATGTGTCTGATGCTCAATAAAGTTGGATTCTGCTGATCACATTGATCGTATAGTGGCCCCTTCTTGCAACAGTGGTGGAGAATGTGGGCAATGGTGCCTGAACGAGGGACCCCACAGAGTGGGTCCTGAACCCAAAAAGGAGGGTTCTGCAAATCTCCGAAAGGAGTCACGGCGAAGAAGGGAGCCGTGCCGTTCCGAAGAGGACTATCAGGGTTCGAGAGCGTGGAAAGCAAGAAGTATTCCGGTCCAGGATAGCAGTACTGGTGCTGTGTTTACCGACCCACAGAGAGGCAGGGAAAGCAGCAGAGACCGAAGACGCCGTAAGCCGATACTGCTCTGAGTAGTCTGTGCGCAGAGGTATTACCACATAATAGATAGTAATGGATAGGGAGGTGGCGTATGATTTATTTAAGTGCTTTTTAGAAAAGCATAAGGCGGAGATATCGTCTAAAGTAATGCCTGGACTTTTGGCCCATGGATCCGCTTTAGGGCATTTCCCTAGCAGAGATATTTATTTTGATGAAGTTTGTTGGAGAGAATACAGGAACAAGTTGTGGGACTTGGTAATAGATGGTGATAAAACTGCTATAAAGCTGCAAAAGTCGTGGCGAGAATGCATGAACTGTGTTAAAACCTATGAACTGGAACAGCGAATGGCTGCTGCAGTTTCTGCGAATTTGTCAGAACGGGATGCAGCGCCAGTTGTATTTGAATTGCGACCGAAGGAGGTGTTTGAAAAATATCGCCCGGGGCCGCCTCCGGCACAGAGCACAATACCACTACCGTGCCCTGCAAGACCTGAATTTCCACCTCCACCCCCACCGACGGAATTCAGCGAGGTGCCTAATGACCTAGCCCCAGGCTCAGCCTGCCTGGCTAAGGGAGTGGGGGCTTTGGCTGAACTGAACGACAGAGTAGAATCACAAACTGAGACAGTAAATCAGAGGGAGACACCGTTATCTATTTCTCCGGCTCAGTTAGAAAAGTTGGTGGAGCGCATGTGTCAAAAACTGATTTTAGAAAGTTCCCAGGGAAAAGAAATGCTCTTAGAAAATAAAACGGAGAAGAAACCTAGCTCGGGAGCGGTTGTGCGAATTAACTGGAAAGCGATTGCTCAGGAGGCTATGAAAAATGGATGTTACGATGTGGCTGCTGAGTTGTCTAAGGTACTGTGTTTTCCTGTAACGTATGATATTGATCATAATCAAGGACACTATCAGGTTTTGGACTGGAAGATTTTGCAGCGATTGAGAGCAACGGTAGCTGAAAGCGGGCTACATAGCGAGCCTGCCCGACAAATGCTGCAGCATATCTGGGGTAGTGATTTGTTGGTTCCAGAGGACATTAAGACACTGATGAGAATGATTTTGACTCCTTCTCAAATGATCATGTTTGATGAGTTTTGGGGTCAGTTTTGTCAGCTCTCAGAGAATACACAACGGCAGCAGGGGGATCCTCTGGCTGGAGTCACAGCACAACAATTAATGGGAACAGGACAATGGTTTGGTGTTGGACGACAAGTTCGAAGTGGTCCTGCGGTCTTTCAGGAATCAATGGAATGTGCCCAAAAGGCATTAAAAAGAGTACAAGCAGACCCTAAAAGGCCGCACTATATGTCTTTAAGACAAAAGCCAGAAGAGTTATTTGCAGAATTTGTAGATCGTGTATGTGAGGCAATGAGTAATTCGGATATTCCTGACTATTTAAAGGGTTATATGTTAAAAAACGTAGCTTTTGAAGGAGCTAATACAAAAACAAAATCAGTGTTGGTAAATTTACCACAGGGGGCCACAATTGAGGAGATGCTGGAAAGAGCAGCTAACATACCTTCTGGTCCACAGGCTTTCCTCATAGATAGTATGCACAAATTGGCTGAACGATCACTGAAATTAGAAGAGGCTGCGGAGTCACAAACTCAAATATTGGCAGCCTTAGCTCCTTTAAAGGCTAATACGAGGGGGCAACAAGGGGATGTTTTTCAAAGGAAGATACGATGTTATAAGTGTGGTAAAGAAGGGCATATCCGATCACAATGTAGAGTGAAATTTGTATGGTGTGATAATTGTAAAAGTAATTCTCATTCCACCAATGCATGTCAAAGTTCGGGAAACGGCCAGAGCAGCGCGAAGAGCCGCCGCGCCGGGACACAAGTGGCAGCTCCAGTCTATTGCCAGCAGGACGCAGAAATGAAAACGACACCTCAGCCTTACAACCGGCAACCAGAG
Source organism: Melanerpes aurifrons (assembly GCA_011125475.1). Taxonomy (NCBI): domain Eukaryota; kingdom Metazoa; phylum Chordata; class Aves; order Piciformes; family Picidae; genus Melanerpes; species Melanerpes aurifrons. The sequence goes on along the minus strand of WWNC01000102.1, from coordinate 119,081 downwards.
GGAGCATCGGCTTGGACGTGGCAACAGCAGTAGATGCTACCTTAATAGATAATCGGCCCATTAAAGTGGAAACAAATGTAAAGGGACCTATATACATCAATGGTCAGCCTGTAGGAGCATTGTTAATGGGTCGATCATCTATGGGTGTTAAAGGGGTAATGGTATTGCCAGGGGTAATTGATGTGGATTACAGTGGTGTTATTTGTGTTGTGATGTGGAAATGGCATGCGATCAGCCTGTATGAGGTGACAAAGGCTTTGGATCCACAGAGGGACTGGCTCTCTTAACTATACCAATGGGAAGACGACCAGTCGCTGGTGTTGAATTTTGGTACGGGTCTCAGCACGTGAAATTAATTTGCCTGCTAGATACTGGTGCTGACATCACAATCATGAGTAATGCACACTGGCCGAGACACTGGCCTTTAGAGCCAGCAATAGGAGAAGTAGAAGGTGGAGGAGCTCAAGCAGTAATACAGACTAGTCACAAAATTGTAGTGAAGATTGAAGGAAAACAGGCCTTGATTACAGTTACAGTTATGCCATTGCCTAATGGAATCAATGCTTTGGTGGGCCGGGATGTAATGCAGCAATTGGGTGTGGTCTTAACCTCAGCACCCCACCCCCCCACCAGCAGTTTCTGGTACGGCTACTGTCGACCATGGCTCTGTTCTGATTTAAAGCAACAGTGCTAATTTCTTCATTTCTGATTGTGATGTCTTTCAGAGATTTGTTATTTAGAGTTTTGTTAAGTTTTTCTAATAAGCATAATGAATAAGTAAGCATTTGGTATTTATAAGTACTTGGTACATAGTAATTGCAGTAAGGTGTAAGTACTTTGTAATGAGTTCACATTGTATGATTTTCTTTTGGTTCAAACCTTTTTTAATTGCGTGCCTATAGGCATTTCAAAGGAGCTCCATGTAATATAGTTAAGGAATGTATAAAGAGGTTTTAATTTTGGAAAGTGTTTTTCAGTTAATGTAACAATTTTATTTCTTTTTAGACACTGATTTGATGGATTAATTTTAACATAGTCTTTTAAGGTTTTAAGGATTTTTGGTATTACCATAAGTTAAGGTTTGTAGTAAATAGATATTAATTTTAACAACTATTCCTTCACTAATGTGCAGAAGAATCAAGACTAAGAGGAAACAGCATTTCCCATGAAGTCGAACATCGATCACAATAACTGTTATGATAATCTGGGGTCAAAAGCATCAATCAGAAGAACGTAACACAGCTTCATGTGAATTAGGACTGAATATTATGGTTGGTTGATTGTTGAGTGATTAGAGAAAATGTTCATAGGGACTTATGTGTTATCTCACCAGTTTGCTATAATTTTACACACCTAGAGGGAAAATCAAAATTCATAACAACACAACATGCATTTTCATTTTAGGTTGAAAACATCAACAAACAAACAAACAAAAAAAAAAGGGGGAAGGGGAAAGAGAGAATACCCCATAGCAAAAATAAAAAGGTTTTTTAATGGTACCAATAAGAGATCAGTATTACTAGGATGAGCAAAAACACATTATTATGGGTAATTTTATATTGGACAAAGCAATGAAGCTCTTTTGCTCTTGCTGTTTGCCTGCAAGTTTTCTGTCTGTGAAGCTAGAGCCTGGCCAGATCTACATTTACAGATTAAAGAAATCTTGCTACCATTAAACAATTTATGATTTTTGACCATCCTAGAGAAAATAAAAATGTAACATATCCCTAAAGTAGATTTGTAAAATAGTGTTAAGGATTGCATTTATGTTTTAATCTTTGTAATGTGTTCAGCCATAATCACGTATTTTTTGTTAATAAGAGGAGTGAAATGTAAAGATCAGAACTATTAAGATCTAAGTTCTTCTTTACAATGTCTGTTATCTTTGACCATGTATTATGCCAGCTCTGTTAGAGCATTCTATCTAGTTCAACTTAAGCTTTGTGCCTTGTATCAGTAACATGGCCCAACATAACAGGCAATAATGAATTTTGATGGAGCCTTCAGACTGGGAGTGAACCTTTTCAGACGTGTCTGATAGGGATACCCAGACTTAATGTAAATATGTTTGTTAATTATAGTAGTAAGCTTTAAGGTTTTTAGGTATTATTGTACTAATTTTGATTATTGTTAAACTTGTTTATAATTGTATTATGCAAAGTGTTCAAAGGATAACCTCCAAGGCCTTACTTGCACAAAAGAAAAACGGGGGAATTTGTTGGGGTTTGTTTTGAGCAAGAGGGGACTTGGGTCCCAGGAACACCTGTGCAATTCAGGCCTTGAAGAATTCTCTGTTGATAATATAGTGGTGGAGTAGGAGCTGTGAGAAAGTGCTGATTGCTTGGTATGCTGAAGTCCAGTTGCCCACTGTGGCCGGTTGACGGTGTCCCTTTAAGAAAGGGAATATGGTGGACGGAAGTTGGTAAACGGAAGGAAGAGTCTAAACTAATTTTCATTGGTCAGGTGGGAGGAAGCACCATCTGAACTGAGACTGAAATGGGCATTCCCAGCACTTCTCTGTCACTCTTGCTTCCGCTTCTCCAGGGTGCAGGAACTCTTCTCTCTGCTGGGCTTTCTGCCAAGGCTCCGGCCTTGAAGACTTGATAAGATAACCAGGCCTGTAACTGCTTTCAATTAACACAAACTGCTTTTAACTTCTTTCTTTCTTCTTTCTCCCTCTTTTCCGAACTATTCTGGGGAAAGGGGGGAAGAGAGGGGAGAGCGGAGGTGAGGATCCCCCTCGGCTGAGGGGGCTACTCTCATTTCTGTGTTACACTGCTGTATATCTTTGTATATATTGTAGATATTGTAAATTTGTAAATATTCCCCTGCAAAATCCTACACTGCTTTGTAAATATAGCTCCACTGCTTTGCTAATTCGGCTGGTGAGTTTTTTTCTTTCCCTTCAATTTTTCTTTCCCTTTACTTACAGGGGGAGGAAGAGGCTTCTTGGCCTCAGCCCTTCCAACCCACCACATTTTTTTTTATTGGCGCCAACGTGGGGCAGATAATTAGTTTAATTTATTACTTGATTGATTTAGTGTTTTCCAGCTGAATTAGCAAACATGAAGGTCTTGTGGTTTGTGGAGCGATTGTTCTTTTCAATTTTTGGGGCTCTGGTTTACAGATACTGTTTGGGTTTGATTTTGGATTACCTGGGTAAATATTTGGTGCGGACAATTTATATGTGGGTTATGTATAGAGTTAAATTATGGTATGGAAAATGTATTAATTTATTATGGCCAGTGAGATACAGGAATGTTACCTCCACCACTCTCCCAATTGAGATAAAGGGTTTTAAGATTCCGCCTGAGGAGAGAGTAACTTTAAGTGATGCCTGGGATCCAAAGGTGATTTATTTGATGTGTATAATCCTGCTTTCAGTGATAATTAAAGTGTATCTGCTGGTCTCTCTGTGGCGAGAGAGAAAGGTGTCCAGAGCTTGTTTTGTTATTAAAACTAGACCAAAAAGAAAACGCCGTAGCTCGAGATCAGCCCCAGAGTCATCTAGTGATGAGGACTGTGGAGAACCCGTGTCAGTTAAAAAGAAGGCTAAAAAGTTAATTGGTAAAGCAGCTCTAAATGACTTTGCTGATTCTAGCAAGCAGCCAAGGGCATCGGCTGGTATCAACATGGCTCCTACTCCTTCTCCTTCTTCTTCTCCGTCGGCCATTAACGGAGCAACGCCACTTCCACCTACTCCTCGGTGGGACCGGAAGTCACTGCCCCAGCAGCTGATTTATCTCAGGACCTGTCAGCTTCCATTAAGGTGGCTGTAAATTCAAACACAGCTCCAGTTAAGGTGGCTCCTTTAAAGACTAGAGGTGCAAAGGCCAAAGATGGAGAAGAAGAGGAGCTGGAGACTGATCCTGGTGAGGGGCCCTCTACTCTAAGAGATCCTGCTCAGGAGGAAGAGGTGGTTTGTTTTAAAGATCTAGTTAACCTAGTGAGATCAAAGCAGGATACAGATGAAGCTAGGAAAGCAGCTGGCAAAGGTGGTTCTCAGCTTAAAGAGATCCTTAGGAGAATGACAGCAGGATTATATGGACAAAGAATTCAGGGAGATGAAGAGCAAGATGATATTTTGGAATGTTCGTCTCCACGGGAAGAATTGCGCAATGTCCGTAAAGATTTCACCAGGGCGGATAAGGAACCAGTTCTAGCTTGGCTTAGTAGGTGTTATGATACAGGTGCTCCAGCTCTAACAGTTGGAGACAAGTCAGCAGCTCAGTTAGGAACTCTCTCAAGGGACAATGGAATAGATAGACATCTAGGAAGAGCTCTCGGTAAGGTTAATCTCTGGATACGCCTTTTAATGGCGGTTGCCCTGAGATATCCTTCCCGAGATGATCTCCCATGGAATCCTAAACCCTGGACTACCATAGATGAGGGAATTAAGCGCTTGAGAGAATTTGCTGTTAGAGAGCTACTCTATGGTGAACATGAAACTCTGAATCCTGATGACATTCCTGTGGGTATTGGTCTTGCTAAAAAGATCATCAAACTTGCTCCTTCTAATTATGCAAACATTCTGGCAAGCAGAATTGTGTCAAGAAGTTATGGTGGAGCTTCTCCTACGGTTGGCCAATTCAGTGATCAAATGAGACAATTGGAGGATAGCATGACACGTGGTTCTTTGGTTTCAGCCATTGAAACTCTGTCTGGAAAAATTGAGAATTGCATAAGAGAGTTAAAAGATGAATTTAGAAATTCCATATCCCAATTGGCACAAAGGGATAATTTCAATTCTTCCTCCAGGTGGGTACAAGTTTCATCTGTGAGGAATACACGTCCTCCAAGGAGGTCATTCCAAAACAGGTCATTCCAAAACAGACCGCCAAGGCAATCACGTAGAACTATTTGGATAACTCTGCGTGATCAGTTTGGTGAGAACATGAACCGCTGGGATGGCCAACCAACTTCTAATCTTTTCAGGAGACTGAGGGAATTGCAAAGTGGCAGAACCCGAGGTAGCAATACCAGAAGGGTAGCTGTTACTTCCACAGTTCCCCAGAATGACTCTTATGGTTCCAACAGTGGCTCCAGTTATAACATGCAAAGTTATAACCCTGCAAACTATGTGCAATGCACATGTGCGCATGTTCCCCATAACTAGGGGTGCCCTGCCTCCCGCCAGGGGAGGAGAGGGATAACAGAGATAATAGAATCTATTGGGATGTGTACATCCAGTGGCCTGGCACTTCACAATTTCGGAAGTACAGGGCCTTGGTTGACACAGGAGCTCAGTGCACCATAATACCATCAAATTATCAGGGATCAGAGTCTATAACTATTCTGGGAGTCACTGGTGGATCTCAAGAGTTAAGTAAGGTAGAGGTTAATATAAGTTTAACTGGTAAACAATGGAAGAAGCATACAGTTGTGACCGGACCTGATGCACCTTGTATTTTGGGAATTGATTTTCTGAGAGAAGGGCGTTTCAAAGACCCTAGAGGTTACAAATGGGCTTTTGGAGTAGCTTCAATAGAAATTGATGGACAGAAATTGAAGCTATCTGCTAGACCTGAACTTTCTGATGAATCTGCAGTTGTGGGACAACATAAGATACAGGACATTAAATTGCCGGTTGCTTCTCAGACTGTACATCACAGACAATACAGAACCAACCGTGACTCTTTGTTGCCCATTCAGAATCTGATTCGTCAGTTGGAGAGTCAGAAAGTCGTCAGCAAAACTCATTCACCTTTCAACAGTCCAGTGTGGCCTGTGCGAAAGCAGAATGGAGACTGGCGTCTGACAGTAGACTACCGAGCCCTAAATGAAGTGACACCACCTATGAGTGCAGCAGTACCAGACATGATGGAGCTACAGTATGAGCTGGAATCCAAAGAGGCCAAATGGTATGCTACCATAGACATTGCTAATGCATTTTTCTCTATTCCCATAGCAGAGGAATGCAGGCCTCAGTTTGCTTTCACCTGGAGAGGAATCCAGTACACTTTCAACAGGCTGCCAATGGGCTGGATCCACAGCTCAAGCATCTGTCATGCAGTGATCCACGATGCTCTGGAGAAAGGCAGTGCTCCAGAACACATCCAGTTCATCGATGATATCATCGTCTGGGGTAAAACTGCTGAGGAAGTCTTCGAGAAAGGCAACAAAATCATTGACATTCTTCTGAATGCAGGTTTTGCCATCAAACGAGACAAGGTGAAAGGACCTACCACAGAAATTCAGTTTCTGGGAGTGCGATGGCAGGATGGACGCCGACACATTCCAGTGGATGTGGTCAATAGAGTCTCTACCATGGCAAGTCCCACAAACAAGCAAGAGACCCTACGTTTCTTGGGGATAGTGGGATTTTGGAGACTGCACATTCCTGGATACAGTCAGATTGTGAAACCTCTGTATGATGTAACTCGAAAGAGAAACCATTTCCACTGGGGACCTGAACAACAAGCGGCCTTTGACCAGATAAAGCAAGAGGTAATTCAAGCAATGGGTCTGGGACCTGTCCGAGATGGTCCAGACATTAAGAACATTTTGTATACGGCTGCAAGTGACAATGGTCCAACCTGGTGCTTGTGGCAAAAAGCTCCAGGTGAGACACGTGGACGACCTCTTGGTTTCTGGAGCCGAGGTTACAGAGGTTCAGAGGCTAATTACACTCCAACAGAGAAAGAAATCTTAGCTGCCTATGAAGGAGTGAAAGCATCTTCTGAAGTGATTGGAACTGAATCACAACTTCTCTTAGCTCCCAGATTACCAGTTTTGAATTGGATGTTCAAAGGCAAAGGTTCCACACCACATCATGCCACAGACTCAACATGGTCTAAGTGGATGGCTCTGATAACACAGAGAGCTCGAATGGGAAATCTTGAAAGACCTGGTCTAGTGGAGGTGATCTCAAGTTGGCCTGAAGGCATCAACTGTGCTAAACCTCCAGAGGAGAAAGTAACTCGTGCTGAGGAAGCTCCTCCTTACAATGACCTTTCTGATGATGAAAAGAAATATGCTTTGTTCACAGACGGTTCCTGTCGTCTTGTTGGAAACAAGCGAAGGTGGAAGTCTGCAGTGTGGAGTCCAACACGCCAAGTTGCAGAGGCGAAAGATGGAGAAGGAGAATCCAGTCAGTTCGCAGAGGTAAAAGCTGTCCAGCTAGCTCTCGACGTAGCTGAACGTGAGAGATGGCCAAAGCTTTATCTCTACACCGACTCATGGATGGTAGCCAATGCCCTATGGGGTTGGCTAAAGAACTGGAAGAAGAGTGGCTGGCAGAGGAAAGGAAAACCCATTTGGGCAGCCAACCTATGGCAGGACATTGCTGATCGAATCGAGAGAATTCCAGTGAAAGTGAGACACATCGATGCTCACATTCCTAAGAGCAAAGCTACTGAGGAACAGCAACACAACCATCAGGCAGATCTAGCTGCAAGAGTTTCTCAAGTAGACATGGACTCTAATCTTGATCTCGACTGGAAACACCGAGGTGAGATATTCTTAGCTCGGTGGGCTCACGATTCGTCAGGACATCAAGGCAGAGATGCAACATACCAATGGGCTCGTGACAGATCCATAGACATTTCCATGGATGCTATCACACAAGTCATCCATGACTGTGACATTTGTGCTGCTATTAAGCAGGCAAAACGACTTAAGCCCTTGTGGTATGGTGACAGATGGTCCAAGTACAAGTATGGTGAAGATTGGCAGATTGACTACATCACCCTACCACGTTCTCGTTCTGGTAAGCAGTATGTGCTTACTATGGTAGAGGCAAACACTGGATGGTTGGAAACTTATCCAGTTCCACATGCAACTGCACGCAACACCATTCTCGGTCTGGAGAGACAGATCCTGTGGAGACACGGAACTCCAGAGAGGATTGAGTCAGACAACGGAACTCATTTCAAGAACAACCTTGTAAAGAACTGGGCAAAAGAGCACGGTATTGAGTGGATATTCCACATTCCCTACTATGCACCAGCTTCAGGGAAGATTGAACGCTACAACGGTTTGTTGAAGACCACTCTTAAAGCCATGGGGGGTGGATCTTTGAAAAACTGGGAAAAGCATTTAGCACAAGCAACCTGGCTGGTAAATAGTAGAGGTTCAGTGAACCGAGCTGGACCTGCACATTCAGATTTGCTACGGAAAGTAGAAGGTGATAGAGTTCCTGTTGTTAGAGAAAAGAATCTGTTAGGTAAAACTGTTTGGGTATTTTCACCCTCAGGAGAGGCTAAACCTGTCCGAGGGGTGGTTTCAGCTGAAGGTCCGGGTCACACTTATTGGGTAATGCAAGAGAATGGTGAAATTCAGTGTATTCCACAAAGAAATTTAACTTTAGCTGAAAGAGGTTAACTTCGAACTGCTGTACAGCTACATCGCGCCCAAAAGAAGAATCAACGAGGAATCTACGATGCACGAACCCTGAGATCCCTGAAAGCCCTGAGTCAACTAAGAGACCCTGAGATTTCCCTGTTTCCCTTTTCTTCGTTTCGTCATAAGAAATGAACTGTTTTCCATTTTTCTCATTTTCTGATTTTCTTGGACTTTTAAATCATCTACATCTGAGCATAGCCGAATGGACTATGAACTTTACTCACGAACTGTAAATATCATCTTGGATTGGATGGACAGTATAAACAGTCAATGAAAATTGTTTAGAAGGGGTGGACTGTGGCCGGTTGACGGTGTCCCTTTAAGAAAGGGAATATGGTGGACGGAAGTTGGTAAACGGAAGGAAGAGTCTAAACTAATTTTCATTGGTCAGGTGGGAGGAAGCACCATCTGAACTGAGACTGAAATGGGCATTCCCAGCACTTCTCTGTCACTCTTGCTTCCGCTTCTCCAGGGTGCAGGAACTCTTCTCTCTGCTGGGCTTTCTGCCAAGGCTCCGGCCTTGAAGACTTGATAAGATAACCAGGCCTGTAACTGCTTTCAATTAACACAAACTGCTTTTAACTTCTTTCTTTCTTCTTTCTCCCTCTTTTCCGAACTATTCTGGGGAAAGGGGGAAGAGAGGGAGAGCGGAGGTGAGGATCCCCTCGGCTGAGGGGCTACTCTCATTTCTGTGTTACACTGCTGTATATCTTTGTATATATTGTAGATATTGTAAATTTGTAAATATTCCCCTGCAAAATCCTACACTGCTTTGTAAATATAGCTCCACTGCTTTGCTAATTCGGCTGGTGAGTTTTTTTTTCTTTCCCTTCAATTTTTCTTTCCCTTTACTTACAGGGGGGAGGGAAGAGGCTTCTTGGCCTCAGCCCTTCCAACCCACCACACCCCTGAGAAGGGAGGCAAGCAAGATAAGGAGGAGGCGAGATCTGGGAAAGAGAGCAATTAGGCTGGATAGAAGAATTCCACAGAGTTGTGAAAACAATGATGTAACCTTTTAGAGAGTAACCAATAATATGTTGCCAAGTGGGCATAATTACAGTAAACTGTATATAAGATGTGTCTGATGCTCAATAAAGTTGGATTCCGCTGATCACATTGATCGTATAGCAGCCCCTTCTTGCAACACTCCCTGCTCTGCTCCTGCTGGCCACACTGTTCCTGATGCAGGCCAGGATGCCATTGGCCCTCTTGGCTGCCTGGGCACACTGCAGGCTCATGTTCAGCCTACCATCAACCAGTACCCCCAGGTCCCTCTCTGCCTGGCTGCTCTTCAGCCACTCTGACCCCAGCCTGTAGCTCTGCATGGGGTTGTTGTGGCCGATGTGCAGAACCCAGCACTTGGATGTGTTCAATCTCATGCCGTTGGACTCTGCCCACCTGTCCAGCCTGTCAAGGTCCCTCTGCAGAGCCTCTCTACCCTCCAGCAGATCAACTCCTGCCCCCAGCTTGGTGTCATCAGCAAATTTACTGATAATGGACTCAATGCCCTCATCCAGATCATCAATAACAATGTTAAAGAGCACAGGGTCCAGCACTGATCCCTGGGGGACTCCACTACTGACTGGCTGCCAGCTGGATGTGGCACCATTCACCACCACTCTCTGGGTTCAGCCATCCAGCCAGTTCCTAACCCATCGCAGTGTGCTCCCGTCCAAGCCATGGGTTGACAGCTTGGCCAGCAGTTTGCTATGGGGGACGGTGTCAAAGGCCTTGCTGAGGTCCAGGTAGACTACATCCACAGGCCTCCCCACATCCACCAGGCGGGTCACCTGATCATAGAAGGAGATCAGGTTGGTCAGGCAGGACCTGCCCTTCCTAAATCCATGCTGGCTGAGCCTGATCCCTTGGCTATCCTCTAAGTGCTGTGTGATTGCACTCAGGATGACCTGTTCCATGATCTTGCCTGGCACTGAGGTCAGGCTGACAGGCCTATAATTCCCTGGCTCATCCAACCGGCCCTTCTTGTGGATGGGCACCACGCTGGCCAGCTTCTAGTCTTCTGGGACCTCTCCAGAGAGCCAGGACTGCTAAAAAATGATGGAGAGCGGCTTGGCCAGCTCATCTGCCAGCTCTCTCAGCACCCATCTGGTCCTATGGACTTGTGGGGATCCAAGCGACTAAGGAGAGCTCCAACTGCCTGCTCATGGAACACAGGGAAACTATGCTGCTCCATCACAGTATCACAGTATCACTTAGGTTGGAAAGGACCTCGGGGATCATCGAGTCCAACCTATCAACACAGACCCCATGCCTAGACCATGGCACCAAGTGCCACGTCCAATCTCCCCTTGAACGCCTCCAGGGTCGATGACTCAACCACCTCCCTGGGCAACCCGTTCCAATGCCGAATGACTCGCTCGGTGAAGAACTTCCTCCTCACCTCGAGTCTGAACCTCCCCTGGCGCAGCCTGAGACCGTGTCCCCTCGTTCTGGTGCTGGCTGCCTGGGAGAAGAGGCCAACCCCTCCTGGCTACAACCACCCTTCAGGTAGTTGTAGAGGGCAATGAGGTCACCCCTGAGCCTCCTCTTCTCCAGGCTAAACAATCCCAGCTCCCTCAGCCTCTCCTCATAGGGCTTGTGTTCAAGGCCTCTCACCAGCCTTGTTGCCCTTCTCTGGACACGCTCAAGTGTTTCGATGTCCTTCTTAAATTGAGGGGCCCAGAACTGGACACAGTACTCAAGGTGCGGCCTAACCAGTGCAGTGTACAGGGGCACTATGACCTCCCTGCTCCTGCTGGCCACACTATTCCTGATGCAGGCCAGGATGCCATTGGCCCTCCTGGCCACCTGGGCACACTGCTGGCTCACTGCTGGCACACTGCTCCATGGCTCCTTCTGCCAGCTCTGCAGGCCAGATGTCAGGAAGACGTTCTGTCCTGCTAGTAAAAATTGAGGCAAAGCAGGTGTTAAGTATCTCTGCCTTTTCCTCATCCTTTGATACAACATTTCCCTCCGTGTCCACCAAGGAGTGGAGATTGTCCTTGCCCTTCCTCTTGCTATTAATATATTTATAGAAAGACTTTTTGTTGTCCTTCACAGCAGAGGCCAGTTTAAGCTCCAAATGTGCTTTTGCCTCCCTAATTTTCTTCCTACATGATTTGGCAACATCCTTAAACATTCCGTGGGTTGCCTCACCTTTCTTCCGAAGATGATACACCCTCTTTTTTTCCCCTTAGTTCTATTAAATGTTCATTAACCATCCAGGCTGGCCGTCTGCCTCGGCGGCTCATCTTCCGGCACATTGGCACAGCCTGTTCCTGCGCCTTCAACAGTTCTTCCTTGAAGCAGGTCCAGCTCTCCTGGACCCCTTTGTTTTTGAGGGCTTTATCCCTCCGAGTTAGTTCCTTGAGTAACCTGAAGTCTGCCCTCCAGAAGTCCAGGGTGGAGGTCTTCTTGCTGCCCCTCTTAGCTCGACGGAATACCGAAAATTCAATTATCTCGTGGTCACTGGCCCCTAAACATCCTCCGACCACCACATCACCTACCAGCCCTTCCCTGTTGGTGAAGAGGAGATCAAGCATAGCCTTGCCCCTGGTAGGCTCTCACAGCACCTGGGATAAGAAGCTGTCCTCCATGCACTCTAAGAACCTCCTAGACTGTCTCCTCTCTGCTGTGTTGAGATCCCAGCAGATGTCAGGCAGGTTGAAGTCGCCCATGAGAACAAGGTCCGGAGATCTTGAGACAGCCTTAAGCTGCCTATAGAATGCTTCATCAACATCTTCCCCCTGGTTGGGTGGTCTATAACCGACTCCAACCAGGATGTCAGCCCTGCCGGTCTTCCCTCTAATTCTCACCCACAAGCACTCAACCCGATCGTCCCTAATCTCCATCTCAATGGCATGTAGTGCCTCCCTGATGTACAGGGCCACCCCTCCACCCCTTCTTCCTTGCCGGTCTGTCCTGAAGAGCCTGTAGCCATCAATTGCAGCGCTCCAGTCATGTGAGTCGTCCCACCACGTCTCTGTGATGGCAACTACATCATAACTTTCCTCCTGCAACAAGGCTTCCAGCTCCTCTTGTTTGTTACCTATGCTTCGTGCATTAGTGTACATGCACTGCAGCACGACTGCTGGTTTCACCTCTGACTCTAACTTATCGCCCCCCGACTCTTGCCTGAGGGGACTAGTTTCAGCCCCTTCCCCCTTCGAAACTAGTTTAAAGCCCTGTCGATGAGACCTGCCAATTCCCTTCCCAGGATCTTTTTACCTTTGGGGGACAAGCCATTCTCATATACTGTGACCTTTCCCCTCCTCTGGGACACATGTACTCCATTTCATGTCATGTATGCAATTTAAGAGCCACGCTTCATCTGGGATCTCATCCTTTCAATTTCCTTTTACATGACAGATAGCTAAGCAAAAGCAGATTTCAAGAACTTGTTTTTACTCTTCTAGAAGTAATTTTCATGACTCAGTGAAGAACACACTGATATCCTGATGGATGTAAAAGCCAATGGATGTGAACAGCCATTGGCTCTGATCCTCTTTCTCATCTTTACTACCACAGGTCATTCCTCAGCTCCTTAGAAATCATTCCCCTTCTACCAGCATGGTTCTTCAGTATCCCATTTCTTAGTCTGAGCTACAGATATTTAGACAGCACACAAATAAGTAAGCTCCAGCTCAGTTTCTATGTGTCAAAGCAGTGCAAGGACCATTCTGGCCAGTCCACTGCACTACCACCTCCTTTATCACCTGAAAAAAACAAAGCACTCAGCCTGAGAATTGTGTTTCTTCACACAGTTCTGCATTGGGCTGAAACTGTGCCACCAGCCAGTTACCAGCTTTCTTCTTACATGGACAAAACCAGCAACCCTCAAAACTTTAAGGATCCAGGTGGCTCATTTTCAAACACCCCTGAATCTTCAGCCTACAGGGAAGGAGCGTTCGCTTGGGATTTGAGAGCAGAATTAAATCCCTGGCCAGCCACCAGCTCTCTAATCTCTGGCATTTCACCAGCCTTCGATCTGTAGCAATACCCAGCAGAACCCAGAACGTGGCTGAAGAGAGGAGGTAGCTTGAGGAGCGCAGCTCTGGGAGTTTGCTTTTGGCTTTGCTTCCCTTGCTTTTCAGGCGGTAAGGGGCTGGTGGCTCGAGACTTCCCGAAGAGAGGAGGAGGGGCAGGGGGCTCGGACGCGGAGCGCAGCTCAGCCTTCTTACTGACAGGGGAAAAAAAAAAAAAAAAAAAAAGAGCTGGATAGAGAGGGTGGTTACTGCAAGATGGTCACTACTAGAGCAAAGGCTAATAGAAGGACAGTGCGCACCCAAACAGAGACCACACACAAGCATGCAGATATTCAGGTAGGTGGCTGCAGTGAGTGCTGGAACCTGGCACTCGATATGGAGGATGGAGGGAGCAGCTCCTGTGTCAGGTGTGAGCAGGTCAGTGATCTGATGAGCATGGTGGTCAAACTAAAAGAAGAGGCGGAAAGGCTAAGAGCTACAAGAGATGGCGAACAGGGGGTAACACTTAGTGGAACAGGGAGTTTGATACCTTCCCAGCAGCAAGACTCTCAACCTCCCTGTAGTAACCCACATGAGCAGGGCCAATGGGAACAGGTCTCTGCCCGATGGAAGAAATACAAACAAAGAAAGTCTGCTACTGTGAGCAGCACGCTGCCTACAGTGCAATTAAAGAACAAGTATGGGGCTCTGCAGGAGGAACAGGTCATTAGTAAGGTCGAGGACTCAAGAAGGTCAGAAGCTGCACCAATGACAGGTTGCTTCAGGCCAACCATCAAAACTTACCCAGAAAAGAAACCTCGTAGGGTCATCGTCATAGGAGACTCCCTACTGAAAGGAACAGAGGGCCCAATATGCAGACCAGACCAATTTCATAGAGAGGTCAGCTGCCTCCCTGGAGCCCAAGTAACAGACATTGTAGATAAAATTCCCAACCTCGTGAGTCCTTCAGACTACCATCCACTTCTGGTCTTTCAGATGGGTAGTGATGATGTAACAATGAGAGGTTCACAATCAATTAAAAAAGACTTCAGAACCATAGGGCAACTGCTAAAGGGATGAGGGGCTCAAGTCATGTTCTCTACTATCCCTCTAACGTCAGCAATGGATGAGGAAACACTGAGGAAGGGCCGACAGATCAATTCACGGCTCAGGGGCTGGTGCCATCGACAGGGCTTTGGGTTCCACAATCATGGATTGGTTTTCAAGGCACCTGAGCTGAAAACAACTCATGGGACACACTTGTCCCAGAGGCGGAAAAGGGTCCTGGGGCAGGAATTGGCAGGGCTCATTGGTAGGGCTTTAAACTAGATTTGAAAGGGGAAGGGGTTAATAGTCTCCTGCTGGCAGGTGACAAACAGAGGGGCAGCTCACCAGCAGCAGAGAGATGGAGAACTGGTAAGGGCTCTCAACTTGCTGCCCTGAGGCAAGCCACGAATGATCCACCAGGACATTCTGTGGAAACCGAGGGGAATTGGCACAAGAGGAGGCCAGGGCCAGCCCAGCTGAAGTGCTTCTATGCGAATGCGCGCAGCTTGGGCAACAAACAGGATGAGTTAAGGGCCACTGTGCTGCTGGGATGCCACGACATAGTGGCTGTTACTGAAACTTGGTGGGATGAATCCCATGACTGGAATGTAGGCATAGATGGGTATAAGCTCTTTAGGAAGGATAGGCAGGGAAGGAGAGGAGGAGGTGTTGCCCTCTATGTCAATAGCCAGTTGGAATCAGTGGAGCTCCACCTGGGGAGGGATGATGAGCTGGTTGAGAGTGTATGGGTTAAAATTAAAGGCAGGACAGGGGAAGGAGATATTACTGTGGGGGTCTCCTGCAGGCCACCTGACCAGCAGAACCAAGCAGATGAGGCCCTCCACGGGCAAATAGAAGCGGCTTCCAGGTCACAAGCCCTGGTCCTCATGGGTGATTTCAACCACCCGGACATCTGCTGGAGGGACAACACAGCAAGGCACCAGCAATCCAGGATGTTCCTGGACTGCATAGAAGACAACTTCCTCCACCAAATGGTAGAGGAACCAACAAGAAATGGTGCTATGCTGGACCTTGTTCTCACCAACAGGGAAGGGCTGGTAAGCAATGTGAGGCTCAGAGACGGTCTTGGCTGCAGTGACCATGAAGCAGTTGAATTTAATATCCTCAGGGCAATCAGGAGGAAGTATTCCAAGCTTACAACCCTAGACTTTAGGCGTGCAGATTTTGATCGCTTCAGGGATCTGCTAGCCAAAGTGTCGTGGGACAAAGCCCTGGAGGGAAGAGGGACCCAGGACAGCTGGTCAGTATTCAAGGACCACCTCCTCTGTATCCAGGAGCTCTGTGTACCAACAAAGAGAAAAGCAGGTAAGAATGCTAGGAGGCCTGCCTGGATGAGCAAGGAGCTACTGGACACACTATTACTTAAAAGGAAACTCTATAGGAAGTGGAGAGAAGGACAGGTAGAACAGGGGATATATAAGGAAGCAGCCCGAGCAGCAAGAGTCCAGATTAGGAAAGCCAAAGCAGAGTTTGAATTCAATCTAGCCAGGGAGATTAAAGGGAACACTAAGAACTTCTACAGGTATATTAATGGGAAGACGACGACTAGGGAAGGTGTGGGCCCCCTCAGAAAGGAAAATGGTGACATGGTCACAAGTGATGAGGAAAAGGCTGAGGTACTTAATAACTTCTTTACCTCAGTCTTCACTGCAAGGGCCTCTAGCCACACTCCTGATGTTATGGAAGACAATGCCAGGGACGGGGAGGAAGAACTGCCCATCGTAAGTGAAGATCAGGTTTGTGATCACCTGAAGAACCTGAAAGTGTTCAAGTCCATGGGACCCGACAGGATACACCCACAGGTACTGAGAGAACTGGCAGATGAGGTTGCTAAACCCCTCTTTATTATACTTCAAAAGTCACGGCAGTCTGGGGAAGCCCCCACAGACTGGAAAAGGGGAAACATTGCCCCCATCTTCAAAAAGGGTAAGAAGGAGGAACCAGGGAACTACAGGCCAGTCAGTCTCACCTCTGTGCCCAAAAAGATCATGGAGCAGATCCTCCTGGAGACACTAGTGGCTCAGGAGAAAAGTGAAGAGGTGATTGGGAACAGTCAGCATGGCTGTCGTAGGGTAGGAAGGGAAAGGCGGTGTCTTGTCCTCCCTCCGGAAAGGAGAGAAAAAAAAAAACACCTCACATCTGAATTAGCAAAGCAGTGGGTGCTGTATATTTACAAAGCAGGGAAATGCAGAGAAATATATACAGAATTTACAGTATTTACAATATATACAGAAATATACAACAAAGTAGCACAGAAATGAGAGTTCCCCCCTCTGCTGAGGGGGTTCCCCAACTCTGCTCCCCCTTCTCTCCCCCTTTCCCCAGAGAGGGTTAGAAAGAGAGAAAAGAGAAAAAATTTAAGAGCACTTATGTGTTAATTGGAAAGCAGTTAATACAGGCCTTGCAGTTTATCAGGTTCAAGGTCAAACCTTGGCCGAAAGCCCAGAATGCTGTGAGCTGCAAAGGGGGAAAAGCAAGACAGACCAGAAAAGTGCAGGAATGCCCAGGATACTCTGCTGTACTCCCAGTTCAGAAGGTGCTTCCTCCCAATCTACCAATGAAATTAGTTTAGATCCACTTTCGTGTACAAACATCCGACCACAATATTCCCTTTCTTAAGAGGACCGCCTCAAATGGTCACAGTCTACCCCTTCTAAACAATTTCATTGGCTGTTCATACTGTTCATCCAACCCAAGACAATATTTACAGTTCATAAGTAAAGTTCATAGTCCATTCCGGCTATACTCAGATGTAGACGATTCAAAAGTCCAAGAAAATCAGAAAATGAGAAAAATGGAAAAAGGCTCATTTCTTTGCCGACAAAGCAAAGAAAAGGGAATCAGGGATTCTCAGGGTCTCTTAGTTGACTCAGGGCTCTCAGGGATCTCAGGGTTCGTGCACCATAGATTCGTCGTTGACTCTTCCTTTGGATGCGATGTAGCTGTACAACAGGTTGAAATTGACCTCTTTCAGCTAAAGTTAAATTTCTTTGTGGAATACACTGAATTTCACCATTCTCTTGCATTACCCAATAAGTGTGACCCGGACCTTCAGCTGAAACCACCCCTCAGACAGGTTTAGCCTCTCCTGAGGGTGAAAATACCCAAACAGTTTTACCTAACAGATTCTTTTCTCTAACAACAGGAACTCTATCACCTTCTACTTTCTGTAGCAAATCTGAATGTGCAGGTCCAGCTCGGTTCACTGAACCTCTACTATTTACCAGCCAGGTTGCTTGTGCTAAATGTTTTTCCCAGTTTTTCGAAGATCCACCCCCCATGGCTTTAAGAGTGGTCTTCAACAAACCGTTGTAGCGTTCAATCTTCCCTGAAGCTGGTGCATCGTACAGAATATGGAATATCCACTCAACACTGTGCTCTTTTGCCCAGTTCTTTACAAGGTTGTTCTTGAAATGAGTTCCGTTGTCTGACTCAATCCTCTCTGGAGTTCCATGTCTCCACAGGATTTGTCTCTCCAGAAGGAGAATGGTGTTGCGTGCAGTTGCATGTGGAACTGGATAAGTTTCCTACCATCCAGAGTTTGCCTCTACCATAGTAAGCACGTATTGCTTACCAGAACGAGAACGTGGTAGAGTGATGTAGTCAATCTGCCAAGGTTAACCATACTTGTACTTGGACCATCTGTCACCATACCACAAGGGCTTAAGTCGTTTTGCCTGCTTAATAGCAGCACAAATGTCACAGTCATGGATGACTTGTGTGATAGCATCCATGGAAATGTCTATGGATCTGTCACGAGCCCATTGGTATGTTGCATCTCTGCCTTGATGTCCTGACGAATCACGAGCCCACCGAGCTAAGAATATCGCACCTCGGTGTTTCCAGTCGAGATCAAGATTAGAGTCCATGTCTACTTGAGAAACTCTTGCAGCTAGATCTGCCTGATGGTTGTGTTGCTGTTCCTCAGTAGCTTTGCTCTTAGGAATGTGAGCATCAGTGTGTCTCACTTTCACTGGAATTCTCTCAACGCGATCAGCAATGTCCTGCCACAGGTCGGCTGCCCAAATGGGTTTTCCTTTTCTCTGCCAACCACTCTTCTTCCAGTTCTTTAGCCAACCCCACAGAGCATTGGCTACCATCCATGAGTCGGTGTAGAGAAAAAGCTTTGGCCATCTCTCACGTTCAGCCACGTTGAGAGCTAGCTGGACAGCTTTTACCTCTGCAAACTGACTGGATTCTCCTTCTCCATCCTTCGCCTCTGCAACTCAGCGTGTTGGACTCCACACTGCAGACTTCCACCTTCGCTTGTTTCCAACAAGACGACAGGAACCATCTGTGAACAAAGCATATTTCTTTTCATCATCAGAAAGGTCATTGTAAGGAGGAGCTTCCTCAGCACGAGTTACTTTCTCCTCTGGAGGTTTAGCATAGTTGATACCTTCAGGCCAACTTGAGATCACCTCCACTAGACCAGGCCTTTCAAGATTTCCCATTCGAGCTCTCTGTGTTATCAGAGCCATCCACTTAGACCATGTTGAGTCTGTGGCATGATGTGGTGTTGAACCTTTGCCTTTGAACATCCAATTCAAAACTGGTAATCTGGGAGCTAAGAGAAGTTGTGATTCAGTTCCAATCACTTCAGAAGATGCTTTTACTCCTTCCGAGGCAGCTAAAATTTCTTTCTCTGTTGGAGTATAATTAGCCTCTGAACCTCTGTAACCTCGACTCCAGAAACCAAGAGGTCGTCCACGTGTCTCACCTGGAGCTTTTTGCCACAAGCACCAGGTTGGACCATTGTCACTTGCAGCCGTGTACAAAATGTTCTTAATGTCTGGACCATCTCGGACAGGTCCCAGACCCACTGCTTGAATTACCTCTTGCTTTATCTGGTCAAAGGCTGCTTGTTGTTCAGGTCCCCAGTGGAAACTGTTTCTCTTTTGAGTCACATCATACAGAGGTTTCACAATCTGACTGTATCCAGGAATGTGCAGTCTGCAAAATCCCACTATCCCCAAGAAACGTAGGGTCTCTTCCTTGTTTGTGGGATTTGCCATGATGGAGACTCTATTTACGACATCCACTGGAATGTGTCGGCGTCCATCCTGCCATCGCACTCCCAGAAACAGAATCTCTGTGGTAGGTCCTTTCACCTTGTCTCGCTTGATGGCATAACCTGCATCCAGAAGAATGTCAATGATTTTGTTACCTTTCTCAAAGACTTCCTCAGCAGTTTTACCCCAGACGATGATATCATCGATGAACTGGATGTGTTCTGGAGCACCGCCTTTCTCCAGAGCATCGTGGATCACTGCATGACAGATGCTTGAGCTGTGGATCCAGCCCATTGGCAATCTGTTGAAAGTGTACTGGATTCCTCTCCAGGTGAAAGCAAACTGAGGCCTGCATTCCTCTGCTCTCGGAATAGAGAAAAATGCATTAGCCATGTCTATGGTAGCATACCATTTGGCCTCTTTGGATTCCAGCTCATACTGTAGCTCCATCATGTCTGGCACTGCTGCACTCATAGGTGGTGTCACTTCATTCAGGGCTCGGTAGTCTACTGTCAGATGCCAGTATCCATTCGGCTTCCTCACAGGCCACACTGGACTGTTAAAAGGTGAATGAGTTTTGCTGACGACTTTCTGACTCTCCAACTGACGAATCAGATTCTGAATGGGCTACAAAGAGTCACGGTTGGTTCTGTATTGTCTGTGATGCACAGTCTGAGAAGCAACCGGCAATTTAATGTCCTGTATCTTGTGCTGTCCCACAGCTACAGATTCATCAGAAAGCTCAGGTCTAGCAGAGAGCTTCAATTTTTGTCCATCAATTTCTATAGAAGCTACTCCAAAAGCCCATTTGTAACCTCTTGGGTCTCTGAAACGCCCTTCTCTCAGAAAATCAATTCCCAAAATACAAGGTGCGTCAGGTCCAGTCACAACTGTATGCTTCCTCCATTGTTTACCAGTTAAACTTAGATTAACCTCCACCTTACTTAACTCTTGAGATCCACCAGTGACCCCCAGAATGGTTATAGACTCCGAACCTTGATAATTTGATGGCATTATGGTGCACTGAGCTCCTGTGTCAACCAAGGCCCTGTACTTCCGAAATTGTGAAGTGCCAGGCCACTGGATGTACACATCCCAATAGATTCTGTTATCCCTGTTATCCCTTTCCTCCCCCTGGCGGGAGGCAGGGCACCCCTGGTTATGGGGAACATGCGCACATGTGCATTGCGCATAGTTTGCAGGGTTATAACTTGGCATGTTATAACTGGAGCCACTGTTGGAGCCAGAAGAGTCGTTCTGGGGAACTGTGGAAGCAACAGCTACCCTTCTGGTATTGCTACCTCGGGTTCTGCCACTTTGCAGTTCTCTCAGTCTCCTGAAAAGATTAGAAGTTGGTTGGCCATCCAACCGGTTCATGTTCTCACTAAACTGATCACGCAGAGTTATCCAAATAGTTCTACATGATTGCCTTGGTGGTCTGTTTTGATTTGATCTGTTTTGGAATGACCTCCTTGGAGGATGTGTATTCCTCACAGATGAAACTTGCATCCACCTGGAGGAGGAATTAGAATTATCCTTCTGTGGCAATTGGGATATGGAATTTCTAAATTCATCCTTCAACTCTCTCATGCAATTCTGTATATTTCCAGATATAGTTTTAATGGCCGAAACCAAAGAAACACGTGTCATGCTATCCTCCAATTGTCTCATTTGATCACTGAATTGGCCAACCGTGTGAGAGGCTCCACCATAATTTCTTGACACAATTCTGCTTGCCAGAATGTTTGCATAATTAGACGGAGCAAGTTTGATGATCTTTTTAGCAAGACCAATACCCACAGGAATGTCATCAGGATTCACAGTTTCTTGTTCACCATAGAGTATCTCTCTAACAGCAAATTCTCTCAAGCGCTTAATTCCCTCATCTATGGTAGTCCAGGGGTTATGATACCATGGAAGATCATCTCGAGAAGGGTATCTCAGGGCAACCGCCATTAAAAGGCGTATCCACAGATTAACCTTACCGAGAGCCCTCCCTAGATGTCTACCTATTCCATTATCCCTTGAGAGAGTTCCTAACTGAGCTGCTGACTTGTCTCCAACTGTTAGAGCTGGAGCACCTGTATCATAACACCTACTAAGCCAAGCTAGAACTGGGAGTGCGGTGGCAGGATGGACGCCAACACATTCCAGTGGATGTCGTAAATAGAGTCTCCATCATGGCAAATCCCACAAACAAGCAAGAGACCCTACGTTTCTTGGGGATAGTGGGATTTGGCAGACTGCACATTCCTGGATACAGTCAGATTGTGAAACCTCTGTATGATGTGACTCGAAAGAGAAACAGTTTCCACTGGGGACCTGAACAACAAGCAGCCTTTGACCAGATAAAGCAAGAGGTGATTCAAGCAATGGGTCTGGGACCTGTCCGAGATGGTCCAGACATTAAGAACATTTTGTACACGGCTGCAAGTGACAATGGTCCAACCTGGTGCTTGTGGCAAAAAGCTCCAGGTGAGACACGTGGACGACCTCTTGGTTTCTGGAGTCGAGGTTACAGAGGTTCAGAGGCTAATTATACTCCAACAGAGAAAGAAATCTTAGCTGCCTATGAAGGAGTAAAAGCATCTTCTGAAGTGATTGGAACTGAATCACAACTTCTCTTAGCTCCCAGATTACCAGTTTTGAATTGGATGTTCAAAGGCAAAGGTTCCACATCATGCCACAAACTCAACATGGTCTAAGTGGATGGCTCTGATAACACAGAGAGCTCCAATGGGAAATCTTGAAAGGCCTGGTCTAGTGGAGGTGATCTCAAGTTGGCCTGAAGGTACCAACTGTGCTAAACCTCCAGAGGAGAAAGTAACTTGTGCTGAGGAAGATCCTCCTTACAATGACCTTTCTGATGATGAAAAGAAATATGCTTTGTTCACAGACGGTTCCTGTCGTCTTGTTGGAAACAAGCGAAGGTGGAAGTCTGCAGTGTGGAGTCCAACATGCCGAGTTGCAGAAGCAAAAGATGGAGAAGGAGAATCCAGTCAGTTTGCAGAGGTAAAAGCTGTCCAGCTAGCTCTCAACGTGGCTGAACGTGAGAGATGGCCAAAGCTTTATCTCTACACCGACCCATGGATGGTAGCCAATGCTCTATGGGGTTGGCTAAAGAACTGGAAGAAGAGTGGCTGGCAGAGAAAAGGAAAACCTATTTGGGCGGCAGACCTGTGGCAGGACATTACTGATCAAATCGAGAGAATTCCAGTGAAAGTGAGACACACTGATGCTCACATTCCTAAGAGCAAAGCTACTGAGGAACAGCAACACAACCATCAGGCAGATCTAGCTGCAAGAGTTTCTCAAGTAGACATGGACTCTAATCTTGATCTCGACTGGAAACACCGAGGTGAGATATTCTTAGCTCGGTGGGCTCACGATTCGTCAGGACATCAAGGCAGAGATGCAACATACCAATGGGCTCGTGACAGATCCATAGACATTTCCATGGATGCTATCACACAAGTCATCCATGACTGTGACATTTGTGCTGCTATTAAGCAGGCAAAACGACTTAAGCCCTTGTGGTATGGTGACAGATGGTTCAAGTACAAGTATGGTTAACCTTGGCAGATTGACTACATCACTCTACCACGTTCTCGTTCTGGTAAGCAATACGTGCTTACTATGGCAGAGGCAAACACTGGATGGTTGGAAACTTATCCAGTTCCACATGCAACTGCACGCAACACCATTCTCGGTCTGGAGAGACAGATCCTGTGGAGACACGGAACTCCAGAGAGGATTGAGTCAGACAACGGAACTCATTTCAAGAACAACCTTGTAAAGAACTGGGCAAAAGAGCACGGTATTGAGTGGATATTCCACATTCCCTACTATGCACCAGCTTCAGGGAAGATTGAACGCTACAACGGTTTGTTGAAGACCACTCTTAAAGCCATGGGGGGTGGATCTTTGAAAAACTGGGAAAAACATTTAGCACAAGCAACCTGGCTGGTAAATAGTAGAGGTTCAGTGAACCGAGCTGGACCTGCACATTCAGATTTGCTACGGAAAGTAGAAGGTGATAGAGTTCCTGTTGTTAGAGAAAAGAATCTGTTCGGTAAAACTGTTTGGGTATTTTCACCCTCAGGAGAGGCTAAACCTGTCCGAGGGGTGGTTTCAGCTGAAGGTCCGGGTCACACTTATTGGGTAGTGCAAGAGAATGGTGAAATTCAGTGTATACCACAAAGAAATTTAACTTTAGCTGAAAGAGGTTGATTTCGAACTGTTGTACAGCTACATCGCGCCCAAAAGAAGAATCGACAAGGAATCTACGGTGCACGAACCCTGAGATCCCTGAGAGCCCTGAGTATCCCTGTTTCCCTTTTTCTTCGCTTCGTCGGTGAAGAAATGAACTGTCTTCCATTTTTCTCATTTTCTGATTTTCTTGGACTTTTGAATCATCTACATCTGAGCATAGCCGGAAGGGACTATGGACTTTACTCACAAACTGTAAATATCGTTGTGGATTAGATGGACAGTATGAACGGCCAATGAAATTGTTTAGAAGGGGTGGACTGTGACCGTTTGAGGCTGTGCCCTTAAGAAAGGGAATATGGTGGACGGAAGTTGGTAAACGGAAAGAATAATCTAAACTAATTTCATTGGTAAAGTGGGAGAAAGCACCTTCTGAACTGGGAGTGCATAAGGAGTATCCTGGGCCCTCCGGCACTTTTATCTTCAGTCTTGCTTCCGCCTCTTCTTTGGGCAGCAGCTTTCTGTGCTGGGCTTTCTGCCAAGACTTCAGCCTTGAAACCGATAAGATAGAAGGTCTGTATTAACTGCTTTCCAATTAACACAAAACTGCTTTTAACTTCTTTCTTTCTCTTTCTCTCTCTTTTCTGACCTACTCTGGGGAAAGGGGGAAAAAGGGAAGAGCAGAGGTGGGAAACCCCCCTCACCAGAGGGGGGAACTCTCATTTCTGTGCTACTCTGTTGTATATCTTTGTATATATTGTACATATTGTAAATTTGTATATATTCCCCTGCATATCCTACATTGCTTTGTAAATATACAGCTCCACTGCTTTGCTAATTCAGCTTGTGAGGTGTTTTTTTTTTCCCCTTTCCCTTCAATTTTCTTTCCCTTTACCTTACAAGGGGGAAGGGAGGAGGCTTCTTGGCCTTGCCCTTCCAACCCTTGACAGTCGGTTATGTCATCTTGTTCCTCTTCTTCCCCATCTGGTTGCCCTAATAATCCTCCTGTCATTTTCTCAAGGATCTCTTTAAGCTGAGAACCACCTTTGCCAGCTCCTATCCTAGCTGCATCTCTATCCTGCTTTGCTCTCACTAGGTTAGCTAGATCATTAAAACAAATCTTTTCTTCCTCCTCAGCAGGATTTCTTAGAGTAGAGGACCCCTCACCAGGATCAGTCTCCTGCTCTTCTTCCCCATCAGCTTTGGTCTTTCCACTTCTAGTCTTTAAAACAGCCACCTTAACTGGAGCTGTGTTTGAATTTACAGCCACCTTAATAGAAGCTGACAGGTCCTGAGATAAATTAGCTGCTGAGGCAGTGACTTCCGGTCCCACCGAGAGAGTGGGCGGAAATGGCGTTGCTCTGTTAATGGCCGAAGGAGAAGAAGGAGGAGACGCCATGTTGATACCAGCCGCCCTTGACAGCCTGCCAGAATCAGCGGCAAAGCCATTCAGGGCTGCCTTTCCAATTAATTTCTTAGCCCTCTTTCTAACTGACACAGATTCTCCACGCTCATCACTGGATGTCTCTGGGACTGACCCAGAGTTACGGCGTTTTCTCTTTGATCTAGTTTTAATAACTAAACAAGCTTTGGATATCTTTCTCTATCGCCGCAAAGAATACAATGACTACACATTAGTTATCACCAGCAGCAGAATTATACACATCACATAAATCACCTTTGGATCCCAGGCATCACCTAAAGTTACTCTCTCCTCCGGCGGAATCTTAAAACCTTTTATCTCAATTGGGAGAGTGGTGGAAGTAACATTTCTGTATCTCGCTGGCCATAAGAAGTCCACGCATTTTCCATACCATAATCTAACTCTGTACATAAACCACAGATAAATTGTCCGCACCCAATATTTACCCAGGTAATCCAAAATCAAACCCAAACAATATCGGTAAACCAGAGCCCCAAAAATTGAAAAGAATAGTCATTCTACGAACCACAGCACCTTCATGCTTGCTAATTCGGCTAGAAAACACTAAATCAATCAAGTAATAAATTAAGCTAATTATCTGCCCCATGTTGGGCAAGCCAAGAAAAAAAAGAATGTCGTAGGGTTGGAAGGGAAAGGCCGTGCCTTGTCCTCCCCCCCGAAAGGAGAGAAAAAAACCAACCTCACAGCTGAATTAGCAAAGCAGTGGGTGCTGTATATTTACAAAGCAGGGAAATGCAGAGAAATATATACAGAATTTACAGTATTTACAATATATACAGAAATATACAACAAAGTAGCACAGAAATGAGAGTCCCCCTCTCTGCTGAGGGGGTTCCCCAACTCTGCTCCCCCTTCTCCCCCCCCTTTCCCCAGAGAGGGTTAGAAAGAGAGAAAAGAGAAAAAATTTAAAAGCAGTTATGTGTTAATTGGAAAGCAGTTAATACAGGCCTTGCAGTTTATCAGGTTCAAGGTCAAGCTTGGCCGAAAGCCCAGAACGATGTGAGCTGCAAAGGGGGAATAGCAATACTGACTAGAAAAGTGCAGGAATGCCCAGGATACTCTGCTGTACTCCCAGTTCAGACGATGCTTCCTCCCAATCTACCAATGAAATTAGTTTAGACCCATCTTTCGTTTACAAACATCCGACCACAATATTCCCTTTCTTAAGGGGACCGCCTCAAACGGTCACAATGGCTTTGCCAAGGGCAAATCCTTCCTGACCAACCCAGTGGCCTTCTATGAGCAGGTGACAAAATTAATACATGAGGGGAGAGCAACTGATGTCATTTACCTGGACCTGAGCAAAGCCTTCAACACTGTCCCGCACCACATCCTGGTCTCCAAACTGGCGACACATGGGTTTGATGGGTGGACCACTAGATGGATAAGGAACTGGCTTGATGGCCGCACCCAAAGAGTGGCTGTCAATGGCTCCATGTCCCAAGTGGAGACCAGTGACAAGCGGAGACCCTCAGGGATCAGTCCTGGGACCTGTCTTGTTCAACATCTTTGTGGGTGACATGGACAGTGGCATTGAGTGCACCCTCAGCAAGTTTCATAGTTTCATAGTTTCATAGTTTCATTCAGGGTTGGAAGGGACCACAAGGATCATCTAGTTCCAACCCCCCTGCCATGGGCAGGGAAACCCCACACTAGATCAGGCTGGACAGAGCCTCATCCAGCCTGCTCTTAAACACCCCCAGGGACGGGGCCTCGACCACCTCCCTGGACAACCCATTCCAGGGTCTCACCACTCTCATGGTGAAGAACCTCCTCCTCACATCCAGCCTGAATCTCCCCACCTCCAGCTTCATTCCATTCCCCCTAGTCCTATCACTACCTGACATCCTGAGAAGTCCCTCCCCAGCCTTCCTGTAGGCCCCCTTCAGATACTGGAAGGCCACAATTAGGTCACCTCGGAGCCTTCTCTTCTCCAGACTGAACAGCCCCAACTCCTTCAGTCTGCTCTCATAGGAGAGGTGCTCCAGCCCTCTGATCATCCTCGTGGCCCTTCTCTGGACACGTTCCAGCACCTCCACATCCCTCTTGTAATAGGGGCTCCAGAACTGGACACAGTACTCCAGGTGGGGTCTCACCAGGGCTGAGTAGAGGGGAGGATCACCTCCCTCGACCTGCTAGCCACACTTCTCCTGATGCAGCCCAGGATCTGATTGGCCTTGCGGGCTGCAAGTGCACATTGGGAGCTCATGTTGAGCTTTTTGTCCACCAGCACCCCAAGTCTCTCTCCTCAGGGCTACTTTCCAGCCAGTCACTGCCCAGCCTGTATTTGTGCCTGGGATTGCCTCCACCCAGATGCAGGACCCTGCACTTGCTCTTATTGAACTTCATGAGGTTGGCTTGTGCCCACCTCTCCAGCCTGTCAAGGTCCCTCTGGATGGCCTCCCTTCCCTCCAGTGTGTCTGCTGCACCACACAGCTTGGTGTCATCAGCAAACTTGCTGAGGGTGCACTCAATGCCACTGTCCATGTCACCCACAAAGATGTTGAACAAGACAGGTCCCAGGACTGATCCCTGAGGGACTCCGCTTGTCACTGGCCTCCACTGGGACATGGACCCATTGACAGCCACTCTTTGGGTGCGGCCATCAAGCCAGTTCCTTATCCATCTAGTGGTCCACCCATCAAACCCATGTGTCACCAGTTTGGAGACCAGGATGTGGTGCGGGACAGTGTCAAAGGCTTTGCTCAGGTCCAGGTAAATAACATCAGTTGCTCGCCCCTCATCTATTAATGTTGTCACCTGCTCATAGAAGGCCACCAGGTTGGTCAGGCAGGATTTGCCCTTGGCAAAGCCATGCTGGCTGTTCCCAATTACCTCTTCACTATTCTTTTGAGCAAGTAGTGACTCCAGGAGGATCTGCTCCATGATCTTTCCAGGCACAGAGGTGAGACTGACTGGCCTGTAGTTCCCTGGTTCCTCCTTCTTACCCTTTTTGAAGATGGGGGCAATGTTTCCCCTTTTCCAGTCCGTGGGGACTTCACCAGATTGCCATGACTTTTGAAATATAACAGAAAGGGGTTTAGCAACCTCATCTGCCACTTCTCTTAGTACCCGTGGGTGTATCCCGTCGGGTCCCATGGACTTGAACACTTTCAGGTTCTTCAGATGATCACGAACCTGATCTGCACTTACAATGGGCAGTTCTTCCTCCCCGTCCCTGGCTTTGACTTCCATAACATCAGGAGTGTGGCTAGAGGCCCTTGCAGTGAAGACTGAGGTAAAGAAGTTATTAAGTACCTCAGCCTTTTCCTCATCCCTTGTGACCATGTCACCATTTTCCTTTCTGAGGGGCCCACACCTTCCCTAGTCTTCTTCTTCCCATTAATATAACTGTAAAAGTTCTTAGTGTTCCCTCTAATCTCCTGGCTAGATTCAATTCAAACTCTGCTTTGGCTTTCCTAACCAGGACTCTCGCTGCTCGGGCAGCTTCCTTATATTCCCCTGTTCTACCTGTCCTTCCCTCCACTTCCTGTAGAGTTTCCTTTTAAGTAATAGTGTGTCCAGTAGCTCCTTGCCCATCCAGGCAGGCCTCCTAGCATTCTTACCTGCTTTTCTCTTTGTTGGTACACAGAGCTCCTGGACACAGAGGAGGTGGTCCTTGAATATTGACCAGCTATCCTGGGTCCCTCTTCCCTCCAGGGCTTTGTCCCACGACACTTTGGCTAGCAGATCCCTGAAGCGATCAAAATCTGCACGCCTAAAGTCTAGGGTCGTGAGCTTGGAATACTTCCTCCTGATTGCCCTGAGGATGTTAAATTCAACTGCTTCATGGTCACTGCAGCCAAGGCCATCTCTGAGCCTCACATTGCTTACCAGCCCTTCCCTGTTGGTGAGAACAAGGTCCAGCATAGCACCATTTCTTGTTGGTTCCTCTACCATTTGGAGGAGGAAGTTGTCTTCTATGCAGTCCAGGAACATCCTGGATTGCTGGTGCCTTGCTGTGTTGTCCTTCCAGCAGATGTCCGGGTGGTTGAAATCACCCATGAGGACCAGGGCTTGTGACCTGGAAGCCGCTTCTATTTGCCTATGGAGGGCCTCATCTGCTTGGATCTGCTGGTCAGGTGGCCTGTAGGAGACCCCCACAGTAATATCTCCTTCCCCTGTCCTGCCTTTAATTTTAACCCATACGCCCTCAACTAGCTCATCATCCCTCCCCAGTTGGAGCTCCACTGATTCCAACTGGCTACTGACATAGAGGGCAACACCTCCTCCTCTCCTTCCCTGCCTATCCTTCCTAAAGAGTTTATACCCATCTATGCCTACATTCCAGTCATGGGATTCATCCCACCAAGTTTCAGTAACTGCCACTATGTCGTGGCATCCCAGCAGCACAGTGGCCCTTAACTCATCCTGTTTGTTGCCCAAGCTGCGCGCATTCGCATAGAAGCACTTCAGCTGGGCTGGCCCTGGCCTCCTCTTGTGCCAATTCCCTCGGTTTCCACAGAATGTCCTGGTGGATCATTCGTGGCTTGCCTCAGGGCAGCAAGTTGAGAGCCCTTACCATCTCTCCTTCTCTCTACTGCTGGTGAGCTGCCCCTCTGTTTGTCACCAGCCAGCAGGAGACTATAAACCCCTTCCCCTTCAA
Source organism: Melanerpes aurifrons (assembly GCA_011125475.1). Taxonomy (NCBI): domain Eukaryota; kingdom Metazoa; phylum Chordata; class Aves; order Piciformes; family Picidae; genus Melanerpes; species Melanerpes aurifrons. The sequence goes on along the minus strand of WWNC01000102.1, from coordinate 89,435 downwards.
ATCTAGTTTAAAGCCCTATCAATGAGCCCTGCCAATTCCTGCCCCAGGATTCTTATCCCCTCTGGGACAAGTGTGTCCCATGAGTTGTTTTCAGCTCAGGTGCCTTGAAAACCAATCCATGATTGTGGAACCCAAAGCTCTGTCGATGGCACCAGCCCTGAGCCATGAATTGATCTGTCGGCCCTTCCTCAGTGTGTCCTCATCCATTGCTGACGTTAGAGGGATGGCAGAGAACACGACTTGAGCCCCTGATCCCTTTAGCATTTGCCCTAAAGTTCTGAAGTCTTTTTAATAGATTGTGAGCCTCTCATTGTTACATCATCACTGCCCACCTGAAAGACCAGCAGTGGGCAGTAGTCTGAAGGACTCACGAGGTTGGGAATTCTATCTACAACGTCTTTTACTTGGGCACCAGGGAGGCAGCTGACCGCTCTATGAAATTGGTCTGGTCTGCATATTGGGCCCTCTGTTCCCCTCAGTAGGGAGTCTCCTATGACGATGACCCTGCGAGGTTTCTTTTCTGGGTAAGTTTTGATGGCTGGCCTGAGGCAACCTGTCATTGGTACAGCTTCTGACCTTCTTGAGTCCTCAGCCTCACCAATGACCTGTTCCTCCTGCAGAGCCTCATACCTGTTCTGTAACTGCACTGGAGGCAGTGTGCTGCTCACAGGAGCAGACTTCCTTTGTTTGCACTTCTTCCGTCGGGCAGAGACCTGTTCCCATTGGCCCTGCTCATGTGGGTTACTGCAGGGAGGTTGAGAATCTTGCTTCTGGGGAGGTATCAAACTCCCTGTTCCCCTAAGTGTTACCCCTGTTCTGGTTTAGAAGAGATTACGTTATGGGAATCGTCAATTTTCTGCTCACCATCTCTTCTAGCTCTTAGCCTTTCCACCTCTTCTTTTAGTTTGACCACCATGCTCATCAGATCACTGACCTGCTCACACCTGAAACAGCTGCTCCCTCCAGCCTCCATATCGAGTGCCAGGCTCCAGCACTCACTGCAGCCACCTACCTGAACATCTGCATGCTTGTGTGTGGTCTCTGTTTGGGTGCCCACTGTCCTTCTGCTAGCCTTTGCTCTAGTGGTGACCATCTTGCAGTAACCACCCTCTCCACACGGCTTTTTTTTTTTTTTCCCTCCCCCTGTCAGTGAGAAGGTGAGCTGCGCTGCTCAAGCTCAAGCTGCCTCCTCTCTCCTCAGCCACGCGCTGGGTTCTGTTTGGTTTGCGCGCGGTCTCCGCGGCAACCCCTCCCCCAGCTGCGTCAGTGCCCTCCGGCAAGTAGGCAGTCTGAGCCCCCTGCCCCTCCTCCTCTCTTCGGGAAGCCTCAAGCCACCAGCCCCTTACCGCCTGAAAAGCAAGGGAATCAAAGCCAAAAGCCAAACTCCCAGAGCTGCGCTGCTCAAGCTCAAGCTGCCTCCTCTCTCCTCAGCCACGTGCTGGGTTCTGTTTGGTTTGCGCGCGGTCTCCGGGCAACCCCTCCCCAGCTGCGTCAGTGCCCTCCGGCAAGTAGGCAGTCTGAGCCCCCTGCCCCTCCTCCTCTCTTCGGGAAGCCTCAAGCCACCAGCCCCTTACCGCCTGAAAAGCAAGGGAATCAAAGCCAAAAGCCAAACTCCCAGAGCTGCGCTGCTCAAGCTCAAGCTGCCTCCTCTCTCCTCAGCCACGCGCTGGGTTCTGTTTGGTTTGCGCGCGGTCTCCGCGGCAACCCCTCCCCCAGCTGCGTCAGTGCCCTCCGGCAAGTAGGCAGTCTGAGCCCCCTGCCCCTCCTCCTCTCTTCGGGAAGCCTCAAGCCACCAGCCCCTTACCGCCTGAAAAGCAAGGGAATCAAAGCCAAAAGCCAAACTCCCAGAGCTGCGCTGCTCAAGCTCAAGCTGCCTCCTCTCTCCTCAGCCACGCGCTGGGTTGCTGATGACACCAAGCTGTGTGGTGCAGCAGACACGCTGGAGGGAAGGGAGGCCATCCAGAGGGACCTTGACAGGCTGGAGAGGTGGGCACAAGCCAACCTCATGAGGTTCAACAAGAGCAAGTGCAGGGTCCTGCATCTGGGTCGAGGCAATCCCAGGCACAAATACAGGCTGGGCAGTGACTGGCTGGAAAGTAGCCCTGAGGAGAGAGACTTGGGGGTGCTGGTGGACAAAAAGCTCAACATGAGCTCTCTATGTGCACTTGCAGCCCACAAAGCCAATCAGATCCTGGGCTGCATCAGGAGAAGTGTGGCCAGCGGGTCAAGGGAGGCGATCCTCTCCCTCTACTCAGCCCTGGTGAGACCCCACCTGGAGTACTGTGTCCAGTTCTGGAGCCCCTATTACAAGAGGGATATGGAGGTGCTGGAACGGGTCCAGAGAAGGGCCACAAGGATGATCAGAGGGCTGGAGCACCTCTCCTATGAGGACAGGATGAAGGAGTTGGGGCTGTTCAGTCTGGAGAAGAGAAGGTTCCGAGGTGACCTAATTGTGGCCTTCCAGTATCTGATGGGGGCCTACAGGAAGGCTGAGGAAGGACTTCTCAGGATCTCAGGTAGTGATAGGACTAGGGGGAATGGGATGAAACTGGAGGTGGGGAGATTCAGGCTGGATGTGAGGAGGAAGTTCTTCACCATGAGAGCGGTGAAGCCCTGGAATGCGTTGTCCAGGGAGGTGGTCGAGGCCCCGTCCCTGGGGGTGTTTAAGAGCAAGCTGGATGAGGCTCTGGCCAGCCTGATCTAGTGTGGGGTGTCCCTGCCCATGGCAGGGGGGTTGGAACTAGATGATCCTTGTGGTCCCTTCCAACCCTGACTGATACTATGAAACAAAGTTCGTGAGGGGTTTGGAACACAAGCCCTATGAGTAAAGACTGAGGGAGCTGGGGTTGCTCAGCCTGGAGAAGAGGAGACTCAGGGGTGACCTTATCACTCCCTACAACTACCTGAAGGGAGGTTGTAGACAGGCGGATGATGGTCTCTTCTCCCATGCAGCCAGCACCAGAACAAGAGGACACAGTCTCAGGCTGCGCCAGGGAAGGTTCAGGTTGGATGTTAAGAAGAAGTTCTATACAGAAAGAGTGATTGCGCTTTGGAATGGGCTGCCCGGGGAGGTGGTGGAGTCGCCATCATTGAAGGTGTTCAGGAGAAGACTTGATAGGGTGCTTGGTGCCATGGGTTAGCTGTTTGGGTGGGTTGGATTGGTTGATGGGTTGGACGCGATGATCTTGAAGGTCTCTTCCAACCTGGTTTGGTTTATTCTAATAAAGGTTATTCATCAGATCTTGCCCTTGTGGGTGACTTCAACCTGCCAGATATCTGGTGGGAACTTAATTCAGCAGAGAGGAGGCAGTCCAGAAGATTCCTGGAGCGAATGGAGGACTGCTTCCTGACACAGCTGTTAAGCGAGCCTACCAGGGGACAGGCTCTGCTTGACCTGCTGTTCTCCAATAGGGAAGGGCTGGTGGGAGACGTGATCGTGGGAGGCTGCCTAGGGTGCAGTGACCACGAGATAGTAAAGTTTTCAATATGCAGGGAGATAGGGAGGACTTACCAACAGAACCTTCACCTTGGACTTCCGAAGGGCGAACTTCAGCCTGTTTAAGAAACTTGTCTGCAAAGTCCCCTGGGTACCAGCCCTCATGAACCAAGGGGTCCAGAAGGGTTGGACCTACTTCAAACAGGAGCTCTTGAAGGCACAGGCATGCCGAAAGGCGAGCCGGCAGAGAAGGCGACCGACCTGGATGAGCAAGCAGCTCCTGGGGGACTTAAGGGGAAAAAAGAGGCTGTATCACCTTTGGAAGGAGGGGAAGGCTTCTCAAGGTATGTTCAAGGAATCTGTTAGATTAGGTAGGAATAAAATTAGGGAGGCAAAGGCCCAGCTGGAACTGAAGCTGGCCACCTCTGTCAAAGATAATAAAAAGCATTTTTATAAATATATTTACAATAAAAAGAAGGGCAAGAAGAACCTGCGCTCCTTATTGGACCTGGAGGGGAACACGGTGGCTGAAGACGAGGAAAAGGCTGAGGTCCTGAACACCTTCTTTGCCTCAATTTTTAACAGCAAGGCAGGAGTTCAGGACGAGTGGCCTCCTGAGCTGGGCGATGGGGTCGGGGAGCAGTGTAGTGCCCCAGTAATCCATGAGGAATTAGTTTGGGACCTGCTGAGCCACTTGGATACTCACAAGTCCATGGGACCGGATGGGATCCATCCTAGGGTGCTGAGAGAGCTGGCAGATGAGCTGGCCAAGCCGCTCTCCATCATTTTCCTCCAGTCCTGGCTCACTGGTGAGGTCCCAGATGACTGGAAACTGGCCAGTGTGGTCTCCATCCACAAGAAAGGTCGGATGGAGGAACCTGGAAACTACAGGCCAGTCAGCCTGACCTCAGTGCCAGGGAAAGCGATGGAGCAGATTATCCTGGCGGCAATAACTGCGCACCTGAAGGATGGCCAAGGGCTCAGGTCCAGCCAACATGGATTTAGGAAGGGCAGGTCCTGCCTCTCCAACCTGATCTCCTTCTATGATCAGGTGACCTGTCTGGTGGATGTGGGGAGGCCTGTGGATGTGGTCTACCTGGACTTCAGCAAGGCCTTTGACACCGTCCCCCACAGCAAACTGCTGGCTAAGTTGTCAGCTCGTGGCTTGGACCACTACACTTTGTGCTGGGTTAGGAACTGGCTGGAGGGCCAAACCCAGAGAGTGATGGTGAATGGTGCCTCATCCAGCTGGCGGCCAGTCACCAGTGGTGTCCCCCAGGGATCAGTGCTGGGCCCCGTCCTCTTTAACATCTTCATTGATGATCTGGATGAGGGGGTCGAGTCAGTCATCAGCGAGTTTGCAGATGACACCTAGTTAGGAGCAGATGTTAGTCAGTAAGAGGGTAGAAAGGCTCTGCAGAGGGACCTCGACCAACTGGACAGATGGGCAGAATCCAGCGGAATGGCATTTAACAAGTCCAAGTGCCTAGTGCTGCACTTTGGCCACGGCAACCCCATGCAGAGCTACAGGCTAGGGTCAGAGTAGCTGGAGAGCTCCCAAACAGAGAGGGACCTGGGGGTGCTGATCGACAGCCACCTGAATATGAGCCAGCAGGGTGCCCAGGTGGCCAAGAAGGCCAATGGCATCCTGGCCTGCATTAGGAATAGTGTGGCCAGCAGGAGCAGGGAAGTCATTGTGCCCCTGTACTCTGCATTGGTTAGGCCGCACCTTGAGTACTGTGTCCAGTTCTGGGCCCCTCAGTTTAAGAAGGGCATCGAGACACTTGAACGTGTCCAGAGAAGGGCAACAAGGCTGGTGAGAGGCCTTGAACACAAGCCCTATGAGGAGAGGCTGAGGGAGCTGGGATTGTTTAGCCTGGAGAAGAGGAGGCTCAGGGGTGACCTCATTGCCCTCTACAACTACCTGAAAGGTGGTTGTAGCCAGGAAGGGGTTGGTCTCTTCTCCCAGTCAACCAGCACCAGAACAAGGGGACACAGTCTCAAGCTGCACCAGGGGAGGTTTAGACTCGAGGTGAGGAGAAAGTTCTTCACTGAGCGAGTAATTCATCATTGGAACGGGCTGCCCAGGGAGGTGGTTGAGTCACTGTCCCTGGAGGCGTTCAAGAGGGGATTGGACGTGGCACTTGGTGCCATGGTCTAGGCATGGGGTCTGTGTTGATAGGTTGGACTTGATGATCCTCCAGGTCATTTCCAACCTTAGTTATACTGTGATACTGTGAGAACTGAAAGCAGGGTTACAGTCAGGAGTGAAACAGCTGCCAGGTACTTCAGGTCTTAAAGCAGGCAACCTGACAGTAGATTACTGCAGAATTCTAAAGTGGGACTTAAAGGGCCAAAATGCTCCAGTGATTGAACAGAAGTTTTATCTGAACAACTTCTTAAACTGCAAAATATGAAAAGGAATCACTCCAAGAAATCCTGAAAAGGAACTGCAGCACCATTCCTAGGGGCAACTCTTCACACTCCCCCCAACTACAGCATACAATTGCAACCCGGTGTAAATTGCAACCCAGTCTTTGTTTGTCAATACCACCAAGCTCAACATGCAGAGTACATACAAGAGCAGTGAGCCAGGCATAAAAGGTCTGGTTAGCACCACAAGACCTATCAGGCTGGGTCTCTAAAGGAAACAGTTTATGCAGTCACTGCCTGTCTGTCATTCCCCTTCCCCAAATAACTCCTGAATCTTCTGGTGTGACTGAGTTAGACCAGTTGATGTCTTACGTTCCCAGAGGTAGTCCACTTGTGCTGTGTGAGCTCAGCCCTCACTCAGACATTGAAGAACATACAAAAAAAATGATCCAGCTTCAGGCAGATGAGGCTCTTGGGAAGCCATCTCTTGGGATCATGAAGACTCTCAACTCCTAACAGAAGGGATCTCTGCACACAGAGTTCAACTGTGTGCCACACACAGTCTAGGATGCTCAGATTTTCATCTTCCCTCTCCATCTTCTATAGCTGCAATTTCAATCGGGTGTCTTCCCTACTAAGGGACAACATCTTGAATAATGTATCTACAACAAAAGCATACTGCTTATATTCTTATCCTTTACAACTCTGAGTTATCCTTGCTTTGTTCACAAGTGGTCTTCCAGACCATAATAGGACAATAGTGAAGCATTTTTATCTAAGTAGCAGCCAGATGACAGTTCAGATTCACAACCATGGTGTTGTTTCTGCCAGTTCTGTATGGCTGAGATACTACCACGAGACACAGAAATCAAATCTTCAGTATGAGACAGCAAACAGGGACTGCTTAAAAAGCAGCTTCCTAACAGCATACCATACATGATCTTGAGAAACTTCCTCTGGCCAGCAAAAAAAGATAGTGCTGACACCCATTATTGTGGTTGCTGCAGCGAGCAGGGCAGGAGCATCACTAATTGTGCACCGAGCAGTGACTGAAATCCTCCAGGCCAAAGCCCCTTCAGAAGCTTACATCCCCATCAACCAACACTTGCTTTTCTCCTGAAGCACCCCCACACAGAAATACCTAAACTATTTGGCTTCTAATATTGACTTAAAAGTTGTCCTTAAGAGAAGCATCTGTACACATCCACTCACCAAGCAAGCAGTTCGGAAATACTGGCATCTGTATGATTTGCTTGTTTAAGGCAGGATGGTAAATATTGCCCTAAGCGCTTCAGGAGGCTTCTCAGAGAGGCACTAACAGGACTCCGGCGCTGGCAGGAGCGACCCCATCTGCTGACACAAAAGTTGCACAGCAGAACGAGGGAACGCGTCGGAATCAGGTGTCACCGAAAAAGCCACCTTTCGGTACCCTCCCCAGCAGATAATCAGCCGAAAGAAGATGATAAAGTACAAGAAAACCAAGTGCCCTGCCCAAGGCACCATTGGGGACCCCGGACTAGCCCCACAGCGAGACCCCAAAGCCCACCATGAACCACGTTCCGTTTCTCCCGCAGCGCAGCACCGTTACCCTCGCGGGAAGGCGAGAGTCCGACTCCTCCACCGCAACTGCCGGCACCCACCTGCCCCTCGGGGCAGAGGACCGAGAATCACTCCCGGAGCCGGGCTGAGGGCGGGCGGAGAGACCCCACCGGAGGCCCACAGGGGCCTGGCGGGAAATACGGCGGCGGCGAAGCGGTGGCGAAGCAGTGGACGGGGGCAGTGGACGGGGGCCGGGTCCGCCGCGGCCGGCCGCCGCAGAAACGAGGCCTGGCGGAGGGGGGCGCGGTTCCTCACCTGTGTCGGAGACGGCGCAGGAGGGTGGCGGACCGCGGGGAGCGGGAAACCACGGACGTACTAGGCCTGCTCATGCCCGCCTTGTTTACGCCGGTGGCCAAAGCGACGGCTCCCGGCGTGCACCGCGGCGGCCTGGCCCCGGCTGTCCCGCCCCGCGCGCGTCGCCATGGTGACGGCGCGCGGGGCGGGCGCGCGGGGCTGTGGCATCCTGAGGCGCGGGAAGGGCCGGGACGGGGCTGAGGCGAGGTCGGGTTGGTACCGCTGCCGGGGACGGCGGCTTTCTGCCCGTAGGCACAGATCCTGTGGGGACCCGGGCACGCATCAAGCCCCCCCCACGCGCTGAACGCGACCGGGCCGCATCCAGCGAGCGTCAAGAGAGCCAAAAAAGGGCGAAGGGGCTGGGCAGCTGTCGGCCTGCTCCCCACGCCGTGCACCTGGTAAGGGATGTGGACTCCTTAGAGGCTGCTCCAGGGCCAGCCTTTATGGCCCATTTAAGCCTTTGACATTTGTAAGCCTTTAAGGCGTTATTTATTTATTTATTTTATTTTATTTTGGAAGACTTTAATGGCTTAAATCACAGCATGGGGCTAATGAGAGCATTGCAGTGCGGGAAATGACAGGCCTGCATCTGTGGAGGGGCTCCCCAGTATTTTGTGGCCTAAGTTTGGGGACTGTTGAGATTTGAAGCATTTTTTCCTAAGATACTAGTTCATCTATTCATATAATACTATTAAAGATGTTGATGTAGGTGTTAACAGCAGTTAACATGGCTGTGGTGCCCTGTCAAGTCTCCAGACTGGTGTGGAGGAGAGCTGTGGGCCGCAGGCTGCTCGGTGACCTGGGGCAAGGGAGAGACCTCTACAGCTCTGCAAAAGTGGGGAAACAGGGATACTGATTCCAAAGATAATCAGGAACTGTGGAACAGTTATGGTAACAGGGCTCCCCATCAGCAGTTGGGTTTACTGAGTTTATTCACTATGTTTTTTTCAGAAAAAAAAAATACCCAGAAATGTGAAATATCCTTTTTCCATTTGTAGAGAAATTGAAAGTCTCAATAAAATTCCCAATTCTTCCCTTTCGAATGGCCACTTTGTTTAGCTGGCAGAGATTCTCAGTCTGTTGTCACCAAAATCCCAATGGAAAAAGCCACACCACCCTGGGCCAGCCCTGACAAACAATGTGTTACAATCCCAGCTGGAAAAGAGAGTAGAAAAACACTCCTTTTTTATTTTTTTATTTTCCATTTTTTTCAATAAAAACTTATAGCTCTTTGAAAGGAAGTTGCCAAATTAGTGTTTTAAGTTTCAGTGGCCCAATGAGGAAAGTTTAAATAGCAGGCGAGTGCTTGAATTTAAGAAGAAATGCTACATCAATAGACAAAATTGCAGATAGCTATGAAATTCTTAAGCATAATTAGAACAGCAATCAGTGCACAATTAGTACAAGATCATCATCGTAATTACCCTTCATTAGAACTCCTGTCCAACAACTGCCACATGAAAGCATCAGCTGTTGATGTGAGGCAGTGACAGCGTGGGTTGAGGACACAGCTCAAGCCACGCACCAGGAGTGGGGGGCTTGGGGGGGCTACAGAGCACCAGGAAGGGCTTTGGTGCTCTCATCCTGTGGGTTGGGTTCCTTGGCCAGGCTTTGGTGCTGTAACAGCATTCTTACTGTTTTTTAACACCCTCAGTCTCAAATAGGGATAAACCACATTTAAATGTAAAGTAAAAAGCTTTGCTGAATTGATGTAGTGACACTTAACAGTCCCCAAATTAGCTCCTGTCGGGCTTAGCCTTTGCATATCCACCACAAATAAATGGCTCAGTATGATAGGGATGGCTTTAGCTCGTGTAAGAGCTCACCTACTCAAGAAAACACACAGGATTTGCATATTTGGGAGCTTTTTATTGAATTCCAATAAAACACGCTCACAATAACAGGCACGCTGCTCCTGCTCTGCTGTTTATTGACAGCAGAGACATATTATGGAAACCTCTGTCACAGTACATGCTCACGTCTTCAGAAGAGGGCTGGGCTTGCCCAAACTTACAAAGTTGGGCGTTTTTTCCCCCAGATCCTGGCTTCGCAGCCCAGGACCCACCACAGCTTGCCCATTCCTCTGTGAGAAAAAAAATGGAGCTTTGGCATCTCAGCTGCGGACACAATTCCCCTGCACTCCTTGAGAGCTCCTAAGACACCTCTGGAGCCTTTCTATCACCATAATGTTCCTGCTCACTCGCAGAGGCACATAAAAAAGAAAATAAAAGGGGTTACATGGTGGCTTTGTAGTTAAACTGCTTTCCCACACACACACACACACCCAGAAGGTCCCACACAGCAACTCTTGTTGCTCAAATCTGTGTCAAAGTAAACAGCTTCCCCTCTGACACCGAGGTGAAACATTAAAAACTTATTATTTCAGAATGCCAGCCATGAACTGTGCTCTGTGGGGCTGACACCCCCTTTTGAACACCTCCCTGACTGGCAGGGCAGGAAACTGCCAGAGGCTGTGTGGCCTCTGAAGAAGAAAAACACTTTCACACATTACAAATGTGTTATTTTTCAAAACAGGGAAGAATCTGGCTTTCTTACACCTCCACCAGTGACCTAACAGGCAGGGTTCTGGAAGACTAAGCTGCTTTCCAAAATATTTGTGCTTGTTAAAATAATACCAAAACTTTCAAAGGCTTCTAGAATTACGAGCACACACGATACATTGACAGGCTGGAAAAACCTTATTCCTGAGAGGAGATTCCCAGGTTTCTGTCAAAAGAGGCTGATCTCCACCTGGCAGCTCACCCTCCTGCAGCCTTGCGACTCGATCCCCCCTGCCAACACTGACAGGCTCCTGACTGACTCAAGAATAATCTTATTACTCACATCTTCGTTAACTCACATCAGTGCCCCAGCCCTGAAAGCCCAGAGAGTGTTTTGTTTGCCTTCTCCTTTCAGCACTTAACACTTTTTTTAGGCTGTTTTAATTTAATTTTAGTGTAATCTGATCAGAGCTGTAAAATTGTCAAAGAAATCTGTCTCCTTCTGTCTTATTAAATACACTTTGAACAAAATAACGTGGTGGGTTTTTTTCCCCCCAATAGCTGCCAAACGAAAGCATCTCTTGATTCAAATGCAGGGACTGATGTGCACTAATCTGAACAGCTTAATTTCAAGAGCATGCTGTGGGTGCTTTCAGCATCCTGCTTGCCTCTGGAGGTGCAACAGTAGCCAGAAAGGTGCAGAACCCACCTCACTGCAGTAAGCATCTGGCCACAGGGTGCCCACCTGCAAGAGAAAACAGGGATGGGAGAAAGAGAAGGAAGTGGAAAAGAATTTTATTTTTGTCAAGGAAAAAAAAGGGGCAAGAGTCTGACAACACATTCCACAGACAGCTGAGGTGCTCTGTTCCAATGAAAAGCTCAGGGGCCAAGGTGTCACTCTGTGTCCCCACTCTTGAATCATAGAATCATTCTGCTTGGAAAAGACCTTTGAATCCAATTAACTCATCGTTGTCAGGTCATCACTAAACCATGTCCCTCAGCACCACATCTACACAGCTTTTAAACCTCTCTAGGGATGGTGATTCCATCACCCTGTTCCAAGGCTTGACAATGCTTTCTGGAAAGAAATTGTTCCTCATACCCAACCTAAATCTTCTCTGGTGAAATGGGACATCCATGCTGTGAGAAATCTGATGAAGGCTGTACGAGGGGCTGGCTCAGCCTGCAGCTACATCTGCAGAAAGACCTGCTGCCTGGGGATGACTGGAGAGGGGTAAATGGCAAGACTTGACAGCAAGTCAAAATGTGGAGGTAAAAAATCTTGCATGTCTGCCTTTTCCACTACTGAGATCTTCTCCAAGATTTCTTCTGTAGCTTTTTCTGCCCTACTTAACTCTTATCTGCTCCACACTTTTTCTCCCCAGAGGCTGCAGATAATCTGCCTGTCTCACTCTCAGCCTACCACCCATCACTAGTCCTTGACCACATCCATCAGAGATCACCAGCACAAGTTTTGCTGGCTCTCCTGAGCAGTGGGCCCTTGCACAGACTGTACCTGCTGCAGGCTGCCTGCCCCAGCCTCTGAGCTAACACCAAAAAACAAAGTGGATCCTCTAGGTCCCAGGAAGATGGGAAACTTTACATAGAACAGAAATTGCCATTGTCCTGGGGGAAGGTATCTTGGGATATACCCTCCCCACACTGCTGCCGTTATGATAACAAGGAGCTTTTCCAGATTAATAGCCCTCTCTGATTTTAGCTGAGTTTCACTCAACACAATTAGTATAAATATTGCTTGACAACCCATGGATTAGAAGGATTTAAACCACAGCTTCAGACCCACTAAAGGGAAATCACTGATTAAAGACAAAAGGGCAGTGGCCTGTTGGCACCAGCGTACAGAGCTGGCAGGTGGAGGAGATGGAGGACACAGCCTGAATATTTCACTGCTACCATGTTTCTGCCCAGAGGCATCAGGCTGGGGCGTGTGCATGGCTTTTGTGGCAGGGGATTTACAAAAACACAGGCTGTGAGGTACCAAAAAGAGGTTTTACCTCTTTCTGCCCTTATTTGCCTCCTGAGAACAGCTAGATCTTCAGCCAGAGCTTGCCCACAAGACAGAGCAGAACCAAATACACTTTCTTTTCTTCTCCTTTTTTCTTCCCTTCCTTTTCAATTGGATTCACAACACATGCCCTGGTAGCTGTGTAAAAGACACAAAACATTTACATACTGCCCATATAATTCTTTTTTTGTTAATGAGGGAAGTCTCAAATGAAGAGCACTAATAATACATTAGTAATCAAAGAGCAAGTAACAGCAGTGAACATATCAGCAGAGCAGTTGTGTGGATCCATTTCCAACTGTCAGCATCGATGCACAGCAACAGTAATTAACATGTTGAATTTAATGTTTAAATTTTAACACATTTAAATGTGACAATTTTTTTTTTTTTTATTAAACATTACAGCTCCTTGGAACCTGTTATTACTTGTTCCTGATGCATACAGAGAAAACACACGAGGAGGGTGGCTTTTGCTGTCACCACGATGAGTGAAAGGAGTTCCTCTAGCAAGGAACTGGTAAGACAGAAGCCAACAACAACAATTAAATAAAGACCTTAAGGGGAGAAGTGGAATATTTACAAATAGGTAATGTTTATTAAGAATGTAAGGGCCTTATCTGAAGCCTATTGACATAACTGAAAAGTCTGGTGATGGCATTGTCAGTGAACTTTGAGCTTATCCTGGAGGATTTGGACACAAAAACATGCCACTGTTTCTGGCTCCATGTTGTTAACAAGCAGCAGAAATACTGTGGCACGGGGAGGGGATCAGCATAAAGACTGATTGCTAGGAAGCATCTTTCCTCTCCTGCCATTTCTCTGAGGGCTTTTTGAGTCTTCTGTGTGTCATGTGAGGCTCCAATACAGAGGGGATATGACCTGACTCAGATTTTTCTGAGGCCAAGAATCTGGAGAGGACATCTCAGAGATGTCAGGTCTCTGCTTTGTCAATAATTCAAAGTCACTTCTGTTTCTGAGATGTAAAATGAACCAGTCTCCATTTAAGTGTCTGCAGCTGTCTGAAGAGGAAAGAGGAGATTGACAGAGTTGAGTTTCTCTGTCCCTGGAGAAATGAGAACTGAATTTAGGGTTCTGAGACACAAGACAAGAGGCTTCATTTTAACCAGACCGCTCAGGGCAGACCATCAAAAGGCTCAATTCCAGTCTCCTCTGAAATCAGCTGTGCCTTACATGCCAGAGTGCCCCATACAACCACTGCTTTAATTTCTGTTCTCAATCTGAAACAGTTCTGTTCCATCCAAGACTATCTTAGATTGTCATAGAATGTCTCTTTCAGACCTGCAACAACCAAAAAGAAATCAGGGAGAAGAAGAAGATGGCTCACAAGTATGCAGCCAAAAAATCAATGCCATGGCTGCCTGCTCACATCCCAGCGTAGGGAGAATCGTGCAGGCTGCAGCTCAACCTAGCGTGCCGTAGCCTGCTGCACATCACAGACCACAGCCACTAGGAGTTCAACTTTGTTGCAAATCATGGGATGGAGAACATCCATCACAGATCCAAACCTGCTTCTGCCAGGCTGTCCAAACAAATAAATGACCATGTGCCCCACTGCTTGCTCTGCGGCACCCAGCCATAGATTCACAATGCTGCAGCAGGGCAACAGGGAGAGCTTGCCTCTGAACATTTTCCCAGCCACCAAGATACCCTGCCTTGCCTTCAATATGTGGCTTTTTGCACCATGTCAAGATTGTGCCATGTTTTTGTCAGGGTCTTCTTCCTGGAAAGCAGCATCCTCATGGCCATACTATTCCCAGTTCTCAAGGAGCAGGGCAAGGCAGCACAGCCCTGGCTTGGCTAGTCAGCTCCATCCTCTTAACACTCACTGCTGCTTTAAAAGACAGAGCTCTATCAGGCTATTTCATTAGTGTTCTAACAATTTAATCTCACGTACTGACTGAAACACTGAAAAGTTTTTCAAGTAAAAAAAAAAAAACCAAAATAATGAAATAAAATTAAAACTAAAATAGCTGGGAAATTCTTTTAAAAGAATGAGATAACCTTCTCCTTTCAGCACCACGTTTTACAGCAATCTATTTTGAAGAGACTCTCTCTGCGTTGACAGGGACAAGGCGTTCAGGCAAGGTAAAAAGCCTCGGAAGATCCAAACCACCAGGCTTGAAGGGAAAGCGTCTGGCCTATTGTCTGTTTTGATTAATGAAACTTTTTGCAAGGCGAGATAATAGGATGTTTACGGAGCAGGGCCCGCCGCTGTGCGGCAGAAGTATCACAAGTATGAATAATATCCCCAACGATAACGACATCAATAAGCTAATCTACGTCTCACCGGATTCCGCTCAAAAAAAAAGAGAAAAAAGGACTCAAATGATATTTGTTTATTTTCTAATTGTCAGCCACTCTGATGCCCTCGTTGTCAGGTTCAACAAGTGCTCCAAGCTTCAAGGGTTTGAAACAAAGGGAAGTACTTGGGCGAGCCTCAAGCCTGGCAGTTTAGTGCTGGCTGCGGCCAGGGAACTCCCAGTTCCACGATGTTCCTAGCCCCGGGCACAGGCAGCGAGGTGCTGCTCTTCAGAGAAATGTGACAAGCAGAAAGGCACTTGAGAACCCCTCACTGCTGCAAGCAAAATACTGAAACCCTGTTAAATCCTTTACATTTCAGCATGGATGTTTAAGTCATCAAGTGACTTTATTTTAAAGGCGAGGAAATTGGCGAAGCGGCAGTGGTGGAATAAAAAAATGTGTTCCCCTGCCCTAGAACGATGTGTACACCTGAGCTGATTCCTGGCTACTGCCTTCTTGCTGTCTCCATTTTATTCTTATTTCTGCCTGAGGTTTGGAGCTGAATGCCTGGACCCTACACAGTGCCAGAGCCTGTTGTTCAGTATGCTCTCTACAGAGCCAGGCCAGATTTCTTGTGGGTAATGACCTCCTCTGAATTCACCCATTCTTTGAAATCCAGTTTTGGGCGGACGTGCTGCTGTTCTGAACCACTGTGTTGGTTTCCTGGGATGTATTAAGCACCTTCCCCTCAGTCCTGGTGGTAAATTAAAGGATCCATACGTATAAACTGTTCATTCATTTGAAAAGCAGAAGAAACTTAGACTATTAAATTCATTCAATTGTGCCTGTTTGAAGCTCAGCATGGCTTGGCCCTGCCCTCTGCCTTCAATTTAGTATCTGAATGGTAAATGCTGACCTGGAGCAGGGCTGGCAAAACCAAAAAAAGTTTGAGGAGAAAAAAGCAACAACAAGAGACAATTCCAGCAGTGCTCAAAAACTCATTTCAGACCTACTTTTGAGGAAATTCTGTCATCTGGGTGAGGAAGGGGGGCTGCCAACAGCAAAGCTCTGGGCTGACTCCCGGGGTTAAGGTCCAAGATGTTTTGGTTCTTTGCAGACGCACACACCACACAGGACTTCCCCAGGCACAGGATGATGCCCTAAGGGTGCCCTAGTCCGTCAGGGGAGGACCAGACCCTGGCCTCCAGCCACCCTGCTCGGTGTCCCCATGCCGTGCAGCAGTGCCATGCCCCGAGTGTTCATACTGAAGGGCAAGTTCTTGTCCCCCTTCCCCGGAGCAGTACAGACAATTGCCATCATCCAGTGAACTTTGTAACGAGGGAGCCTTTATTCGTGATCAGCGAACACCCTTCTTGCGATAGTAGCGCAATTTCTAATGAAGGATCGGGCGGGCCGGCAGCACCTCCGGGCGCAGCGAGTGCAATTACCCGCGGGCCGGGGCCAAATCTGGGCTCCCCGCACCGACCCCCACTGCGACCCTGCCCGGAGAGACTGAGAGTAAAAAAGGAACGGGGGGAAGAAAAGAAAAAATAAAAGGAAAAAAAAGAGAGGGAGAAAAAAAAAAAAAGCCAAAAGAAAGCAGCCCGATGACACCCACCTCAGCTCCGAGCAAGGAACCGAAGTAAAAAAATCCCTCACCCGAAAAGCAACGGGCAAAGCGCCGGTGGAATTTTCGGGAGGTGCTGCATCTCTCCCATTGGCAACTGGAAACGTTCCCGGGAGCGGTCGGTCCCCGCCGCTGCGTTGGGAATTACCGGGGAGCGGCGAGCCCTGGATGAGCCGGAGGAGTGCCCGCCGCGCTGGAGAGCAGGCTCGGGTAGGTCTCCCTGCTGTCACGTTCGCCGCCTCCTCCTCCTCACTGCCTTCGGGTCTCTCTTATTTTCCCCTCGTCGTTACCCACGGTGGTTTAATTCTGGTGGTTTTATCATTTCGGCAACACGGGCGCGTAAGGGGCCGCGATCTCCGTTCAAAAATTGGGGTATTTCGCAAAAATTCAGCCGGCAGCGGCAGCCCAGGGGAGGGGGCTGGAGTGCGCCAAACGCAGCACCTATCCCGGCTGATCCCGCCGCTTTTCCAGCGCCGCTGCGTGAACGGGATCAATAGGCATCGATAACTAAAGAACACGGCTTTTGCGACCCGAGGGCAGCGGGGAGCGCATCACCCCAAAAGCTGCTCCGATGGACCGGGAGGGACGCCCGACGAGCTAGGTTTGGGGTTTTTTTGAGCGGGGAGACGATGGAAAATCGGTGCGTTCAGTAACCGGCTGCCCCAGTCTGAGAAGGGACCGGGAAAAGGAAGTCCGACGTGGGGTAGGGTTTGGGTTAGGAATATTCTTTAAGCAGAGAGGCTTCTCCCGTCCCGCTCCTCCGGGGTTCCTCCGTTGTCCCCCCCACCCGGCCCTTACCTCGGCTCCGGTGAGGACGGTGTCAGCTCCGGGCTGTTGTCTCTGTATCCGGCACGGCCAGTAAACGCGCTCCACCGAGAAAGAAAAATTTAATAACATCAATAATAAATAATTAGAATTTTCCCCAAAATCCTCCCACAAAACGAGGTGTCGCCGATGCGGCCCTCAGGATCTTCCTCCCCTTCTCTCCCTGCCGGGCCGGAACCCCGGTGGTCCCGTTTCTTCCCTCCCGGATCGATTCCAGCCCGGCGCTGATAGCGTTTAGGCATGGATTGGGGTATAAGGGGACTATCATCAGGAGACAATTACCTTTTCAGAGCATTCACTTCTCCTCTCAGACACTGTTATTTCAGAAATAGGATCCTTTGATTTAATGTCGCACTAAATAACACCCAGCCGTCTCAAATTGCCAGCTTCTTAAAAGCCACCCATTGGAATAAATTGCAGAGCCACTCTTTTGGCTCTGCCTGCTTCTCTTTGCCGCCTTCTCCCCCCACCCTCCGCCCCGCCACCTCTTTTTGCAAAACAATCTGGCAGAAATAAACCGGGACCAGGGTGGCCAGGCCCGGGGCTACTCGATGAGCTGCTCTCAGTAAAGCCACGACTCCGCTAAGTCCGACCTGCCCCGCTTTTACTCACGTTTTTTCAACCCCCCCCACCCCCTTTTAAAGTGCATTTCCCCCGGTACGATGTGCCTTTAAAGGTGCGCGCCCGCTCATCTGGGCATCTCGGCTCTCATTAGTTCGCTATTAACAGCAGCGGCAGATTGCTAATTAGATTGGTGGGGGAAATGAAATTACCCGAGTGGGATTCGGGAGGGGGCAGCGGAGTTTTCCGGTGCTTCCTGGGATTTACGGGGAGGGGGGAAATTAGGTCCTTTTATTTCCCCCGCTTTTTTCTTTAACGACGCCCCTCCTTGCCCCCTCCCCGGACAGGCCACCCCGAGTCCCCCGTCGGGGCTGGGACTCGTGTCCTCGCCGCGTTCTCCTCCGACAGACATTAATCAAGTAATTTCCCAATCCCAGCCCCATCAAATTGCTCTTTAGCTGTTGAACTGTGGAGTTTTGCTCCTCTTTTCTCATGCTAATCGAGCCCATTCAGCGTCTCTCTGTGAGGCTATTTGTAGTGGAATAAATCTCCTTGTTTGCCTACTGCATGATTAATTGATATTGTTGTGTGGCCTTTGTTTGGATTGCGGGAGAGCTGAAAGGCAGCGCATATTGGATGTGACGAAAGGAGCTGGAAACATCATTTCGCTGCTGAGGTCTTTCAGAGGTCGAGGTATAGACCGATCGCATTATTCATCCTATTTATTTATCCTTATTAGAAAATATGATGAAAGAGTAAGGCCCGGAGTCTTTTTTAAACAGTGACTAAACAGTGCATACACAACCCCAGTTAAAAACAGTGCCCGAGATGAGGCCTTCTCTCCATATTAGAAAAATAGCTCTTTTTAACGAGGACCAATTAAATCGTACTTCATTTTACCTGGGATCCCACAATAGACTTGACAACAAATTGCCTTTCTTCTTCTCTTTTAATTACTGGTGGGATCAGGTATGCTCTCAGCAGCAGGAAGCCCTCCCCAGATACCCCCCCCCCCCAACCCCCATGTGTGAGACCTCCCCACATAACCCTCCAAGCCCCTGTGATATCCTCCTTAGATAACCCCCCAAAGTCCCCGTGAGACCTTCCTCAGATAAACCCCCAAAACCCAGCTCGACCCCAGCAGTGTGAGGGCTCCAGCCCCTAACCCCACCAAACCCCACTCCAAAGCAATGCAGGCCTCCAGTCCTCTCTTGCTTCTGCCCAAGGCCCCTCCATCCCTTCTGACCAAGGCTTGTGGAGCTATTTCAGTCTGGCCCTGGCCCCCATTCCCAGGCCTCCTCCTTATTTTAAAACCTGTGTCCCGAATCCCAGGGGACATGGCTGCGACCAAGAGATTCAATTAAATAATCCCAGTCCTTTGCTTCTCCTATAAACACCTTTTTTTCTTCCCCTAAATATTTCCTTTTCCAAGTTCCTTTTCAAACAGGGGTGGGGGTGGCAGTAGTGGCAACAGAAAGAAACAAAAACCCAAACTGAAGAACAACAGGGAAAAAAAGAGAGAGAGGAAAAGAAAAGAAAGAAACTGTTCTCCTTTCTTTTCCCTGTATGCAGGGTAATTGATAGGCTCTATCAGAGGTCAGGATTTGCATAAGAATTAAGAGCAGTAAATTAATTTAGTATTCCATGCACATCTCCAATTATTCCCGCAGACCTTTGTCTCCACAGCTGGCAGAGAGAAGGTTCAGCTGCTCTTCAACCAAACAACATCTGTGCAGTTAATAATTTGATAAACAGCTCATACAAATAGTTTCTGAATTATCTGCCAACCCGATGACTATTCAGTTTGGAAACACTTGGCAAGGGCTGCGATGTGCGGTCGGGGCTTTGGGGCCCGGTCCCAGCAGTTCAGCTGCCTGGGCAGACATTTTCCCTCCTTATCTCTCCAGCAGAACCAGCTACTTGCAACAAAACCCCCATCAATAACCATATGGAAAATAACTAATTACTGATTATTAATGAAAAGCCTCCTCGCCCCCCATTGCTGATGAGGTGCTGCGGTGTGCAGGGGGCTGCAGCCTGGTGTGTGCCAAGGCTGCCACGGGGCTGAAGTCCCACCTCCAGGGCTTCATCTCTGGTGGATCTCTGTAAGGTTTTGTGAGTGCCCACACAAACGAGAGGTGGGTTTCAGCATGGGCCAGGAGTGACAGCCCCTCAGCTGCTTCCTTTCCTACCCAGCCAAATGGAAAGGGGACAGATTTTCCTGGAAGCCCTGGATACCCTCCTGCCCAGGAGGAATAGCTGAAGGGAGTCCTGTTAAATCCAAATCTCATCCTGATTTTCACCCAAATCCAATCTTACAAAACTAAGGTGGCTCCTCCATCCATACCAGCACAGGTGCAGAGGTCCAGCTTCCTGTTGGCCAACCACTACATAGAAGTATAGAATGGTTTGGGTGGGAAGAGGCCTTTAAAGGTCCTCTACTCCAGTCCCCCTGCAGTGAGCAGAGATATCTGCAGCTAGATCAGATAGATACCAGGCAGATATCCAACCTGACCTGTCCAACCTGACCAGGAATGGGGCTTTACCTCATATCCAATCTAAACCTCCCCTGGCACAATTCGAGGGGGTCCTGTCGCTTGTTATTTAGCACATACCTTCCCTAGTTTGGTCCCTCACCAGCTGTGTCAGGAAGCTCTCATCCACATGCTCCAGGAACCTCCTGGACCATCTCCTCTCCACTGTGTTGTATTTCCAGCAGAGGACTGGTAAGTTGAAGTCCCCCATGAGAAGAAGGGGTATTGATTGTGAGACTTCCCCTAGCTGCTTATAGAGTATTTCATCTACTTATTCAACCTGCTTGGGTGGTCTATAACAGATTCCTACCACAGTATCTGCCTTGCCGGCCTTCCCCCCGATGCTTACACATAAACACTCAACACTCTTGTTACCATCATCAAGATCTAGACAATGAAAGCACTTCCTAACATGGCTTGGTGGCATCTTTAGGAGGCTCATTAGCAGAAAAAATAGAGAGGGAAGGGCCATCCAACCCTCAGAGCTGCAGCACCCAGGTCACTAAATCAACACCACAACCCCTGAGCCAGGTGCTGCCTGTGCAGGGTGGGCTTCTGGCAGTCATGACTGGTGGGCTGGTTCTCAAGACACTTGCAGTCAGTGGTGTATCTGAGGAAGCTGCAGCTGGCCTGTGGGCATGGGGAGAGGCCATGCCAAAGGGTGGGAATTTACCCCAGCAGGACCTTGGCAAGGCCAGAGGCCTCAGACAGCTCCCCTCACCATCACATAGTATCACAGTAGTATAGTATCATAGTATCAGTCAGGGTTGGAAGGGACCACAAGGATCATCTAGTTCCAACCCCCCTGCCATGGGCAGGGACACCCCACACTAGATCAGGCTGGACAGAGCCTCATCCAGCCTGCTCTTAAACACCTCCAGGGATGGGGCCTCAACCACCTCCCTGGACAACCCATTCCAGGCTTCACCAATCTCATGGTGAAGAACTTTCTCCTCACATCCAGCCTGAATCTCCCCACCTCCAGCTTCATTCCATTCCCCCTAGTCCTATCACTACCTGAGATCCTGAGAAGTCCCTCCCCAGCCTTCCTGTAGGCCTCCTTCAGATACTGGAAGGCCACAATTAGGTCACCTCAGAGCCTTCTCTTCTCCAGACTGAACAGCCACAACTCCTTCAGTCTGTCCTTGTAGGAGAGGTGCTCCAGCCCTCTGATCATCCTCGTGGCTCTTCTCTGGACCTGTTCCAGCACGTCCATATCCCTCTTGTAATAGGGGCTCCAGAACTGGATGCAGTACTCCAGGTGGAGTCTCACCAGAGCTGAGTAGAGGGGTAGGATCACCTCCCTTGACCTGCTGGCCACACTTCTGATGCAGCCCAGGATCTGATTGGCTTTGTGGGCTGCAAGTGCACATTGAGAGCTCATGTTGAGCTTCTCATCCACCAGCACCCCTGTCTCGGTCCGGAGACACAGTTCTTTTAAATATTCCTGTGTTGTGAAATTAGAGGCACAAACGAGGCCAAAATATCAACAGCTAGACTATTTATTACATAAACAAAGTGGAAATAAGAAGGGGAGAGGGAGAAAATGGAGAGGGAGAGAGAGAGAGAAGAGGGAAGGAATTATATTTACACATCAGGAAACAGATGGTGAATCCATTGTGTACTCTTTCCAGGGTACTTGATGGGTGGAGATTATCTTGTCCTGAAGGCGTGAATGGCTGGGTCATTGTTGTAGGCCAGCTGCAGTCCAGTGTTATCACGATGCAATCACAAGGTGATTTGCATCCAGGATTGGTATGATCTTTGCACCTTCCTTCCAGTGGCTCTGCCCAACACATATCAGCTATTATCTGGGCAAGCAGCAAGTGATTTTATCTTTGTTGAGTCACACCAAGAGAGACAAGCTTTTAGTCTCTCACAACCCCCAAGTCTCTCTCCTCAGGGCTGCTTTCCAGACAGTCACTGCCCAGCCTGTATTTGTGCCTGGGATTGCCTCCACCCAGATGCAGGACCCTGCACTTGCTCTTATTGAACTTCATGAGGTTGGCTTGTGCCCACCTCTCCAGCCTGTCAAGGTCCCTCTGGATGGCCTCCCTTCCCTCCAGTGTGTCTGCTGCACCACACAGCTTGGTGTCATCAGCAAACTTGCTGAGGGTGCACTCAATGCCACTGTCCATGTCACCCACAAAGATGTTGAACAAGACAGGTCTCAGGACTGATCCCTGAGGGACTCCGCTTGTCACTGGCCTCCACTGGGACATGGAGCCATTGACAGCCACTCTTTGGGTGCAGCCATCAAGCCAGTTCCTTATCCATCTAGTGGTCCACCCATCAAACCCATGTGTCACCAGTTTGGAGACCAGGATGTGGTGCGGGACAGTGTTGAAGGCTTTGCTCAGGTCCAGGTAAATGACATCAGTTGCTCGCCCCTCATCTATTAATTTTGTCACCTGCTCATAGAAGGCAACCAGGTTGGTCAGGCAGGATTTGCCCTTGGCGAAGCCATGCTGACTGTTCCCAATCACCTCTTCACTATTCTTCTGAGCCAGTAGTGCCTCCAGGAGGATCTGCTCCATGATCTTTCCAGGCACAGAGGTGAGACTGACTGGCCTGTAGTTCCCTGGTTCCTCCTTCTTACCCTTTTTGAAAATGGGGCTAATGTTTCCCCTTTTCCAGTCTGTGGGGACTTCCCCAGACTGCCATGACTTTTGCCTGGAGTTGCTTTAGGAGCCCTTGTATGTACTCCACAGCTTTTGATGGCAGCTGGGGAAGCAAGAAGAGGCCAAAACCAGCCTGAGCTCTGCAGAAGACCCTGCTGAGTTTCCAAAGTGCAAAAAAACACTGATAGTGTGATGTAGGGGGCTGCAAACTTGCTGGTTCAAACCCTGCAGAAGGCACCAATGTCCTACCTGGGCAGTGAGGCAATGCCAGAATTCCTGACCTTAAATTGTCCCTGTGAGAAGTCACAAAGAGCTCCCTTGGTGATGCTGCTGCTTCTTGCTTCCTTCAGGCATTAAGCATCACTCCAAAATGAATAAAAAGTTGATTTTAAAAAGATTATTAAGTTCTTCAGGCTAGAGGAAAGGTTAATGCTCCTCTCCATGGTCATGTGGCTTTCATGTTTGCTGTCATGGACAAGAGCTGTTTTTTTCCTCTCCCTTTCAACAAGAGAATGAATAGGAAATAGTGACAGAAAAAGAAGGATCAAGTGCCAAATTCAGACGGATGTCTGGGGCCTGATAAACTACTGCAGGCTTATCCCAGCACAAATAACACCAGACTCACTGTGACACTTGCTGGTTGTGTGGGCCAGGCCAAACACTGAAGTACCTGGTACCTCACCTGGGGGAGGCAGAGCCCATGCTGGGATTATTCAGTGGCCCCAGACTCCATTTCTGCTGGTGCCAAGCCACGTTGGGCACAGCGTCACCTGCCTTCAGCTCTAGATTCAGCAGCATCACGCTGCCAGCATAAACCCCTGAAGCTCCCTGTGGTGAATCAGGGCCCTGAATATTCAACACCCGCAGCTTCAGGGCTGCTCAGAGCTGGGGATTTGCTGCTGTGTGGATGCTTTTCTCTGCCTTTCCGAAATTCAGATCAACACGTTGTGCTTTCTCTGGAGCCTGAGGCTGTTCCGACCCGAGACTCTGTTTTGCCCCAGCTCTAATTAAAACACCACATCCATATCCGGCCTTGAGTCGGGAAGCTAAACTGCTTGAAGAAACTCACACCCCCTTCTACAGCCCACAGACTCAAATGTCTCATGTTGTAAGGAGGGAACCAGACCCCAGCTGCTCCTCGTCACCCCAGGAAGAGGCACCCTCCAGCTCCTCAGACACTTCTGATGGCAAAGGGAAGGGGTTAAGGCAGCTTTGGGCCTGGCGCAGTGGCTTTACAATCAGAACGATGCAATGCTGGCTCTCAAGGGCTAGGACACTGGAGACCCTGCATCTACACCACCATTGGGTCATCCCTGAAGCTCTTAAGACCCTTTGGTTCTTCAATTTAACCACAGCAAGAGGATTTCAACACTGACATTTGCCAAGCGGTGTTAGGCAACTTAATTAATGTTTGCAGAGCTTTGAGCAGGCAGTGCTCTATGTGCATAAATTGTCTTATTTCAGCCAGGCCACAAGACCCATGGAAATCCCAGCACTGCCACATCAGCCACATCCACGGCAGCATGGGTGCACCACCTCTGCAAGGAGTCTCCTTTAGCACCTTGGGGTGATGCACCCTGGGCACCTGGAGCCAGAGGACAGCAGCTGCAGGAGCACAGCTGCCCCTGGCTCCTCCAGAAACCCCTCAGAGAGGCACCAACATAGAATCATGTGGGAAGAATAGAATCATATGGAATCACAGGCTGGAAGGGACCTCCAAAGGTCATCCAGTCTGACCTCCCTGCAGTCAGCATGAACATCCCCAACTAGATGAGGTTGCCCAGGGCCTCGTTGAGCCTCACCTTGAGTATCTCCAGGGAAGGAGCCTCAACCACCTCCCTGGGCAACCTGTTCCAGTGTTCCACCACCCTCATAGTGAAGAACTTTTTCCTGCTATCCAATCTAAACCTGCTCTTCTCTAGTTTGAAGCCATTGCCCCCTTGTCCTGTCACTGCAGGCCCTTGTAAACAGTCTCTCTACATTCTTCCTGTAGGGTCCCTTCAGGTACTGGAAGGCTGCTATCAGGTCTCCCCAGAGCCTCCTCTTACATGCTGGAAGCCCCTGCACATCTCCCTGTTTGGATGTTAGGAACAGGTTCTTTACCATGAGGATAGTGGAACACTGGAACAGGCTGCCCAGGGCCCATCAGGCCCAACAGGCTGCTGGGGCCCCATCTCTGGAAGTATTTCAAGGTGAGGCTCGACAGGCCTCTGAGCAACCTGATCTAGTTGAGGATGTCCCTGCTGACTGCAGGGGTGTTGGACTAGGTGACCTTTGGGGGTCCCTTCCAACCCAGACCATTCTACGATTCTATGATAACTGAGCAGAAACCACCTTTGCTCTGTTGATCAAACATATTCCAGCACACCTGGAGGGTCCCTTCCAACTTGATGCAATCTGTGAACCTGTGACTCTGTGTGTGGGGTTATTCCTCACATGCTATTTGCACACCCATCCCTATCACCGCCAAAGACAACACCACAGCAGCCAACAGCAGCTTGAGTCTGTGCCAGTGACGGGAGGGTGTGAGATGCTTTCTCAGTGCCACTTTTGGCAGAGATCTCTCTTTACAGACTTGCTGTACCTTTGCTTTTTCAGTTGAACTGTGGAGGTATCTATAATGAGAGATCAAAACAGTAGTTGTGCCCCATGATTTGTTTCTTCAATTCTTGTGTGTCTGTGTAAACTACACAAAGTCACAGCATAAGAAAGCCACAGCGTGGCTCCAGCATGGTGCTGGAGAATGTCCAGGGAAGAGCAACAAGAATGGTGAGGGGTTTGGAGGGCATGACATAGGAGGAGTGGCTGAGGGAACTGGGGTTGTTTAGGCTGGAGAAGAGGAGGCTGAGGGGAGTCCTCATTGCTCTCTACAACTCACTGAAAGGAGGTTGGAGTGAGGCCAGTGTTGGTCTCTTCTCCCAAGTAACTAGCAATAGGACAAGAGGAAATGGGTTTAAGTTGTGCCAGAGGAGGTTTATAGAATTGTTAGGGTTGGAAAGGACCTCAAGGATCATCCAGTTCCAATCTCCCTACCATAGGCAGGGACACCTCACACTAGATCAGGTTGCTCACAGCCACATCCAGCCTGGCCTTAAAAACCTCCAGGGATGAGGCTTCCACCACCTCCCTGGGCAACCTGTTCCACTGTCTCACCACCCTCATGGGGAAGAACTTCCTAATATCCAGTCTGAATCTACCCATTTCTATTTTTGCTCAATTCCCCCCAGTCCTACCACTACCTAATACTCTGAAAAGTCCCTTCCCAGCTTTCTTGTAGTCCCCTTAAGATATTGGTAAGCCACAATAAGGTCTCCTGGGAGCCTTCTCTTCTCCAGACTGAACAGTCCCAACTCCCTCAGTTTGTCCTCATAGCAGAGGTGCTCCAGACCTCTGATCATCCTCATGGCCCTTCTCTGAACACATTCCAGCAGGTTTAGGTTGGATATTAGGAAAAATCTTATTCCTGCAAGAGTGGTAAAGGCTGTCCAGGGAGGTGGTGGAGTCACCACCCCTGGAGGTGTTCAAGCAGTGTGCAGATGTGGAGCTTCAGGACATGGTTTAGTGGACATGGGAGTTGGGTTCCAGTTGGACTTGATGATCTTAAAGGTCTTTTCCAGCCTTAATGATTCTATGATTCTCAGAGTCACCCAGCTTGTGGCCTGAGGATAAATAACACATCCCAATATATCACACGAGTGGGGATGCAAACCACACAAGAATATGTAGAAGAGGAAAATGCATTTTGCTGGGTGTAAGTTATTGGACTTCTAAAGGCAGGGAAAAGAGAGGCAGGAGAGAGGAGGGGAAGCCGGGGGAGGGGGAGGGATGGAAGGTTTGCTCCTGTTTTCCCTCCTGCAAATAAATCAGCGGGCTCGCATCGCCGGCGCCTGAATAATATATGCCAAGTCTGCGTGGCAGGGCCGGCACCGGTAACAAGTCGGGGGCTCCGCCGTGCACACTGACTGCAAATTGGGTTGGGTTATCAGGAAACAAAAAAAAAAAGGAGAAGAGGGAAAAAAAAAAAGAGAGAGAATAAAAAAAAAAAAAAGGCATCCAACAACCAACCCCCCCCCCCCTTCCCCCACCTGATTATGAACCTCATGCATAGCAAATGACAGAGCAATAACGCTCGCCTTGCCTGCGGCGGAGGTAAGGAAAAAAAAAACCGAAAAAAAAAAAATCAACTATTTACAGACTGACAGGGTAATGGACACTTTCCCAGAGAGCCGTTAGAAAGAAGTAGTAAATGGGCCCGTGCTGATGCAGGGCAGCGGGGCCCGGTCAGGGATCAAGACACACGGCACCGTATCGGATAACAGATAATTGGCAGGTCACATCCAAATGAGTGTAGTCATGCATCATCCGGAAGGCTTTTGCTGGTTATAAAGACACTTGTAAACAATTCATGCTGCTGAACATGGCAATAATATGTTGATCCGGCATGTAATGAGGTGTTCCCGGAATCAATAAACTAGTCATGAAGAGCAGGGAGCAAGGTCAGCGCCTGCCTTTTTGATGACCTTTCCTGGGCTGCTAAGGACATCATATACTCTGAAGAGGACTTTTCTCATATTGCAGAAGGCGCCGAGTGTCAGAACTTCCATTCGCAGCAAGCAAATGAACAGCCGGGCTCTGCATGCTAATGAAGTCCAGGCTATTTTCCACCTTTTCATCTGCACATTAAGCTCTTGACTTTGGAGAAGGTGGGAATTAGGTTGGACCCTCGTGTCAGACTGCCTGATGGCTCGGCTCCGGAAAACTGGTAATTGAAGCTGATGACTGATGCGGAGGAGGCCTGAATTTGGAAATAAACAGTTTCAAGCACTGCATGTCATTACTAGAGAGACTGCTGAGTGAATGGAAATGAGTTCTGTTTCTCCAGTCTAATGCAGTTTCTCAGCAGGAAAAACACCGTCTTTGAGACAACAATGCCAGTCATTAAGATTTAAATGTTCTGGCCATAATGTAAGGAATAGCACCTGCCTTCCAAACAGCATTTAGGGAAATGCTGCCCCACACCAGGCTCTGCACTCCAGCTCCAGCCCCTAGCCCTGGAGGAGTCAGGTTTGATGCCACTCGCCCCCCACCCTGCACGCCGTGCTCAGCTGTTGCCAGCCAGGTCAAAACACTAGGAAAAAGATCAGTGACACCCAAAGCGTGGGGCTCAGGAACCTGTAACTGAAAAGGACACTTACCGTGCTGCATCTGCACCGTTTAATTGCTTTTCCCAAACACATTTAGCAGAAAGCCTGCTGGCCTCATCCCCTACCACCCCTGCTGGCCTCGTTCACCACCACCACCTCTGCTGCTCATTGGGGTGGCCTTAATTCATGTCAGCCCAGCTGCCGACCCCGGAAAGATAGAAAAATGGAGTTTCTAGACGAAGTACTTAAAGGCCAACACTTCCAGGCTTGAAGATGAGCACTCTGTCACCTGAGCTGTTGGGAAAGGACATTAAAAACGCTGCAAGCCCTTTCAAAATCCTACCTGGCGCTGTGAAACCGAGCAGAGCAACTTGTTAGCTAGGGCAGAGGCAGGCAGCCACCTCACGAGGGTTTCCAGGGCTTTGAAGTGCTGCTGTTGGGACACGACAGTTGGTTAACAGTTTGTTATCTAAGGCATAAGCAGGCAGCCATTTTTCTGCTGCCAGAGAAAGGACATCTGGGGTCTTGAGTTGAAAAGCAGCGACTCTGCCTACAGCCCAGTCTGGCTGAGGAGGGAAGTGGTAGAGGATGCTTCAGTGCACATCCTTCGGGTCCCGCAGCGCTGCAAAGCCCTTACTCCCACCTAGCCAACGTGGTACATGCACAGCATGGACAATAAGGGCTATTTGTGCTTGGAAGATGTATTTGTTAAATATAGATAGGTGTTTTATCTTCAAACTCAAGTGTTGCCAAGAGCCTGGTAGCTCACTCCCTTTGCAGCTCCCCCCCAAGCACGCCCAGGATGACGACCTGCAGGCTCCACGTTTCTCCAACCATCACGCCAAGATGTGCACACTGGTGGCATAAGGTGGGGGTGTGCTGCAGACAGGGGCTCCCAGAAACCCCTGGTCACCCCATATGGAGACCACTGAGCCCAACAGCCCTCCTGCACCCCCGCTGGGGTGGCCGCTTCCCCCTCCTCGCCGCTGCCTCCCGCCCGCCCCCGCCGCCTCCCTCCTGCCGCCGCCATTCCCCTCAGAGGTGGCTACATCTCAGGAGTGGGGCTGTTTGTATAATAGTTTGCAAACCTTCAACATGAAAGGATATAGAAGGATGCAAGTTATTATTATGAAAATGAACCAAGTGACAGACAAAAATATTCAGGAGATGTAATCTGCTGTCCCTACAATGCACTCGCAGAGAAGAGCACTTGGCAGGCAGAAGAGTAATCGTCAGATACATTGCCTTTTGTTAAATTGCTTTTGCTCTGACAATGCCTTTTAAAACCACATGCAATCTTAATTTAAAATACCTAATACCTAAAGGTATAGGGCCCCAGTGCTGGGCTGCAGTTTGGGCTCTGTCCAAAGCAATTCCACTGGCTTAATACCACTGTTCCTCATTTTAATCACACAGCAATTGGAGGAGGCTGAATTCTACCTGTAAGGAAACCGTGGACCTGATCCAAGCATCACTAAAAATCAATTGAGCACAGATTTATTCCTGTGAAGAAGTGAAGCCTACCTGTCAGCTCACTTCTGTCCAAACTTGGGTCACATTCCATGAATAAGGAAGGTCCCCTCCCAGTGTAGTTGTGCAAAATGGGGAGGGAGGGGAAATGCAAAATTCAGCTCTTTGGTTTATTAGTAGCTTTGGAAAATGGTTACAAGTAAGGAAGGGGAACCCCAGCACAAGAGGAACATAGAAGTGCTAGAGTGGATCCAAAGGAGGGCCACAGAGATGATCAGAGGGCTGGAGAACCTCTCCTATGAAGACAGGCTAAAAGAATTGGGGCTGCTCAGCCTGGAGAAGAGAAGGCTCTGGGGAGACCTTAAAGCTATATTTCAGTATCTGAAGGGGGATCTACAGGAAGGCTGGGGAAGGACTGGTTAGAATGACTTGGAGTGATAGGAGGAGGGGCAATGGTTTGAAAGTGGAGCAGGGAAGACTCAGGTTGGACATCAGGAGGAAGCTCTTTACAATGAAAGTGGTGAAATACTGGAACAGGTTGCCCAGGGATGTGGTTGAGGCCCCACTCCTGGAACATTTGAGATCAGCCTTGATGTGTCCCTGGGCAGCCTGATGGAGTTGGAGGTGTCCCTGCTGCCTGCAGGGGTGCTGGACAAGATGACCATCCTGGAGACATTCAAGAGCAGGCCTTTGAGGGTCCCTTCCAACCTAATGCAATCTGAATGTATGAACTGCTAATTGTTAAAGACTGAAGGTTTGGGAGCAGGAGATGGTTTTGCACCCCTTAACTCACTGCTTAATTAAATGGCCCCCAGACACCCCCAGAAGCTCCTGGGGTGCCCTCTGGCCACCTGAAAGGAGCCAAGAGCTGAGAAACCAAAGGCAGCATTGGCATTGTTGCTCATGAGGGCAGATTTAGACTGGAGATTAGAAAGAAATTCTTTAGAGTAAGGATGGTGAGACACTGGAGCAGGTTGTCCAGGGAAGCCATAGAATCACAGAATCACTGAAGCTGGAAAAGACCTCTGAGATCATCAAGCCCAGCCCGTGACCTAATCTAATACCACACCATGGATGCTTCTTCCCCGGTGCTGATCAAGGCCAGGTTGGACGAGGCCTTGAGCACCCTGCTCTAGCAGAAGGTGTCCCTGCCCGTGGCAGGAGGGTTGGAACTAGATGAACTCTAAGGTCCCTTCCAACCCAACTCATTCTGTGATTCTCTCAGGAGGGGCAGGTGTATATCAAGGCAGGGTATGGCAAGGTGTCGGCAGCATTGGGCTCAGCCCATTCATCAGCACTCCTCCCAGCCTCCCAACTTCATTAATAACCTCCCTCCTGATGCTAATGCCATCAGAAAATTATGCAGGCTGTTTGTATTTCCTTACAGCCAGAACAGGCTGCTGACACAATGTGCCCGGTTGACGGTGCCCCTTTAAGAGAGGGAATATGGTGGACGGAAGTTGGTAAACGGAAGGAAGAGTCTAAACTAATTTTCATTGGTCAAGTGGGAGGAAGCACTATCTGGCCTGAGAGTGAAGTGGGCATTCCCAGCACTTCTCTGTCACTCTTGCTTCCGCATCTCCTTCGGTGCAGCAGCTCCCCTGTGCTGGGCTTTCTGCCAAGGCTCCGGCCTTGAAAACTGATAAGGCCTGTATTAACTCCTTCCAACTAACACAAACTGCTTCTAACATTTTTTTTTCTCTCTTTTCTTCCTCTTTCTATCCCATTCTGGGGAAAGGGGGGAGGAGAGGGGAGAGCGGAGGTGAGGATCCCCCTCGGCCGAGGGGGGTTACTCTCGTTTCTGTGCTACTCTGTTGTATATCTTTGTATATATTGTAGATATTGTAAATTTGTAAATATTCCCCTGCAAAATCCTACACTGCTTTGTAAATATAGCTCCACTGCTTTGCTAATTCGGCTGGTGAGTTTTTTTTTTCCTTTCCCTTCAATTTTTTATTCCCTTTTACCTTACAAGGGGGAAGGGAAGAGGCTTCTCGGCCTTACCCTTTCACCCACCACATTTTTTTTATTGGCGCCCAACGTGGGGCAGATAATTAGTTTAATTTATTACTTGATTGATTTAGTGTTTTCCAGCTGAATTAGCAAACATGAAGGTCCTGTGGTTTGTGGAGCGATTGTTCTTTTCAATTTTTGGGGCTCTGGTTTACAGATATTGTTTGGGTTTGATTTTGGATTACCTGGGCAAATATTTGGTGCGGACAATTTATATGTGGGTTATGTATAGAGTTAAATTATGGTATGGAAAATGTATTAATTTATTATGGCCAGTGAGATACAGGAATGTTACCTCCACCACTCTCCCAATTGAGATAAAGGGTTTTAAGATTCCACCGGAGGAGAGAGTAACTTTAGGTGATGCCTGGGATCCAAAGGTGATTTATGTGATGTGTATAATTCTGCTGCTGGTGATAACTAATGTGTTTTCTCTGTATTCCTTGTGGCGAGAGAAAAAGGTGTCCAGGGCATGTTTTGTTATTAAAACTAGATCAAAAAGAAAACGCCGTGGCTCTCGATCAGTCCCAGAGTCATCTAGTGATGAGGACTGTGGAGAACCCGTGTCAGTTAAAAAGAAGGCTAAAAAGTTAATTGGTAAAGCAGCTCTAAATGACTTTGCTGATTCTAGCAAACAGCCAAGGGCATCGGCTGGTATCAACATGGCACCTACTCCTTCTCCCACTCCTTCTCCTTCTTCTTCTTCTCCATCGGCCATTAACGGAGCAACGTCACTTCCGCCCAATCCCTCGGTGGGACCGGAAGTCACTGCCCCAGCAGCTGATTTATCTCAGGATCTGTCAGCTTCCATTAAGGTGGCTGTAAATTCAAACACAGCTCCAGTTAAGGTGGCTCCTTTAAAGACTAGAGGTGCAAAGGCCAAAGATGGAGAAGAAGAGGAGCTGGAGACTGATCCTGGTGAGGGGCCCTCTACTCTAAAAGATCCTGCTCAGGAGGAAGAGGTGGTTTGTTTTAAAGATCTAGCTAACCTAGTGAGATCAAAGCAGGATACAGATGAAGCTAGGAAAGCAGCTGGCAAAGGTGGTTCTCAGCTTAAAGAGATCCTTAGGAGAATGACAGCAGGATTATATGGACAAAAAATTCAGGGAGACGAGGCGGAAGATGATATTTTGGAATGTTCTTCGCCCCGCGAGGAATTGCGCAATGTCCGTAAAGATTTCACCAGGGCAGATAAGGAACCAATTCTAGCTTGGCTCAGTAGGTGTTATGATACAGGTGCTCTAGCTCTAACAGTTGGAGACAAGTCAGCAGCTCAGTTAGGAACTCTCTCAAGGGACAATGGAATAGATAGACATCTAGGCAGAGCTCTCGGTAAGGTTAGTCTGTGGATACGCCTTTTAATGGCGGTTGCCCTGAGATACCCTTCCCGAGATGATCTTCCATGGAATCCTAAACCCTGGACTACCATAGATGAGGGAATTAAGCGCTTGAGAGAATTTGCTGTTAGAGAGCTACTCTATGGTGAACATGAAACTCTAAATCCTGATGACATTCCTGTGGGTATTGGTCTTGCTAAAAAGATCATCAAACTTGCTCCTTCTAATTATGCAAACATTCTGGCAAGCAGAATTGTGTCAAGAAGTTATGGTGGAGCTTCTCCCACGGTTGGCCAATTCAGTGATCAAATGAGACAATTGGAGGATAGCATGACACGTGGTTCTTTGGTTTCAGCCATTAAAACTATGTCTGGTGATATACAGAATTGCATAAGAGAGTTAAAAGATGAATTTAGAAATTCCATATCCCAATTGGCACAAAGGGATAATTTCAATTCTTCCTCCAGGTGGATACAAGTTTCATCTGTGAGGAATACACGTCCTCCAAGGAGGTCATTCCAAAACAGGTCATTCCAGAACAGGTCGTTCCAAAACAGACCGCCAAGGCAATCACGTAGAACTATTTGGATAACTCTGCGTGATCAGTTTGGTGAGAACATGAACCGCTGGGATGGCCAACCAACTTCTAATCTTTTCAGGAGACTGAGGGAATTGCAAAGTGGCAGAACCCAAGGTAGCAATACCAGAAGGGTAGCTGTTACTTCCACAGTTCCCCAGAATGACTCTTATGGTTCCAACAGTGGCTCCAGTTATAACATGCAAAGTTATAACCCTGCAAACTATGTGCAATGCACATGTGCGCATGTTCCCCATAACCAGGGGTGCCCTGCCTCCCGCCAGGGGGAGGAGAGGGATAACAGAGATAATAGAATCTATTGGGATGTGTACATCCAGTGGCCTGGCACTTCACAATTTCGGAAGTACAGGGCCTTGGTTGACACAGGAGCTCAGTGCACCATAATACCATCAAATTATCAGGGATCAGAGTCTATAACTATTCTGGGAGCCACTGGTGGATCTCAAGAGTTAAGTAAGGTAGAGGTTAATATAAGTTTAACTGGTAAGCAATGGAGGAAGCATACAGTTGTGACCGGACCTGATGCACCTTGTATTTTGGGAATTGATTTTCTGAGAGAAGGGCGTTTCAAAGACCCTAGAGGTTACAAATGGGCTTTTGGAGTAGCTTCAATAGAAATTGATGGACAGAAATTGAAGCTGTCTGCCAGACCTGAACTTTCTGATGAATCTGCAGTTGTGGGACAACATAAGATACAGGACATTAAATTGCCGGTTGCTTCTCAGACTGTGCATCACAGACAATACAGAACCAACCGTGACTCTTTGTTGCCCATTCAGAATCTGATTCGTCAGTTGGAGAGTCAGAAAGTCGTCAGCAAAACTCATTCACCTTTCAACAGTCCAGTGTGGCCTGTGCGGAAGCAGAATGGAGACTGGCGTCTGACGGTAGACTACCGAGCCCTGAATGAAGTGACACCACCTATGAGTGCAGCAGTGCCAGACATGATGGAGCTACAGTATGAACTGGAATCCAAAGAGGCCAAATGGTATGCTACCATAGACATTGCTAATGCATTTTTCTCTATTCCCATAGCAGAGGAATGCAGGCCTCAGTTTGCTTTCACCTGGAGAGGAATCCAGTACACTTTCAACAGGCTGCCAATGGGCTGGATCCACAGCTCAAGCATCTGTCATGCAGTGATCCACGATGCTCTGGAGAAAGGCGGTGCTCCAGAACACATCCAGTTCATCGATGATATCATTGTCTGGGGTAAAACTGCTGAGGAAGCCTTCGAGAAAGGTAACAAAATCATTGACATTCTTCTGAATGCAGGTTTTGCCATCAAACGAGACAAGGTGAAAGGACCTACCACAGAGATTCAGTTTCTGGGAGTGCGATGGCAGGATGGACGCCGACACATTCCAGTGGATGTGGTAAATAGAGTCTCTACCATGGCAAATCCCACAAACAAGCAAGAGACCCTACGTTTCTTGGGGATAGTGGGATTTTGGAGACTGCACATTCCTGGATACAGTCAGATTGTGAAACCTCTGTATGATGTAACTCGAAAGAGAAACCATTTCCACTGGGGACCTGAACAACAAGCAGCCTTTGACCAGATAAAGCAAGAGGTAATTCAAGCAATGGGTCTGGGACCTGTCCGAGATGGTCCAGACATTAAGAACATTTTGTACACGGCTGCAAGTGACAATGGTCCAACCTGGTGCCTGTGGCAAAAAGCTCCAGGTGAGACACGTGGACGACCTCTTGGTTTCTGGAGTCGAGGTTACAGAGGTTCAGAGGCTAATTATACTCCAACAGAGAAAGAAATCTTAGCTGCCTATGAAGGAGTAAAAGCATCTTCTGAAGTGGTTGGAACTGAATCACAACTTCTTCTAGCTCCCAGATTACCAGTTTTGAATTGGATGTTCAAAGGCAAAGGTTCCACACCACATCATGCCACAGACTCCACATGGTCCAAGTGGATGGCTCTGATAACACAGAGAGCTCGAATGGGAAATCTTGAAAGACCTGGTCTAGTGGAGGTGATCTCCAGTTGGCCTGAAGGTATCAACTGTGCTAAACCTCCAGAGGAGAAAGTAACTCGTGCTGAGGAAGCTCCTCCTTACAATGACCTTTCTGATGATGAAAAGAAATATGCTTTGTTCACAGACGGTTCCTGTCGTCTTGTTGGAAACAAGCGAAGGTGGAAGTCTGCAGTGTGGAGTCCAACACGCCGAGTTGTAGAGGCGAAAGATGGAGAAGGAGAATCCAGTCAGTTCGCAGAGGTAAAAGCTGTCCAGCTAGCTCTCGACGTGGCTGAACGTGAGAGATGGCCAAAGCTTTATCTCTACACCGACTCATGGATGGTAGCCAATGCTCTATGGGGTTGGCTAAAGAACTGGAAGAAGAGTGGTTGGCAGAGAAAAGGAAAACCCATTTGGGCAGCCAACCTATGGCAGGACATTGCTGATCGAATCGAGAGAATTCCAGTGAAAGTGAGGCACATCGATGCTCACATTCCTAAGAGCAAAGCTACTGAGGAACAGCAACACAACCATCAGGCAGATCTAGCTGCAAGAGTTTCTCAAGTAGACATGGACTCTAATCTTGATCTCGACTGGAAACACCGAGGTGAGATATTCTTAGCTCGGTGGGCTCACGATTCGTCAGGACATCAAGGCAGAGATGCAACATACCAATGGGCTCGTGACAGATCCATAGACATTTCCATGGATGCTATCACACAAGTCATCCATGACTGTGACATTTGTGCTGCTATTAAGCAGGCAAAACGACTTAAGCCCTTGTGGTATGGTGACCGATGGTCAAAGTACAAGTATGGTGAAGCTTGGCAGATTGACTACATCACTCTACCACGTTCTCGTTCTGGTAAGCAATACGTGCTTACTATGGTAGAGGCAAACACTGGATGGTTGGAAACTTATCCAGTTCCACATGCAACTGCACGCAACACCATTCTTGGTCTGGAGAGACAAATCCTGTGGAGACACGGAACTCCAGAGAGGATTGAGTCAGACAACGGAACTCATTTCAAGAACAACCTTGTAAAGAACTGGGCAAAAGAGCACGGTATTGAGTGGATATTCCACATTCCCTACTATGCACCAGCTTCAGGGAAGATTGAACGCTACAACGGTTTGTTGAAGACCACTCTTAAAGCCATGGGGGGTGGATCTTTGAAAAACTGGGAAAAACATTTAGCACAAGCAACCTGGCTGGTAAATAGTAGAGGTTCAGTGAACCGAGCTGGACCTGCACATTCAGATTTGCTACGGAAAGTGGAAGGTGATAGAGTTCCTGTTGTTAGAGAAAAGAATCTGTTAGGTAAAACTGTTTGGGTATTTTCACCCTCAGGAGAGGCTAAACCTGTCCGAGGGGTGGTTTTAAAGCTGAAGGTCTGGGTCACACTTATTGGGTAATGCAAGAGAATGGTGAAATTCAGTGTATTCCACAAAGAAATTTAACTTTAGCTGAAAGAGGTTAACTTCGAACTGCTGTACAGCTACATCGCGCCCAAAAGAAGAATCAACGAGGAATCTACGGTGCACGAACCCTGAGATCCCTGAGAGCCCTGAGTCAACTAAGAGACCCTGAAATTTCCCTGTTTCCCTTTTCTTTGCTTCTTCGGCGAAGAAATGAACTGTTTTCCATTTTTCTCATTTTCTGATTTTCTTGGACTTTTGAATCATCTACATCTGAGCATAGCCGGAATGGACTATGAACTCTATTCACGAACTGTAAATATCATCTTGGATTGGATGGACAGTATAAACAGCCAATGAAAATTGTTTAGAAGGGGTGGATTGTGCCCGGTTGACGGTGCCCCTTTAAGAGAGGGAATATGGTGGACGGAAGTTGGTAAACGGAAGGAAGAGTCTAAACTAATTTTCATTGGTCAAGTGGGAGGAAGCACTATCTGGCCTGAGAGTGAAGTGGGCATTCCCAGCACTTCTCTGTCACTCTTGCTTCCGCATCTCCTTCGGTGCAGCAGCTCCCCTGTGCTGGGCTTTCTGCCAAGGCTCCGGCCTTGAAAAACTGATAAGGCCTGTATTAACTCCCTTCCAACTAACACAAACTGCTTCTAACATTTTTTTTTCTCTCTTTTCTTCCTCTTTCTATCCCATTCTGGGGAAAGGGGGGAGGAGAGGGGAGAGCGGAGGTGAGGATCCCCCTCGGCCGAGGGGGGTTACTCTCGTTTCTGTGCTACTCTGTTGTATATCTTTGTATATATTGTAGATATTGTAAATTTGTAAATATTCCCCTGCAAAATCCTACACTGCTTTGTAAATATAGCTCCACTGCTTTGCTAATTCGGCTGGTGAGTTTTTTTTTTCCTTTCCCTTCAATTTTTTATTCCCTTTTACCTTACAAGGGGGAAGGGAAGAGGCTTCTCGGCCTTACCCTTTCACCCACCACACACAAATCAGCCATTAGCGATTCACACTGAGGAGTCTCTGCTAATTGTATCACAGTATCAGTATCACTTACTTAGGTTGGAAAGGACCTCGGGGATCATCAAGTCCAACCTATCAACACAGACCCCATGCCTAGACCATGGCACCAAGTGCCACGTCCAATCTCCCCTTGAACGCCTCCAGGGTCGATGACTCAACCACCTCCCTGGGCAACCCGTTCCAATGCCGAATGACTCGCTCGGTGAAGAACTTCCTCCTCACCTCGAGTCTGAACTTCCCCTGGCGCAGCCTGAGACTGTGTCCCCTCGTTCTGGTGCTGGCTGCCTGGGAGAAGAGGCCAACCCCCTCCTGGCTACAACCACCCTTCAGGTAGCTGTAGAGGGCAATGAGGTCACCCCTGAGCCTCCTCTTCTCCAGGCTAAACAATCCCAGCTCCCTCAGCCTCTCCTCATAGGGCTTGTGTTCAAGGCCTCTCACCAGCCTTGTTGCCCTTCTCTGGACACGCTCAAGTGTTTGATGTCCTTCTTAAATTGAGGGGCCCAGAACTGGACACAGTACTCTAGGTGCGGCCTAACCAAAGCAGAGTACAGGGCACTATGACCTCCCTGCTCCTGCTGGCCACACTATTCCTAATGCAGGCCAGGATGCCATTGGCCCTCCTGGCCACCTGGGCACACTGCTGGCTCATATTCAGGTGGCTGTCGATCAGCACACCCAGGTCCCTCTCTGTTTGGGAGCTCTCCAGCCACTCCGACCCCAGCCTATAGCTCTGCATGGGATTGCCATAGCCAAAGTGCAGCACTCGGCACTTGGACTTGTTGAATGACATCCCATTGGACTCTGCCCATCTGTCCAGTCGGTCGAGGTCCCTCTGCAGAGCCTTTCTACCCTCTAACTGACTAACATCTGCCCCTAACTTTGTGTCATCTGCAAACTTGCTGATGACTGACTCTCTCCTTCATCCAGATCATCAATGAATATGTTGAAGAGGACAGGGCCCAGCACTGATCCCTGGGGGACACCACTGGTGACTGGCCTCCAGCTGGATGTGGCACCGTTCACTACCACTCTCTGGGCCCGGCCCTCCAGCCAGTTCTAACCCAGTACAGAGTGTAATGGTCCAATCCACGGGCTGACAGCTTAGTCAGCAGTTTGCTGTGGGGGACGGTGTCAAAGGCCTTGCTGAAGTCTAGGTAGACCACATCCACAGGCCTCCCCACATCCACCAGACGGGTCACCTGATCATAGAAAGAGATCAGGTTGGAGAGGCAGGATCTGCCTTTCCTGAATCCATGTTGGCTGGACCTGAGCCCTTGGCCATCCTTCAGGTGCGCAGTTATTGCCGCCAGGATAATCTGCTCCATCACTTTCCCTGGCACTGAGGTCAGGCTGACCGGCCTGTAGTTTCCAGGTTCCTCCATCCGACCCTTCTTGTGGATGGGGACCACGTTGGCCAGTTTCCAGTCATCTGGGACCTCACCGGTGAGCCAGGACTGGAGGAAAATGATGGAGAGTGGCCTAGCTAGCACATCTGCCAACTCTCTCAGCACCCTAGGATGGATCCCATCCGGTCCCATGGACTTGTGAATATCCAAGTGGCTCAGCAGGTCCCGAACTAACTCCTCATGGATTTCCGGGGCATTACACTGCTCGCCGACCCCATCGCCCAGCTCCGGAGGCCACTCGTCCTGAACTCCTGCCTTGCTGTTAAAAATTGAGGCAAAGAATGTGTTCAGGACCTCAGCTTTCTCCTCATCCTCAGTCACCGTGTTCCCCTCCAGGTCCACTAGGGAGTGCAGGTTCTTCCTGCCCCTCTTCTTATTGTTAATATATTTATAAAAATGCTTTTTATTGTCTTTGACAGAGGTGGCCAGCTTCAGTTCCAGCTGGGCCTTAGCCTCCCTAATTTTATTCCTACATAATCTAACAGCTTCCTTGAACATACCTCGAGAAGCCTTCCCCTCCTTCCAAAGGTGATACAGCCTCCTCTTCCCCCTTAAATCCTCCAGGAGCTGCTTGCTCATCCAGGCTGGTCGCCTTCCCCGCCGGCTTGCCTTCCGGCACGTAGGAACCGCCAATTCCTGTGCCTTCAAGAGCTCCTGTTTGAAGTAGGTCCAACCCTCCTGAACCCCTTGGTTCATGAGGGCTGGTACCCAGGGGACTTTACAAACAAGTTTCTTAAATAGGCTGAAGTTCGCCCTTCGGAAGTTTCATAGTTTCATAGTTTCATTCAGGGTTGGAAGGGACCACAAGGATCATCTAGTTCCAACCCCCCTGCCATGGGCAGGGAAACCCCACACTA
Organism: Melanerpes aurifrons; assembly: GCA_011125475.1. NCBI lineage: Eukaryota > Metazoa > Chordata > Aves > Piciformes > Picidae > Melanerpes > Melanerpes aurifrons. The sequence goes on along the minus strand of WWNC01000102.1, from coordinate 49,530 downwards.
GATCAGGCTGGACAGAGCCTCATCCAGCTTGCTCTTAAACACCCCCAGGGACGGGGCCTCGACCACCTCCCTGGACAACCCATTCCAGGGTCTCACCACTCTCATGGTGAAGAACCTCCTCCTCACATCCAGCCTGAATCTCCCCACCTCCAGCTTCATTCCATTCCCCCTAGTCCTATCACTACCTGACATCCTGAGAAGTCCTTCCCCAGCCTTCCTGTAGGCCCCCTTCAGATACTGGAAGGCCACAATTAGGTCACCTCGGAGCCTTCTCTTCTGCAGACTGAACAGCCCCAACTCCTTCAGTCTGCTCTCATAGGAGAGGTGCTCCAGCCCTCTGATCATCCTCGTGGCCCTTCTCTGGACACGTTCCAGCACCTCCACATCCCTCTTGTAATAGGGACTCCAGAACTGGACACAGTACTCCAGATGGGGTCTCACCAGGGCTGAGTAGAGGGGGAGGATCACCTCCGTCGTCCTGCTAGCCACACTTCTCCTGATGCAGCCCAGGATCTGATTGGCTTTGCGGGCTGCAAGTGCACATTGAGAGCTCATGTTGAGCTTTTTGTCCACCAGCACCCCCAAGTCTCTCTCCTCAGGGCTACTTTCCAGCCAGTCACTGCCCAGCCTGTATTTGTGCCTGGGATTGCCTCCACCCAGATGCAGGACCCTGCACTTGCTCTTATTGAACTTCATGAGGTTGGCTTGTGCCCACCTCTCCAGCCTGTCAAGGTCCCTCTGGATGGCCTCCCTTCCCTCCAGCGTGTCTGCTGCACCACACAGCTTGGTGTCATCAGCAAACTTGCTGAGGGTGCACTCAATGCCACTGTCCATGTCACCCACAAAGATGTTGAACAAGACAGGTCCCAGGACTGATCCCTGAGGGACTCCGCTTGTCACTGGCCTCCACTGGGACATGGAGCCATTGACAGCCACTCTTTGGGTGCGGCCATCAAGCCAGTTCCTTATCCATCTAGTGGTCCACCCATCAAACCCATGTGTCACCAGTTTGGAGACCAGGATGTGGTGCGGGACAGTGTCGAAGGCTTTGCTCAGGTCCAGGTAAATGACATCAGTTGCTCGCCCCTCATCTATTAATGTTGTCACCTGCTCATAGAAGGCAACCAGGTTGGTCAGGCAGGATTTGCCCTTGGCAAAGCCATGCTGACTGTTCCCAATCACCTCTTCACTATTCTTTTGAGCGAGTAGTGACTCCAGGAGGATCTGCTCCATGATCTTTCCAGGCACAGAGGTGAGACTGACTGGCCTGTAGTTCCCTGGTTCCTCCTTCTTACCCTTTTTGAAGATGGGGGCAATGTTTCCCCTTTTTCCAGTCCGTGGGGACTTCACCAGATTGCCATGACTTTTGAAATATAATAGAGAGGGGTTTAGCAACCTCATCTGCCAGTTCTCTCAGTACCCGTGGGTGTATCCCGTCGGGTCCCATGGACTTGAACACTTTCAGGTTCTTCAGATGATCACGAACCTGATCTGCACTTACAATGGGCAGTTCTTCCTCCCCGTCCCTGGCTTTGACTTCCATAACGTCAGGAGTGTGGCTAGAGGCCCTTGCAGTGAAGACTGAGGTAAAGAAGTTATTAAGTACCTCAGCCTTTTCCTCATCACTTGTGACCATGTCACCATTTTCCTTTCTGAGGGGGCCCACACCTTCCCTAGTCTTCTTCTTCCCATTAATATAACTGTAAAAGTTCTTAGTGTTCCCTCTAATCTCCCTGGCTAGATTCAATTCAAACTCTGCTTTGGCTTTCCTAACCAGGACTCTCGCTGCTCGGGCAGCTTCCTTATATTCCCCCTGTTCTACCTGTCCTTCTCTCCACTTCCTGTAGAGTTTCCTTTTAAGTAATAGTGTGTCCAGTAGCTCCTTGCCCATCCAGGCAGGCCTCCTAGCATTCTTACCTGCTTTTCTCTTTGTTGGTACACAGAGCTCCTGGACACAGAGGAGGTGGTCCTTGAATATTGACCAGCTGTCCTGGGTCCCTCTTCCCTCCAGGGCTTTGTCCCACGACACTTTGGCTAGCAGATCCCTGAAGCGATCAAAATCTGCACGCCTAAAGTCTAGGGTCGTGAGCTTGGAATACTTCCTCCTGATTGCCCTGAGGATGTTAAATTCAACTGCTTCATGGTCACTGCAGCCAAGGCCGTCTATGAGCCTCACATTGCTTACCAGCCCTTCCCTGTTGGTGAGAACAAGGTCCAGCATAGCACCATTTCTTGTTGGTTCCTCTACCATTTGGAGGAGGAAGTTGTCTTCTATGCAGTCCAGGAACATCCTGGATTGCTGGTGCCTTGCTGTGTTGTCCCTCCAGCAGATGTCCGGGTGGTTGAAATCACCCATGAGGACCAGGGCTTGTGACCTGGAAGCCGCTTCTATTTGCCTATGGAGGGCCTCATCTGCTTGGATCTGCTGGTCAGGTGGCCTGTAGGAGACCCCCACAGTAATATCTCCTTCCCCTGTCCTGCCTTTAATTTTAACCCACACACTCTCAACTAGCTCATCATCCCTCCCCAGTTGGAGCTCCACTGATTCCAACTGGTTACTGACATAGAGGGCAACACCTCCTCCTCTCCTTCCCTGCCTATCCTTCCTAAAGAGTTTATATCCATCTATGCCTACATTCCAGTCATGGGATTCATCCCACCAAGTTTCAGTAACAGCCACTATGTCGTGGCATCCCAGCAGCACAGTGGCCCTTAACTCATCCTGTTTGTTGCCCAAGCTGCGTGCATTCGCATAGAAGCACTTCAGCTGGGCTGGCCCTGTCCTCCTATTGTGCCAAATCCCCTCGGTTTCCACAGAATGTCCTGGTGGATCATTCGTGGCTTGCCTCAGGGCAGCAAGTTGAGAGCCCTTACCATATCTCCTTCTCTCTACTGCTGGTGAGCTGCCCCTCTGTTTGTCACCAGCCAGCAGGAGACTATTAACCCCTTCCCCCTTCAAATCTAGTTTAAAGCCCTATCAATGAGCCCTGCCAATTCCTGCCCCAGGATTCTTATCCCCCTCTGGGACAAGTGTGTCCCATGAGTTGTTTTCAGCTCAGGTGCCTTGAAAACCAATCCATGATTGTGGAACCCAAAGCCCTGTCCAAGGTGAAGGTCCAAAGTCCAAGGTGAAGGTTCTGTTGGTGGTCCTCCCTATCTCCCTGCCTATTGAAAACTTCACTATCTCGTGGTCACTGCACCCTAGGCAGCCTCCCACGATCACGTCTCCCACCAGCCCTTCCCTATTGGAGAACAGCAGGTCAAGCAGAGCCTGTCCCCTGGTAGGCTCGCTTAACAGCTGTGTCAGGAAGCAGTCCTCCATTCGCTCCAGGAATCTTTTGGACTGCCTCCTCCCTGCTGAATTAAGTTCCCAGCAGATATCTGGGAGGTTGAAGTCACCAACAAGGACAAGATCTGATGATCTTGAGACAGCCTCAGTTGCTTGTAGAACAACTCATCAGCCGCCTCATCCTGGTTGGGTGGTCTGTAACAGATTCAATCAGGATGTCAGACTTGTTAGGTTGTCCTCTGATTTTGACCCACAGGCTCTCAACTCCCTCATCTTCCACCTCAAGTTGTGTGGCAGAGAGTGACTCTCTAATATACAGAGCCACCCCTCCTCCTCTTCTCCCTCGCCTGTCTCTCCTAAAGAGCCTGTAACCCCCCATTGTAGCACTCCAATCGTGGGTGCTGTCCCACCAAGTTTCTGAGATGGCGACTACATCATAGTCGCCCTGATGGATTAGGACCTCCAACTCCTCTTGCTTGTTGCCCAGGCTGCGTGCATTGGTGTACATGCATCGCAGCTGGGTTCCTGACTTCTCAACTGACCCTACCTTGCGCCCTACTCTTACCTCTGCAGAGGGACGGATTGCCTCACCCACCCCCTTCAGACCTAGTTTAAAGCCCTCCTAATGAGCCCTGCCAACTCCAGTGCCAGGACTCTCTTACCCCTTCTAGACAGATGCACCCCATCAGGACCCAGCAGGTCAGGTGCAGTGAAAGTTGCCCCATGGTCATAGAACCCAAAGTTCTGCCTCTGGCACCATCCCCTGAGCCAATTGTTGATGGTATGGGTTCTCCCATTCCTCTCAGTGTACACCCCTGACACTGAGGGAACTGAGCAGAACACCACTTGAGCTCCTGCCCCATCAATCAATTGTCCAAGGGCCCTGAATTCCTTCTTAATTGCCCTGGTACCCTTCCTGTCAATCTCATCACTCCCAGCCTGTATTACCATCAGAGGGTAATAGTCAGTGGGCTGGATTAATTTAGGGATTCTCTCCGCAATGTCCCTAACCCCTGCCCCTGGTAGGAGCAGACCTCCCCCTGTGGGATGGGTCGGGACGACATATGGGTCCCTCAGTACCCCCCAGGAGAGAGTCCCCAACAACTATAACCCTTCTCCTTTTCTTTGTGGAGCTGGTTGCTATAGCTGGTGGGGACCGCTTGGGCTTAGGCTTCCCCCCAGAGCTGGTCGTTACAGCTGGTGGGGACCGTTTGGCCTTAGGCTCCCCTCTGGATGGCTGCTCCTCAGCCTCAGCCCTCTCTTCCTTACTGCCCTCAGCCTGCAGGGCCTCATACTTATTATTCAAGGGCAGCGGAGGAGGAGGAGAGGGTCGGGGTGGATTTCTCTTGCCACCCCTGGCAGGGACCTGTATCCATCCCTCTCCTCCTCCAGGAACCCTTCCCTCAGCAGGGGAGATCTGCAGAGCCTTCTCCCACAATGTGCAGAATGTAATTAGTGATTATGTAATATCTAAGCTCTTGCAACTGTCATTAATGTCCACTATTCACCAGAGATAGTTCTTACTGAATTAGAGAATGATCACTGCCTGGTAAATCTACTTAATCCTAAATATGCTAATTAACACTGTACACACTTTAGACAGTGATTAAAAGCACTGGTAACCTCCAAAAAGGTTGCAGCACACCACAACCTAAATTGCTTGCAATGGATTTTTCCTTCAGAAGGTAAATTTGTTTAATTAAACAGGATAGCAAACTGTGAGGAGCAGCTATTGATTAGTGCTTTCTGTAACTGATCTAGTGAGGTACTACTGCAGGCCACAGATGTTCCTGCAGCATCCAAGTCTCTCTGTAGCACCTTCATCCTCCTCCTGCAGCACCCCAGTCCCCCAGCACCACCCTCATCCTCCTCCTGCAGCACCCCAGTCCCCTAGCACCATCCTCATTCTCCTACAGCTCTATTGCAGAGCCTCCAACACCACCGTGGGCACTCCTCCAGCACCCCAGACCCCAGCAACATCATTCTCCTACTGCAGCAGTGCCCCAGTTCCCCTGCAACACCCTGGTCACCCCTGCAACACTCACATCTCCTTGCAGCTCCTCAGTCTCCCTGCAGCATCCTCATCCTCCTTCAGCATGCAGGGCCTCCTGCAGTAGCACCCTCGTCTTCCTGCTGTATCCTTGGGCCCCTGGTAGCATCCTCATAACCATCCTGCAGCACCCTTGTTCTCCAGCAGCACTTTGGGGCCTCCTGCAGCATCCTTATCCTCCTTCAGCACCCTCGGTCCCTCTCGAGTACCTCAGACCCCCAGCAACATCCTTATCCTGCTGCAGCAGCGCCCTGCATGTGGGCCCTTGCAGCACCCTGGTCCCTCTGCAGCACCCTGGTCCCTCTGCAGCATCCTCTCCCTCCTGCAGCATCTTCCCAAGGCCTCCTGCAGAAGCCAGGACCCCCTTGCAGAACCCTTCTCCTCCTGCAGCACCCTTGTTACCCCTGTAACTCCCCAGTCCAGGCATAGCCCTGGCTGGGCCTCTCGGTGAGGGGAGCCTGATGCAAAATGGCTTTCTGAAAGCTCTCCCTCCAGGATTAAATACTCTGCTCCTTAGGTCATAAAGCAGGATATCACTGCAGGCAGCTACAGTAGCTTCCCCTAATAAATTCTTCCTGAAATCTTAATTTCCAGATTGATTTGTGTAAACCAGACTTTAGGTATTAAAATGCTTCTGGCTAAATGATCAGAATAAATGGAGCAATTGTACAGGTTTTGAAACGTCCCTTTTGACTGCCCAGGGTGTTTAATGTATTCTGGTTCTCAGCAAAGGGAAACAACCAAGCAGCCCTGGCTGTCATGAAACACACACCCCCCCCCCCCAGGATAATAGCATCTTGTGATTTAGGGAGATTCTTGCTGCTTATATATTTTATATAAATACTACTCCTGTGTGTATCTCTGCACTCATTCATAATCAAAAGCTGCAGAAGGCTATAAACAGAGCCTGCCTGGCGAGGTATTTAAAATCAGCTTACAAAAATTGGATAACTCATAGATCAGACACAAAATAAGTCATTGGAAAAGCAAGCACACCCCAAAAGGCGAATTAGCAGCACAATGCCTCCTTTAGTTAGCCCCGACACAACAAAAGGACAGGAAAATGCCAATTCCTTGCCACAAAAGGAGAAGTTCCTCGGGGAAACACAGAAAGTGAAAGCAGTGATAAGAAATCAAGCAGACTCTTCATTTTACCTGGGCCCAGTAAATGTGGGCAGCCGAGAGGGAGATTGTGAGTGCCCTAAAACCACCACAGGGTGAAATGTGCACCACACTGGGGGTACCTAGTGGATGCTCTTATGCCCAAGAGGGACGATGGTATCCTGGGTCAAATCAAGTAAAGTGTGTCCAGCAGGTCCAGGGAGGTTCTCCTTCCCCTCTGTTCTGCCCTGGTGAGACTATACCTGGAATACTGTATCCAAGTCAAGAGAGACAGGGATCTGCTGGAGAGAGTCCAATGGAGAGCTATGAGGATGATGAAAGGACTTGAACATTTCTGCCATGAAGAAAGACTGAGAGCCTTGGGGCTGTTTAGTGCTGAGAGGAGAAAGCTGAGAGGGATCTTATCAATATCTATAAATATTTGAGAGGGGGGGCAAGATGAAGGTGCCAGGCTCGTTCTGGTGGTGTCCAGTGATAGGACAAGGAACAAGTACAAGATGGAACACAGGAAGTTCCACCTCAACATGAGGAGAAACTTCTTTACTGTGAGGGTCACAGAGCCCTGGAGCAGACTGCCCAAAAAGGTTGTGGAATCTCCTTCTCTGGAGACTTTCAAAACTTGCCTGGGTGCATTCCTGTGTGACCTGCCCTGGGTGATCCTGCTTCGGCAGGGGGTTTGGACACAATGATCTCTGGAGGTCTCTTCCAACCACAAACATTCTATGACTCTATGGGTCTGGACTCTGCTGTCAAAAGTGGGTGCTTCCAGTAGGCCAGACCCTTGAATGTAGGTGGTGCAGATCTCACCTAACAGCAGCTTCCCTCTGCAGAGGCTGGCAGCATGCCCTCTGCTTGCAGAAGACAACCCAAGGAGACCTTGCTCTGCCAAGTGACTCCCAAACTGCCCATCCTGAGCTGCATCCCCTCTTGAGACCCCACCTGGAGTCCTGGGTCTAGCTCTGGAGACCCCAGCACAAGAACAACATTGAACTGTTCGAGTGGGTCCAGAGGAGGACCATGAAGATGACCTGAGGGCTGAAGCACTTCTCCTATGAGGACAGGCTGGGACAGTTGGGGCTGTTCAGCCTGAAGGCTCCAGGGACACTACTAGCTGCCTTCCAGTATTTGAAGGGGGCCTACAGGAGAGCTGAAGAGGGATTTTTCACCAAGGCAGGCAGTGCCAGGATGGTGGCTAATGGCTTCAATGTGGAAGAAGCTTGATGTAGAAGAGACACTAGGAAGAAATTTTTTCCCATGAGGGTGGTGAGGCACTGGAACAGGTTGTCCAGAGAAGTAGTGGAGGGTCCCACTGTGGAAGTGTTCAAAGCCAGGTTGGAATAACCTGGTCTAAGAGGATGTGTCACTGCTCATGGCAGGGGGGTTGAAACTAGATGATCTCTAAGGTCCTTTCCATCACACACAATTCTATGGTCCTATAAAACCACTACTTTGTGAATTGAGGGTTATGGTCCTGCTCACCAGGAACAAAAAATCTGCTCTGGATCCAAATTCAGAAGTCAGACTGGAACAGAGGCTTTAGAGCCCCTGCCTGAACCTCTGGCAACACTTATGGATTTGTTCAGAGCTATTCAATTAAAAATATTTTACAGCCCAGCTGGCTTTGAACCTCAGTCACCACCTTGGGTCAAACTGGCCAGAGGACGCTGGCTGGCCCCAGGGTGACAACTGGCAAAGCCATAGTGTAGATGTCCCTGTTGGGTGTGGGTTGGATGTGCTGAACACTGACATGAATTTCTTGTTGCAAGTTTCAGGCAGGTTTGGGTTCAGCAGACTCAGTATGCACAGGTGATAGCCTTATAATCCTGCGACTTAGCGGTGCCTATGCATTTACTTTAGAAAGGAGCTGTTACAGCCTCTGGCACTGAAAAGGAGACGTCTCTGGCACCTAAATAAAGATTTACACAGAAGGCCTGACCCTAATACTGACTCAGAGGATTATTTTCAATCATCACTGTCAATAACACAGGTCTCGAACTTGGCGAGCTCTCCCTGCCCTGCAAAAGGTTTGCAGGGTCAGCTCCACATGCTTTACATGCCCCCACACATACAGCAGCCTGTAATTCTCAGATCAAAATATATGTACAGAAGTGGGGAAGGAGGAGGGTGGGTAAGGTCTGAGAATCCATGTGGCATCCCTGAGCCATGGATGGCTTTGGAAACCTGGGTTGGCCCTGCCCTGCCCTGCTTCTCCTTCTCAGAGCTGCCCAGACAAGGCAGGGGGGTTGGAACTAGATGATCCTTGAGGTCCCTTCCAACCCTAAGAATTCTATGATTCTATGAGCATCCCTTAAATCCACCCCACCTTTGGTTGGATGAGGTGTGTTAGAGGGCCTAAACAAAAGGTCTTAAGAGGAGTGACTTGAGGGAACTGGGATTGTTTAGTCTGGAGAAGAGGAGGTTGAGGGGAGACCTCATTGCTCTCTACAGTAACCTGAAAGGAGGTTGGAGTGAGGGAAGGGTTGGTCTCTCTCAGGTATCAGGTGATAGGATGAGAGGAAATGGCCTGAAATTGTGCCAGGGGAGATTTAGGTTGGAGATTAGGAAAAATTTCTTTACAGAAGGAGTGATCAGGCACTGGAACAGGCTGCCCAGGGAGGTGCTGGAGTCACCATCCCTGCAGGTGTTCAAAACACCTGTGGCCATGGCACTTTGGGATGTAGCTTATGGCCATGGTGGTGTTAGGTTGATGTCTAGACTTAATGATCTTAGAGGTCTTTTCCAACCAAAGCAACTGTATGATTCTGTGATGTTGCTGGCTTTCCCCAAACCCCCATCTGCTGGCACAGGGCCTCACGAGCCTTGTGACTTTTCTTTCTTTTTAAGAAGAAAATGTCCAGTATGTGCTGAAGCCCTCAACAGCAAATGAAATACAGCCCATGTGTTGGAACTAGGTGATCCCTGAGGTCCCTTCCCACCCTGACAATTCTATGATTCCAAAGTTATTGTCACTTTTATAAACATCATAAACCACAGTCTGGATGCCGTAAGGAGAGGAAGCACTTCCCAGTCACTAGTGGCACCAGCAGGCAAGTGAAGCCAGATCCCAAGGCCTCTCTAACACAGCTCATCCCCTTTGCATGTGCTCCTGAGCATTGCCTTCCTCCTCCCTGAGCTGCCTAGCAAAAGCAGCCCTGCCTAACAGGTAGCAGCAGCCCTGGCCTTGAACACCTCGGTGTAGCTCCATTAATTCCTCAAACAGCCTCTTACCTTTGCAGCCCTGAGCCACAGGAGAATGTCAATAGATGACGAGATAAGGGTTGTCATTTCATGGGCTTTCCTCCCCACAATGCAGCTCACCCCCAGGCTGTGATAAGCCAAGCCTGTTATCACAGCATCAACCTCCCCTCCTGAGTGCCTGGGGGCTCTGCCTGCTGACCCCCCTCAAGCTGAGGCCAGCTGTGGTGGCCCAATCCAGCCCAGGCACGATCAGGGTTTGCACCATCACCAAGGACCCTGAAGGGCTCTGTGTTGCCCCCTGTGAGAACAGCCTCAGCATCTGGGAGGAGGTTTGGCTGTCTGTGGATGGACAGCTTATTTTTTCCCTCTCTTTGGTTCATTTTGCAAAACTTATGTCTGCTTTTGCAATCACAGTGGAGGACCCACCACTGGAGGTGAGCCAGGATGTGTTCTGCAGCATGGCTGATCACAGGAGGGACCCCACCAGCACCCATGTGCAGCAGCTGGAGCAGAGCTTCTAACCATCTTCCACCCAGAGCTTCAATACATTCCCTCTTGTCCTATCACTACAAGCCCTTGCAGAAAGTCCCTTCCCAGCTTTCTTGTAGGCCCCTTCAGGTACTGGAAGGCTGCTCTAAGATCTCCCTGGAGCCTCCTTTTCTCCAGGACAAACAGCCCCAAGTCTGGTAGCCTGTCCTCATAGGGGACCTTTCTATAGCTCTGCCTTTAGGTCTTTCAGCTGGAAGCATTTCAGTGGGAAACGGCCAGTTCCCAGCTGCAGCTGTGTCCCCTTCAAAGGCCAAACACCATATTGCAGCCAAAGCTTCTACTCTGTTGGTGTTTGTAATTAGCAACCTCTAATTATCACCAAGGCAACTTACAAGGGAACTGAGCAGCAGTGTAATTAAAGAAAAGGCATCAGCCCAGCAGCCAGGGATATTCTGAGGGATGATGTCTTGGCCAGGGTTTGGCAAGCAGAGGAAGCTGGTGATGAGCAGGAGGATGCTGGTGGTGAGCAGGAGGATGCTGGTGATGAGCAGGAGGATGCTGGTGATGAGCAGGAGGATGCTGGTGGTGAGCAGAAGGATGCTGATGCTCAGTGAGCAGGAGACTGCTGGGGATGAGCAGGAGACTGCTGGGGATGAGCAGGAGGAGGCTGGTGGTGAGCAGGAGGAGGATGTTGGTGGTGAGCAGGAGGAGGATGTTGGTGGTGAGCAGGAGGATGTTGGTGGTGAGCAGGAGGAGGCTGGTGGTGAGCAGGAGGAGGCTGGTGGTGAGCAGGAGGATGCTGATGCTCAGTAAGCACCCACGGAGCAGTGCTGAGCATATGGCAGCTCTCCCACTGTCTCAGCGTGCCCCCAGCTGGCAGATCCATGGAGGGCTGCAGGGAGCAGCCCATGCTGCAGCCATTGGGCATGGCCTGAGGAGGACGGTGGCACCCAAACCATGAGGGGCTGGGGAAGGTGATGCCACCATCACCATCATCTCCCCACTGTGATGTCCCAGGCAGGTTCACCAAGCCCCAGCACTCACAGAGGCTCAGTGCTGTGGGCACTGCCAGGCAGGGGGTTGTCTCTCTTTGCATGGGGTTGGGGGCTGCAGAGCCCACCTCAGCCCTGGTCCCTGCTGCTGTTCAGGAGCTGGCAACGCTTGTCTGCAGGCAAGGCTGTTTCTGAGTGTCCAGTCTGCCTAACAGTGGCTTTTCAACAGCATGAAACAAAGTACTGAGAAAAACATCTGAAAACCTGATACAGCTGTCTTTAGCACAGGGCTAACTGGCATGGGCAGGGCTGACTGTTAAGGACAGAGCTAACCAGTATGGGCCCAACTGGTACAGAACAAAGCTAACTGGTATGAACAGAGATAACTCATACAGAGCTAACCAGTATGGGCAGGGCCAGCTGGTATGAAGAGAGCTAACCAGTATGGGCAGGACTAACTGTTATGCACAGAGATAACCAGTATGGGTAGGGGTAACTGGTATGACCAGAGCTAATCAGTATGGGCAGAGCCAACTGGTATAAAGAGAGCTAACCAGTATGGCCAGGACTGTTATGCACAGAGCTAACCAGTATGTGCAGGGCTAGCTGGCAGAGGCAGGGGAGCAGGCAGTGTGAAAGGTGATATGGGACCCCATTGCTCCCTGTAAAGCAGAGCTGAGCAGGTGTGCACAGACAGAGAGCTGTGTGTGCGTGCAAGCCGCGGGTGTCCCCGGCGTGTGCCTACGTGCAGGCGCTGGCTCCGGGCCAAGGGGACAGCTCCCGAGCCCCGCGCTCTGTAATAACAATCAGCAGCGACGGAAATGAAAGAATTAGCCACACAATAAAGCCCTAATTGCCTGGCAACAGCATTTAGGCCCCCATTAGGTAGATTTGTAACTGCTTCCAGAGAAATAAACTCCTGTGTCATTAGATAACAAGGAAAGAAATAGGTTATTTCCTTGTTTGAAAGGTATGAAAGCTTCCAATTGCCTGATGTATTCGCTCAGTAGATTATTTTCTGTCATCTCAGTTAATTGAATTTTATCCATTGCTTTTAGAACCCCTCCCTTTCGTGTAAGGTTAAAAAGTTCAGAGGAGTCATGCATTTGAACCCTGCCCATTTATCCTCCCAGCCAACTCCAGCTGCACAAAGCAGGGAAAAGGGAGGGACAAAAAACTAGGCAGTGATTGCTTCTTAGCACCTGGGTGAACCGCTGTCCAAATAGTTGTAAAACACTGCCTGGGGATGGGGAACTGAAGAGGTTTGCTGCTCTGGGCCTATGGGAGGGCTGTGGACTGTCCAGCTGTGCAATGGCCTTCACATCCTCCCCTAGGAAAGCAAAGCAGAGACCCAGAATCAAACAAATTCATTCATAGGCTCACAGAATAGGTTGGGTTGGAAGGGACCTGAAAGATCCCAACCTCCCTGCCATGGGCAGGGCCACCTCCCACTAGCCCAGGTTCCTCTAGGCCTCATCCAACCTGGCCTTGAACATCTCCAGGGAGGGGGAATCCACAACCAAACTGGGTGACCTGTTCTGGCGTCTCTCCACCCTCACTATAAAGAATTTTAGAATAAAACATAAACCTTTATTAGAATAAACCAAACCAGGTTGGAAGAGACCTTCAAGATCATCGTGTCCAACCCATCAACCAATCCAACCCACCCAAACAGCTAACCCATGGCACTAAGCAACCTATCAAGTCTCCTCCTGAACACCTTCAATGACGGCAACTCCACCACCTCCCTGGGCAGCCCATTCCATAGCGCAATCACTCTTTCTGTATAGAACTTCTTCCTAACATCCAACCTGAACCTCCCCTGGCGCAGCCTGAGACTGTGTCCCCTTGTTCTGGTACTGGGTGCCTGGGAGAAGAGACCATCATCCACCTGTCTACAACCTCCCTTCAGGTAGTTGTAGAGAGTGATAAGGTCACCCCTGAGTCTCCTCTTCTCCAGGCTGAGCATTTCTTTCTAACTCCAGTCTAAATCTGCCCTCCTCAGGTTTCAATCCATTCCCTCACATCTTATCATTACAAGTCCCTATTAAAAAATCCCTTCCCAGCTTTCTTATAGGCCCCCTTCAGGTACTTGGAAGGATGCCCTAAGGTGTCCCTGGAGCTTTCTTTTCTCCAGGCTGAATAACCCCAACTCTTGTAGCCTCAGAAGCCCTTCCCAGCACAGGCTGTCACATATCATCCTTGCTCAGCCATTTCTCAGCACCCTCTCTTCTTTCTCCTTTGGCAGTGACATCAGTGGTGCTCAGGCTTGCTTTTAATTCTCCCAGTTCCTCGGGGAGGAGACCTGTCCCGCTGGCAGGCAGCCCTGTGAAGTGCAGCCTTGTCTCTTCTTCCCTCCCTGAGCCGAAATGACCAGGCAGCAGCGGCAGCAGCAGCGGCAGCAGCAGCACAAGTGACAGCTTGGCAGTGCTTATCTGTCGGCATCGGCTGCACTGCAGGTCACCGCCGCGGGTGGCTGCCGGCAGGGATTTGCCACTCGCCCTCATTGTTGGCCTCCATGGGACCAATTTCAGACCCGTCAAAACGTATTATGGCGAACATTCTCCGAACAAAAACCCCACATCCAGCCCTTCTGGGATGTCTCCTTGACATCCCTCAGCCTGAGGAGCCCTTCCCAGCACACATCATCCCTGCTCAGCCCTTCAGGATGGCATTTCTCAGCACCCTCATTTCTTCTTTGGCAGTAGCAACAGCGATGCTTTTAAACCCTGTCTTGCCTCTTTCCCTCAAGATAAAAGAAATACCTGGGCCAGAGACCTACCTGTGGGAACTAACACTACTCTGCATGCTCAGCTAATCCTCTCCTCTGCTGCCTGTCCCTCTTGTGGAGCCCAGACAAGTTGACAGCTCTAAGCCATGCCCTGGAGTAGTGGGCACCACAAGTCAGGTTATCTTTTCCCCTGCTCCTTGCCCTTGTACTTGGCACTGGTAAGGCTACACCTCGAATACTGGCTTCAGTTTGAGACCTCTCACTACAAGAAAGACATTGAGGTGATGGAGTGTGTCCAGAGAAGGGCAACAAGGCTGGTGAAGGGTCTGGAGAAGAAGTCTTATGAGGAGCAGCTGAGGGAACTGGGATTGTTTAGTCTGGAGAAGAGGAAGCTGAGGGGAGACCTCATTGCTCTCTACAACTCCCTGAAAGGAGGTTTGAGTGAGGTGTGGGTTGGTCTCTTCTCTCTAGTATCAGGTGATAGGATGAGAGGAAATGGCCTGAAATGATGCCAGGGGATTTTTAGGTTGGAGATTAGGAAAAAATTCCTTACAGAAAGAGTGGTCAGGCACTGGAACAGGCTGCCCAGGGAGATGCTGGAGTCACCATCCCTGCAGATGTTCAAAAAACATGTGGCCATGGCACTTCGGGATGTGGTTTAATGGCCATGGTGGTGTTAGGTTGATGGTTGGACTTTATGATCTTCCAAACATTTCTATGATTCTATGATCAGTGGCTGTGTCACCCCACACCACTCTCCCAACCCTTGCCCTGCACCTGGGCAGCAGTGCCCAGCCCTCACCCTTGGGCATCCCCCTTATTTCTTTCTTTCCAAAGCAAACCTAGGCAGATGTCCTTAATTTCTGAGCAAATCTCTAACATATGTCATCGCTCTCATCATCACTCAGGCTGCTGCTCATAAACTTCCCCTCTCTCCCTCCCTGCAGTCGCTCCTGCAGGGCACTGACACCTTTACAGCCTCCAGCCAGCGCTTCCTTGCGGGGAGCAGATAAGCAAAGTTAAAGTTTAATGGGGGTGACGGGGGAGAGGCAGCTTCAGTCTGATCCTGTGAGATATTTGCTCTGCAGAACAGCACTGCCCTTAATGAAACAGGGTGGCATGGCTGCCGAAAGATTACCTAACAATCAGTTGGTGACTCCAGAGCTGCTTGATTTTAAACACTTCTGAAAAGCCAGCTCCATTTTCTGCTTTGGTGCATACCAATTCCCCAGGCTGGCATAGGAGAATAAATCAGCTCTGTCGGCAGGGCATTGTTATCCAGTTCCCAACTATTATGACATAGTTTCTATCAGATCAGTTTTCTTCTTAGCCAGTCGAGTGGAATGATCCCTGAAAGCAGCAGTTTGTGGCAGAAATGCACTCAGCTTCCTCCCCCCAAAAGTCTCGGTGCTGTCATAAATTTGTGATTGCCCACTCGGCCAGGCGGCTTAGGAGAGCCCACGCCTGGATAACAACAACGTGGTAAAGTGCCTGGAAAAGAGCAGGACTTTGAAGTGCTGGGGAAGGATGAAGCAGCAAAAAAAAAAAAACACCCAAGGAGGAGAAGTTAAAATCCATAAATATATGGAGATAACTAATCTGAAGCAGGCAAGCCCAAGACAGCAGATCTGACCTCTCCTCTCCTCTCCTCTCCTCTCCCTCTCCTCTCCTCTCCCTCTCTCTCTCCTCTCCTCTCCTCTCCTCTCCTCTCCTCTCCTCTCCTCTCCCTCTCTCTCCTCTCCCTCTCCTCTCCTCTCCTCTCCTCTCCTCTCCTCTCCTCTCTCTCCTCTCTCTCCCTCTCCTCCCCTCCCCTCCCCTCCCCTCCCTCCCCTCCCTCCCTTCCCCCTCACCTAGTCCAAGGATGCCTTTGCACTGCTCAAGAAGGAGTGAGCTGCAGTGCTAGTACCTGGGTGTCATCTGCTGGATCAGTGTGCAGGTTAACACACACAAAGCTGATAAACTCTGTCCTGCCTTCAGTGGATAAATCTAGGCCAGTATTTGTACAGAAGCAGTCTGAAATCTGACCACTGGAGTACCTCATTTTGGTTTGGTTTGGTTTGTGTTTTTACTTAAAGGAGAAATCCTGAGTTAGTTTAAAATCCATTTCCTTTACAAAAAGCTCAGTTTTACAGTCATAGTCACAGAATGGTTTGGGTTGGAAAGGACCTTAAAGATCATCTAGTTCCAACCCCCTGGCCATGGGCAGGGACACCTTCCACTAGACCAGGTTTATCAAGGCCCCATCCAACCTGGTCTTGAACATCTCCAGGGAGGGGCATCCACAACTAAATTGGCCAACCTGTTCCAGTGTCTCACCACCCTCACTGTAAAGAAGTTCTTCCTAATTTCCAGTTTAAACCTCCCCTCCTCAAGCTTCAATCCATCCCCTCTCATCCTACTGCTCCTTCTTAGTTCATGGTTAATGAACACCTGGCCAGTTTTGTCCTCACTTAGGTACACAGCAAACTTGACAGCCTCTTCAAGCTCATCAGTATCAGGCCTGCAGGGAAGCTTCTCTGGGCTGGTTCCTGCCACCCCATGTTAATGCTCCCTGTGTTTTCTCTGCATCTGTCATTCACAGCACAGTGGCTGAAAACCACATGAAATACCATTCTTACCTTCTCATTTTGCCTCTCTGAAAGTGATCTGTGTTTCATGATGCTCAGTGCTAAACCAGGATAAAGCAGGGGATACTCAGGGAAGACAACTGGAGGGTGGCAGCACTCACACCTCCAGCGCTGTCCTGCCACTTCAGGCCCAGGAAACCATGTCCCCATGCTGTGCCACCACAGGAATCAAGAGATAACTCCTGACCCATGGGCAGCTACACCTTTAAATGGCAAAATTATCTTTCTTCTCATACCTGCTGATGGGCAACTAGGCTATTTAAAACCAGGGATGTTCCTGATGCTCTGCAACACTGCTGCACCAGAGATAGCTCTCTTGGTGGGACTGGTTGGCTAAGCCTTTGCTATGGGTCTTCTCCAAACCTTGGGCAGCTCTTCACTTTGAAACCAGGCTCCTTCAGGAGTGCCCCTCTGTGGACTGTGGACCCAGATCTGTTTTTTCAGAGAAGGTGGAGTTACTACCTAAAATAAAAATAAACAAAATAAACAAAAGATTACTTCTCAGATTGAAAGTGGATTCTCTGCAAGGATGTTTGTGTGGAGCTTGGCAGGCAGCTGACAAGCAGGGCAGAGGCAGTGGCCACGCGTGGGGCCAGAGCAGCAGTGCACACAACCATGAAAGGGAGGGCAGGGAACCTGCCTCAGTCACCTGGCGCTGCTCAGACAGGATTGCTGCTGGTGATGGACAGATCCTTACTTGTGAGTATTTAATGTTTCTTAGGAAGCACTTCTAAAAGAAATTGGTATGTAATGACAGCACTCACTGGAAAACAGGCCGATCATAAAATGCACTAACTTATCTGGTATTAATTTGAAAAGTAAATGGATGCAAGTAAAGGTGAGAGTTCACCACCAATTCAAATATTTTGCTCTAACAGGCTCTAGCACTCCTACTTCAAGCAGAAGCACAAGTATGAATAATCAAACTGGATGATGCTCATCAAAACCTTTGTGCCTTGCACCATTTCAAATGGTCATTGAAGCTTAATGGCAAAAAATTTACATTATTCCTTTAATTTGTATTCTGTTCCTTCCTTCTGAGTGATGTGATTGTGATTTTCTGTTGCCGGCTGTATTATTTTGATGCAAATGTTATGTTCTGCTACAGTCCAATTTCCTGCTTTGCCTTCCCCTTTTCTTCCCCCGGTAAAGAGAGGACAGCTAAAATAGTTCAAAATTGGGGAGGGATTTCGAAATAGTTCCTTAACTGCTGCTCCTCATTAAAGCAAACAATGCAAGTTCTTGAAGCACCCTGAAAAGCTGAAAATTAATTATTAGTTGAAGGGGGAGGGAAGTGGCTTTGCTCTTCAGATCTTCAAAACAACCAAAAACCAAACAAACGAAAAAAAGCAACAGGAGAGGGGGTTAAAAAAAAAAGTGAGGGATCCCAATTCTGCCTACAAAAGAATTAGAGAAGAAAATTTGTAATTCAGTTAAAAACTCCTTTTGCTGGCACATAATCACCTAGGGATGAATGCTTTATTGAGAGGCATGGGGTTGCAAACCAAAGCCTTGCAAACAGGAGGCCCCCGGGGTGCTCCCAGCACGTAATGTATGCAGCGGCTAATTTATGGCGCTGTGACTAATTTCCATTCCTTGTGCTCGGAGTTGCCTCGCTAATTACAGGGATGTTTTCTTGGGTAATTGCGCTGCCCGCACCGCCGCCCCCCCCCCACACGCCCCATGTGGACTTTGATGGGCCCCCACGGGGCGGCTGCGGCGGGGCGCTGCCCTAATTAGATTGGCTCCCTTAATTAAAGGGAGATGTGGGGGTGCAAGGAGGGGTGGTGGCCCTGAGCCCCCTGCTTCGGAGGCACGCGTGGGGTTGGTGTGTCCCCAGGCTGCCCAGATGTGTGGGGTGAAGTCAGCCCTGAGATAGGCACTTGTGGGCTTGCCGGGATGGAAGCAGAAACCAGAGGAGCCCTGTACCCTAAACACTGACATCTGAGCATCCAGCCCATTGGAGCATCCTTCCCATCCAAGCATCTAGCCCACTTCAGCATCCATCCTTTCAGAGCATCCATCCCACTTGAGCAACTATCCCATCCAAGCATCCATCCCATTGGGGCATCCTTCCCATCTCAGCATCTATCCCATCCAAGCATCCACTCCCCTGGAGCACCCTTTCCATCTCAGCATCTATCCCATCCAAGCATCCATCCCACTGGAGCATCCTTCCCATCTCAGCATCTATCCCATCCAGGCATCCATCCCCCTGGAGCATCCTTCCCATCTTAGCATCCATTCCACCCAAGTGTCCATCCTACCCAAGCATCCATCCCATCCCAGCATCTGTCCAATCCCAGCATCCATCCCCACCAAATTCACCCCACCAGGCTGCCTACACAGTGCAGGGCTCCTATCAGGAACCATCCCTAAACAGAAACCCTGGTGGCTGAGCCCTCAGCACTCATGTCCCTGTGCTGCCTGCCATGCCTTAAGCCAAATCTGCTGCCTTCATTTTCCATGTGGAAGTCACTCATGCATTTAAAATTATTAGAGAGATAATCACTTCCTTGAAATAATTCCAGCACTCATTTGTAATAAAAAAGATTTCTTTCAAAGGACCCTCAGTTAAATGGGCTCAGTGCTACTTTCTGTATCACACAGGTCAATTTGATTCTGCTCCATCCTCTCTATACAGCTAAACAATTGCTTTTCATAAACTGAAGAGCGGAGTGAAAGCAGCCTTTAATATCCACCCAGAGATGGCCTTGAACACTTTTCCTTAATAACAGCTTGACATCTGAAATTCCACATCTTTATTCCTCCCTTATCGAAGAGTTGGTCAAGATTGCAGAAAATTAATGTCATATTAATAAAGACTAATAACCCAATAGCCAATGGCAGCAGGAAGATGAAGAAAAGCCCCCGGCCCCCAGCTATGGAGACCACAGGAGAAGCATCACTTCCAGATGGGACTGACACATCTCTGCAGGACTGGACCACAGCCACCTCACTCACATCCAGTAGGACCTTGCCAGGGAGATGCAGTGAGGCTGGTGAGGGGTTTAGAGGGCATAACACACGAGGAGTGGCTGAGGGAACTGCAGTTGTTTAGTCTGGAAAAGAGAAGGCTAAGGAGAGATCTTAGTTCTCTACAACTACCTGAAAGGAGACTGGAGTGAGGCTGGTGTTGATCTCTCCTCCCAGGTAACTAGTGATAGGATGAGAGGAAATGGGTTTAAGCTGTGCCAGGGGAGGTTTAGATTGGGTATTAGGAACGGTTTCTTCCCTGCAAGAGTGACCAGGAATTAGAATGAGGCTGCCCAGAGAGGTGGTGGAGTCACCATTCCCAAAGGTGTTCAAGAAGTGTGGAGATGTGGAGCTTCAGCACGTTTCAGTGGCCATGGTAGCTGGGTTATGGTTGGACTCAATGACTTTGAAGGTCTTTTCCAACCTTAATGTTCTGTGATTGATTCTATGATTCTATGATTGAGTCTATGGTACTCTGATTGATTCCATGATTCTATGCTTGGGAGAGACAATTCTGGCTGTGCATGGAGCTCCCGGATTTGACCCAACCAAGGGAATTCCACCCTGGCACACCCTGTGCTGCTCCAAGATGACTTTAAACCTTCATTTAGCCTGGAGATGCATTTCTCCATGAATTTGGGACCTCTGACAGCTTGAAGGAATGCCACTATTTTCCTTTTACATTAAAGAAATAAAGCATTTCAGCTCACGTTTAAAGGCTAGGAGACCTGGCTTCAGAGACCACTTACACCAGAGACCTGAGTAGGGAAGGAATTGAGTTTCTCTACCACAGAGTTAACGGAAACCAAAACACAGATAGGAATCATGCATGTGACACCTGCACCTCATGAAATTCTCCACCACTGGCCAGCCTCTTGCATGTGTCTTCCCCACACGCCTTTCCCCAGTCATTATCCCTGCACTTGAGGCTTTGAGCTTGGAGGGACTGACCATGTCATCTAATAGGTTCTGGCACTTGAGTTTTGAAGTTGGGCAGACTTGAAGCTCCCTGCAGCCTGTTGTGCAAACAACAACTGCATTTTACATACACTATGCTGAGCAGAATGGTTTTCTTCTACCTGGGAACAGTCCTGATCTTTGTGATTTGTCCATGGAGGAGCAAGGTGCTCTGAGCTGGAGTTATTAAAGAAAAAGACAAAAGCCCTGACATGGCCCATTCATGGCTTTAGCCTGGCTGCTCCTGTTGTCCTGAGCCAGCACTCCTGCTCTCCTTGCTCCAGCCCATGCTGCAGTACTGCTCAGCTGGCCTTTGGGCTGGCAAACAGAGACAAATCAAAATCAGAATCAGCACAGCTCCTACCCCACAATGCAACAAAAACCCTCCTGGAGGGTTTTCCTGAAGGTGCCCAGAGTGGTTGTGGAATAAACATAGAATAAACTTAGAATAAACCAAACCAGGTTGGAAGAGACCTTCAAGATCATCGTGTCCAACCCATCAACCAATCCAACCCACCTAAACAACTAACCCATGGCACCAAGCACCCCATCAAGTCTCCTCCTGAAAACCTCCAATGACGGCGACTCCACCACCTCCTCGGGCAGCCCATTCCAATGGGCAATCACTCTCTCTGTATAGAACTTCTTCCTAACATCCAACCTAAACCTCCCCTGGCACAGCCTGAGACTGTGTCCTCTTGTTCTGGTACTGGTTGCCTGGGAGAAGAGACCAACATCCACCTGTCTACAACCTCCCTTCAGGTAGTTGTAGACAGCAATAAGGTCACCCCTGAGTCTCCTCTTCTCCAGTCTAAGCAATCCCAGCTCCCTCAGTCTTTCCTCATAGGGCTTGTGTTCCAAACCCCTCACCAACTTTGTTGCCCTTCTCTGGACTCGTTCCAGCAAGTCAACATCCTTCCTAAACTGAGGGGCCCAGAACTGGACACAGTACTCGAGGTGCGGCCTAACCAGTGCAGTGTACAGGGGCAGAATGACCTCCCTGCTCCTGCTGGCCACACTTTTCCTGATGCAGGCCAGGATGCCATTGGCCCTCTTGGCTGCCTGGGCACACTGCAGGCTCATGTTCAGCCTACCATCGACCAGTACCCCCAGGTCCCTCTCTACCTGGCTGCTCTCCAGCCACTCTGACCCCAGCCTGTAGCTCTGCATGGGATTGTTGTGGCCAATGTGCAGAACCCGGCACTTGGATGTGTTCAATCTCATGCCGGACTCTGCCCATCTGTCTCCTTCTCTAGAGACTTTCCACACTTGTCTGTGTGACCTGCCTTAGGTGATCCTGATTTGGCAGAGGTGCCGGACTCAATGATCTTCAGAGGACCCTTCCAAACTCTACCATTCTTTGATTCTGTGATTCAGCAGCCAGCCCTGCCCTGCTCTCCAGAGCCAGTGACCCATTTTGGTGCTCTGAACAGAGATGGGTGCAACCTACTGGCACCAAACCAGCTGCCAGCTGCCACAACTGAGCACAAGATGAGGGGGTCTCTCACCCACTCCCACCCTGCTGTCATATCACACTTTACCCAACTAGGCACTGAGGACTGAGCTGCGAATGTCACACAATGCTGTCGAGGCTGCGCCTTCATCCTGCTGCCAGGGACCATACAGACATATGAGATGCTCGCACACATAAAGCACCTTCTGAGGCTTTGCTGCCAAAAAGGAAATATAAAAAAAAAAAAAGAAAAAAAAAAGAGGAAAAAAAAAAGGCATCTCCCCCCATGAGCTGCCTTCAGTGCCTCGCCTCTAATAACTTGGCATATTCACTTAATACAGCCTGGCTCCTTCCAAGTCGTTAGTGGCGGCAGGAGACACAGCCTGAACATTGACCCGGTTTGCTTGCCAAGACAGAGCAAAGAGAAACCTTCACATAATCATTTCCAAACATTAAAATGGCTCCATTGTCATTATAGCTGAGAGATTGAATTTGCCTCATCAAAGCGGCGTGTGGCAGGTGACTCAATAGGATGGTGCCAAGCACAGAGGCAAGGAGATTAGCAGGGCACTGATATCATTATTTCCACCTATCACAGATTCGGCAGGGAGGCAATTGTAATTTCTGGGCTTATTAGTCTGCATTCGCAGGAAAAAACCTGGTGATAAACCTCAGTGTGACAGCCAGGCATTTGTGCAGCAAGTGCTGTCATAGTGACACTTAGAAAATGCCAATGTGGCTGCGTTCTCATAATCCCCCCTAATGGAGGTTAAAGCATGGCACAAAGGCACTCTTATCAATGACTGGGACACTAATAACATTTGCATTTTTAAGTTAAATATAGTAAGTAAAGACTAAGGCTCCTCTCCCTGGCTTTGACAATTAACTCACCACTGGGAGAATAAAAGCAAAGCAGAAATTTCATCTGGAACTCCTCTGCTTCGTGGTGGGGTAAGGATCCTCACTGGGTCGGCGTTCGGGGACAAACCACAGCTTCCTGCCTCACAGATTCACAGGTGGCATCGGGTTGGAAGGGAAACTCAAAGGTCATCTTGTCCAGCCCTACTGCAGGCAGCAGGGACACCTCCAACTACATCAGGTTGCCCAGGAACACATTAAGGCTCATTTTGGAGATCTCCAGGGACAGGACCTCAACCACATCCCTGGGCAACCTGTTCCAGTATTTCATCACTCTCATGGGAAAGAACTTCCTCCTGACATCAAACCTAAATCTCCTCTGCTCCACTTTCAAACCACTGCCCCTCGTCCAAGCCCTTCTAAACAATCCTTCCCCAGACTTCTGTAGGTCACCTTCAGATACTGAAATGGAGCTCCAAGGTCTGCCTGGAGCCTTCTCTTCTCCAGGCTGAACAGCCCCAACTCTTTCAGCCCAGCCCTCTGATCACCTTTGTGTCCCTCATCTGGGCCCAATCCAGTAGGTCTATGTCTCTCTTGTGTTGGGGTACTCCAGGTGAGGTCTCACCAGAGCACAGTGGAGTGGCTGTCTGTGGCAACACCAGCGACGAGCAGTGTGAGCAATCTGGCAGTGCAGGCCTAGAGCCTGACATGGTGGTAGGCCATGCTCAGCATAAGTGCAGAGCCAGCTAGCAGTTTAGCAAAACAGTGCTGTGCCTGCAGCATGTAACTAAAACAGGGCACTGGTAGCTATAAACACAGAAAGTTATCTTGGGACAACAGGACATGCACCTGCATCAACAAACCTCCTGTGTCGTTAGTAGTTGGACCAATAATCTATAATAGTGCGATGTGTGGTCATTCCTAGGGAACCAATGAAGCCATGCCAACAAGGCACTCCGGGTTTATATAAGTTGTAGAAGTTCCCTTGCTACGTACTTCTGCCTTTCCTTTCCCTTCTTCTTCTTTACTTGACTGTGCTATACTTGCACCATAGGCCTGCACCATAGGCCTGCAATACTGGAAGAATAAAGGAACAATAATCAATCATATTGGTCAGCTGTATTGACTCCAATCTCCGTCGTCCCATTAGCTGTCCATGACTGGGAGATGCCAGTGGAGCTGGGATGGAGCTGGCCAAGACAGAGGATGGATGCTCATGGATATCACAGAATCATAAAATGGTAGGGGTTGGAAGTGACTTCTAGAGATCATCCAGTCCAACTCCCAAAGGAGGATCATCTAGGGCAGGTCACACATGAACACATTCAAACAGGTCTTGAAAGTCTCTAGAGAAGAAGACTCCATAATCTCTCTGGGCAGCCTGCTCCAGGGCTCCATCACCCTCACAGAGATGCTTGCCCCCAGCATGGGGCTCCTGGGAGATGGGGGGTGTTGCCTAAGGAGGGAGGAGACATCTTGGCTGCTTTTACAGACTTCTACGAGTGGCTGCATTTTGGAGACACAAAATTTTGTGGGATTTTTTTTCTTCTCTGCAGCCTGGGGTCCCCTGGCCATGACCCCATGTGACCATTTGAGGCTGTGCCTTTAAAAGAGGGACGCTGTGACTGAATGTTTTATAAACAAAGGACAGGTCTAAACTAATTTCATTGGGGGATTGGTAGAAAGCAAATTTAAGTTCAGTCTTCAGTCTTCGAGAAAGGTAACAAAATCATTGACATTCTTCTGGATGCAGGTTTTGCCATCAAGCGAGACAAGGTGAAGGGACCTACCACAGAGATTCAGTTTCTGGGAGTGCGGTGGCAGGATGGATGCCGACACATTCCAGTGGATAAATAGAGTCTCTACCATGGCAAATCCCACAAACAAGCAAGAGACCCTACGTTTCTTGGGGACAGTGGGATTTTGGAGACTGCACATTCCTGGATACAGTCAGATTGTGAAACCTCTGTATGATGTGACTCGAAAGAGAAACAGTTTCCACTGGGGACCTGAACAACAAGCAGCCTTTGACCAGATAAAGCAAGAGGTAGTTCAAGCAGTGGGTCTGGGACCTGTCTGGGATGGTCCAGACATTAAGAACATTTTGTACATGGCTGCAAGTGACAATGGTCTGTGGCCGGTTGACGTTGCCCCCTTAAGAAAGGGAATATGGTGGACGGAAGTTGGTAAACGGAAGGAATAGTCTAAACTAATTTTCATTGGTCAAGTGGGAGGAAGCACCTTCTGAACTGGGAGTGGAAATGGGCATTTCCAGCACTTCTCGGTCAGTCTTGCTTCCGCCTTTCCTTTGGGCAGCAACTCTTTTCTGTGCTGGGCTTTCTGCCAAGACTTCGGCCTTGAAGACTTGATAAGAGTCCGGTATTAACTCCCTTCCAATTAACACAAAACTGCTCTTAACTTATTTCTTTCTCTTTCTCCCTCTTTTCCGAACTACTCTGGGGAAGGGGGGGGAAAGAAAGGGGAGAGCGGAGGTGGGGAATTCCTCGGCAAGAGGGGGTTACTCTCATTTCTGTGTGACTTTATTGTATATCTTTGTATATATTGTAGATATTGTAAATTTGTAAATATTCCCCTGCAAAATCCTACACTGCTTTGTAAATATAGCTCCACTGCTTTGCTAATTCAGCTGGTGAGTTTTTTTTCCCTTTCCCTTCAATTTTTCTTTCCCTTTTACCTTACAGGGGGGAGGGAAGAGGCTTCTTAACCTTACCCCTTCCAACCCACCACATTTTTTTTTATTGGCGCCCAACGTGGGGCAGATAATTAGTTTAATTTATTACTTGATTGATTTAGTGTTTTCCAGCTGAATTAGCAAACATGAAGGTATTGTGGTTTGTGGAGCGATTATTCTTTTCAATTTTTGGGGCTCTGGTTTACAGATATTGTTTGGGTTTGATTTTGGATTACCTGGGTAAATATTTGGTGCGGACAATTTATATGTGGGTTATGTATAGAGTTAAATTATGGTATAGAAAATGTATTAATTTCTTATGGCCAGTGAGATACAGGAATGTTACCTCCACCACTCTCCCAATTGAGATAAAGGGTTTTAAGATTCCGCCTGAGGAGAGAGTAACTTTAGGTGATGCCTGGGATCCAAAGGTGATTTATTTGGTGTGTATAATTCTGCTGCTGGTGATAACTAATGTGTATTCTCTATATTCCTGGCATCGGGAGAAAAAGGTGTCCAGAGCTTGTTTTGTTATTAAAACTAGATCAAAAAGAAAACGCCGTGGCTCTCGATCAGTCCCAGAGTCATCTAGTGACGAGGACTGTGGAGAACCCGTGTCAGTCAAAAAGAAGGCTAAGAAGTCAATTGGTAAAGCAGCTCTAAATGACTTTGCTGATTCCAGCAAGCTGCCAAAGGCGGCAGCTGGTATCAACATGGCTCCTACTCCTTCTCCTCCTTCTTCTTCTCCGTCGGCCATTAACGGAGCAACGTCACTTCCACCCACTCCCTCGGTGGGACCGGAAGTCACTGCCTCAGCAGCTGATTTATCTCAGGACCTGTCAGCTTCCATTAAGGTGGCTGTAAATTCAAACACAGCTCCAGTTAAGGTGGCTCCTTTAAAGACTAGAGGTGGAAAGGCCAAAGATGGAGAAGAAGAGGAGCTGGAGACTGATCCTGGTGAGGGGCCCTCTACTCTAAGAGATCCTGCTCAGGAGGAAGAGAAGGTTTGTTTTAAAGATCTAGCTAATCTAGTGAGATCAAAGCAGGATACAGATGAAGCTAGGAGAGCAGCTGGCAAAGGTGGTTCTCAGCTAAAAGAGATCCTTAGGAGAATGACAGCAGGATTATACGGGCAAAGAATTCAGGGAGATGAAGAGCAAGATGATATTTTGGAATGTTCTTCGCCCCGCGAGGAATTGCGCAATGTCCGTAAAGATTTCACCAGGGCAGATAAGGAACCAGTTCTAGCTTGGCTTAGTAGGTGTTATGATACAGGTGCTCCAGCTCTAACAGTTGGAGACAAGTCAGCAGCTCAGTTAGGAACTCTCTCAAGGGATAATGGAATAGGTAGACATCTAGGGAGGGCTCTCGGTAAGGTTAATCTGTGGATACGCCTTTTAATGGCGGTTGCCCTGAGATACCCTTCTCGAGATGATCTTCCATGGTATCATAACCCCTGGACTACCATAGATGAGGGAATTAAGCGCTTGAGAGAATTTGCTGTTAGAGAGCTACTCTATGGTGAACATGAAACTCTGAATCCTGATGACATTCCTGTGGGTATTGGTCTTGCTAAAAAGATCATCAAACTTGCTCCTTCCAATTATGCAAACATTCTGGCAAGCAGAATTGTGTCAAGAAGTTATGGTGGAGCTTCTCCCACGGTTGGCCAATTCAGTGATCAAATGAGACAATTGGAGGATAGCATGACACGTGGTTCTTTGGTTTCAGCCATTAAAACTATGTCTGGAGATATACAGAATTGCATGAGAGTTAAAAGATGAATTTAGAAATTCCATATCCCAATTGGCACAAAGGGATAATTTCAATTCTCCTCCAGGTGGATACAAGTTTCATCTGTGAGGAATACACGTCCTCAAGGAGGTCATTCCAAAACAGGTCATTCCAAAACAGGTCGTTCCAAAACAGACCGCCAAGGCAATCACGTAGAACTATTTGGATAACTCGGCGTGATCAGTTTGGTGAGAACATGAACCGCTGGGATGGCCAACCAACTCCTAATCTTTTCAGGAGACTGAGAGAATTGCAAAGTGGCAGAACCCAAAGTAGCAATACCAGAAGGGTAGCTGTTACTTCCACAGTTCCCCAGAACGACTCTTATAGCTCCAACAGTGGCTCCAGTTATAACATGCAAAGTTATAACCCTGCAAACTATGTGCAATGCACATGTGCGCATGTTCCCCATAACTAGGGGTGCCCTGCCTCCCGCCAGGGGGAGGAAAGGGATAACAGGGATAACAGAATCTATTGGGATGTGTACATCCAGTGGCCTGGCACTTCACAATTTCGGAAGTACAGAGCCTTGGTTGACACAGGAGCTCAGTGCACCATAATACCATCAAATTATCAGGGATCAGAGTCTATAACTATTCTGGGAGTCACTGGTGGACCTCAAGAGTTAAGTAAGGTAGAGGTTAATATAAGTTTAACTGGTAAACAATGGAGGAAGCATGCAATTGTGACCGGACCTGATGCACCTTGTATTTTGGGAATTGATTTCCTGAGAGAAGGGCGTTTCAAAGACCCTAGAGGTCACAAATGGGCTTTTGGAGTAGCTTCAATAGAAATTGATGGACAAAAATTGAAGCTCTCTGCTAGACCTGAGCTTTCTGATGAATCTGCAGTTGTGGGACAACATAAGATACAGGACATTAAATTGCCGGTTGCTTCTCCAGACTGTGCATCACAGACAATACAGAACCAACCGTGACTCTTTGTTGCCCATTCAGAATCTGATTCGTCAGTTGGAGAGTCAGAAAGTCGTCAGCAAAACTCATTCACCTTTCAACAGTCCAGTGTGGCCTGTGCGAGCAGAATGGAGACTGGCGTCTGACGGTAGACTACCGAGCCCTAAATGAAGTGACACCACCTATGAGTGCAGCAGTACCAGACATGATGGAGCTACAGTATGAGCTGGAATCCAAAGAGGCCAAATGGTATGCTACCATAGACATTGCTAATGCATTTTTCTCTATTCCCATAGCAGAGGAATGCAGGCCTCAGTTTGCTTTCACCTGGAGAGGAATCCAGTACACTTTCAACAGGCTGCCAATGGGCTGGATCCACAGCTCAAGCATCTGTCATGCAGTGATCCACGATGCTCTGGAGAAAGGCGGTGCTCCAGAACACATCCAGTTCATCGATGATATCATCGTCTGGGGTAAAACTGCTGAGGAAGTCTTCGAGAAAGGTAACAAAATCATTGACATTCTTCTGGATGCAGGTTTTGCCATCAAACGAGACAAGGTGAAAGGACCTACCACAGAGATTCAGTTTCTTGGAGTGCGGTGGCAGGATGGACGCCGACACATTCCAGTGGATGTGGTAAACAGAGTCTCTACCATGGCAAGTCCCATAAACAAGCAAGAGACCCTACGTTTCTTGGGGATAGTGGAATTTTGGAGACTGCACATTCCTGGATACAGTCAGATTGTGGAACCTCTGTATGATGTGACTCAAAAGAGAAACCATTTCCACTGGGGACCTGAACAACAATCAGCCTTTGACCAAATAAAGCAAGAGGTAGTTCAAGCAATGGGTCTGGGACCTGTCCGAGATGGTCCAGACATTAAGAACATTTTGTACACGGCTGCAAGTGACAATGGTCCAACCTGGTGCTTGTGGCAAAAAGCTCCAGGTGAGACACGTGGACGACCTCTTGGTTTCTGGAGTAGAGGTTACAGAGGTTCAGAAGCTAACTATACTCCAACAGAGAAGGAAATTCTAGCTGCCTATGAAGGAGTAAAAGCATCTTCTGAAGTGATTGGAACTGAATCACAACTTCTCTTAGCTCCCAGATTACCAGTTTTGAATTGGATGTTCAAAGGCAAAGGCTCCACACCACATCATGCCACAGACTCCACATGGTCCAAGTGGATGGCTCTGATAACACAGAGAGCTCGAATGGGAAATCTTGAAAGACCTGGTCTAGTGGAGGTGATCTCAAGTTGGCCTGAAGGTATCAACTGCGCTAAACCTCCAGAGGAGAAAGTAACTCGTGCTGAGGAAGCTCCTCCTCACAATGACCTGTCTGATGATGAAAAGAAATATGCTTTGTTCACAGACGGTTCCTGTCGTCTTGTTGGAAACAAGCGAAGGTGGAAGGCTGCAGTGTGGAGTCCAACACGCCGAGTTGCAGAGGCGAAAGATGGAGAAGGAGAATCCAGTCAGTTCGCAGAGGTAAAAGCTGTCCAGCTAGCTCTCGACGTGGCTGAACGTGAGAGATGGGCAAAGCTTTATCTCTACACCGACTCATGGATGGTAGCCAATGCTCTATGGGGTTGGCTAAAGAACTGGAAGAAGAGCGGTTGGCAGAGAAAAGGAAAATCTATTTGGGCAGCCAACCTGTGGCAGGACATTGCTGATCGAATTGAGAGAATTCCAGTGAAAGTGAGACACATCGATGCTCACATTCCTAAGAGCAAAGCTACTGAGGAACAGCAACACAACCATCAGGCAGATCTAGCTGCAAGAGTTTCTCAAGTAGACATGGACTCTAATCTTGATCTCGACTGGAAACACCGAGGTGAGATATTTTTAGCTCGGTGGGCTCACGATTCGTCAGGACATCAAGGCAGAGACGCAACATACCAATGGGCTCGTGACAGATCCATAGACATTTCCATGGATGCTATCACACTAGTCATCCATGACTGTGACATTTGTGCTGCTATTAAGCAGGCAAAACGACTTAAGCCCTTGTGGTATGGTGACAGATGGTCCAAGTACAAGTATGGTGAAGCTTGGCAGATTGACTACATCACTCTACCACGTTCTCGTTCTGGTAAGCAATACGTGCTTACTATGGTAGAGGCAAACACTGGATAGTTGGAAACGTATCCAGTTCCACATGCAACTGCACGCAACACCATTCTCGGTCTGGAGAGACAGATCCTGTGGAGACACGGAACTCCAGAGAGGATTGAGTCAGACAACAGAACTCATTTCAAGAACAACCTTGTAAAGAACTGGGCAAAAGAGCACGGTATTGAGTGGATATTCCACATTCCTACTATGCACCAGCTTCAGGGAAAATTGAACAGCTACAATGGTTTGTTGAAGACCACTCTAAAGCCATGGGGGTGGATCTTTGAAAAACTGGGAAAAACATTTAGCACAAGCAACCTGGCTGGTAAATAGTAGAGGTTCAGTGAACCCGAGCTGGACCTGCACATTCAGATTTGCTACGGAAAGTAGAAGGTGATAGAGTTCCTGTTGTTAGAGAAAAGAATCTGTTAGGTAAAACTGTTTGGGTATTTTCACCCTCAGGAGAGGCTAAACCTGTCCGAGGGGTGGTTTCAGCTGAAGGTCCGGGGTCACACTTATTGGGTAATGCAAGAGAATGGTGAAATTCAGTGTATTCCACAAAGAGATTTAACTTTAGCTGAAAGAGTTTAATTTCAAACTGTTGTACAGCTGAGTATAGCCAGAATGGACTATGAACTGTAAATATTGTCTTGGATTGGATGGACAGTATGAACAGCCAATGAAATTGTTTAGAAGGGATGGAATGTGACCGTTTGAGGCTGTGCCTTTAAAAGAGGGATGCTGTGACTGAATGTTTTATAAACAAAGGACAGGTCTAAACTAATTTCATTGGTGGATTGGTAGAAAGCAAATTTATGTTCTGAGTCCGGCAGAGATTTCGGGCAGTCTCGCACTTTTTCCCTTCCTTTCGCAGCTCACAGTTTCTGGGCTTTTGGCCAGACTGACCTTGGACAGATAAGGCCTCTACTAACATATTCTGCTTTAATTAACAATTGCTCTTTTCTCTCTTTCTAACCCTCTTTGGGGAAAAAGGGGAGAAAAGGGGGGGGTACGGGGGAACCCTCCTCAGCAGTGGAGGGAATTTCATTCCTGTGTTACTTTGTTGTATATTTCTGTGTATATATTGTAAATACTGTAAATTGTGTGTATATATATATTCCACTGCATATCCTAAACTGCTTTGTAAATATAGCACATTCTCTTGCTCATCCGGCTGTGCTTGGCTGTGGTTTTTTTCCCTTCACTCACAGCGGGGGGAGAAGGCTGAGCCTTCCCCTCAACCCTCGACACCCCAGCAAGCACATGTGCTCGCCACAGGAATTTTGTAAGGGAGAGAAGGGAAAAGAAAAAAATTACAGGTGGTAAACTGTTACTTTTCCACATTTAAATAAGAGACCAATTAAGAAGACTACGTAATTCAATTCTTGAGTGAGTGCCACTGAATTCAATTTGTTTCAGGTCAATGAATATAATGTGAAGTTATTAACAAAAAGGTCAGGGACTGCATATAAAATATACACACATGACACAGGCAGCAGTAATTAGTACACATTTCACATGTTCTGTGGCGCAGACATATGGTGGAGAAAATCTTAACAGGATTAGATGTTAATAAATGTTCCCCTCTTACCCCCCCTCCACCTCCTCCTCCCTATTTAAATGGGGTTTAAAGCTATTCCCCCCAGAGTTCCTGGGATCCATGGGAGGTTAAGGACCCATAACTCACACAGCAGCCCTGGATCCTTGGGCAAGAGAATGCACCCAACTCACCAAACCCAGGGTTCTTTGGGATATGTCCTGGACACCGTCTCCAAGAAGCCAGTTAACAGCATCTCCCACGTGCTGGGGGTGTGTGGGGTGGAGCCCAGCATCCACAGCTCCACCAGCTTCTGCACAGACAGCGTGGCAAGATTTTAACATCTGCTCTGCAGCAGAGGGAAGAGCAGTGCCTGGCTTTGACAGCAGCTCCTACAGCCTGCCCATTGCATTGCGGGTAGTTGGAGGTGTCTCCTCCCACTTCCACTCTGCCCTACTGAGACCACATCTGCAGTATTGTGTCCAGTTCTGGGCTCCCCAGTTCAAGAGCGACAGGGATATACTTGTGTCCAGTGGAGGCTACAAAGATGATGAAAGGACTGGAACTTCTGATGGAGAAAGGCTGAGAGACCTGAGGCTGTTTAAACTGGAGAAAAGAAGACTGAGAGGAAATCTTATTAATGCTTATAAGTATCTGAAGGGTGGGTGTCAAAAAGAAGGGGCCAGGCTCTTCTCAGTGGTGCTCTGGGATAGGACAAGGGGCAATGGATACAAACTGGAACACAGAAAGTTCCACCTCAACATGAGGAAAATCTTCTTTACTGTGAGGGTGCTGGAGCCCTGGAGCAGGCTGCCCAGAGAGGTTGTGGAGTCTCCTTCTCTAGAAACTTTCAAAACTGTCCTGGACACGTTCCTGTGTGACCTGCCCTAGGTGATCCTTCTTTGGCAGGGGTTTGGGTTGCTCAAGCCAGATCTCACAGGTGGTGGGGTGCCTTGGGAAATAGCACTCGAGAGCACACATCTCTGGCTGGCCTTTTTCAACAGTAAAGGTCAGAGGCCAGGTCTGGTTTCAGGACAATCCAGCAAAATGCTGCCCTAAGCCACCGCTTAGGAAAAGCCCTCAAAGATCATTGAGTCCAACCATCAATCTAACACCACCATGGCCATTAAACCATGTCCCCAAGTGCCATGTCCACAAGTTTCTTGAACACCTCCATGGAGGGTGACTCCACCACCTCCCTGGGCAGCCTGTTCCAATGCCTGACCCTCCTTCTGTAAAGAAATTGATCCTAATATCCAACTTAAACCTCCCGACACAATTTCAGGCCAATTTAAGAGAAGATCTACTCTAGCCAAGAGCATTCTCCTGTGTCAATCAAGAATTGAGGCTGTCCAGGCTGGACAAGAGAAGGCTCTGGGGGTCCTTATAAGTACATTTCAGTATCTGAAGGGACCTACAGGAAGGATGAAGACTGACTGTTCAGAAGGGCTTGTAGAGGTAGGATGAGGGGCAATGTTTGAGACTGGAGCAGGGAGATTTAGGTTGGACATCAGGAGGAAGTGAAATGTGAGTCACCATCCCTGGAGTTGTTCAAGAGGGGATTGACGTGGCACTTGGTGCCACGGTTTAGTCATGAGGTCTGTGGTGACAGGTTGGACTTGATCTTTGAGGTCTCTTCCAACCCTGGTGATTCCGTGATTCTGTGAAATACTAGAAGAGGTTGCTTAGGGATATGGCTGAGCCCTATCTCTTGAGACACTGAAGTCAGACTTGATGTGTCCCTGAGCAGCCTGATGTAGTTGGAGGTGTCCCTGCAGGGGTTGGACAAGATGAGTTTTGAGTGTCCTTTCCAACCCAACGTGATCTGTGAATCTGTGAATGTACAGAACATGGCATGTACAGGCCCTTGGTTTTTTCACTGGCCAGATCCCTCCATTTCAGCCAGTATTCATCTCCTATCAGTAAAACAGCTATTTTTCTACTTACAGAGCTTTAAACTCCTATTTTTCTCACTGGCTGCTGGCAGATGAATGCCTGCCTAATTCATAGTTTCATAGTTTCATAGTTTCATTCAGGGTTGGAAGGGACCACAAGGATCATCTGGTTCCAACCCCTGCCATGGGCAGGACACCACACTAGATCAGGCTGGACAGAGCCTCATCCAGCCTGCTCTTAAACACCCCCAGGTACGGGGCCTCGACCACCTCCCTGGACAACACATTCCAGGGTTTCACCACTCTCATGGTGAAGAACCTCCTCCTCACATCTAGCCTGAATCTCCCCACCTCCAGCTTCATTCCATTCCCCGTAGTCCTATCACTACCTGAGATCCTGAGAAGTCCTTCCCCAGCCTTCCTGTAGGCCCCTTCAGATACTGGAAGGCCACAATTAGGTCACCTCAGAGCCTTCTCTTCTGCAGACTGAACAGCCCCAACTCCTTCAGTCTGTCCTCATAGGAGAGGTGCTCCAGCCCTCTGATCATCCTTGTGGCCCTTCTCTGGACACCTTCCAGCACCTCCACATCCCTCTTGTAATAGGGGCTCCAGAACTGGAGCTTTGGGAAGCAGGGCATCTTTGGGACTATGGAAACATCTTTACATGTGAATGGCTGCAGCCTTTCTGGAACGAGCAGCAACGCTGTGAAGGACAGGTTAACTGATGCCTGGCAGCTTCCCCAGCACTAAATCTGATTTATAGAGATGTTCTGGTGTCCATTCAAATCTGCTCGAGATTCTTTACTGGGAAAAGATCATCACGTTAATGAGCCAGATGTGTTTACTTGCTCTGATGGTGGCTTTTTTCCTTCACATCTTCTGTTCAGAGTGAAATATGCAACCAATATTTCAAGTTATACTTTATCTCCAGTGCTGCCTGATGTGTTAAAGGAATTAAGTCATTTGTATATATTGACTAATAATTGTCATTTATTACTGAACTTGTTAGCATAACCCTCCACTGGAGATAGCTGTTTGTTTTGCCCGTGCCCTGCTGTATTGTTGTTGTGTTAACTGATGGCAGAGGGCAACAGGAAAATGCAGGAGCAAGAAGTGGAGAGCTTCAGGAGTGGGTATGAATCATGCTACCATATGGGCACAAGCCCAGATATATATGGGTCTAATATTACATAGAACCATACAATGCTAGGGGTTGGAAGGGACCTCCAGAGATCACGGAGTCCAACACCCCTGCAAAGAGGACCACTTAAGACAGGTCACACATTCGTCTGTAAAGAGCAAACTCCAAAGTGAGACTGACTCAGACAGGTTCAAGGGGGAATTAAACCCAAGATGAGTGTGCTAATTAGCACTTCCCAGGGATCGTATTAATGCTTACAAATGTCTGAAGGGTGGGTGTCAAGAAAAAGGGGCCAGGCTCTTTTCTGTGGTGTCCTGTGATAGGACAAGGGGCAACAGATACAAACTGGAACACAAGAAGCTCCACCTCAACATGAGGAAAGACTTCTTTACTGTGAAGGGGATGGAGCCCTGAAGCAGGCTGCCCAAAGAGGTTGTGGAGTCTCCTTCTCTAGAGACTTTCAAGACCAATCTGGATGTTTTCTGTATGACCTGGACTAGATTATTCTGCTTTGGCATGGGGCTGGACTTTAGAATAGAATAGAATAGAATAGAATAGAATAGAATAGAATAGAATAGAATAGAATAGAATAGAATAGACCAGGTTGGAAGAGACCTTCAAGATCATCGCGTCCAACCTATCATCCAACACCACCTAATCAACTAAACCATGCAACCAAGCACCCTGTCAAGTCTCCTCCTGAACACCTCCAGTGATGGTGACTCCACCACCTCCCCGGGCAGCCCATTCCAGTGGGCAATCACTCTCTCTGTGTAACACTTCCTCCTGACCTCCAGCCTGAACCTCCCCTGGCGCAGCCTGAGACTGTGTCCTCTTGTTCTGGTGCTGGCTGCCTGGAAAAAGATACTAACCTCCACCTGGCTACAACCTCCCTTTGGGTAGTTGTAGAGAGCAAGAAGGTCACCCCTGAGCCTCCTCTTTTCCAGGCTAAGCAACCCCAGCTCCTCATGATCCTCAGAGGTCCCTTCCAACCCATACCATTATTCTATAATTCTATGGCTAGAGAGACTGGATCGTAGTTCCACAGCCATCTGCAGTGGCCCAGCTTCACCCTGGGACCCTCACCACGTGCCAGCCTCCAGCATGACATAAGATACAAAGTGTACCTGGGATAGGATGAGTTTTTCACAGAATCACATAAACATTCAGGTTGGAAAAGAGCCTCAGGATCACCAAGTCTCACCCGGAACCCTACTCCACAAGGTTCACCCCTAAACCATATTCCCAAGCACCACATCCAAATGACCTTTAAACACATGAAGGGTTTGTGACTCAGGCAGCTCCCTGGGCAGCATATTCCAATGCCAGTTTTAACTGGTGCTACCAAACTGATTCATTTCTCCCTGCTTCCAAAACTGTAACACCACCACTTCATCTGTAGGGAGTGGACCAAGGAAGCGCCAGCTCAACACATCACTGAATATACCAAGTGGAAGGGTGAGAAGCAAAGCAAAGCAACAGATGTATTTTCTTTTCAGCTAAAAAGTGATTACCCTGCAAGTGGCCCATTTCTTCTCTCCCTGAATCCCTCCTTTAAAAAACTCTGAAGCTCTTTACTTTTCATTTTACTCTGACTTGCAGGTCTAGGGAGGTTCTTCTCCCCCTCTACTCTGCCCTGGTGAGACCACACCTGGAATACTGCATCCTGTTTTGGGCTTCTCAGTTCAAGAAAGACAGAGAACTGCTAGAGAGAATCCAAGGGAGAACCATGAGGATGATTAGGGGACTTGAGCATCTCCCTGTGAAGAGACTGAGAGCCCTGGAGCTGTTTAGTCTGGAGAAGAGAAGACTGAGAGGATCTCATCAATGTGTATAAATATCTGAGGGGTGGGTGTCCAGTGGAGGGGGCCAAGCTCTTTTCAGTGGTGCTCAGTAATACGACAACAAACAACAGGTTCAAGCTTGAATGTAGAAGGTTTCACTTCAACAAGAGGAGAAACTTCTTTACAGTGAGGGTGACAGAGCCCTGGAACAGGCTGCCCAGAGAGGTTGTGAAGTCTCCATCTCTGGAGACTTCCAAAACCCTACCTGGATGCATTCCTGTGCAGATTAAGTGATCCTGCTTTGGCATGGGGGTGGACTTGATCTCTTGATGTCCTTCCAACCTCTAACATACTGTGATATTGTGACTGGAAGAAAATGGATAAAAAAGAAGAAAAATATCTATCTGAAGCCTTTGGGTTTTATTTTACCCTTTTCTTTTGTGTTTCCTTTTCCTTTTCTCAACAAAACCCACGACCACCTTTCCTCTAACACACAACATGACTCCTGAAACCTCTTCCTGACATGGGTGAGCAGAACGATGCCTCTAACCATTTCTAACTGGATTTTCATTAATGCCACTAGGTTTGCTCAGCATTTCTGCAAATTTTAGGAGGCAGGTAATGATAGGACTAGGGGGAATGGGAAAAATAGAAATGGGTAGATTCAGATTGGATGTTAGGAAGAAGTTCTTCCCATGAGGGGTGGTGAGACACTGGCACAGGTTGCCCAGGGAGGTGGTGCAAGCCTTGTCCCTGGAGGTTTTAAGGCCAGGCTGGATGTGGCTGTGGCAACCTGATCTAGTGTGAGATGTCCCTGCCCATTCCAGGGGGATTGGAACCACCTAAAGGGGAGGTTGTAGCCAGATGGAGGGTTGTGTCTTCTCCCAGGCAACCTGTGACAGAATGAGAGGACACAGTTGCAAGCTGCACCAGGAGGTTTAGGCTGGATGTTAGGAAGAAATTCTTCCCAGAAAGAGATTGGTCATTGGAATGTGCTGCCCGGGGAGGCGGTGGAGTCCCCATCACTGGAGGTGTTTAAAAAGAGGCTGGATGAGGCACTTGGTGCCATGGTTTAGTTGCTTAGATGAGGTTGGACCGATCTCGAAGGTATTTTCCAACCTGTATTCTGTAGATGACCCTTGAGGTCCCTTCCAACCCTAACAATTCTATGATTCTAAAATATCCTTAGAAAACAAAACACAAAAACTCAACCCAACCCTCTTAGCCCAGCGAAGCCGAGGCAGACAGAGGTGAGGGCAGACCTCCCAGGCTCGGGCCAGCGCAGCCTGCCGCCGGCAGGGCTCCTAAGCCCTCGGCCAGCCCCACCCGCACGCGGCGCCGGGGAAGGGAGGGGCTGAGGGCTGGGGGTTTCAGCTTCCCGCCGCGGCGGGGTCAGTGCCTCCCAGCTCGGCAGCCTCTTACAGCTCCATTCCTCGGTGTTTTCATTAACTGAAGATTGCGAATGGGTCAGCAGATCTATACACTTTTTGTGTTCTCTCTGCTGGGTTTATTTCTTTTTTTCCTTTTTTTTTTTTTTGTCTGGATGCTGAATAAGGAAACCTTTCCTTCAATAGATAGATTATAACAAAAAAAAAAGGGGGAAAAAGAAGGATCCATCACACAGCAGCAGGCTAGCCTTGCTCTGTTTTGACCTTTCTGAAATTAATTTCCCAATCTTAGCTTTCAAAATCAGAGGCTGAAAAGACCTATTAGATCAGCCAATCCATCTTATCACTGGCACGGTGGCTTAGCTAAGTGCTCCTCTACACAGCAAAAAAACCAACCCAACATTCTGGAGTCAGATGGGGCAGCCTGTTCTAGAATATTCTGCACATGGGTGGTTTATAAGGGCTTGCAGTGATAGGATGAGGGGAAACGTTGGAAAGCAGAGCACAGGAGGTTTTTAGGTTGGACATCAGGAGGAAGTTCTGCACAATGAGAGTGGTGAAATGCTGGAAGAGGTTGCTCAGGGATGTGGTTCAGGCTCCATTCAAGATCAGACTTGATGTGTCCCTGAGCAGCCTGATATAGTTTGGAAGTGTTCCTGCTGACAAGATGACCTTGAGGGTCCTTTCCAACCTGATGCAACCTGTGAATCTCACACACCTACTCTGGAATTACTGCAGCTTTTCCTGAGTTTGCTTAGAATCATAGAATCAACAAAGTTGGAAAAGACCTCAAAAGATCAGAATCAACTTACCACAGACCTCATGACTACTAGCCATGGCTTCAAGTGCCATTCAATCCCCTCTTGAACACCTCCAGGGATGGGACTCCACCACCTCCCTGGGCAGCCCATTCAATGGCTAACAACTCTCTCTCTGAAGAACTTTCTCCTCACCTCAAGCCTAAACTTCCCTGGTGCAGCTTGAGACTGTGTCCTCTTGTTCTGGTGCTGGTTGCCTGGGAAGAGACCAACCTCCTGGCTACAACCTCCTTCAGGTAGTTGTAGAGAGCTGACCTCTAAAGCCAAGCACTGTAACAGAGGAGAAAAACCCAAACCACATTTTAGGCTGAGTGCCTCTCTCTGGAGTGTTTTCTGGGGGAGTAATTACTGATCCTTTTTCCCATGCAGGGGTGCTGCCTGAGGGAACATCCACCTGGGGGAGGAGAGGAAAGGATGCACCCACTGCAGGGCTGAGCTCCTGGGTGGCTTCTGCAGGAAATTTACTTTCTGCTTCCAGAATTGTGTGATGGCCTCAAAGAATTTGGGCCAGAGGGAAGATGTTCTAGTCTGCAGGTACTTGAAGTGATGTTAAAACACCTCTTTGACAGGTGGCAAAGGTCTTCCCACAGGATGGTGCTTTTCTGTATAGCAAATAACTCAGCACTTTGGGGTGAAACCCCGAAGATCAAGGACCTACACCATGTGCCAGGAGGCAAGGGCATGGCCAGGTCCAGCTGTCCTGAGCAGCACTCCCAGTCACAGAATCACTGAATGCCAGGTGGGAGAGAACCCCAAGGATCATCTGTCCAACCTTTCTAGGTGATAGTGGAATTGAAATGAGGTGGTCCAGCACCCTGTCAAGCTGAGTCTTGCAACTGTCCAGTGGAGGGGAATCCATTCTTCCCCTTTGGGAGATGATTCCAATCTCTTAACTGTTCTCATGGTGAAACATTTTCTTCAGTCAATGGGAATCTCCCCAGGAGAACTTGTCCCCATTGCCCCGTGTCTTTTCCATGACTCCTTGTAAAGGGGAGTCTCTATCATCTTGAAGCCACCTTTATGTACTGGTTGTGTACTGGTCTCCCTATGTTCTCCATGGTGGACATCCCCTTTGGGAAGGGCAGCACTCCCAGAGCCTCATGTCACTCTCCTCCCATGCCTTACCTGGTGATGCCATGGTGGACATTCTGAGAGATTAGCACTGCTCTATCCCAGACCAGGGGTTGTGTTTTAATGCCAGCACTGCCAACCCTGAGGGAATACCCCAAAAGCAGCTCTGACCTGGTGAAGGCAGGGCCAAGGTCCTAGCTGTGAAAGCACCTGACAGAATAGGGACAGTGCTAACAGATTTCATAGAGGACAATTAGAAAATAAGTCACCTGGAAGGAGATTTCTGGGTGGTTGACTGCAGAACAATGAGGGTTTGTAATGCTGTGAACCATATCTAACATAACTATATACTCCTTTTGTGATACATCCTACAGAATCCTGCTCCAGTGACACTGTGGAGTGTCACAAGTGAATCACCATGGTATAAGACAGCCTTTTCCTTCAAATCCTCAAATGGCATAACTTTTCACATTGTTATTCCACATGTAGGGGGTCTGGGAAGGATGAAATCACAAGATCTCATCAGGTCAGGCTGGGAAGAATCCCAACCCACCACCCAGCAGTGTTCTTTAAGGATGCTAAACCTCGGGTGAGGTGGAAGGGAAGTAAGGCTTGATGGACACATCCATTAGGTACTCACACCAGCTCAGCATGACAAAGCTCTCTCCAGCCCATGGCCTGGGGCTTGTCTTGTTGCCAAAAGGAGGGTTCACCCCCTGCAGCCAGCAGGAGATGGGTGCTCACCAAGAGTCCACCAGTCTGGAGGGGATGGGTTACTCTCTGCAGATCTTAGCCTTCAACTTCAGGCTCTGCAAACCCACCACCCATCCTAGATGGCTGTGGCTGACATGAATCTGGCCCTTCCCACTCAGCCATGCCTGCAAGGTTCAAACCCACAGGATGTGGCATTCCCCCAGACAGCCTGCTTGCCTCTTGGGAAGTGGCTGGGGATGTCTGATGGTGTTGCAGCCGTGGGGGTTCAGCAGAGCAGAGCAGTGCCTTTACAGAAAGCAAAATGAACCAGACTAACACAGCATTGTGGAAACCTGTTCAGACCAACTGGGTTTCCAATGCTGATGATGTCAGAAGTGTAGTCAATTAATTAAAAAAAGACACCCCCTGCCAGGCCAGAGCAGGCCTGTGAGCATTTTGCTGCAGCCTTGGGGTTTCCCATCTGCACTGTAACAAACCAACACTCTGCGTGCCATGCTGACTGAAACTCAAATACCTACAGACCTCAAAAAGTCATTGAAGAGAGGAAATTGTCAGCAGGTCAGTGTCTTCTGGAGGGTCCTGGGGTCAGCATGGATCAGGATGGCTTCACTCAGGCTGGAGGGAAATCATTTGGTGGAGATGGCAGTGGGGATCCCTCCAGCAGCACCCCACCCTCATCAAAGGGATGCATGGACAGACACACAGAGAGGAGACACCAGTGATGCCGGTTTTGCTGCTGGTGGCAAATGAACACCAATGCCACGAGGGGCTCTGGTCATGGTGAGAGGAGAACACATTCAAAAGTGTTTGAAAATGAGTTTCTTGCTACCAAATTCAATGGGAATGAGCCTCTGCCTGGGCCTGCAGTAAGTCTGTTCCTAAAGAAATGGAAAAGGTCTATAAACACCTCTCCAGTTGAAAGCCCTTTTACATTTCCCTCAAACACTGCAGTTCGGTCGACAACTGTAAGTCTTTTCTCATCAAAATGCCTCTATTATGCCTCTCTGCTGCTACTGCCCTTCTCAAACATCACTACATTGTGAGGAGCTGCCACTACACCCTCACAATGGGGAGAATGGAGAGCACACAGATAAACCGGAGCTGCAAACTTTGCACACTCAACAAGTCTTCTCTGCAGACAATTAGGGCCCAAAAGGATAAATATTGACACATTAGGCGATTTTCCTCCATTTGTTTTTTTGTTGATGGTCTGAACGATCTGATGGGGCAAAATTTCACTTTCCCCATATCTGGGGTTCTTGGCTAATAGAAACAAATAAAGTGAAAGCTTCTGTCCACAATGGGTTAGAGCATCTCTATTGTTGGCAGGCACTAATCGGATTAAATTGGCTCTGGCTCTTGCTAGGAGGCTAACTCAGTCCTAAATTTTTTTCCCTTCTCAAGGGGATGTGTCATTGTTGCCTTTTTTTTCTTCTCTCTTTTTTTTTTTTTTTTTTAAACTATTTAAATCTGAGGGATAGAAAGGAATAAGGAACAGTTTTACGGCCACACCTGCCCGCATTTAAATCTGAGGGATTTGGGGTGGCTGGAATAACCATTAATTTATTCTTGCTTTATCCTTTCTTTATCATTTAAAAAAACACAAACCCAAAAACACTTTTATTTATCCTTAATTTATTTATTGTTTACTCCTGGCAGATTTTGATTGGAATCCAGAAGAAAAAGGTTTCACCACGAGAACAGTCAGACATTGGAATCATCTCCTGCAAGGGAAGCAGAGGATTCCCCTGCATGGGACAGTTTAAGACTAGCTTGGCAGGGTGCTGGGCCAGCTCATTTCAACTCCACTATCACCCAGAAAGGTTGGAGCAGATGATCCTTGGGGTTCCTTTCTAACCTACTATTCTGTAATTAATTATTCTAATTATTTTTTGTTGTTATTAACATTTATAACAAAATACATGAATCTATCCCCCCTCTAATTTAACTCACTGTATTTTACCCATTGCCATTTCTCTGCTTCACCACAGAGACTGGCACATTTCTTAAGGTGGGGACTCACATTCACAAGGCTTAGCATTAAGCTGTGGGAAGCAAGAAGGAACCTAGCAGCCTCTGAGGAGAGATTTCAACATTCCTGATGGTTGACTCGATAATCTTAGAGGTTTTTTTTCCTCAACCAGAACAGTTCTATGTTGGTCATGAAACAAATGCAAAGAGGAAAACACTGAGTTGATACTTGCTTTACATTTCTTTAAAAGCACTAGAAACGGTCTTCTCTCCTGCACACACTTCACCAACAAACCAACAATGGAAACTTTGAAACAAAAACAAGCCGGTAAGATTTGTAAGACTTAGGGAGCCCTTCTCCTGCCTGGAGCCAGTCTTTAGCATCCACACTGCCGCTGCCCTTGAAATGGGTATTTAAACCCAAGCACTAAGGCACCCGGCAGAAAAAGCCTCCTTTCCACGCCGGGCTGCGCCAGGTTGCTTCCCATTAGCATTTTAATCTTACCCCAGTACCAGCCCCTTAAAAGGCAGCAGAGGCTTTATGCAAGCAGCCGAAAGAGACGGCCTTAAATAATGTCGCCTTTGGAGGGAGGCTCATGAGCCGCGAGGTAAATTCTTTTTGCCCACACTCTGATAATTTTCAAAGCTATTGGCAACCTGGGAATTTTCCCCTTATCGCCAAGG
Organism: Melanerpes aurifrons; assembly: GCA_011125475.1. Lineage (NCBI taxonomy): Eukaryota > Metazoa > Chordata > Aves > Piciformes > Picidae > Melanerpes > Melanerpes aurifrons. Next base: position 6,266 of record WWNC01000102.1, on the reverse strand, counting down.
CTCAGCTAACTTCACTAACACTAATCAGAGCTGGAATCATTCATTCAAGGATTGCATGATCATGTTTTTCTTTAGCGGTGACAGCTGCCTGAGCCGTATTAGCAATGCAGATGAGTCAGCTTAATAGGTTAATGCAGAACACGCTAAAATTAGGTTTAATCCCCAGTGAAATAATCTAACATTTTCACATTTCTTGATGTTGGGATAGAGACATTGGTGGTGACTCAATTTAGGTGTAATGTAGATCAAAGCAAATTTACCTTCTGGCTGAACCTTCCCTGTAGTTTAGATAGAAGAATAGTAAGGGTTCTTACCAATTGGCCAAAGGCTGTGGGGAACATCACATTAAAAGCCCGCGCACCAAGAATTGTGTTTGATTTGACCGAGGAGAGGTTGGGCTTTGCAACAGCCCAGCACGTCCTTTGCCAGACCGAGCTTTTTGTGCAAAGCCCTTGTCCAAGGCGCGGCTTCTTTTGCATGTCGTTTGGCAAATGAAGGCGTTTGGGGCTCGCTTTATTTACGTGTCTTTTGTTGTTGTTTGTTTTAAACTGTCTTCATTTTTAACCTCCTGCACTGAAATATCCCTCGCTGGAGGTGAAAGGGCTTGGATTATAAAAGAAGCGTAAAGAGAAAATAAACCAAAACCAAAACCGGGAAACAACCCAAACCAAAACTAAAGAAAACAAACAACGCCTCTCAACAACCCACCCACCAGTGTGTGCTGCTAACGTTTTCATTCTTGGGAATAACATATCGAACAGCAATCGTTCTCAGTCATAAGTGGAGGGAACAAAAAATTACATGCCCTCCGTTGCCAAATTATTTTTTTGCCTTTGACATCTTAATTTAATCCTTGTGGGTCAAATCAGTCTACTATAGACAACCAATCAAGCAATTATTCCTAAATTATATTTGCCCAACTCTCATTAATGGGTTATTCTTTTCTTATTGCAAGCTCATTAATTCTGAGCACTTTGCTTATTATGCTTTCCATCATTTTCTGAGCCTTATCTAATCACAGCCTGCTGATGTTTATAAGATGCCATACAGAAAAAAAAAGGCGAGTGATTTTGCATTGTTCTTCCAGATGCCATTGCTGATTAACATGAAAAAAAATAAGGCAAGTTATCGAGTGATCTATTGAGCATTTGTCATCTTCCAGAAGATGCTCCGAATTACAGAATTCACATTGCTGATTAAACATGTGAAATGAAAATGAAAACACTTCATCCAAATGACAAATGCTTGTTACATTAAAATAGCGCCATGATAAATAGATGTTAAAGATTTTATGCCTTCTTGAGTCTAAACAATGGAACACAAAATTTGTTCTGCTATTCACTAAATCATCCCCATAAACCTCCTCACGTGCTGCTGTACCTGCAGGCTCCCGCTTTACGGCTCAGAAGCATTTCTGGGCTGCGGCTCGCCCTTTCAGAAAGACACAGAGTCTGGGCTGTAATTAATTAATGCCTGTGCCGTGGTAGCTGGCAGGGGAAAAAAAAAAGGCAGGAGAACCCAGAGTCAGGGACGGGGGTGGATTTGTCCCTGTTTGGTGGGGACCGGGAGGATGTCTTGGCACAGGGAGCTCCCAAAAAGCAGAGTTTTAGCAGCACCAGCAAAGAAGCAAAAGATGCTGATGCACGTTGTGTCTCGGGGACAGATTTATACCATATATACAAGGAATCTGGTTTTGGTTTGGTGATTTTTTTTCCCCTTTCCCCTAGACAAAAATATAAAGTACAGATATAATTCATGTAAATACATCAGCATTTCATGCCTGAGCCAGGGCTGCCAAAAAGTCTCCTGTGATATCAGTCTAGTTTAGAAGTGTCCCTGATAACAGGGAGGTGGACAAAGCTGCTCCCATTTTTTAATAGTATGGCTTCAGTATCTTTATTTATGGGAGAATATTTAATATTTGCTGTGCATTTTTCTCACATGCTTATACTATGTCCAGTATGATTTTTATATCTGAGATATTCATTAATCGACCAGGATCAAAAATACTGCTTTGAATTAAAGAGAAAGATGTAAGGCAGAATGGTGAAACTCTCACCTTAGAAATTATTTCAGTTAAAATAAATAGTTGGTATAAGACTTTTCTATTCTTTTTCCATTATCACGATTTGTTTTCCCTCTCTGAAAAGAAAAATATATCTGGACAGCACGTGCCAATGCCTCCCCCGGGAAGAAAAAAAATAAAACAAGAGGAAGGAAAAAACAGGGGGAAAAAAATCGGGGGAAAAAAATCAGGGAAAAAAAAACCAACCTCAAACAACAGGGGAAAAAAAACCCCAAACATATTGCTACCAGTGTAAGAGGAATTTTTACATCGATTTAAAAAATATTATCCGACTAGAATGGAAAAAAAAGAAAAAAGGGCAGACTTTGAGGGAAAAGCTGCAGGAGCTTCTGTAAATTCCACACCCCAACAGCTCCCTGCACGCACGTGAAAAAAGGCTCAGATCCTGACCAAGTTCCGTGCGCCAGGAATCGTGAGGATGCTGGGGCTCTCCGAGCCGCCGCCGCTGACAATTCCCATCTCACCCTTCCCATCCCACCTTCCATTCCCCCGCGTTTGGAGGAGATGCGAGGTGCGCGCCTGCGATACCCCGAGCAGACTGGCAGTGTGCGTGGCACATTAGCCCGCACAAAGAGCCCGCAGCCCGGCAAAGTTAAAAGAAAAGCCTGTTATAAAGCAACGGCAACAAATTACTACTTCAACGCTGGATTAAATTTAAAAGCTCTTCACAGAACTGCAGATAAATCCTATATATTAGAAGAAACCATAAAAGTACTTGTTCAAGAGCTAAAGGCACAAGTGGAAAGTTGACCCCAAAGATTTTTTTTTTTCCCCACTCTTTTTTAATAGCCTGCTAAGTTTATAAAATTTCTCAGCTGTGGAGAGGGTTAGACGTTCCCTCGGTGTAATGCTCAGCAGCATGGAGCTAACACGTGCGGGTCAGGGCCGACTAATGAAGTCAGACAGAGATCTGAAGCAATCAGAAATAAGATGACAGCAAGCTTTGGCTTTATTTTTTTTTGGGGGTGTTGCAGGGGGTTTTATGTTTGGGTTGGGGTTTTTCTGGGGGTGTGGGGGGTGTTTTGTTTGTTTTGGTTGGTGGGTTTTGGTTTGGGTTTTTTTTCCTCCTTTTACCTAGCCAGTGAAGCAGGATGGTTTCTCTTTCACCACTCATGCACGCAGCAGGGAAAACGATTGATCCCATCCTATTTCCCTTGCTACACGGAGCCATAAGGACAGGTACACAGCCACCTTCCTCCCAGCCCGGAGCTTGGCGTTTATATGGGAACCCAGCAGCCACGCTGCAGGGCGAGAGATGCTCAGAAGGGGTCAGAACTTGGCGCTTTTGGTTCATAGCAACACGTGAGATCGGGTCAGGCTTTCTCTTTCCTTCCTGCACACCCATTATTTTACATTTCTAAAATACAGGGCTTGGAGACTCTGATTGCTTGGTTTGGTTGCTGTATATACATAAGAATACCTATATCTGCACGGAGGGGACCTACAGAGAAAGGAATGCTGCCTCTCCCTCCCCCTCCTTGTCCTTTATCCTGGTAGCCTATTTTAATAAATAATTAGAGGCAGCTAAAGTTTGTTCATTCAAAAGGTCTCCCCTTCACATTTCTCAGAGGTTCAGCTCAAGGAGACACCACAATAAGAAGGCTGACTTGGGATCCCTATTTCACAATGTCATTATGAGCTAGCATTTAAAATGAAGGGGGAAAAAATAAAAATGTATATTATACCTAAAAGCATTACAAGGTTACAGTCTTGTCTCTGAGAATATTTAATGCTGCCAGGAAAGCAGAGCTGCTGCACTGAGGAGGAGGTAAAGGGGGGGGAAGAGAAAAATCCTTTTTGAAATACAAGCTTAGAAAAAAAGATGTTGGGAGTGAGCATGGAGTTCATTTGCATTTCCAATGACTAGGACTAATCCTCCTCTACCATGTTTATTTTTCTTATTACTTTTCCTAATTACCTTCTTTTTTTCACTTGTAGCTTTTCTCCTCTCTCCTTTCCCTGCTCCTCCTCCCTGTTCCCAAACACCCACCATGTTGTTGGATGACCGAGGGCCAATGGATGGCCTATCCATACATCCTCCTAAAAATAATGGGGTGAGGGCAGATGGGTGCCTTTGTGCCACTGCCCCTCAAACCACTGGGGCACTTGCAGCAGCCCCTCATGGAGCATGGGTGCTGGGTTGCTTTGTCGGGGCCTGGTAAGTGATGTTTCTGCAGTTAAGAGCAGAGGGGTTTGAGGCAGGGTCCTTGGGGTGTGGTGCAGGGTCCTTGGGGTGTGGTGCAGGCAGCGGGCCTCATCCCGATGGGGTTGTGAGATGCATGTGGGATGACCTCTTGGCAGGGTGCACCCAGGCCTTGGAGCTTCTAATCAGCTCCTGAAAGGCACCCGTTGCCCCAGGAGCTGCCCCCAGTAACTGCAGGGTGGCACCAGCGTATGAGACAGAAAATCAAACCAAACCCAACCTGCCACAAAAGAGACAGCCACCCAACATGGCTCTTACTGACAAATTTAGCTGTATCATCACATCAAGACCTTGCCAAAAACCAACACAGTTTAATCTTTAAAGCCCTGTTCAAGATGGCACTCAGCAGAGTTAAGACATGAAACTGGGGCAGTATCTGCCGCAATAAACATCTACTGTCTCTGACAAGTAATTTACACTATTAAATGCTTGCCTGAGACCTGCCACTAAACTGCTATTTCAGTATTATCCTAAAATTTGCTAATAGAGTCTCTTTCAAATAAATTATTAAGTGATAATGAAAAGAAAAGTCCTGCTTTGAATTTTTATATATATATATTTCAGCAGAGAAGAATGTTTCATTTAAAATAGTTACAGCGTGCCTTTTTGATTTGGAGTTTAAAGTAAATAATATTTGTACATCTAAAACGTACTCAAGACAAATGAAAAGCCTCCTGGATGCTTTTTGTATGAGATGCTGAAGAGCTCTACAAACTTAAAAGCACAACCTCAATTAAGCCTCCATCTTCATCTGGGAAAAAAAATTAGCAACTGAAAGCTGAATATATTAGATAATGCACGCTTGCAGAAGAGCATTCTCTTAGCAAAAAATTTCTTGATAACCAACCTAAAGCAGGCCTTAGAGTTGCTCAATGCTAATTTTGTTTGAAACTGTTTAACTAACTACGCATAGATATCCATATTCAACAAGCCATAATTAATGGCAACCTTTCCTTTAGCTCAGCAGACATCATAACGAGCGGGAAAAGTACAAAAAGATTTTTATAGCAACTAATTTAAGGACAATAGGGTTGACCTCTAGCATTTCATTAAATAAATGGAGCGAATAAAGGAGAGGCGACAGTATTCATCCTTGTTCAATTCAAGCAGGCAATTTCAAAATGCAAATCATAATCTGCAGATGTTGGAGCCTGATATATATATATTTTTTATTTTTATTTCATTTTTTTTCTTTTAAATATAATTTGTTCTATTTAAGAACATCAGACATTGGAATTTTCAATAAGAATCAAACCCAATTCCCAGCTTTCTCGGTTTTAGGCGGAGCGGAGGCGTGCCTGCGTGCGGAGGTCTGTGGGTGACTGGGCTCCCCTCCCTCCCCCAGCCGTTTGAAACTCGCAGGGTGAACCATTCATTTCATAGATTAGCTCCAAAACCTTTTAATGGAGAACTTCTAGTAAGCTGAGGCATTATTTCTGATTAGCATAGCCCACAAGCGCTGCTGCGTTTGCAGCCAGTACGGAGGATGAGAAACGCCATGGGCCAAGCTCCACCCAGCTCCTCATCCTCCCCACTCACGGAGGCTCAGCATGCGAGCCCAGGTAGCACAGGGAGTGATGGATACAGCCCCCCAGGCTGTGATGCAATGGGGGCTGGTCTGGCTGCAGAGAGGAGTGTCTCCAAAGGCCACATGAGCCTGAAGCAAGATGTGGTAGTGCACCTCAACCAGGGCACTGCAGGAAAACATAACAGAAAATGAATTTTCTTGGGAAGACCACCCCAAATCTCAGCAACCTGGATTCTCTCCTGGATGTCAGGGGAAAAAGCAAGGAGATTTTGGTTGGGCTGTGGGTGATCTGCTGTCTTTCATCTCTGGAGGAACTAATTCTCACTCCAGCTGGACATTTCCCACACACCTGCCTTCTCCACAGATTTAAGGGAGGATGAACACATGCTGGAGCACCGCGCTCAGAGAAGAGAGCAATGGGGAGGCAGCTCCCATTCAGGAGATATTCT